>OY540848.1:10000000-11200000 GCA_961205895.1 Mythimna pallens
AATGTTTCTGATATAATTAATCAAGATAGAGGTAAGACTAGCATCTATCAGTAGCTTCGCCAGGGAACATACTCCTAGGTTAAAAAAAAAAATGAGCTGTTTCAGGCCATGATCTTACCATCATCTAGTGTTCCACGCGCGCCTCAAGGAGATGTCAACAAAACCGTAGGGGCCCAGCAGAGTCGAAGCCTACTGTGGCCATGGTTGATGCGAAAGAGAACCCCGGGGCCCTGAAACGAAGGCAAAGAAGGAATAGGAGTGTGTTTTTAGTCAGTAAAACTCTGACACTATATCACTAGCGGGAGAGGTTATTGGATGAAATTTCAACCGAAAATAAAAACACGAGACAAATCTTTTGTGAATTTCGTCACAACACAATCATGTATAAGTATGTTAAAACAGTATAACGGCCTGTAATCCTCGCATTAAGAGGTGTGGGTGTCGGAGAGTGTGCACCCACTACACTTCTCAAGTTACACTGTTGTTTCCCACATTGTGACTGCGAGGCGCATTCATGTTTGTGACATCGGATTTTGATTTAACATCTTATTTAACTGTGTCATTTGGATTATAGGTACTTAACTGTATTTTATAAAATAGGTACCCATACTCTGTTCGCAATAGGATTAGACATTTTATTATTTATTTATTTAAACTTCATGTACAGTAGTGTTACATAGGCGGACTTAATGCAACAAGGCATTATCTACCAGTCAACCATTGGGTTAAAAAGACATTTGACATTTTGGCATGACAATAATGGCGGCTGCGGTATATAGTTAGTATTGTAACCACTGTTTTGCTCTTAATGCCATCCTTAGGGCCTGTGCATACCACGTTTTTTAAACGCGCCGTTGACGCGCGTTTTAGAAACGTGCGTCGACGACGCGCTTTTATCTTATTAAAGGTCTGCAGGCTGCGTCTGACTCGCATGCGTATCGCGTCTGTGTCGCTACAACCGCGCGTCAACGGCGCATTTAAGAAACTTGCTGTGCACAGGCCCCTGAATAGAAGATAAAAGAGAAGATAGAGGAGAATAGAAGTTAAAATCGGTTGAACGGACAGTAAAAATGTTTGTTTAAATGTCTAATATTATTGCGAAGGGAGTATAATCAGTTTTTGTCATCATCGTCATCATCATTTCAGCCGAAAGACGTCCACTGTTGGACACTGTTGGCTTCCCCTAAGTGTCGGTTAAATGAACGGTCCTGTGCGTCTCGCATCCATCGGATTTCTTTAATCCTTACAAGTCGTGTTATTTTCTAAGAAAACAGCCTTGAGTGCAGCGCTGTCCGCAGTGACCAAATTCAAATAGGTACATTCTATATATAGGTATATTGAATTGTTAATCCTATGTACGTACATATTTGGATTTCTTGCGGACAGCACTGCGCTCAAGGCTGTTTTCTTAACAATAACACTGCTGGTCATCGGTCCACCTTGTAAGAGGCCTTCCAACGCTGCGTCTGTTTTGTTAGACATTAAAATGGTAATTATTTTAGGTTGCAGAGCAATGGTGGCTCCGATTTACGAGTTGTAGATCGCGGATTCTAACCCAGGCAGGCGCATTACTTTATGTATTTCCTCAATCACCACTGCTCTCAATACGGTGAAGGAAAATATCATGAGGAAACCGGCATGTCCTAGAGTTAAAAATTCGAAGACACGTCACTTCCACCCACACCAATCCGCACTGGGCCCACGTGGTGGATTACGGCGCATTCCCTCTCCCTAGAGAGAAGGTTTGATTCCTAGCAGAGGGAAATTTTAGATTAAAATAATAATTAATAATAATAAAGTTAATTGACACAAAAAATATTTAGGTAACAAACTTTTTTAAGCCCTGGCTCCTGAGCTAGGTAGCAACCTGTGTTACAGGAGCCAGTGTCTTCACCCAGTTGATTATATTACATTTGATCACATTTATTTATTTATGCGTAGTGGATAAAGAAAAAAAGAAGAAAAAACATGGTAAAATAAGATAAATGAAAGTGCACGCATGCTCTACGTATACATATAACGACTTAGCGTATTATGTGGGTGTGCACGTATGTGAGTGTGTGTGCATATGTGATAGTAAGTTTGTGTGTGTGTGTAAATTATTATTATTAGATATTATATATTCATGAGTACTGCTATTGAATGAAATCTTCCGTTTGGTGATAATCCAGTGTTTAAATCAGCCACTGCTGGATGCCCTCCCCGTTCTTCTAACATTATTGCTTAGTTTCGCGCCCCTCATCCAGGTGTTTCCTATGACTTCGATGACATCAATACAACGCTATCAGTAACCATTTCCTTTGCCTTCTGCGTTCTAGGGCTGTAGGATTGTTTGGAAAAATCACCTGGTGGTGGTCGTTGAATGCAATGGGCAGCTGAACGAAATCAACGGGGTCAATGTCTAACACTCCTTGCTCCAACCAAAGCGAGAGAAGGTTGTAGCGACATCTATGACGTCACATAAGAACTAATCCTGCATCGCGCAATCAAAGTTCTCCGCGCGTTTAGAACATATAGAACAGCCCGAAATCAAGAAAAAATAAAAAAAACCCACGAACAAAAATAACAAGTATTAGTATAAGGTGTAGTATAAAGTATATATAGTTTTATAAGTATTTATTAGTTTAAGATTTCTCAAACACTTCTTTTCTTATTTCTACACACTATTGTCTACATTCCTGTAGGATTATTAAAGTAAAACGAGTTTTCTGAAAAGACTTGCAGTTTTATTCTATTACACATAACGTTACACAATCAGTATAGTACAGAGCGCAGTGATACAGATCATACAGAACAACACAGACTATAGACCTTTTACTATAGAGAAAAGAACCAGTGTAACCAAAGCATTATATTGACTTATCCTAACAATTTCTTTTTATCTCTCCTTTCGCAGGTCTGTTAGAAGAAATTTCTTTTAGAAATAAGCAGTACCTTTGTAATTTTTTTTTATAATATTGTATATTCTTCTATTTTTCTCGGCCACCGTAGGGGCGGGCTTGCTTGCGGACGGCGAGCAATGGGTAGCTTGCCGTCCAACCGTCCGGTAACCGTCCGGACCAAGCCCAAGTCGTCGACGGCGCGTATATATTATATATTCTTAGTGTAGAGCAACGTTTTTTTTTTTTCAATTAAAACCTTTTATGAAGATGACATAGAAATGATCAAAGGTTTTAACTGTGTGTGTGTGTTAAATGTGTAATAATATGGTAATTCTCTGAATGAATTTGTAAGACGATAATAGCGAAAGCTTATAATAAAACGCTGGTAATCACTATATAAGGAAGCCCTCCAACAAGGTGGACCGATGACCTGGTAAGGGTTGCGTGACTCTGATGGATGCAAGACGCACAGGACCATTAATTGTACACTAGGGGGAGGCCTATATTCAACAGTGGACGTCTTTCGGCTGAAATGATGATGATGATGAATCACTTTATACGCAAGATTAATAGTCCACAGTATGTCATAAGGCCGAAGGTGTCTGAAACTGTCCAGTCTCTATATACACTCTTGTTTTGTTAAACATATAAAAGTTAGCATTACAGCGGTAGCAGTCAAAAGCAATAACCGTTTTACGCTTATGGTTCCATTGAGACATTCTGTGCCTAAGGTTCACAGATCACGACGCCTGTTAGCCTTACCCACAAATATTTTCAGAGAACAATACATGGAAATTTTAACCCACAGCTCAGAAGAATAAATTCCACCACTCCGAATTTTGGTCCTTCAAAAGTTATCTCTACAATAATCTGGTCTTACGACCCGCAAACTTTTCTGAAAATGTTTTCTTCAGCTTATTATCGCCGCCACAAAAACAGGTTTTATTTAGTGAAAATGCCAGCTATTTAGGATGCCAAAACATTACTTGAGCGTTCTCGCGGCACCATAGGAGACGTCTAATTAGGACTCCGAAGCGACTCGACGATTTCATTACAAATGTATGAAGCTGAAGGCAGGACGTGGCTTGCAAGCACACGATCTGTACAATGCACCTTCCTTAGCAGAAAATGTCCATTCAAAGTAGATCCTTGCTACTCCTTTTGTTACTGTGTTACTCCGTACGTTGCGTATTTGGCTAAGGGACGAGGGAGGTCATCTTAGTCTGGCTGATGGTCCCTACCTCTTTCCTGCACTGAACGGCAAAAAGTCGAACGTGTGGGACTGCAGACGAACCCGTTTCTCCATACAAGGTACTCCTCGACAAGTCGCTTCCCAACGCACCGGCTCACATAATATTGTTAGCAGACGCCGATAGCTTTTTATGTCGAATGCATTATTCGATACTCATTTAAAATTCTAACATACGCTTATAAAGAAAGCTCGCCATTTTCATGTGGTCCCCTGCTGGCGGCGGTCGTTTCATTTTGAACTGGCATTATAAGCTAAAGTAGTGAGGAATATATAGTAATATTTGAGTTGTTTTATTGCTTAAATATATTACGCAAATTCGGGGCCGGCTTGCGCCCACGCGTCAAAAATCGCGGGGGCGATTCTCAGAGGCTTCGCGCGTGCTCAAACGCGCGCGCGCACCGGCTGACACACACGTGCTTACTAAAAAAAATAAAAAAGTAACAAAAAAAAAACGTCGGGTTCGGATTTCGAAAACAGTGACAGTGGGTTCCGAATTTTTTAAATAGTTCGTTTGTTTCTGGATAGTGCGGTACCACGTTTGACTAAGTCGATCGATTTAGTTTATGAATGAAGTGTAATAGGAAGTTACGTCATGAATAGTGTTGTGCCTGCGCCTGAGCGTACGGTGGGCGATTCGTTGACAATGAATGCTCATTAGAGGGGAAAGGTGAGTGTACCTAATGAACTAATGACTAACTCGTTACTGTAAAGAAAATATTTGTATCCGTATTTTATGCTACTGCTACTGACTCATTATCTGTTTAGTATGTTATTTAGATAGCAAACTAATTAGATGTTTTTGTTTGTTTCATTTTCTTGGTATTTTTCTATTAAGATGTTTTCGAGATCTTTATAACTAATTCTATTACAGAAATAGGTGATCAACATTTCCTGTCCTTGGACAAAAAGAAACTCAAAATATTTCAAAAATAAGTTAAATATCAGCCCATTTCAATGACTTGACAATACTACCTTATATAAATATGTTACCATGGATTTATTTACTATGTTAGCAAGGAGCATATTAACTTTTCGTCACAGCAGAACATTTTTCTACCCACGCGCAAAACGCTGCACTGAATATCTCGACTTAGCGCTTCTAATGTTTGTTTACCATTTGAATAATCACGCTTTACGCGGTATACTCGCAAATGTTAACGACCTGCATTCAGGTTTACTGTCCATTGACGGTCAGTTTATAGCTTTTGCAGCAGCTTTGAATACAAAAGTAACGATGGATGTTAAATTTTGCGATTTGTACGATTGATTTTGTGATAATGAATGGGAGTTATTAGGAATGTAATTAGCGGTTGTAGCTACTGTGTTTAAAGATTTGTTTGTATGACTAAGTTCGGTTCTAATTAGTTTTATACACGGCGGTTCAAAGATATGAGTAACGTTTGAAAATACACACAAAAATTCATTTCAAAAATATATATAACCATATCCCACCGGTATAGAAAACAGGAGTCAATAGTTACTAGTCAGGTTGCAGAGAAAAGATCCTCCTAACTATACCAGTCGCGTCCAGAATCACCGCTTTCTGATCAAGCCCTTGATCCAGACGCCTATCGAGAGCCTCCTTAGATGTTGGTCGAGGGTCGTAGCTATTAAGCCATTGGCTGACACAACTGTCGGTACAATGATCACTAAGTACACATCTGTGACCATAATTTTACTACTAAGATTCTGAATTTATTTTATTAGACATTAATCTTACGTAAATACTGTTGTTTTTTTTTAAGATAGGAAATTATCTTATGACTTCTGCCATTATAGGGCGGAGCGAAAGGGCGTGAGAAACTGTTACTGACTAAAACCACACCTGTGTGTTCTTTGCCTTTGAATTTCTGGACCATGGGTTTCTCATTTGGAAGTCTACCCATGGCCACAAAGTACCTAATAACGTTGCGGTCAGGAGATCAAGACAGGGTGTACGGATTTGGTCCTTGTGTACCTACAAGGAATCAATAAATTACTGCATGAAATTATGAAATAAATGTAGGTATTTAAAATCGAGATAATTTAAACACCCATAAATTAAAATTAACACCACATACAGCCAAAAACTAATTATAAATCAAATAACAAATTGTGTGAAATACTTACCATACCATACGTTAGTCCATGCATTTCATTCCAGTGTGGTGTTGCCAAAATTAATAGTGGCATTTAATTTAATATTTTCGCGGCTAAAGCTGTGTTAATTTGTGAAAATGGGATTAGTTAATTCCATTAAATGATCGGTAAATAAAATATTTGTGGTGTCAAGTAGTATTGGAATTGTTAGTTAATTTGTCATCGGAATGGAAAGTATTTTAATGTGTAAACTGAAGTATTTAGTTAATACCTATTGGAACGAGTCGAAATCACGGATTGGCTTCGTCATCATCCATAGCCACTTTGCCCACTGTTGAGCAAAACCCTCTCTTTAATTGTGTCAAAAACTCCACATTTCTGTGCCAACCTCATTCAAGTAGGTAGGTACTATCGACGATGGAAACAATGTCATCTTCCCATCTCCTTATTGAGTTCATCATCATAATTTCAGCCGAAAGACGTCCACCGTTGGACATAAGTCTTTCCCAAGTATCATCACATGGAACGGTCCTGTGTGTCTCGCATACTCGCATCCATCGGATTCCCAAAACCCTCACCAGGTCATCGGTCCACCTGGGAGGCCTATTGAATTACCTACTCACACTTAAAAGGACTATTTTGAGAAATCAAAGTAATTATATCACACTATTATTATTAAGGCGTATAGTCCCTTGAACATCTGACCGGAATTACCTAAATACACAGATTCTCGTACTCCGCCAAGGCGGCAGCGGCATGCGGCAGTACGAGTATCTGTGCATTTAATTTCGGCCAGCTGCGCCCGGAATCCCGGATAGAGCCCGCTCACCTTTAAATCCATTTTCTCTACAAAATATTGATTGATTTATATATCCTCTCTAAATTCTGAACAACACTTAGCCAGCAATTTTTTTGTTTAAACATATTTCTAAAGATCAAAGCCGTATGAAAGGAGTAGCGAAAGTTAAATTATTTTTTTTGGCAAAAGTATTAGTCTAACGTAAAAATCAATATTGTACATGAATCTATAAAAAACATATATTTTTTTCATACCTATGACCTAGCCGTTACTGAGGAGTAGGCTTCAGAAAGTCACTGTTTTATAGCACTGCTCGGGAGTTAGGGCCTTAAGGAGAAGGTTTGTGAGTGTGCATGTATGTTTGTTAGTTCTTCACGCTCGAACAGCTAAACGGGTAGAGCATGTCCTGGAATACAACATTTTATCCCGACCGTAAGTTCTTTTGGGATAATTTTCAGTATTAATAAAACCAAATAACTACATATTATGTAATAAACTTTTAATTCGAAATAAGACTTCCTCTTGTACCATGATATACATCCAGTGAAAAGTAAAAACAAAAACAATGATCAGCTCGTCTTTTTTTCATCGTGTAAAAATCACCTTATAAACCATCCACAGATTCAGAGATAGCTCACTTTATACAATCAAAAGTGCAATCGAGACAAGTATTCTAAACACTACCAAACACAGAAGCTCCAACGATTTGCACAAAAGAAACCACTGATCTAAATCGCATACCGACATACCAACATGGTTCGCTGGCACACGTAGCGATTCCTTCGACGATTCCGAAAACATAACGAAGTAAATCTAATCTAACCTAATGTTGTTAAGAGGTACAATTGTTTGTTTAAATGATTAAAAGACTTAAGATGATTGACTTCCAGATTGGTACCATTTTTATCCGTTCTGACAAAGGGATCTATGAAGGAAATCTATAAATATATAAAAGCGAAATACCACTTACTGATTGATCACGAAATCTCCGAAACTATAACACTTACAAACTTAAAATTTGGCAGGCAGGTTTCTTATATGGTGTAAACATCCGCTAAGAACGGATTTTACGAAATTTCACCCCTAAGGGGGGAAAATGGGGGTTGGAAATTTGTATGGAGAATCGAACTTTCGCGCGGGCGAAGCCGCTGGCAGAAGCTAGTTGTAATCTATATCTATACTAATATATATACTCGTTTATATGGAGAAACTGATTGACTGACATATCAGCGCACAGCCTAAACTACTGGGACTAGGAGTGTGAAATTTTACACAATGTTTTGAGAGGATTTTCAAAAATTCATACCCTACGGAGATGAAACTGAAGTCCAAGTTTGTGTGGAAAACCCTATTTTCAACCAGGCAAAGCCGCTGGCAGAAGCTAGTAATTATTATAAAGAGCAAAGATTTATATTTTTGTTAGTGTAATGAATAAACTCAGAAAATGGCGCGAAAAAAAAATCAAATTCTTTCATAAGTTGTCTGGTTGTCTGTAAAATATAGCTCTGGGTAATAAGACCGCTCATTGTGACACCCTATTAATTTTAAGTTCCTATTGCAATTTTTTTTAAATCAATTTTGTGAGTATTAATTAAACATAGATAGAACAAAAAAAATAACAGCTACATTATACACAATAACTCCTAATTTTATTATTTGTCTCCATAGAGATCTACACTTTGGAACGTGAAATTTAGCTTCACTTGTTTTTTTTTTAAATGACCGACATTTTGACAATTCAAAAGTGCCTGTAATTGGTCTATTTGAAATAAACGTTTCTGATTTCTGATTTCTGATTGGTGTACAATAAAGAGTTTTATTAGTAAATGCTAATTTATCACTGAGTAATATTGGTATATATTTTTTACTTTCACGCCAGAGATGCCACTGGCAGGCTGTGGGTTAAGCGAGAGGGGAGACCATAGAAATAAATTATATTATGGGATAGACAGACTTTTAGGGACGAAAATCCACCTGTGTTTCTTCAGATTCGTTCAAGGGCCACGGTATTTCGTTCCAATAATTCTGCAGCCTTAATCGATCGATATCTCCGATCATGATACCCACTTTAGCAAATCGCAAGATTATAAGGAAAAATACGAATGTTTTATGTTAAAAAGCCGCCAAGGAACTGGTTTTAGTCACACATGGTGCCCATTCTGAGTTGTTGTACGTAGCGTGGGTGAAGATAATAGACCGCCGCTTGACATTTCGAAATGGTGTGACCAGACTAAGATATTATTCTGATTTTTAGGTAACTAAAACAATATTGTGGTTGGAAGTATTGTATTGGGTTTTATGTTCTGTTTTTCTGTTTTTGTCTGTTTCATGCATGTGTCATCATCTATCGAACAATTTTTTTTTTGTTTTTTTTTTTTATTTGAGTTGGGAAATCATCAAATGCCTTCTCCCGCTCTAGGATGGACGTGAGAGCATAGCATAGCATAGCATAGCCGGCCTTATAATGTTCCCACTATTGGGACTCAGGCCTCCTCTGTAGGAGAGGGAAGAGAGAGCGTGTCAGATTAATTACTGAAACTTACCAATGTTCTTTAATTTGGCCTTTGCGTTCTAGGGCCAAGGCAATTCTTTTAAGTGTTGTCGCAGCACTAGCATTTATCGTAAAATATTTAGACCAGACATTTAGCATAACATAAAATAGGCATAATCAGCCTTGTTCCCGCTACTGAGACTCTGGCATCCTATCTACGACAGGGAATGGGCCGTAATCTACGACGCTGGCCCGGTACGTTTGGATGTCACACGTCTTTGATATTTTGTTTCTAAGTCTTGCTAAGCAGTGGTGATGAAATAAATACACAAAATAAAGCGTTTGCCCGTAGCGTATGAGGCATAAATCGGAGCCGTTCCCACATGGCCACCACTGCTCCAGCAGACCAGTCATATCTCGGGGGAAATCTCACTATAAACTAGTTTTTTCTGCAGTTTTGCTTTCGTGGGCTATCCTGCAAAAACTTTGCATTTTTCGATATAAGAAGAGCTTATGTCACTCAATGTAGAGTAGCTTCTAGCAGTGAAATAATTTGCGTAATTAAATTAGGACTTCTAGAGGCAAAGAGAAAGAGGTGGCGACAGTACCTGGACGCTTACCGAGCATTGTACGAGGCAGCGTTGGAATCACACACACTTTGATACCATATTAATACATGCCCATTGTGACACTATATTAATATTAAGTTCCTAATGTAATTTGCATTTTTGGTGTACTATAAAGAATATATCTATCTATCTATCTATCTATCTACAAGTGCAGAAAGTTTGTCATTGCGACCGAGGCGGAATTCACACGAGCCGTAGGCAAGTGTGTTATGGAGCCGAGGGCTGCATTGACAAATTTGCACGTGTATCAAACGACTTTTTTCACTACACTTACGAAGTAAGCGACTAGCGGGGGTCGACGCGCGCCCAGCCTGATACGATAAATGTAATAACATGGTGGCGGGAGAGAGCACGCACACTTTTCTGCACTAGTGCGGAAAACAGTCTATTGCGTGCCTAAAAGCGGTAGGATAAGAGCGGGTTTTCGAGTAAGTGTGTAAAAAGAATTTCTAGAAGTACTTTGAGGAAGCATTTGTCTAGAAGTGAGACGGTATAGCATAGCATAGCATAGTCGGCCTTATAATGTTCCCACTGTTGGGACTCAGGCCTCCTCTCTAGGAGAGGGACGGTATAGGCTAATATATATTTATTTGGATACATATAATATAAAAATGATATAAAGTTTAGTCACATCGATGTCATAAAAGTACATCACTAGCGTTTTTGATCGTCCAATATTTTTCATTCATAGTATCGAAAATATTATAATTTGGTAGTTCCGGTATGTAAAATGTGTGTCTTCGGAACCTCACATCGTGGAAAACTTGTATTGTACGACAACCGTGGGTGGATCACATATTTATCTAACCTTTTTACCATAATGGCTACGAATGTCCGGTACCTATAAAAACGAATCGTTAACTTTACTGTATGGTCATTAGCGATTGGTCCTTCGGTACATTTGATATTAAATTGGTCCTTTAAAAACTATTCTTTCGTCTTATGTACTAAGGAGTGGAGATGCCTGTCGGAGTCTGTTTCTTAATAGCTAAAACCTAAAGGTCTTTAAGTCAAGAGTGAATGGGTTACTTCTTGGTAAGTGTGCTCAATCGTCGACCACAATGCGAACCTATACGTATATGTAATGAAATAATCTCCAAATATTTTTATAAATTATTAATTTTTGTATTCATTAACATTCTCATTCGTAAACCCTTAAACCATTTTTTATGAGTATTGCCATTGATATTGGTTGGGTTTTCGAAAAGGATTTAGAACACTTTATGGCAGTATGTTCCATTAGGATTATTTTCAATAAACACGAGGGCAAAGTCGTTAGCAGAATCTAGTGCTTTATATAAAATTAAACTAGTTTGTTCAGCTATGAAGATCTCAAATTTTTCTCAAAATTAGCTGCTGCGCTGCATATCGCGCGTTCGATTCCCATTCGGAAGAAATATACACCACTAGTTTTTAATTAGTGCAAAATACTTAAAGGGCTTATGAGAAATGGTTTTTTTTTTTCAAATAAACCATTTACAGGCACTTTTTAAATGTCAAGAAGTCAGTCAGTCAGAAAAAATGATACTAATTGCACATTCCAAAGCGTAGATCTCTATGGAGAAGAATGCGCAAGAAACTCCATGGACACTCTTTTCAATCATGTTTTGCAATTACAAATATCTGTTACATGTTTCTTGTCGCTATCATGTGAGAACAATGTCAATAAAGTAAAAATAAAAACTAAATATAAACGGGGAAAATATAGACGAGGTCTTGTTTAAGTAAAGTCTCAATATTTAATATTCATAAACAGCAAAGTTATTGGCGTTTGTTTATATCCCAAAATGTCACTCAATTTATGGAAATATTATTAAATATAAAACAATGGAAAAAAACTGCGTGTAGTATTTTCTAGTAGCACTTGTTATGAATAATTGGTCAATTATGAATTTACCAATTGTGACAAATTTTCGTGGACAATTTTCAGATTTCGTTTTTTTTTATTTTTGACTACATAAATCTGATCAGTAACGGGAACAGATAGAGCTAGATCTAGCATAATAGAGGTGTATGTATGGCGTACAAATAGGCTTTGAGAGTCTGGCTGTCATGTATATGTTGGTCTAGTGGTTAGTGGCCCTGACTGCTATGCCGGAGGTCGTGGGTTCGATTCCCACCCAGGACAAATGTTTGTGTGATGAGCACGATCATTTGTTCTGTGTCTGGGTGTAATTTATCTATAATATGTTTGTATTTAGAAATATATAAGTATGTTTATCAGTTGTCTAGTACCCATAACACAAGCTCTGCTTAGCTTGGGACTAGACGGCGTTGTGTGATAGTTGTGGAATATTATTATTATTATATGTGAGTTTATTATATTAGTGAACGTACCTAAGTTACAAGAGTAATTCCTAGTGTCGGGCAAAGTTAGATTTAGTAATAGGAAACTACCTGAGGTGGGAATTCATCAACAACTTCTCTCTTTGGGTGGACCAAGAAGGCGACAAGGACTTTTACTGACTACAACCAATATGTGTTCCTTTGCTTTTTGAGTTCCAGAGCCAGAGCCGTAGCGTGGACTAATTTAGCCATGGGCTAAGGCACATCAGCGAGGCCTTTTTCTTTCGCAAATTCGAAAAAGAGACAGCTACTATCGCAACCCAGTGTTCGACCACATCGTCGTTTACCATCAGGTGAAACAGTGGTCAAACGCAAGCCTATCAATTATAAAAAAAACCCTCGTTTATAAAGAGCCCTCGCTTGTGCGAGGCTCCCTTAGATGCGAGGCCGTGAGCGAGTGCTCACTTCGCCCGCGCCTAGCTACGCTACTGTCCAGAGTCATGGTAACTTTTTCGAAAATATTCCTACAGCCCTAAGAGGAAACTATGTATAGGTAACTCCTATATTATCATCGTTCTGTCTCCCGTCCCGTGGAGTTTGTAGGTGTAAACTTAGACAATTAGGTTATTATAATAACGTAGGCGACGCGACCTGCCACAGCCTACGTACACCCAATATTTAAATATAACAGGTTATTTTGTAAGCGGGCGAGAGAGATTTTGTTACATTCAGATTTTTTGTATCTTAAGTATGTTAATGAAAAGTAGTAGGGAAACAGTTTTTATAGATACTCTCTTAATTTTAATAGTTATAGGGCGGGTTTCTGAATTAAGTATTTTTAGTTAAGAACGTGTTATCATCATTTCAGTGTTGCCACAACGAACCATCCTGTGCGTCTCGTATCCATCGAATTTTCGCGACTCTCACCAGGTCGTCGGTCTTCCTTGTAGGAGGTCTTCCAACGCTGCGTCTTTCAGTGCACGCTCCCTACTCCAGAACTTTTCGGGCACATCGACCTTCGGTTCTGCGAGCAATATGCCCTGGCCCACTGCCCCTTAAGTTTGGTGATCCTTCGGGCTATGACGCCGTGTCAAATCTTACTTAAATGGTAAATTTTGATAGTTTTTCAGGCTAAAACATAATAATATTCCACAAATTTCGCACAACGTTATCTAGTCCCAAACTAAGCAGAGCTTATGCTATTTTATAAGCTTGTTTTTTATTTATTATCTTATTATCTACCATCGGTCCCAAGAAAGTAATAATTACAAGTAAAAATAAATAAAATAGTTTATTGTCACAATCAGAGTATTATTACAAATTTGTATTTAAACTAGAATAGAATAGAATAGAGTATCGTTTATTTAATAAAAGTGGCACATTTATATTAAGATACATAAAAACAATTATAACGCATACAATGCATTTTTGCCTGAACTAGGTTGGACCTGTGTGTCAGGCTAAAAAGTACTAAGAACCTAAGAAATAATAAATTAAAAATCATTAAAATTCACTATATTAAATGACCTACATTTAATTAACTAAAAGCAAAGCATGTTTTATTTACAAACTAAAAGGAGATCTTCTGTCTCTCCGTACGAGATGCTGAGTAAGTATTGCACAATAATCTTTTTACAGCTATAATAATTTAATTTATACAAACCTAATTTTCTATTTAATCTATTGTACAAAAATGGACCTAAAAATGTGAAATATCTTTTTACAAAGACATATATTTTGAAAAAGTATTGGAATTGCATACAATATCATTCCGTCTCTTATTAGTAATTTCAGGGTAGAAGGGAAGCATGGTGTGCTGTTTTAATACCAGACGCATGATGAAAAGCTGGCGAACAGTGAATACGTTGCAATACTTGTATAGCAAAACTGTGGGATAGAGGAACGGATGGAAATTGGCTACTTTTAAAATGGCTCTCTGAGCTCTTTTGAGAGGTAACAAATAAGTTTTTGGTGCTCCACCCCACGAAGTAATACAGTATTGAATTACAGATTGTCTGAGTGCCAGATAAACTTGGGTAATCAATTTTGAGTCTGTAATTGCTCGCAATTTTTAAAAAATATAGATTAATTTTCGCACTCTTTTAACAAAATTTTCAATATGTGGTCTAAAGGAGAGTGTTTTGTCAATTATAACCCCGAGATATTTAATGTCGCATGTTTTAAGGATAAAAGGACAATTACATGTACTGACTGGGTGGAATTAACATTTGTGGGCATAAAGTTGAGAATTATTAGTGTTAGATTGAAGGTCGCGCATGGAGAAGTGAATATATTTAGTCTTGTCAGCATTTAATGTTAGTAAATTGCTTTGAAGCCAATTAGTCACATTGTTTAAACCTACTTGAGCGTATTCGTATAATTCATTGCTGGTTTAAGCGGAAAAGATTAAGGCTGTGTCGTCAGCATATGAAATAATTTTGCCTTGTTTAATATTCAAATTACACAAATCATTAATATAAATCAAGAATAGCGTTGGGCCCAGAATGCTTCCTTGGGGAACACCAAAACTAGTGTTTTTTTGTTCATCACTTGTGATGTCGACAATTTTAACACATTGGTATCGATCATCCAAATAGTCGCTTAAAAGTTTTAGCGGCGTTTCCCTAATTCCCATGGCCTCTAACTTGTTTAGGAGTATAGAAACCGATACCGTGTCCAAGGCCTTCGCGAGGTCAAGAAAGACCCCTAGGGTCTGGTTTCCGTTAGCAAATTCCACGGATACATGATCGGTCAAACTAGCTACCTACTTTAATATAGTGCCCAACAAGGCTGGTGGCAGTGGTGGCCGCCAAGGAAGGAAGGATACAGGTGAGTTTTAGTAAGTAAAAGTCTAATATAAGGAGCGAAGGGGAGCCTTCGCTCCACTTAGAGCAGAAAGAGTTGTGGGAGGAGATCAAATAGCTCCTCGATAAATCTTGCGCCGATCGCAGAACGTTGGGATAAGGAAAAAAGAAGAATGATGATATATATGACTAGCTTTTGCCCGCGGTTTGGCTCGCGTACATAAAATATAGCCTATGTCACTCAAGAAAAAAGCAATTTTCCAGGTGTTTAAAATTTCCGGTGAAAAAGTTTTAGCAATCGGACCTGTACCTTCAGAGATTACTTCCTACAAACAAAAAAAAACATAAAAACAAACTTTACCTCTTCATAATATTAGTGTAGATAAATCTTCCTAAAATAAGCCTACCTAATTTCACGACAAGCACAAAGGTATTACAACCCAGTACCTATCGTTTAACCGTAACATCACAACCTATGTTGTGCCCCAAACTTCGCGTTCACAGGCGAACAATCTTCATAATATATCAAAGTCCAAGTTATTCCGAGTTTAGTTAGCTTCGACCAAGTTTGTCAACTTATACATAATTGTATACAGTTCATGGTTTGTGTACATGCATGTATATTGTCAATGGGAGTTTGGGAAGTCGGGCGCTGAAATGTTTTGTTGTTGATGGTTTGACACTTTATTGAATGTCGTTCACGTGATTAGGTTGTTGTCGAATGATGATGATTGATACCTTTGGTTCCGTGAACAAGTGGAACTAGCAAGTTATCGTTTTAATTAGGTGTCTTCAAGGCTAGAGTGACTATGGCTCTCAATAAAATAGTGCGTTTCACCATCAACGACTGCATCACTGCTCACATCAGGTAGGATCGCAGTCAAGCACTGGTTTATATAATTAAATTTGTCCCAAGGAACATGCTCGTATTTCAGGGTATGGCCAAATTGTATCCAAATTTGTTCTTCCTTTTGTGTGTAGGAGTAACAAACAGATACACACATATACAAACAAATTTTCGTCTTCATAATGTTTGTGCGATTTCAAATAGTTCATTTAGAAAAAAAACACGTTTTTTGTAAAACTCCTAGAATAGATATAGATATTATAGTGGTTGAAAGAAGATGTATGCAAATAACAATTTGGCAACAAATACAGTTGTAATTACGCGGTCCTAGCGCTGTCTAAATTAATATTTTCGGAGCTTCTGTCTTGTATTAGGATAGTTACAAGCTGAAATAACTAACACCTGTTAAAATGTTATTAGACAAAATATAATCAAAACAACATCCCATTACCTAACTCCCTGTAAGACCAATATTTTACCACCATGTACAACATTATAATGGAGTTTCATTACACTATAACTGTTGTACTAATAATTAACGGCACGATTATCCGCAAAAGCTTTTAAGCATGAACACCATTATTCTGGCAGTTCATATATGCATAGCGTGTGTTGTGTTGGCACAGAGTAGGCGGGGACAGAGGCAGCAATTTTTTTTTAAAGTCTGTTTATTTTCAATTTTTTTTTTTAAAAAGAATGACGCAGAAGGTCGAGCCCATATTTTAAAATAGTGGGATAGTGTTAGGAAAAGGAGAGAGACAGTGACAGTTTATTTTGTTTCGATATTTTTTTCTGTGTTTCGTATTGAGACTAAGTTTTTTTTTAAATCTAAGGTACTCAGACTTAAATATTATTCCCATGAATACATTCAAATGTAACATGTTTGTCCAAGTTACATTTTTGAACTATTTATTAGAAAACATAATTGTTATAAGAGATTGTAGAATATTTTTGATAATTATATCAGCTCTTCGAATTTTATAGCATCATATATAAAAATATAGTATTTAGTTCTATAATAATATTATAAAGAGGAAAGATAGGAGAGGGGAGATTTGTTTGTAATGAATAAATTATAAAAATATTGGACCGATTTTGAAAATTCTATCATCAGTAGAATGCTACTTTATCACTGAGTGCTATAGACATGTATTTTCTACTTTCGAAACGCAGGCGAAGCCGCTGGCAGAAGCTACTTCTAGGGTCTTATCATGACGTGTTAAAATATCATGCTTGCGAAAGAGGAATGGAGCTATACACCACATATAGCTCCGTCCCTTTAACAGTTCAGTTTAGGTCGTCAAATGGATTGCGTTATCAGCTCGTGATAGGGGCCATCTGTATAAAGCTTTAGCTTGGGACAGAACGTCAAATATGTCGCATGCTTAATCATAAAAAAACGAGTGTGCTTATGACCACACGACTGAAGTGAAACTTCTTTCGCTCCATCTGTATGTATATATATATATATGTGTGTACAATATATACATGTATACACATATACATATATTAATTTTCTACAAATATTTAAATTTATTTCATGGTTTCATTGGTAAATTAATATTTTTGCATAGATCTTCTATTTTTATTCATCATTTTCATTATTGGATACATCAGTAATTACTGTGGTTGATTGTAAAACCGAGACAATAGGCTTATGGTATGAGAAATAAGATACATAAATTTTAGAATTAAAATTAGACAGATATCTACGCTATGAGAGGAAGAGAGAAAGAAAATGTGCGCGCGCACTGCTGTCTCTTGCTTATATCCCCCACTTAACTTCCGTTCGCCTTGCCCGATCACACTTTTCGTAACGCTTACGTCACGCGTTCGCCAGCTTACTCCCCAAGTCAAGCGTGCGTAAAGAAGTTTCACTTCAAAAAGACTTAACTCAAAAAGAGAGTATTCGATTCTGAAAACATTAATAATAATAATAAAATTTATTTTACCAAAATAATTACAGAAATGTACACAAGTAGTTATACTAGTGGGTAGACTTATTCTAGGCATTATGTTTAAAAAATAAGGTTCAATTTTCAAATACCCTCCTTTTTTAAGTTACTCTTTTTGAATAAGCTTGCGATGTACAACCTAGTATTCCACCTCTTCGTGCAAACCTACCTCGTCTTTGGGCGCATAAATGTAAAATGTACGAAACTTTGCCGTCTGAAGTACCTAAACGTATTAATTTCTGCTGTACACGACACACTCCTAGCTACAGACTACATTACTTATTACACATATTGAGGAATGTACTGGATAATATCTTATTCTACAAATAACAGACATTATTTAGAAGTTTCTCTGTGACTTGGTTCCAACAGCACGTAGGTAACCAGTATTTAAAATTCTCTAGGACAAAAGTATATTTAGAAATCTTTTAACTTACTACTCTTATTAATATCATCAAAATTGATACAGTAGTTAAGCTGTACAACCACAACTAACAGACCGACGGTTTGCATTTAGTTTTCATTTGTTAGTGAACGTTCGGTTTCCATAACTGATTTCATTTGAATGAGTAAACAGCACGCTAACATAAACACTAAACTTAATGAGTCAATTAGTAGTGCAACATTTGTGAAGGGTGTTATTAATATCAAAAACTAAGGCATTTATATTCTACATCCTCAGTCCAGAGCTATTAAGGATCAAATTAACTTATGTACAAAAATTTAAAAGTCACAAATATTTGTGAAAGAAAAACGGTCCTCCGATTCGCAACGTTTTTGTCAGATTCAGCCTAATAAGCAAACTGAAAAGATATTATCACAAACCCTAACGGTAATTTAATAGTACAAAAAACATACATACTATAATCTAAAAATGTTCCCGTACAAAACTTCGTATCAAAAAAACTAGTCCTCCGATCCGCAACAAAATTTTCACAGAAGATTGTCCTCTTAAAAAGATTGCCGTCAGCTTAACCAGATTAAAAAGCAAGCTAAAAAGCTTTAATACAATAACTAAGTAGCACGTAACCTGTTAACCGTAAGTGCTACAGCTACAGCGTAGCCACGCGCCATTGCGGGCATAAACAATATAAACATAGTGAAGTTTATCTTGCGCTGCATCCAATCAGAGCCGACCCGGGGGACGCGAAAATATTATAATAGTGAACCTATTGGAGATAGTGCTGACGCGCGCTGTTGAGCGACATCGGGATTTGATTTTACGGGATTATGAGGATAAATTGTGTTTCGTTATATTTGTGCTGTAACCAATTCTGTTGCCTTGCGTTTAATGGGACCCAATAAGTTGATCTTTTGGCCTACAGTTCACCTGATATGCGGCAGACATGTCCGGCTAAAGGCCTTACATGTCTGCCGCATCCTAAACTGAACTGTTAAAGGGATGGAGCTATATAGGGTTTTTAGCTCTATCCTTCTTTCTTTCTCACACGATTAACTTTTTAATAGGTAATCGAAAGGCCCCAGATTCCACTTAAGAATTGCTATTCTTAAGTGGAATCTGAGGTCTTTCCATTCCAGAAAGCTGCTGCTTTTTGATTAACATTTGTAGGTATAGGTGCAGAGTGTGGAGAGGGAGGCATTCGCCCGCTAGTGAGACATAATGGGCTAATTAAGAGGGTACTTTTTCACTCGCCTATCGTCAACATCGAGCATGGTTTAAAACTTGTTACTTCATCTAAAGCAATTCAACGCGATGTTTGACCAAAAGGCAACGCGAAAAAAGAGCGATAACGCCTGAAAACTCTGTTAGCATTCGGTGATTCCGTGATTTACTCGAATATTTTACAAAACTTTTTCCAGGAAATACGTGCTTTTTTTAAACCTTTAGTAGTTTTATGAAAAAAGTTTGTTGTTATTCAGAATCTTGATCAAATTTGCAAGGTTTCTATTGTTATATTTTTTTGAGATTATTAAGTTTTGGGTCAATTATAAAGTGTTAAAGTACCTGCAAAATAGCAGATTTTCAGATGTCTTTACTGGAATAGTTTTACACAATAAATTGATTTCAATAGAAGCCTAAATAATATCCACAAGATACTGTTTTTCCAAAATATCCAATGAAAACTGTGTAATAACGTTGTATGAAAAACAGTGAAAATGTATGTCGAGTTGCATCCCCTTAAGAATAGAAAATTTCAAGATGTTGGTATTGATACAGTGATAGTTAATATTAGGCAACATCGAAGGCCATCGTTCCAAGATGAGCGAATTAAGTCAAGCTTAATTTATTTGATTCTAATGACTAATCATTAGCAAGAAATTGCAACAGCGATGATAAATCTTACTTAAATGATTGATTATGGCAATAAAGTTGAACTTTTTACTGGTCTAAACGAATACTCGTATAAGCCAGTATACAATCTAATAGCTAATTTACATGAATTCAATTAGATAATAAAATCAACGAATTTAGTGAGAGTTTATTTAGTAATAGCTTTTGCCCGCAGCTTCGCCCGCGTACATAAAATATAACCTATGTTACTCAGGAATAAAGCAGCTTTCTATCGTTGGAAAAAAATTAGCAATCGGACCAGTACTTTCAGAGATTACCTCTTACACAGGAAAAAAAAAACATTAAAACCAACTTTACCTCTTTATAATATTATAAGTGTAGATATAACCTTTTTTTTGTAATGTGAAGGTGAGAACACTGTAGATTCCGCGAATTCTTAGATAACTTCCTACTAAGACTCACTTTTTACTACACTGTACTTACATAATATCTATTAATACTGTAATTTGGAAATATTGTAAGAACAACCATTTTTTTAAAAGAGTAATCGTGGATTCTTGCCTGTTCTTTTTTTATTATTTTATTATATTAGTGTCTTTAAAATTAAATTATAGGTCAGATAGGTAGACGCCCCATGTAAAATGCAGGCATTCAGCTGCTTGCAGACTAAAATCTCCACCTAACATAGCAAGAAAAAGGCTAAGAGATGATAAGTCTGTCTTTGCAGCCTTATATTTAACTAGCCACCCCACCCCGGCTTTGCTCGAGTAGTAGAGCATAATAACATTATGCCTACATGTTTTTTCTGTCGTAGGGCCACATTAGCGTGTTGCACTCTATGCAGTTTTTTCGATGAAAGCCTTGGCGGCTCGACTTTTTCCGACCATTTCAACCATTATCATCATTTCAACCAATTTACACAAAACCGTAATAAATTACACATCTTCACCTTCCTTTAAATACACTACCTGTTCCTAAAAACTGCATGAAAATGTGTTCAGTAGTTTTTGAGTTAATCATGAACAGACAGACAGATGCGAGTGACAATATTTTATAATATGCCTTTGTTTTAAGTTTTCTCAAATTCCAAACCGTCTCGTCTTTAATGTCAATCTAGACAGTAAAGTTAATCAAAAGTTTCACCTCTTCAAGCACTAAATACAAGACCTCTTGAATCCCGGATCCCGCATCCCATGTCCCGGGCTGCCCCACTCTATCGGTCGTCCATTGTTCCCTGGAACAGGGTTGCGCAAAAACAATGGTTTATGTATGTGAATATAATGTCCTATGACCGCGGAGACTCTTTGTTCATTATTGTAACTTTGTTAGCGACTCATAGCTTTTTCTATAGGCTGGCTATTGGTTTAGTAGGTTGGCTATTGGGCTTGTTTTGCGAAAGTAATTAGGTTGATTTATGTAATATTGGGGTTAAGTTTGTTGAGCAGTTGACAATTCGGACACAGTGTCCGAATTGGCACATTTTTATTTCATTTTTTTTTCACACACTGTTTAGTACAGTCGGATAAAAAGTTTTAAAATATGGGGAAAAAAGCGTTGCAAAAAACAATTTTTGGGTTAAGATGGCAAAATCGAGTAATCTTTATATTAAAAAAAAAATTGTACTTATTTTATCTGACAGCTTCAATAAATTTGGTGGTGTCCGAATCGTCAGTGAAAAAATATTAAAAATATTTTTACTATCAAAATTTTATTACTGTGTCGATTCAGACCTTGTGTCCGAAGCATCAGCCATTCGGTTTGTTGTGGTTTGTGATGGAAAATTGTCTATGGCGTCCAGTACACGGTCATGCAAGCGTCAATCAATTCCATCAATCATGAATGATGTTCGAATGACGGAATTTTATCGCCATTATGTTTTCGTCATGCAAACGTCAATCATTGCATTAGACGGTAGGTTTTTCGTCAGTCAAAATATTTGACTGTGACAAAACTGACAGCAAAACCTATCGTGTAATGGACACCTATGTGATGTGATTGAGTCTGATTACGTTATTGGCAGTTTTTATTTTGGTATATAACTAAAATAGGTAATGATACCATGTCTGGATTTATTTCAAGTTGGTTTCCATTTTGTATTGAAATATTATGATAAATTTCTTTAGTTTGAGAATAGATGATACTGGTCGTTGAAACGACCGAAATGATTCTGAATATATCTTTCACCAGTAAAATGCTAATTTATCACTGAGTAACATTGGCTATATATTTTCTATTTTCAAGCAGATGAAGCCGCTGCCGCTGGTAAAAGCTAGAATTTAATAATTCGACTTTATTTTCAATCGGAAGAAATGACATTAGGACGCAGCTGGTGATTCAGGGAGAGACCTGTGTTTCAATTAGGGATGTAATTTAATGGCGCAATGATTTTACTAAATCTGATAGATTATATTAAACTGTGCTCTAGTCAATTCATCTCACGATGACCGAGACATAGTGAATTAATGAACATGATGAGACATAGTGTTGAATGTCTCGGTTAGACACCATCATCATTATCATTTTGGCCGAAAGACGTCCACAGTAGGACATAGGCCACCCCTAAGGGTCGCACCGATGGATTATAAATTATCAAATCTTTATAATATTATAACGAAATAATCAACATTCTATTCACAATTCATTGCGAGTTTATAATTTCGCGAGATTTTACGTTACTAAGTTTCTCGTGACCGTTTCAAAATATTTAAATGTCAGTTGCAAGTCAAGCGTTTGTTCGCAGTCATTCAACATTTCCTGCTTTTCATTAACACCTTTCGCTCGTTTAACAACTGATTTATGTAAAGCACCTAACACTATCTCATTCAACAATAGAAACAATTTGCGTAGATCTAAGGAATGTCGTCCACATCCCACATAACACTGCGAATTTACTAGTTAGTGGTGTAGCATGATTGGCCTATTGTAGTCTCAAGGCGACCGCTTTGTACAATAGGCGAAGGGAATTGCTGGCCAGTTGTTCCACTACACCTGCTTAGTAAAGATTTATCGGCTTCTGGAGTGGCCGAAGGCCGGGTTGATGTTATTTTCTGAACATTGTATTATAAAAGGAGAACATTCTACCACCGCTAAATTGAAGGACTTTTATTAAGTGATTTGGTTAATTGCTGTTTTTGCTTCGTACACAAAATCCTTATGCAAAAATAGACTTTAAGCTTATCCTAAAACACTATGAAACGCTTTATGCTGGGTATCATACATGACACAAAACGAACTATACTCTAACACATTTCACACACAAATAAAAAGCATCATCATACGCTTTTACTTAAAATACATGTATACATATTTTATTTGTTTTCGAACAATCACCTTTATTGTATTTCGGCTGCAACTAGTCTAGAGCCAGTATCAATATTTGGTGAAGCTTGTGGAAAATGCAGTCAATCATTACTTTGGTAGCAGCCTTGCTGTTATGAAACTCTTATTCTCTCGAGTTGTCATGAACATTCCAGATGCAGATGAATAGGTTATTTGTATTAGCAGGGAAATAGAGCGCTAATGCTGTGTGTTTAGTCGTTCTTAATAATTTAGTCCCATTATAGGTAGCTCATCAGAGTTCTTTAAGAATTCCTTTTTATCCAGTGCCAAAAATTTATTTTCAGTCTGCACACTTGTTCCTTTCGCCGTGTGTACAACACCGTGGGCCATTCACGTTTGTGTGCGCTTTCACAAACGTAGGCGTGATTAAACTTGTCAGTGGGAGAGATACTTTGAAAGATTAAATGCTTTTCGGCAGTTGATTTAAGAAATATTTAGGCTGATTTGTTTAAGAGATTGATTGTTGAGCAATGTAAGAGTAATTTGTAGAATTGTTAACAAGCAAGCTTTCTTTACTCAGCCTGTGTTTGTACGCACAGAAAAGTATATATTTTAGTATCTACCTGGTTCAGAGGCCCTACCACGAGCTCTTAATGCGATCGACGACCTAAACAGAACTGTTAAAGGGATGGATTTATAACATTATTTTTAGTATATGCAAAACCTGAAACACGTGTCTTTATGTAAAGAATCTATGTACAAATTTTCAAAACTATATCATGAAAAATTACAAAGTTATAAGCTTGTTATGTTACCTGGTTGTCCGCACAAATACATGCTCGCGGGGCCATCCGGGCGGCTGAGGGGTTGTTTTACTCCCGCACCCAGCTGTGCGCTTTCGCCTAATGCCCGCTATGACTTGCCGTGACTTGTGTTGTACTTAGTGTCGGTGGTGTCCAACTTGTGGCCTTTTCTTAATATTTTTGGGAAAAAATCTAACATGGTGTAAAAATTATTGAAATCGATTCAATTACTGATTCTGATTACACTATATTCAGGTTTCGCATATAGTAAAAATGATGTTGTATAGGGTGTATAGCTTCATCAATCTTTCTCGCTCACACGCTTGATATTTTAACTTAACACGTCATGTAAGGCCCCAGGTCTGTTTCATTGTCTAAGTGGTGGCTACCGCTGTAACAGCTGAGCATATTTTTTATTTTGGGAAATCCTCAAATATCTTTTCCCTCTCTGGATGGAGTGAGAGAGAGTGTCAGAGTTTTACAGGTTAAAATACACCTGTATTCTTTCAACTGCCCTTTGCGTTCCAGGGCCTCAGTATCTCTTTCAAACATCCCGCTGCCCTGGTAGGCATCAAGCCTAATGGGCTCCGTCCATTTTGCTGAAAATTCTTTTGGGCGCGTGTGGAGACTTTAGTAGCAGTCGGCTGAGCAGATCACTCTCGGAAGGGATGGTCGATGGGATAGAAACGTTCTGCCTCCCCCCACCCTAGCCAAGTTACAACCATTTCGTTTCGATTTGAAACGAAATGGTTGTAACTTGGCTAGGGGCTGGAATAGCGACCGCGTACTGGAAGACGCAGCGTTGGAAAGCCTCCCAAAAGATGGACCGATAACTTGGTAAGGGTCGTAGGAATCCAATGGATGCGACTCGAGATGCACAGGACCAGTCACTTGTAGGAGGCTTATGTCGAACATTAAACGTACTTAGCCGACATTCAGCCGATAGAGCTTGAAAGAGTAATAAACGTTATGTTTACATACTCTCACAAGCATACAAATTTTCGCCTTCATAATAATAGTATTATTGAACAAGAAACTGCATTTTATATTGTTTTAATGACTAGGTACCTGTTTTAGATAAAACTTATCTTAATAAATAAAAGGAAAAACTGACTGACTGATATATCAACGCACAGCCAAAACTACTGGGACTAGGAACGTGAAATTTTGCACAAGGTTTCTTTTTATGACGTAGGCGAGCACTAAGAGAGAATTTTCCAAAATTCACAACATAAGGGGGTGAAACGGAGGTCCAAAGTTTGTATAAAGAAACTTATTTCCACGCGGGCGAAGCCGCTGGCAGAAGCTAGTCTTAATATATTATGGTTATTTGATTAATTTCACAAGTAACCTGTCTTTCAACAGTCTGTGTGAAAATAAATAAACCTCTTCAGATTTCAAACTGTAGATGGCCCTTCAATGGCTTATGGCGTTAGTTTGCATCACTCTCTTCATCTGTTGGCATTAGCTAGCTTCTTATGAGCCAGTGGGCGGAGTAACAGCTAGAAATGTCAAAGTTTTATTAGCTACTTTTAAATAACTGTACTATGGAAATGTTGGCCTTTAATTATAATTAGCTTTCTAATGCTTGATAGCAGGGGCGCCGGCTTTTAAAAAACCTCATGGGTGCTCATGCTCATTTGATGACTCGAAAAACTGGCGAAGTATGAGAAAAAAAATGCACATTGATCGACCGACAAATAAATAAATGTCCTACTTACATACTGTGTAATTATAATACGTACTAATAATAAACTAAGGTTTTCCCTTTTACTATAGAAACCAGAAACAACGAAGGTACCATAAACACCCAGACCCAAAACCAAATATCATAATCGTTTCATCAATAAACATTTGTGTCGGTGCGGGAATCGAACCCGCGACCCTTGCGTCTTAACCGGCGCTCTAAACCACTGCGCTAAACAGGTCGTCCGGTAATGAAAAAACTCCCAATCCTCTGTTTCGACGATCAACGATTGGTTTCTTGTTGTCTATTCTCAGGGATGCTCGGCACCCACTGTTTATTTCTCATGGGTGCTCGAGCCCTCGAGCACCCACGGAGTCGGCGCCCCTGCTTGATCGCTGTAGAAACAACCTGGCTAAATTAAAGGCTAAAATAATTATAACCCTTTTGCATAGTATGCCTTACCATACCTTTCTCCTGGGGCCATGGGTTTACTTCCAAAAGGGAAACCCGTGGAACGTAAAGGGCAAAAAAGAACATAGGTGCGGTTTTAGATAGTAAAAGTCTGGCACGTCCATGCGCTCCACGCTAGAGCGCGAGAAGTCATTGGACGACCTTAAAAAAAACACTTTTCCTAAAGATTTTTTTTTCTTAAGGGAAATTATCAAATGACTTCTTCCGCTCCGGGTAGAGTTATTTTGGCGTCATCTCAACGCTCAGTCACGTGGTCAGAAAAAAGGAATAGGAGGCGTGGCCGACTCGAGGCGATCAACGAAAAGATAATCGAAACGAAACAGTTGTAACTTGGCTAGGGGGGCAGGATCCATGCGTGCGTATTAGTCCTGTCGATAGCTTAGATTTTATCTATACACACGTACAACAATGTTGGTCCTAGAGGACCAGGAGGAGGGGGTAGACCCCCTCCCATGGTGTATTCGTATGGAAAGACCAACATTTTTATATATCCAAGCAATCCACTCTCCACGTGTAGTTTCAGTCCTAGTCCGAGATAAAAAGGCCCAGATAATAAATCAGCTGTTACGATCCCATAGCTGGGATTAATAGAAAAATATAGTTCTAATAGTCGCGACCGGTAAGCCCGCGATTGGTCCCTACGGATCAATGCTCTGGGCTTATCCGTTGCTACCTGTTAATAGTTTATTTTGTTTAGGTAGATAGTGTGTTTGTGAAGGCTTTATATTATTTATTTAGTTGATCAAGAATTGTAGAACGTTGATGGTCCTTGGAGGCAAATATATTTTTTTTGTTATTAAAAAAATACGTTGCACTAGGAATTACTTAATCTTTGTAGTGGGTGACTTGAGCAGTGGTGGCCCAGTGGTAACGGCTCCGACTTACGAGTTGTAGGTCGTGGGTTCAAACCCAGCAGGCGCATTACTTTGTGTAATTAATTTCATCACCACTGCTCTTAAAACAGTGAAGTAAAACATCGTAAGGAAACCGGCATGTCCTAGAACCAAAATATTCGAAGACATGTGACATCCACCAACACGCACAGGGCCCGCATGGTGGATTACGGCCCTTTTCCTCTCCTAGAGAGGAGGCCTGAGTTCCAGCAGTGGGAACATTATAAGGCTGATTCTGCTATTATGCTATATGCTATAGTGGGTGTGTTCACAATCATGTAACCACAATCAATACACCCAGACTCGGAATAACTGAAAAGACAGACCTGTTGGTCTAGTGGTTAGAGGCCCTGACTGCTATGCCGGAGGTCGTGGGCAGGACAAATGGTTGTGTGATGAGCACGATCATTTGTTCTGTGTCTGGGTGTAATTTATCTATAATGTGTATGTATTTAAAAATATATAAGTATGTTTATCAGTTGTCTAGTACCCATAACACAAGCTCTGCTTAGCTTGGGACTAGGCGGCGTTGTGTGTTGGTAGTAAAAAAAAAAACTAAAAAAACAGCGTCAACCGTACCGTTAATCTAAGTGTGTAAACACACTATGCCGAAAAAACGCGACCGAAGTTCGGTATGTTAACGCCTGCAATGCTATTTGTATTACTTACGACACATTATGCCGAAATTACGTTGCGTTATACAGCCGAACTTTGATCAGACGTAAGTTCAGCGGCAATTCGGCGGCAAAGTATTCTGTAAGCACACATTACACGCAACCGAAGTTCGGTTCAATTGTCGACTGATGTAAACTTTTTCTACATTAACTCTATGATTAATGTTTCTATAAATTGATTGTCATATATTATTACGCAACTGAATTTCAGCCAAGAAGTTCGGCACTTATGGTGTGTCATGTCAGCCGAATACGTCGGAACGTAAAATCAGCCGCGAAATTTCCGTCGCGTACCTTCGGCATAGTGTGTTTAGACACTAATACGATGGAAAAGCATCTGAGTTTTTTGTCACATCCTTTTATCTAAAAATCGAATGAGTTTTAGAATGAGGACCCGAGACTAAAGTTACTGACATAGCCCGAAGAATTGTCAAACTTGAGTGGCAGTGGGCAGGGCACATTGCTCGCAGAATAAATGTCTCTTGTTACATTTATGTTTTATTCGTCTATTATTTATTTTCACACCTTAAACAAACACACTATCTTACACATATTTATCACACTTAACACATTTCGCTAATTATTAAAACGCTATTTTGTTGGTTTATATTAAGTGCGCACCACTGATACATATATAATATACAGGGTGTCTTTGACATCGACGCACAAATGAATACCATGGATCCAGTACATGACCACCCAGTGGAGGAAATTTTCGTTGATATTTTTGTTATTAAAAAAAAAAAATCTTCACTATTTTTAATTTAAATTTTATAAAATCGTTATTCTAACATTTTTTTTTTTACTAAAAATATCGTCGGGGTTGGTTGGACCAACAATTTTTACAATCTTCAAGTTTTACATTCTTGTCAAAATGTGGGTTTCATACCTAAACGTAAACGAATTCATCTAATTTTCAAGGTACTCCTTGTTACTTCAGAACAAAACATTTAGAAATTCACGTTTGTTGGTGTTACAAACAATTGGCAGTCAAATTTCTTATTTATTCATAGTTATTGTCTAACACACACACAATCTTTTCTAGCCCACAAGCTTTTACACAACATTAAAACAATAACCCAATCAAAATTAAGCAACCTCAAATAACCAAATCCTAATTGGTTGTTCATATCACCCACTTACAAGGTACATGATGGATAGAGTATGGTCGCCCACAATTATGACACAGCATAGATTGATACAGAAGGCTGGCTCGATACAACGAGGCGAGACGTCACAACATGGCAATCGATCCTATTCTTATTTGGAACGCATTGTACGTAAGGCGATTTCAAACAAATGCCGGTTGTGAGTGCGCTAGCACTTGCGATACGTGAAGCGTATCTAAGTATGCGTGCGTTTACGCTCATTGCATAGAACTAATCTTCTGTACCTATCTGTTTTGTGATCACGTTCATTAATATGTGTAAATTAACCTAGTAAAGTGGTATTTAGGTTGAATACAGGGTCTGACCGGCGATATGGTTCGTGGGTTCCGTCTAACTATAGGAGAATTGTTAGGTTTTTAGTGCATTGAAATAGTAGTTTAATGATGTTATCACCATATTGTATGTTTTTTTTCATGTCCAGTAGACTTGATTTGGCGATAGCGTTGTTCTGATGCTTTCAAAAAGCCCCCTTTTTCTTTAGAAAAATAATAACAAGTTTCGTTCCATGTTGACTGAACAAAAACAAAATTTGAATATCTGTGTCCATATCTCGTTGATTCCTTTGTTGTCTGTAAGGTGTAGTAAGCATTTATTAAATTAATTTATTTATAAATTTATGCAGGGCGAAAGTTAGTAACCAACCGGCACGTAATTATCAAGTTAACGATCTATGTTGTCAGTCAGTGTATGTATATTCATTACTGGTTTTCTTATTATTCGTTTAGCCCCTACCATTATCATTATCTTGTTTTGTTTTGGTATTATTAATACTTCTGCCTAATTTAAATCTTTCTTACACCATGGTACTTTAGTCTATTTTTTAGGGTTCCGTACCTCAAAACGAGTAATTGGAACCCATATAGGATCACTTTGTGGTCCGTCTGTCTGTCCATTTATCTCGGGAACGCATATACGTATCGAGTTGAAATTAAAACCATATACTTACGCCTGCGGTCCCTTAAAGCTGTGAAAAAAATATTCTTCTAAGTTAACTAAAAAAAAAAGATAAATGGCCGTTTATGTCGCAAAAAATGTATATTACACTCAAGAGAATCAAAATTCTAGAGTTGGTACTTCCCGTTGACCCAGAATCCTGAAATTTTGCATAAAGCAAGGTCTTATAACACAAGTATAGGAATAAATCTGTAAATAAAAAAAAATTGTTACGTCACCAAAAAAAAATTTTTTTTGTCATTTGGAAAAAACTTCGAGACTCCAATCAGGAATTTAACTCTTTACATAGATAAGTTTGTACGGAACCCTCACGGCGCGAGTTCGACTCGCACTTATAACAGCATAATCAGCCTTTTAATGTTCTGGCTGTATTAATTGTGGTTACATGATTGTGAACACACCCACTATAGCATATAGCATAATAGCATAATCAGCCTTATAATGTTCCCACTGCTGGGACTCAGGCCTCGTCTCTCTAGGAGAGGGAAAGGGCCGTAATCCACCACGCGGGCCCAGTGCGGGTTTCTTGGATGTCACATGTCTTCTAATTTTTGGTTCTAGAACATGCCGGTTTCTTCACGATGTTTTCCTTCACCGTTTTGAGAGCAGTGGTGATGAAATAAATTACACAAAGTAATGCGCCTGGCTGAGTTTGAACCCGCGACCAACAACTCGTAAGTTAGGGCCATTACCACTCGGCCACCACTGCTTTTGCACTAACACGTTTCGCCCTTGCCCTGTTTTTATTCATTTATTTTATTTTCCAAAATTTACAATGCCGTTCCTAAGTTCACTCTATATTTAAATATATTACTTGTGTACTAACGTATTCCAAATGATAATTTTGTTTACAACTTCATAAACGCTTGGATTAATAATGAGGAGTTAGGACTACTGTATACATTGCTAATAGCCCTTGCTAATTTATTGTTATTCTTGGACCTCATTAATTAGTAATGACTCGTTTTTGAATAATGAGTTCTGAGTCTACATTTCTAAAACGTATTGAATTGTATGCCGTTCACGTACTATCGGTGACATAAGGATTTCTATTTGAAATGATGATGGCATGCTCTCTCACAAAGCTCTCTTTCACTGTACTTCAGTAATTATGTCTTATCTCATCTTTCTCTTAACCTTTTTTGGGTGTAGGAACATCAAATAACTTCTCACGCTCTGGGTAGAATAAGAGGGAGAGAGGTATACGGATAGACCATGTCCTGGAATAGCACATAGGTTGCTCAGGAACCTAAATTCGATATATTTTTTTATAGCAAAAAAGAAATAATAAATGTTTGTATAATTTATTTTAGTTCATAGGTTGTTGATTGTGATGACATATGGCTCCAAAACGTGGTCGCTTACAATGGGCCTCATCAGAAGGCTTAAAATCACTCAAAGGGCAATGGTAAGGGCTATGCTTGGAGTTTCCTTGCGTGATCGCGTCAGAACTGAAAATATCCGCAGGAGAACCAAGGTTACAGACATAGCCCGAAAAATCACCAAACTTAAGTGGCAGTGGGTAGGGCACATTGCTCGCAGAACAGATGATCGATGGTCTGGCGACGAAAGGTTCTGGAATGGCGGCCACGTGCCGGAGGACGCAGCGTTGGAAGGCCTCCCACAAGGTGGACCGATGACGTGGTGAGGGTTGCGGGATTCTGATGAATGCGAGACACACAGGACCGGTTATTGTGGCGACATTTGGGGGAGGCTGATGATGATGATGATAGATTGTTGGTTTGTTGGCTTGCTATACGCTTAGGTGCATACTGTAAGTAGGTATAGCAAGCAATTCAAATAAATAAAATAAATAAATAAATAAAAAATAAATAAATAAATAATTAAATAAATAAATAATAAGATAGGTATTTTTTATTCCAGAAGTATGTTCCCTTGAGACTATTTTCTACTTTCACGCGGGCGAAGCCGCTGGCAGCAACTAGTGAATTCCAATTCGTTCAAATTCAACAAAAAATAACGTTAGAATATTCCAGGTTTCAAACTGAACTGAAATAAAACGACTGCCAATGATGAGGCCTAATATATATGATGGAAATAGTGGATGTTTGTATCACTTAGAGGATTTGAATATTTGAAAAGCTTTTTAATTAGGTCAGTTGGGGTAGACTGGATGGATCGCGAGGGTTGGGGACTTCACTAGTCTTTGGGGACAATAAATAGAAACTAAACTGAAGTATAACTTTTGAAAGCAAGGTCGGATTCGAGGTTGCTGGCTCTAGGTTAGACGTTGTTACTGCGTTTTTTTTTCTTTAGGCTGTAGATGTCGCACGGTTTATGCATTTAGCCAATGTGTTAGAAAGTATTTCGTTTTTACAGTCACTTTGATTTCTCAAAAGAAAAAAACGGAACCCTTATAGGATCACATTGTTGTCCGTCTATCTGTCAAGACCCTTTATCTTGGAAATGCGTGGAGGTATCGAGTTGGAATTAAAACCATATACTCAGGTCTGCAGTCCCTTGAAGCTGTATAAGAATGAACTTCTGAGTTAACGAAAAAAAAAGATATGGCCGTTTATGTTGCAAAAAACGTGTATTTCGAGAATCTAAAGGGAGTCAAAATTCATAGGGTAATTCTCATTAACCTAGAATCCTGAAATTTGGCATAAAGCAAGGTCTCATACCACAAGTATAGGAAAATATCAGAAAACTGTAAATTTGGAGTTACGTCACAAAAAAAAACTTTTTTTGCGATTCTAAAAAATCTTCCTAACTCAATTCGGGAATTGAACTGTTTTCGTAGGTAACTTTGTACGGAACCCTCAGTGCGCGAGTCCGACTCGCACTTACCCGGTTTTTCATTATTATTTTGGTTCGCACGTTGTACTGCGGAAGTAAAAGATACGTTGTTTAGGGCCTTCTGCCAATCGTTTTACACGTGCAGATTATGGGTCACGCATACGAAAAAATCGTATGATACCCGGCTTATCCTCTATAATATTGCCTTCAGGGTGCTGATGAAGCTTCCTCGCTACTGTAGTGCGTCGGGTATGTTTGCGGACGCAAACATAGATGGTTTTGCGGCGATAGTTCGCAAGAGAGTTGTGTCTCTAATTCGCCTTATACGAGGCAGTTCCAACAGCTACCTTCAGTTGTTCAACTGGAGGATGGATTTGGATCTGGATTACCCGATAATGCGGTACTGGACCTGGCAGCATGTTGAACACTCCAGAGCCAAACCCAAATTTAGGCTAAGATATAAATATGTGTGTATATTTTTAACCGACTCCAAAATAGAGGAGGTTATATGTTCGGTTGAATGTATGTTTTTTGTTTTTTTTTTTTATATATAAATGTTCACCGATTTCTAGGTCAATTGTGGACCGATTTTGAAATATATTTTTTTATTGAAATGTTATGCTTCCGAGTTGGTCCCATAGAAATATTGTTATGATCTGATCATGAACTTCGAAAATATGGAACAGTACTCCTCATAGGATCACAGCAGAACCGTCGTAACAAGTAAAATTGCTTTGTTTATACGTGTAGTCGATGACTGACTGAAAGTAGAGCTTGAAGTTAGGCACCGGAACTCTGTAATAAATTAATCATAATCATCATCATAATCATAATCATTTATTTGTTAGAACATGGTAGGTTTGTACATTACATGGTCTCAGGTTTAAACATTTAGTCTCGGCACGTTCTGCCACATGGGCGTACATCAATGAATGTAATCTAACCGTGGTTGGGATTATTGGAATTGTCATGAGATGCACTCTGGCTATATGGTATTTAAGATTGGCTGAGGGGTACTTTTTAGTGGTGGTACTATAACTAAAAAGAGTAAAATAAAAAAAAAATACAAAAAAAAATACAACCAACTTCAAAGTAAAAAAAATACACTGAAAAGTGCAAAATAACTTTAATTTCGGAAATCGGTGTTTCTATAATAGTTTTATCTCTTCGTTATTTAACACCGACTTCCGAAATTAAAGCAGTCGGTTGTATTTTTTTTTGTAAAAAGTTTTTTATTTTATTAGTTTGTGTATTTTAGTTTATTTAATTGTGATTAACTAATTGTAATTTATTGTGTAATTAATAACATTGTTGTAATTTTGTGTTTTGTAATGCGTATAATTTTTATTTCTTTTTATCTATATATATAAAAATGAATAGCTGTTCGTTAGTCTCGCTAAAACTCGAGAACGGCTGGACCGATTTGGCTAATTTTGGTCTTGAAATTTTTGCGATAGTCCAGGGAAGGTTTAAACGGTCAGAAAATATGCAAAAACTTACGAAAAAAAATCGAATAAAAAAAAAAGAAATCGATTGTATTCGATTTTTTTTTTCGTAAGTTTCAGTAAGTTTTGCCATCTCTAATTAAAATGTCATTATATAATGGTTATTTATGCTGTCATTAGATGGCGTTATCCTTACTATTGGCGGTACGAAGTTCGCCGGGACAGCTAGTATTCAATATTTTAATTTCAAATTTTGTAATCAATATGGACTGGTTTCCGAAATAAATGAATTTTAATTTAATTATAATGCGGGAGTAACACACACTAATGATTTTGCAGTATTTGGCAACAAACATATCAACATCATCATCAGCCTTCTCCGAAAGTTTCGCTGCGGTATAATCAATCAATAATACAATCACATTGTCAGCTCTGTTTTACCAAGATCGCGCCTGTTCTAATGATTTTACAAATTATGCAATATTGCAGAAACTCCATATACCAAACTACACCAATATTCACTCATCACGATATCCATTAGGAATCAATTTGCGAATAATCAAAACAGCCACTGAAAATTAGTTAAAAAATCTTAGATAATGATAATTTTGTTATCTATGATTTTTTACACTAAAGTTCAAGGTAGTATAGGCTTTAGGCAGAGGTGAACCTATAGGTACTGCTAGATTAAAGTTGTTATAGCGATATGTAAATTAAAGCAAGAGAATCGATCCCATATCATCTACCTGCCCTTGTCCCGTTTTATTTGCAACACATTGTTTTCTTCCATTCTGTCCTGTCACTCGTCACGCTATCACTAACTCCCTTTTCTTTCATATCACTTCTCACACAATCTAGCCATCTTTTCTTTGGTCTCCCTCTCCCTCTCCGTCCAACCACATGTAAGCTCATAACTCTTTTAGTAACATGCGTTTCATCCCTCCTCTTTACATGACCATACCAAGACAAACGATTCCCTTTCAACTTTTCAGTCACTGGCGCCACTTTCAAACTTCGCCTAATATACTCATTTCTGACTTTATCCATTCTCGACACACCACACATCCAGCTTAACATAATTCTCATCTCTACTACGTGCAATCTTCTTTCTTCCGTCTTTATTTCTAAGCACACTTATGGCAACGACATTTTGCACCAGTGCAAAATGTTTTATTCTGATAAATTATTATCATAACTTTCTTACAAATTTCATTCAAATGTTGTCTAAGGCCATTTAGTTTGAAATTGAAATTTATATGCATCGTTCTAGAATTAGTAAAGGAAAAGACTGTGAGGAAATCAGCTAGTCCTGTGTCCACGTGGTGGATTCAGGCCCGCATCCTCTCACAGAGAAGAAGCTTGCTTTCCAACAATAGACACTCAGTAGGTTATTGATTAAGCTCACGTTATCGCTTTAAGTTGATCTCCTAAACTGATATTTCAATGTTGACAATGATAACTTCTTCCTCACATTAAGCTCTCTTTCACGAAATCAAGACATATCCGGGGCACTAGTCACGACAACACGACATGATTACATTATTGTAATCTGTTAATACAGTGATAACGATACAAAAGCGAGTAATTTGTCGTACTCATGACGATAATCAAACTATACACTTCCATTACAACCTGACCTCTCATTGTTTGGAAAGTCGATGCAGTACAAGGTTGGGTTGAATTGGTAGTTTATTGTTTGAATGTTGCAGAGTATATTGTGATCGATCAAAGTTTATTTGGTGCAACTGCTTAAAATATTGATGGATCGATCCACAATGCATTATAATTTGCAAACTTGTCAGCTGCCTACGTCAATGCATGGTGATAGTTTTTGTTAGTCAATTATTATTTAGTGCAGGATTAAAAAATAATTCAATTGGATTTCTATTGTACCGGATAGAATACTTAAGATTTCTGTTAGGCTTTTTAAAAGACTAGATGGAGCGGAGGTGAGGGTGTCCAGATGGAGGTGTGGTATGAAGAGAAGGAATAAAGTAAAAATTAGTATATTGCAGTAAAGTTGGAAAATGCCTTAGTGCGAGAAAAGAGAGAATTTTTTGTATCGGTATAGACGTGTGCAGAGGAGAGATGAGACGCTTATGACTACAGAAGTTATAAAAACTAACGTGAACGGACGTGGAAGGAGAGGGAGGCCCAATGAAATATGTATGGATTGTATCAGCTAAAATATGAAAGGAAAGAGAGTCTGTGAAAGGTTGACGTTAGACAGACGCAACGGTTGAAGAAAACGCCGACCACAAGCAAAATTAGGGAAGAGCAGGAATATAATGACGATGATGAGGTAGGATAGGACGATAGGCAAAAACTCTGTCCGTGGTTTGAGAGTCCTGCTGTTTGTGATGGGGAACTTAAAATTACTGGACCAATATTAGGTATTTTTTGTTAAAACATTTTCGACTAAGTTGCCAAATTGTCAAAATCGGCTATTCAGCTTTTTACCACTTAATAAACACAAAAGTACAGAGACGGACTTAATGCCTTAGGCATTTTCTTCTAGTCAACCTTTGGGAGATGCAGAAACAAATAGTGGTAGGTGTAATAAAAGAGATAAAATACTAGGCAAGTGTGAGTTGGACTCGCGCACTGAGGGTTCCGCACAAACTTACCTATGAAAACAGTTTAATTCCCGAATTGAGTTATGAAGATTTTTCCGAATCGCAAAAATTTTTATTTTTGTTACTTAACTAAAAATTTACAGTTTTCAGATTTTACCTATACTTGTGTTATGAGACCTTGCTTTATGTCAAATTTTAGGATTCTAGGTCAACGGGATTGTCGAAATACACGTTTTTTTTTGGCATAAACGGATGTATCTTTTTTTTTCGTGAACTCAGATGTTTGATTTTTTCACAGCTTAAAGAGACCGCAGAGTGTATGGTTTTAATTTGAACCCGATACCTCAACGCGTTCCCGAGATAAAGGGTCTAGACAGACAGACAGACGGACAACAAAGTGATCCTTTAAGGGTTCCGTTTTTTTCTATTGAGGTTCGGAACCATAAAAAAATTGGAAAACAAAGGAAACATATGCTGATAAGTCATATAATACAATACAATTGTATAGTTTTTAGGATCTAGGGTTACAAAACGAAAAAAGAAACGACAATCTAAAAATACCACAAGCTAACTACAATTAATTATCGAATCATTAGTGAGTACATTGCGTACTACTGATGAAGCATGAGCACGTGCTAAGCGTTTGTAATAATCAATGTATAACTAATTGTAATTTGTTAATTGATTGTGTATACAGGCGTTAGTACAATCATCTTCAGTTGATCAAATATTGAATAAGCTTATGATATTGGAACGGTGTTGGAGAGCAATGAGTAAAATGTGATATAGAAACGATTTTTTAAACTGGGGAATCATGAGGGAATTTCTGACTTTTACAAATTATAACACATCATAGATTGTTCGAAAGAGTTACCGCGGCTCTGGAACGCAAAGGGCTACTGAAGGAACTCAGGTGGGTTATAGTCAGTAAATATTTGACACGCCCACTCATTCCACCCGGTGTGGGAAGAGTTGTTTGATGATTCTTATCCTGACCGCCCTGTTGGTCTAGTGACCCTGACTGTTATGCCGAAGGTCGTGGGTTCGATTCCCACTCAGGACAAATGTTTGCGTGATAAGCACGATCATTTGTTCTGGGTCTGGGTGTAATTTATCTCTAATAATTATGTATTTAGAAATAAGTAAGTATGTTTATCACTTGTCTAGTATACATATCACTAGCTCTGCTTAGCTTGGGACTAGACGGCATTGTGTGATAATTGTGGAATATTATTATTATTCCATTTATTTATATTTAAATACATATTTTATACATTTTTAAATATTTCCTAATAAACATATTTGAAAAAAGCATTTAAAAATACTAGCCCACCGGCATTCGGAACAGGGTCCAAGCTACCGGTCGTCAGGGCTCCTGAGAGAGGAATCTCCTAATAATTAATATTATCCTTCTTCAAAAAAAAAGGAAAACAGTCGTTGTGCTGCAGGATTATTTGGAAGAATTACCGCATCTCTGAGACGTGAAGGGTAACTAAAGGTGGGTTTTGTCAGTAATTGTCACTTCCTCTGACTCCACTCAAAGCCAGAGGAGTTAGTTGACGATATTCCACCTCAAAACAAAGGGAACACAGACATTTACTACGAGCATAACCGATAATGTTTAGTACAATTGTATCCAATCAGCTTGATATCCCCTTACAAAGTGAAATTATTTTGTAACGAACTAAGCCTCTATTGATTCGGCAATCTAAAATCCGACCAATAACTTTCAAACTGACAGTCGTGGCTAGACTAATCAGCCACCATAAATCACTCTAATCCATACTGACACGTTACCTTCGATAACCTTCCACTACATTGCTTCTAAATGTAAATCTACGAGAGCATACTTCCGTCAACCGATGCAATGCGCGTGGGCACGATGACGTCACGCCGTGATGAAATAGAGAGAAAACTCGTGTGTCTCACAACATTTGGATGAATGGGAATGGAATGTTTCTGGTGTAGTGTATGGGTGATGTTGGGTGGTTACGTCCCAATATTGATTACGACTGGTTCTTTTTTCACGAGTAGTTCTCAACCTTTTTTTGACCGGGAACCATTTTTGTATCTTGGTTTTTGGCAGAAAACAAAAGTAAAGGAAAAATCTGAACTGTGTTAATCTATAATATACACCACTAGTTTTTATTTACTACAAATTTTTCTTATAGGGCTTATTAGAAAAGGTCTTGTTATTATTAAAGTCTTAATAAGTAATCTTCATAAACAACATAAAGTTATGAGCGTTTGTTTACATCCCAAAATGTCACTCAATTTATGGAAATATTATACAGGCTATTGAAATTAATGAAAAATCACTGCGCGTAGTATTTTCTAGGAGCAATTGTTATGAATAATTGCATCAATTATGAATTTACCAAATAAGAAAATTTTTTGTGGACAATTTTGTCATTTCGTTTTTTTTTTTTTTTTTTTTTTTTTTTTACTTTTGACTACACAAATGTGATCAGTAACGGGTACGGATAGAGCCCTAGTTATTTTTTTGTCTTAATAAAAAAATAGGGGTGTATATAAAAGGCAAAGTCCTGACTCACTCACTGGTTTATCAGCGCCCGACCCAAACCCTTGAACTTAGATCACTGAAATTTTGCACAGAGGTTCCTTTTATGATGAATACTGTAAGGGGATGAAACGGAGATCCAAAGATTGTATGGAGAAACCTACTATCACCCAGATGAAGCCGCTGGCAGAAGCTAGTAAAAAACAAAACACTAGTAAAAAACAAAACATATCATAAACTTAAAAGCACGCTTGGGCACGCCTTAATTATGGCGATAAGTCCCCTCTTTGAGGAGTGGCTGGAAAGACCTCACGGCGTCCTTACTTACCGCATGACGCAGGTCCTCACCGGGCATGGTAAGTTCGGGAGGTTCCTGTACCGGATCCGTGCAGAAGAGACGCCCGGGTGCCACCATTGTGTGGACCGCCCGGAGGACACGGTGGAGCACACGGTAGAGGTGTGCCCCGCTTGGGCAGAGCACCGCCGTGTCCTCGTGAGGGCGATCGGCGGCAGCGATCTCTCGCGCCGGGCCTTGGTACAGGCCATGGTCCGGAGCGAGGAGGAGTGGCAGGCGGTCGCCTCCTTCTGCGAAGCAGTAATGCTAGCAAAGGAGGCGGCCGATCGCGTGAGGCAACGGCAACGGTCCTCACGCCCCAACCGCCGCCGGGATTCCGATCCCGATTTCCGGCCACCGTAGGCACGGGCTTGCGGACGGCGAGCAATGGGTGGCTCGCCGTCCGATCGTCCGGTAACCATCCGGACCGAGCCCAAGTCGTCGACGGCGCGTAGTGTTCCACGCGCGCCTCAAGGAGATGTCAGCAACCGTAGGGGCCCAACAGGGTCGAAGCCTACTGGGGCCATGGGTGATGCGAAAGTGACCCCCGGGGCCCTGGAAAAATAAAAATGGCAAAGAAGGAACAGGAGTGGGTTTTTAGTCAGTAAAAGTCTGACACTATCTCCCGCTCCGCCCAACAGCAGGGGTTGTCATTAGATGATTTTCCCACCCGAAAAAAAAAAAAAAAAAAAAAAAAAAAAAAAAAGCACGCTGTTTTTTTTTTTTAAATCAAATGTAACGAACGTGTAGGACGTGACAATCATAGAAAACATAACTTTTATGACGAAAACTTAAATTCCGTTCATATCAATGTTACTTCAGCTGGAAAGCATAAAATTTTTAAAGCTTTCGCGGACCATATTTTTGCATTTGATTACCACGAATTCCTGGGCCATAGGTTGGCAACCACTGGGTTGTATTAATGTGGTAAGTATCATTATGCAGTATACATACATTAAAATCGATAACAGTGTGTGTTGGGACGCACCACTTGATATTAAACAAATTAAAGAAACAGATTAATACAGGCCATTCATTCCGATAATATGTGGCTAAACTAAATGATAAACGAGTAGAATTATAATAAACTTGAACCTCGAAGAATATATCTACACTAATATAATAAAGAATTAAAGTTTTTGGTAGGAGGTAATCTCTGAAAGCACTAGACCGATAGCGAAATTTTTTTCACTTGCTTTATTCCTGAGTGACATAGGCTATATTTTATGTATGTGGACGAAGCCGCGGGTTAAAGCTAGTTATTTCATCATCATCATCATTTCTGCCGAAAGATGTCCACTGCTGGACATAGGCCTCTCCCACGTGTCGCCACAATAAACGGTCCTGTGCGTCTCGCATCCATCGGATTCCCGCAACCGTTACCAAGTCATTGGTCCACCTTGTAGGAGGACTAAGCTAGTTATTTATATAGTTTTATTATTTATATACACACGGGGACACAGCTTTAGTAAATATGAGTACAAAGGAACTGCTTATTTCTGAAGTTTCTTTCAGAATACCTGTGAAAGCAGAAATTAAAAGAAATGTAGATGATACCGTGTAAAAACAGGAGATATGTGCAGTTTTAATTGAAGTATAAAATAAGCTAACGCAAATAATTTTAAATATATATAATAAATAATAATAATAATAATATCAATTTGAATGTCCTAGTTTTTTTTCAACCAATTATAGGTATATTAATATTCCATTTTCAAATTCTTGTAAATGGAAACACAAATAGATACTACACCCAATGGGTACTCCAATTTGTTTTTAACACGCTTTTATTAGTTTCACCTGTATGTATGTATGTATGTTTGTTTGTTTGTAACCGACCCCTTTGAGCTCGATTTTGTCCTACTTTGAACGATCAGATTTAATTCAAACTTTGCACACCTGTCAAAGATCGATGACAATGCAATAATCCGATCAAAATAATATGGTGGTGGTATGGTGGTGGTGGTGGTGGTATGGTAGTGGTGGTGGTGTGGTGGTGGTGTGGTGGTGGTGGTGGTGGTAGTGTGGTGGTGTGGTGGTGGTGTGGTGGTGGTGGTGGTGGTGGTGGTGGTGGTGGTGGTGGTGGTGGTGGTGGTGGTGGTAGTGGTACTTACTCTTTCGGGCACTAAGTTCAGCACAACCTTATAAAGACTAATGTGGTAGTGGTGGTGGCACTGAGAATGAGGATGAGTGTGAACTTTCACTCATCCTCATTCTCAGTGCCGCCAACAGATTCGCTCCTATGATTATAATATCATGTAGAGTGGTGGGTGGGTAGTGGTGGTGGTGGTGGTGGTATGGTGGTGGTATGGTGGTGGTATGGTGGTGGTGGTGGTGGTGGTGGTGGTGTGGTGGTGGTAGTGGTGGTGGTGGTGTGGTGGTGGTGGTAGTGGTGGTGTGGTGGTGGTGGTGTGGTGGTGGTGGTGGTGGTGGTGGTGGTGGTGGTGGTGGTGGTGGTGGTGGTGGTACTTACTCTTTCGGGCACTCAGTTCAGCACAACCTTATAGAGACTAATGTGGTAGTGGTGGCGGCACACTGAGAATGAGGATGAGTGTGAACTTTCACTCATCCTCATTCTCAGTGCCGCCAACAGATTCGCTCCTATGATTATAATATCATGTAGAGTGATTACGGATTGAAAATTCCATACCCAAGCATTAATGTGACTGACTGTATATGTAAATAAGGTTACACCTCTGTGTCTCACTGTTTATATTGGCATCATAGAAATCTTGAATATGTGTTCTTAACCGAGATACAATCAGAACACATTTGTACATATTAAGGGCGGTTGATAGTTAGCAAATCGAACTAAATAATTTATAGTTTAAAAAATTTAACTAAAAAATGAAAAATAAATAATAGTTTAAAAAAAACTAAAAAAACACGCTTTTATAGAAAATCCAACTAAAAAAATAGAAAATAAAATTTAATAAATTTGGATTAAGAATAGTGTACATAAGAAATAAATGTATATTATTGTAAAAAAGCGTGGGGTGCATATAATGTCAATAATTATGAACATTGTATTGACAGATGAGTAGAAGGATCATCACTTTGATAATATCTTAAAAAACACTTTGAATGCACCCCACGCTTTTTTACAATAATATACATTTATTTCTTATGTACACTATTCTTAATCCAAATTTATTAAATTTTATTTTCTATTTTTTTAGTTGTATTTTCTATAAAAGCGTGTTTTTTTAGTTTTTTTTAAACTATTATTTATTTTTTTGTGATATAAACAAATACAGTAAATATGCTTGATAAATGTACCTACTCAATAAAAAAATAAATTATATTTGTTTTGTTTTGTCTATATTTAATGATCTACATTTTGCCCTTTTAGTATTATAAGTTAAACAATCGTCCTTCTTTTTGAAGCTAACTAAGAAATTTCTGTTCATGATTTATAATGAGTTACGTGCCTTTTTGTCTGCAGACACTAGGGCGTTCAAATGGGCCATTGTAGTTAAGATGAGTTTATATGGCAACAGTTGCAACTCTCAATTTGCATATAAAATGACAGCTGATTTTGTCTTTCAAAGTTTTTATTTATTACTTAAAATTGTTCTCGGAGTTTTTGGCGGAATTTCTTCGAGTGAAGTTCAGTGGCTGTTTAATTATTCGCAAATTGATTCCTAGTGTATATTGCGATGTAGATAGAATTGGTGTAGTTTTGTTTCTCAATTTCGGTAAAATGGAGCTGAGAATGTTCTTGCAGTATTGACATAGTGAAGTTTGCCGAGAAGGCTGACTCGATATATTTGCTGTCAAATACTGCTAAAGACATTGGAATGTGTTACTTCCACATTTTAATGGAACTTAAAATTACGAAAAGTTACTTTTTTAAAACACTTTAGCTAAAATAAAAATAAAAACAGGGCAAGTGCGAGTCGAACTCGCGCACTGAGGGTTCCGCACAAACTTAACTATGAAATCAGTTCGATTCCCGAATTTAAGTTACGAAGACTTTTCCAAATTTTAAAAAAAGTTCTTATTGTGACGTGTGTTGACGTAACTACAAATTTACAGTTTTCAGATTTATTCTTATATCTATAGATACTATAAGAACTTGCTTCATGCCAAATTTTAGGATTCTGGGTCAACGGGAAGTACCCTTAGAATTTTTATTCCTTTGAAAGTGTTGAAATGTACGTTTTTTACGACATAAACGGCCGTTTCTTTTTTTCCGTTAACTTAGAAGTTTGATTTTTTCACTGCTTTAAGGGACCGCAGACTTGAGTATACGATTTTAATTTTAACTCGATGCCTCCACGCGTTTCTGAGATAAAGGGTCTTGACAGACAGACCGACAGACGGATAACAATGTGATCCTATAAGGGTTCCGTTTTTCCTTTTGAGGTACGGAACTCTAAAAAAAGAAAATAAAGAAATATCCTATCAAAAATTACAATTCAAAAGTTGCTTTAGCTACCCTTTGTGCGTTCTAGGGCCGTGGTAACTTTGCGAACTTTCCTGCAACCCAGCAGCACCTACATACTAAGACTCTAAAACTCATTTCAATACTTACATAAATACCTGTAGCCTGTATTCCTTACTAGTCGAGCTCAAGGAGCATACCCCGAAACGGTACAAAGCATTCCTTGAAATACTCAGCACAGACACAATATGCGTGCCCTGGGATATACAGGCTGTTTCTTTTTTAGTGGCTTCACTTTGGAACTTATCAAAGCAATTCAAATGTTTTGTGTCTTCAGGTCTGTGGTTTAAAAAGCTTTAGGGTAAGTTTCGAAATCAGAAGTGTTTCTGAAGCCCACAAATCGAAGATTTATTGTTTGCATTGGTAACAGCTTTTATTAGCGGCGTCAACTGCGAGAAATTAAGCATTTACAGTCAAAAAGTAACATTTGATGAAGTGGAACTTGTGAAGAATACCAGAAATGGCCAACGGAACTTCATACTCGCATTGATAAACAATGAAGGTAGTTAGGCGACCATGATGATACAAATAAATGGTTCTGAATAGTTATGTTGACAATGGTAACATCGAAGTGACCTGAAGATGACGATGGAGTCGGAAGATAGGCACCGGAACTCTGTAATCAATCAATGTATCCTAGCCGTGTTTGGGCTTATTAACATTGTCATGAGATGCACTTTGACTATAAGGTACTATCGAACTGATCAGATGATGGAGCCGGAAGGTGAAAGGTAGACACTGAGACTTCATAATAAAACAATGTATCCTAACAGTGTTTGGGTTAATTGGGATTGTCATGAGAAATAGGCACTCTAGTTAAAAGTGTATCGCAACTAAAAAGTGCGAAATAAAAAACTATTTACAAAAATAATAATAATAACCGACATCACTAAAAAAAATACTAAAAGGATTAAAATAACTTTAATTTCGGTAGTCAGTGTTAAATAACAAACAAACAATACCGAGAAACACCCAATTTATTCTTCTCTTATGAGGAAAATCATCAATTTACTTCTCCCGCCTATAATTACAATTGAGGAAAAAGACAAAACAAGGGAATGTTCCAAACTTAAATTACACAATATTAAACACAATTTTTTTTTTCAAGCAACGTGGATGAGGTGGAACGAGAGCGCGTCTAAGACTTACTAACTAAAACTAACCTGTGTATTTTAGTTGCACTTTGCGTTTTCGGGTCATAAACTCTTTCAAACTTTCCCGTAGCTTTAGCAGACATCGGCCCTGCTGGGCCCCGCCAGTTCTGCTAACTACCCTTTGAGGTACGTGTCACTTCGCGCCGTCGACTCGGGCTTGACGACAAGTTACTCATACCAGACGGCTGGACGTCAAGTTACTCATTGCTCCCTGCAATTCCCAACCAAACGCCCGTGGAGTCTCTTTCAGCATTGGCTGAGGCGGGAGGATGTTCGTTCCCACACAGTTTGACTATTACGTGTATCTAAGTCAGAAAGTAGGTAAAAAGTATTCTAATCCAGTTCGAACTCTTCTTGTGCTCATACAGATCTGTTCGAATATTTTAATTAGTTATTATTTTCTTTAAAAAAATTATAATTACTTTTATTCTTTGTTTAAATTGTTTGATATATTTTTTATGAACCACAAAATGTCATCTTTGACAGTCACAGTATTAGTAAGTATTATTAATTCAGAAAAGACAATACTTGCTCGCCGCCATGTGGCTATATAAAGCACAAGTGTGGAAATGATCCTTGTCGAAAAAACACACGCTGTGTACTAGTGTGTTGCCGCTAGCCAGTCGGTTCAGTCTTATTTATAAACATAACGGATCATGACGACACAATTATAATATATAGGTATAAGTAAATGTATGCAGAATATACATTATGTGTATAAATACTAGCTTTAGCCCATAGCTTCTCCCACGTGAAAAGGGTTTTATTATCCGAAGTTAATCAAAAATCAGAAACGTTTATTTCAAACAGTCAGTAAAAAAAAGTGAAGCTAAATTGAAAGGGAAGTTGATTGCTGTCATGAAAATAGTATCCTTTGTTCTTTACACAGCAGATGGCGCGCTGTTTAGAAGTAAGCATCGGCTCCGTGTTATAATATCATCAAAATCAATTTGCCTGCTGCGGTCTTCCCTTTCGATTATAATTTAGGTGTCTTCAAGACTAGAGTGAATAGGGTTTAATAATAAACTAGTGCGCTTCACCATCAACGATTGCATCATTTCTTACCATCAGATTTTGTTTTTTGGGTGGGAAAATCATCTTATGACAAATTCCGCTCTTGGGCGGAGCGGGAAATAGTGTCAGACTTTTACTGACTAAAATCCCACTCCAGTTCCTTCTTTACCTTCGTCCCAGGGCCCCGGGTTGGGATCGTAGTCAAGCACTAGTTTATATGATTTAAAAAAAAAAGGGAAAAGCTCTCCTTTTAACTAGTTTTCAGTATAACCTTAACTTTAATGAGTATGTATGAGTGTTAATGTTATACAGTCCAACAAGTAATTCAATTTATTATCTAACCGCACACATTCCACATTCCACATTTCATCAAAATCCGTTTATTGGTTTAGTTATAAAAACGTGACAGACGGACACATTTTCGCATTTATGTTATTACTTTGGGTACACATGATATATGTATAGTTTACCGGCACATTAAAGTATCTTGCACGATTGGTTAGGTATACATAGTTTAATGTGTGTAGGCAGGACTTACGTCCGGTGCACCCTGGGTAGTCCCGTTATCATTTTACTGGTTTGCTTATATTTTTACTATGACATGAGCAGGTGACCTGCTTCTATAGCTATTTAAGTACCTACATACATACTTATATAAATAAAAATGAATGGCTAAATGTTTGTGGTTGCTAAGTGCAAAACTTGAGAATGATTGAATTAATTTAGATGAAATTTAAAAACAGTTTTATAACGTTTCAAGAAGGTTAAGAACCTTCCAGAAAGAACGTGCACTAGCTTCTGACGTTTTATAAGTGCCCATGTAGGCCTATGTGAAATAAAAAATTTTGACTTTGACTTTGACTTAGAAGAGAAAATTGTAATGAAAACCAAAAAAACACATTTTTTGGTTAGTTGTTAATCTTTACTAAAAGCTACTTTAGTTTATTGACAGACTAGCTACTGTCACCGGTTTCACCCGCATGAAATATATGTCTGAGTCACTCAGTGATAAAGTAGCTTGAACTGTAGCCACTTGTACTGGTGAAAGTGTCAAATCGGTTTAGTATTTTTTGAGTTTCTTCATTACAAACAAAAATACAAATAAATCTATCCTCTTTATAATAATATTACTTATACAGTGATATTACAGAAATAGAAAACACCAGAAAGAAAAGAAAGTAACCAATAAATAACTAATTTTGGAAAAAGAATAACGATCATTTTTTATATAAATTTTATTTGAATTCATAATATCAAGTCAATCCGAAGATACAACAGTTCAAATTAACTCGTTTTATAAAATGAAAATGTCTTAGGTAGGTATCCCTGCCCCCCTAGCCAAGTTACGATCGTTTCGTTTGCGTCGAAAGCTTCGAGTAGGCCACGCCTCCGATTCCTTTGTTCTGACGTCATCTCAACGCTCAGTCACGTGGTCAGAACAAAGTAATCGGAGGCGTGGCCTACTTGAGGCGTTCGACGCAAACGAAACGATCGTAACTTGGCTAGGAGGGCAGATATTAGAAAAGAAGAATAGATTAGTTCCTTTTTCTTTTTACGATATAACTTTTGTTTTTTGCTAGATAAATGAAAATCCTCTGGTCAGCTTATAATGGTGGAAGTATTATACCAATAACCTTCTGAACCAGTGTGATGATAATAGATATAATGCTTTTTTGTGTTCATTATCATGTCATTGGAATATTCAGACTTTAGATTTAAGAGAAGAGAGAGATTCATGGAGTGTTGAAATAATGCTCATTTAGTAAAAAAAACGCAATAGAGCGTTTTTTTTTACTAAATGAGCATTATTAGTGAAGTTGTCTCAAAAAATCCCTTTCTTTTACTTTATATAAATTATAGTTAATATATATATATATGTGTAAGTACCTATGTTTATTATGTATGTATACATACTTTTCCATTCTTATTTTTTAAATAAACTTCTTTTTTATTCACGTGCCATGATTTCTCTCAGGCATTAAGTCCGCCTTTGTACCTTTGTGTTGCATGAAGTTTTAATAAATAAATAAATATTATTTAGATATGACTAATTTATTACACTGTAAAATTATAAAATAAACAATAGATTTAAATATTCCAAGACAAAACAATATTAAAAACATCAAAAGTACACCTACATCAATTCAATTCATAAAATTATGATAATGAACCAGACGATCTGCATAATTATTCGTATTCTAGCACAAGTAAAACAATAAAAATTCTACCAAAAATAGGTTATTTAAAAACAATAAAAAAAAAAAATACAAACATCTTAAATACGTGGGAAAATGTTGTTCCATCAATCAATAAACTTATCGATTGAACTAGAATCCGTGATTCGTGTACATATCGATATAAAGCGTTAATTTACATGTCAACGAGTCATCGTGTGTAATTATTAATGATTATAAAGCCGCCTACGCTGGCACAATGGCTGCGGGCGTCAAGCCTACGCGAACCAGTGAATGGGCGACGGCGGGCGATCAATGAAACTGTGTGTAGTACAATCGATTGTTGCTATCGCTGTGGCATCGTTTGTACTTATCGATATGGGAATCGATTTGTTTACTGCTTGTGGTTTTGAGTGATTTATGGTTATCATAGGGTTGGTTTTGATGAATGGCGCTTAATTGATTTGATGCAGATTTATGGCTAGCTTATCGGTTTACTAGTACTTTTATAATGGCCAAAATAATAACAATATTATTTTTAGTTCTGAGGAAATAAGTTAGGCTATGCTGTGTGACTATGTTTTCAATATCTACTTCTTTAAAAGAAAGTTGGCAGTTACTATACATGAATATAAATTGATTAAACATAATTAAACAACAATAAGTCATTACCAAAAGTATTTGCGAAGACTATACTACTAGAGTAACAATATATACCAGATGACCAATTAATTTCAAAAATATTTTAATTACCTCACCACACACATTAAATGTATTTACCAATAATAAACACGCATTAAAACACTATTAAAATTTGACAGCACACAATTTGAATAGATCGCCTATCGATAAGTTTTTATCGATAATTTCTCAACACTATTAAGCACCAACAGCTGAATAAACGGATTACCATAACCTAGTGTTGTAATCTCAAATTTTACGTTCGGTTGGTATCACGGTAAATTTAGTCCCATTGACAATAAAAAGTTTGTAATAAAAAAGTAATAAAGTTGTAAAGCTTTGACAGTTAGTGACAGAGGCATAATATAGGTAGAATGTTAAATAGGCAGGTCTATAAACATTCATAGTGTATGAGTGTATCTATGTCTCGCTAAAACTTAAAGACGGCTGGACCGATTTGGCTAATTTTGGTCTTGAAATATTCGAAATAGTCCAGGGAAGGTTTAAACGATGAGAAAGAATGGAAAAAATCACGAAAACAAAATCCGAATACAACGCCATCTCTATATAAAAATGTCTAATATATATTAAAATGTCAATAGATAAAAACTATTTACAAAAAAAAAAAAAAAAATACAACCGACATCAATGAAAAAAAACACTGAACTTTTCAGCAATATAACTTTAATTTCGGAAGTCGGTGTTAAATAACGAAGAGACAAAGTATTATAGAAACACTGACTTCCGAAATTAAAGTTATTTTGCACTTTTCAGTGTTTTTTTTACATTTCTAGTCGGTTGTATTTTTTTTGTAAAAAGTTTTTTATTTTGCATTTTTTAGTTATGGTACCTACCACCATTAAAAAGTACCCCTCAGCCATTTTTAAATACCTTATGGCCAGAGTGCATCTCATGACAATTCTAATAATATCAAACACGGTTATATTAAATTAATTTATTACAGAGTTCCGGTGCCTAACTACAGGCTTCATCATCAGATCAGTTTGATATATTCCCCCTATTATTTCAATCAGTCGTCGACTAAACGTATAAATATAGCAATTTTACTTGTTACGACTGTTTTGCTATGATCCTATGAGGAGTTCTGTTCCATATCGTCGAAATTCATGATCAGATCATAACAATATTTCTATGGGACCAACTTGGAAACATAATCATTCAATTCAAAAAATATATAATTCAAAATCGGTCCACAATTGACCAAGAAATCGGTGAACATTTAAATAAATAAAAAAAAAACATACATTCAACCGAACATAGAACCTCCTCCTTTTTGGAGTCGGTTAAAAATATACACACACACATGTTTTATATCTTAGCCTAAATTTGGGAGATTACCGAGAAATCGGTGAACATACATAAAAAGATAAACATACATTGAGCCGAACATAGAACCTCCTCCTTTTTGAAGTCGGTTAAAATGAATAATAAGCATTACTTTTGTGCTCTTCTATCTGGTTTTGTTCTTTTCATCTTTAAGTGTTTGAGTGTACAGTTAGTTTATCAAAAATGAAGACAATATAATTCTATACCAATAAAGAATAAGCCAACTACATACAGACCTTTGATTGTATAGCCATTGAATCACATTGAAACCGTAACTTGAAAGGTTTTGATTAGAGCAAGCAATCAAAACATTTGCTTGATATAAGTGAGGCAGCCGCAAGTAGCAATCAGTGAAAATCTAATTAGAACTTATTAACCCCAAGCCCTAATTGACCATGGAAATACGAGGAAGGTATTGAAATGGATGCAGATGATGGAGGAAGTTGAATAGGGAATAAATACACAGCAATAGAATACTAACCATGAAAACAATATCATAATTGATGGAAAAGCAAATAGGATATAACAATTTTAATCAAATATATCTGTCTCCAATACGCTGTTTTCTATGGCAGTCGCACAGGTTCTCTTTCTTATTAGCACGCACCACTTCACTCCCGCCTTAGCCTTTTACCCTAACCTATGCTGGAGGTCGTGGGTTGAATTCCCACCCAGGACAAATGTTTTTGCGATGAGCATGATCGTTTGTTCTATGTGTAGGTGTCATATATCTATAATATGTATGAATTTCGAAATATACATATAAGTTGTCTAGTACTTATAGCATAAGCTCTGCTTATTTTGGGACTAGATGGCGTTGTGTGAAAGTTCTGGAATATTATTATTATTATACAGTGAATAAAACATTTGGTAAATGAAAAAGTTCAAAAGAGGCTTCGGCTAATAGGAAAAAGTTATATAGTAAATCGGCGAAATCTAAAAATATGTCAAATAATGCATACGTATAGGAAAAAAGACGTCGGTTAATCGTTTTCTGTAAAGTGATTTTCAACCAAAAAACATTTAAGATCCGTGTAGGAATCGAAACCGCGACATGTAGCGCAGCAGCCAATAGCTCAACCACTGCACCAACCGTACCTTCTATCGTGCGGAAATCGGCTCTCACGCCCCAGCCGCCGGGGATCCGATCCCGATTTTCAGCCACCGTAGGCGCTGGCTTGCGGATGGCGAGTAATGGGTAGCTCGCCCACCGGATCGAGCCCAAGTCGTCGACGGCGCGTAGTGTTCCACGCGCGCCTCAAGGAGACGTCAGTAAAACTGTGGGGGCCCAGCATGGCTTACTGGGGCCATGGGTGATGCCAAAGAGAACCCCGGGGCCCTTGAACGAAGGCAAAGAAGGAACAGGAGTGGGTTTTAGTCAGTATAAGTCTGACACGAAGGAGATGTCATTAGATGATATCCCACCTAAAAAAAAAACATATATCGTCATCTCAGTAGTCAAATTTCTATAAATATTGTCCGAAACAGAATCCGTGTTTTATTTTTTGTTTCGGCAATATGTCAACCCTCATCCAACATCCTACGATACAGATGTTCAGATTTGGACATCCTAGGCAGTAGCGTAGCTAAGCGTAGGCGAAGAGGGCCCTCGCTTACGGCCTCTCACCCAAAGGTGCCTTGCGCAAGAAAAGGCTCTTTAAGAACGAGGTTTTTAATTGATAGGCTCGTGTATGACATTTCACCTGATGGTAAGCGACGATGTGGTCGAATACTGGGTTGCGACAATCGCTGTCTCGTTTTCGAATTTATGAACGAAGAAGGCCTGACTGATGCGTCTTTGCCCATGTCTAAATTAGTCCACGTTACGCCTCTGATACTAGGTCATCAATGTTCTCAGAAATCTAGACCAAAGTTGCAAATCTCACTGTACAAGGCGTTGACTAATTGACTCCGCCATTCATCAGTTTTGATATTTATCACATAAATAATGTCTAGACGTTGTAATTAGATCTTTATCATTATTGGGATCAACCTTGAAATTTGGTGGATACCGGCTAGAGTATATTTTAATGTATGCTGATTATACCCTATATCTTCTAGTTTTGATGTCATGTGTGCTAAATTATCATTTATTTATTCCTTTAAGATTCTTTTTGTTTCTTTACTTTCTTTTCATTAAAAAAAAAGTGGTCAAGTGCGAGTCGGGCTCGAGCACTGAGGGTTCCGTACAAACTTACCTATGTAAATAGTTCAATTCCCGACTTATTTTTTCCGAATAGCTTAAAAGTATTTTTTTTTGTGGCATAACAAAAAGTTATTCCTATACCTGTGCTCTAAGACCTTGTTCTATGCCAAATTTCAGGAATCTGGGTCAACGGGAAGTACCCTAATGAATTTCGATTCCCTCGAGTGTGTCGCAATACACGTTTAGCTCTACAAGTCTAGTTTCCATATAAAATGTATGAAGACCGACGCGCCCAGATCTGCGTGTGTGGCACACGTGTGCGCAGTGTAGTTCTAGATTTAAGCTAGAACTATATTAGACCGACGCACACGTGTAACACACACACGACTTGTGCGTAGAGCGACGTTGCGTGGCCTCGCGTGGCGTGGATCAAGTGTAGCTCTACAAGTCTAGTTTCCATAAAAAATGTATGGAGACCGACGCGCCCAGATTAGCCTGTGCGGTACAAGTATGCGCAGTGTAGTTCTACCTTTATTCGTATATATTTAGATCGTGGGTTTCCAATCTAGACAAATACTTTACTTCGTGTAATTTATTACATCACCATTGCTCTTAAAACGGTGAAGAAAAACATCATGAAGAAACCGGTACATTCTAGAATCTAAAGTTCGAACACACTTGACATCCATTAACCTGACCCTCGTGGTTTATTACGGTTCATTCCCCCTCCTAGAGAGGACACATGAGTCCCAGCACTGGGAACAATATAAAACTGACTATACAAGTTAACAAAATCATAATTTAGTTTCTTTTCTACTAACCTTCTATAATTTATTTCGTCTGCTGTTATAAGAAGAAATCAATTATAAGAAAAAATGTGCTTCATTAGACTGACATCTTATTTCTTATTCCCACCATACTGCTTGATAAATCATCAATAATTATATCACCTAACGATAGCAAAAAAAAAACATAAACATTTAAAAACCATCAAAAATGTATACTAAATGATAATTAATTAGAATATCTAAGTGGCATTTCAACCTTTTAAACAAAGAAAAATAACAGATGTTTTATCAGACAAAACGAATTTAAGACCAGTTTCTAATCATAATCATTTATAAGTGTATGCAAAATTACTTCCATGTTTGGTTTTAGTCCACATTCGAACGCCTTCTCATAGAGAATGTATTGCCTAACTAATTTAAATAAATTGTGGGATATTTGTTATAATAATTATGTATTTTTTGAGACTGCTGTTTTATTGATAAGCGGTCGCGAGTTAATTGTAAAGCTTTCTATTACTCTCCAAGCTTTCAAACATGACCACCTCAGTAAATTTCTATCTGCAATGTATTATCAAAAATCTTGATTACGTACACTGACATGCGATTAATAGTTCAAACCAAGAAGCATGAAGAATTGCACAAGATATTAGATATTCTTATGCAGCAAAAGTGAACTTTAAGACAAGATTTCTGAAAAAGTCAATCATTTTTCAATGCCTTAATTAATCTCTAAATAGAAACACGTGATTGTTTTTAATTTCCTAAATCTTGAGTTGAAACGAGAAAAGAGCCAAAACGTTCGAAATACGATGTGTAAAAAAAAACTATGTGTAATGTATTGATTAGGTTCTTAATTTAAAATTTTCTATAGACAGTTTAAATTTAGAATCTATAGGTCCGTATTTAAACGTAGCATACGGTTAGCTTACCCACGGTTTAGCGGTCGTAGAGTAACACTATGTAGCTTATAGCCATCCTCGACAAATGGGCTAGGCTATTCAATACTAAAATATTTTTTTTAATTCGAATCAGTAGTTCTTGAGATTAGAGTGTTTAACCAAACAAAATTTTTTTTCAGATTTATAATCTAAAAATATGTAGGTATATAAATATCTCGTATCACAAAGTTTGTTATTGGACTCCTCCGAAACCGCTTCACCGATTTTTATGGTTTTTTTTTGTTTATCGTTGGTAGGTCCGAGAACTTTTTTAAGCAGCAAGCTTTGTACCCCCACCGACCATTTTTTTCTTTGATAAATAATAATTTATATCGCAGAACAAAGTTTGCCGAGTTAGCTAGTATTAGTATAGATTTCCATAAGTATACAATATTGAAATGACTTGACAAAAACTAACTTACAAAATCGCTACCGCTTATTACAACCACCATCTAATTCACCGTTGCCTCCAAACAGAATCACGACCGTTCTGTCATTGTAGTCGTCGCCTACGCAGCGTGGGCGCCGAGTGAGCCAGCACCTTTACTTTCCAATTTTAGATGCTATATCATGTATAATGAGTTGGTCGCTTTGTAACTATGAATGATGAGGTAAGATGCTGATGGGACAACTGGTTTTTCTGCTTGGAATTATTTTTGGAATCTTTAAAAGCCTCTGAGTAAATAAAATATAATAAAAACCTTTTATTCCATGCAAGAACACACAAATGCAACAGTATTTTTACTTGGAAGAAAAAAATGCAAAAATGGATTTTTGAATAGGTAATTCAGGTCGATTTACATACATGCTATTTTTTATATTATAATAGTTTAATATGTTATTAAACTATACATACAATAATTCAAATAATGAAATTGTCTTATTTTATTTATATCATAATTTTCGTTATATTATATTTGTTTATTATTCTTATTTACATATTTCAATTTGATTTTTTATAGGTAACTTTTTTATATTTGTTTTTAATGCACATTTAATTTTATACTAAAAAAAATCTGTGTGTATGTTTGTAATTGCATGTTAAATTAAATTAAAAATTACATTTGGCATTGTCTTAGAAAACAAAACAACAAACTCAACTTGTTGCTAAAATCTCCACGATCAATCACCAACACGTCAGTCTTGCTCAAGGCAATTTTGTGAGTTTAGTGATTCTAGATTCCTATATTTACTATTAGTCTTTTCTACAGGAACCAAGGTCGTGATTTTTACGGGACAGAAAATCTATATTGCATTTCTTGTTTCGGAAATAGAAATGCATGTGTATCTACCAAACAACTGTATCGGTCTAGTAGACTCTGAGCGAACTCGCTGTGACTGACGGACAAATGAATACGAGTGATCCTTACAAAGTACAAAGTATGTGTTTTTGGTTTTACGGGGTATCCTAAATAATCCACAAATACTGGAATCGTTGAGACTGCTCGTTCCAAACAGTAGACTGCGCTCAGGACCGAGGGAAAGGCTGTTTAAAGTCCCGGTGGCCCGCACAAATCTGTTAAAGTTCGCACCCGTGACTCGGGCGGTTGAAATACTTAATAACGTCTCTCTGCGGTTAGATATTTTTTCTTGCACATTGGCGGAATTTGAGAAGGTGACATTAAGTGTGTTGTCCTCTGTGTAACTTGTGCCAGTTCTTCAGGACGCTGCTTGATTCTGATCATCGACTATCATGTATGTATGTTGCCTACTACTACACTAATGAATATTGGATCAGTCTGTGGGTGGCGTCTCTGAGTGCGGCTATTTTGCGACTACATTTGTTATCTTGGGTATGCCTGTTAAAACAATTGTATGTGTTATTAAATAAATAAATAAAATAAAATAAATATATGAGTTCTATTTTGTCATTTTGACATTAAGAACCCCTTTTTTTAAGGTGGAAAATAATTAAATAACTTCTACTGCTCTGGGTCTGCGAGAGGGAGTGTCAGCCTTTTACTGACTAAAACCCACCTGTGTTCCTCCAGTTGCCTTTGGCGTTCTAGGGCCGCGGTAACTCTTTCCAACTATCCCGAAGAAACTATAATAGCTTTCAAAACTTAACCAATGTCGCAATAAGTAAGTATACAGCTATTTCACATAGAGCATTATTGACTACCTATAAAGTAAATTGTGACCGACTAGTTTCAACTATATTTGAATAAAGCAATAAGAACTCTATATTAACAGAACAAAGTTTAAATTCCATTGTAACCAATTATTTTCTTATAGGATGTTTTTAAAACAAATTGTCAGTTAGTAAAAATCAACTTAAAACATATTTCCATTAGGTCGATACTTAAATTGGTGACGATGGTTTGAAATGATCTCGAATTATTATTTCAAGTGTAGTATATTCGATACTACTTACTACGCTATAAACTCAGAATGATTCGATTAATACTTCTTCTATCGATTCATAAAAAGAAAGTATGCAGTGAAAAGCTCAGGTGACAACAATTTGAAACTCTATCTAAATTGTCATCTAAGTTAAAGTGTCATAAAAGTTCCATAGTTTCCCATGCGCCATGGAAATCAGACTAAAAGTGTTAAGCTTAATCATTCTATTGTTTTGAAAAATCGAATAATAATAATAATAATAATAAATTATTTATTGACATAAAGTTTTACACTTATAAATGAAATTCCCTGGCTCCTGAGCTAGTTAGGAACTGTATTACAGGAGCCAGTGTATTCCCCATATTGATGTTATAGTTCTGTCAACAAATTCGTACAATTAGAAAATAAAATTAAGAAGGAAAACATAATTATCATAATAACTTAAATCTACGGTCAATGACAAATATCACAATTAAATTCAGAAAAAATCATTAAAATCAGAATAGATAAAAAATATAAAAAAGTAATGTTAAAATCCACAAATAAAATCAAAATTATAATCTAAAATAAAATCAAAGTTAAAGTTTAAAAATAAAATAAAATCAGTGTCCAAAAATTTAAATTTAAATATAATCTACAAAATAAAATCAAAGTCACAGTTTAAAAATAAAATAAAATAAAATCAGTGTCCTAAAATCTAAATTAAAATATAATCCACAGAATAAAATCAAAATTAAAACCCAAAATAAAATTAATGTCAAAAATAAAATTTAAAATCCAAATTATCGTCAGAAACGGTAGCAAAAATCAAAAGAAAAAAACAATGTAAAATAAAATAAATAAATTAAAATAAAATAAAACGCTTCTTAATGTTTGCAGTGTATCTGTGCGTGTGGTGTAATTGTGTATGTTTTGTTCTACCTAGCAATGTTCAACAAGTTTTCCGTGCCTTCATAGTCAAGATCTTTTAACCACACACGGAGAGCCCTTTTCAGCTGTTGGTTGTTGAACTTTCTGGTTTTTATTTTTTTTGTTTAATACGTTGTATAAACGCGGTGCTATTGCCGAATAGTGTTTTTGAGCAAAGTGAGTTCTGACACGGGGAACGGGACCGGTAATCACTCTTTTGGTCTCATCAAGTGGTAGTGTTGGTACGGTGTGCCTGTGGTACCTCCTAACTGTTTCCATGACAAATATTTGCCTTACTGACAACACCTCGGCTTTAGCATAGACTGAGGTGGTAGGATGCCTATGAGGTAGGTACATAAGCACCTTAAGTACCGCCCGTTGAGCTCTTTCTGCAGCGATAAGGAGTGTTTTACAAGCACCACCCCATGCACATATGCAGTACCTAATTAAACATTCACATAGTGCTCTATATAAAGCTTAATAAATAAGCTTGGAATAGGCTCTTAGTAAACTAGTGCGCCTTAAAATCAACGAATGCATCACTGCTTGCAAAATATCGGTCAGTCAAAAAAAGTGAAACTAAATTCCACTTTACAAAGCGTAGATCTCTACGGAAAAGAACGTGCAAGAAACTCTATGGTAAACTAAATATGATAAACCTCTCCTGCAAAGTAGTTCAAAAAACGTAATTGCCAAATCTGTTACCACAGCGAAGCATGCGCGCCTGCTGGCTGTGGGAGAGTGGGATTCGGCTCTCTGGCTTCACGCACTACCATCGTCGATTATAGGCACCTTGTCCGATGATACTACTTTCCATTTCACTGCTTCATCCCTACGCATAACCGCTCTCGTTCCTCTCATCGCTGCTATTGTGGTGAAGTTGTTAACAGCCTCGATTACACACGGCCTATTATGCAGCCAGCCAATCACATCTTCCGACGAGCTCTGGTCACCGTCGGCGTTTCGGCAGTTTTTGAACCTCACGGCCTTGTTTACTTCAATGGTAAGAGACCGGACGGCATGTCTTTATTTCCGTGGAAGAGTCGATACTCTTACTCAGCTCGTTGTAGTGTGCTGGTACTGCAGTTACGCTTGCAGATAATTTTAAACAGTGGAAATATAACAATCTCGTCGGCAGTTACATTTTCAAGTCGTTTGAGGTCAAAATCCTTGGGCCGTGGGGTCCGAGTGCTTATATATAATTCAAACATTTATCTAAATGCCTAGTTGACACTTCGCGTGACCCCAGGGGTGGCTTTTACTTCAGCCAGAGATTTAGCATTTCCCTACAACGTGGCATTGCTGCCAGTCTTTTGTTTATTCTGGCAGTTTAAACCAATGAGTGAAGAGTGAAACCTAGGTACTCGTAAATGCAAATTTTCCTTTATACCAGTCTACCAGCCCCACAGCCAACATTAATTGATTAAATGCATATCAACACAAACGCATACTTGGGAAGCTTTTCTTTGCTTTAAAGCAAAAAGACATAGAAAGAAAACTTGATCTCAGTACATATTGGCATTCCTTCTACGGCTAGCGCAGTTTACAATGTGACAGTTCGAATGATTCTCATATATACACCTGCTGCGAAGTATGAATAAGACAAGGTATATGTACCAGAGCTGCGGGGTTATTTGAAAGAGTCGTAAAGGGCAAGTGAAGTAACAGTTTTTTTTTTCTTAAAACCTTGCCCCACCCTACGAATGACTTCTGTATCGTGGGTGCGTTCATAAACATGTAAACTTACACATACAAGAAATACGGACACGGAACACCCATCTGGCGGCATAAAAAAAAAATAAATAAATAAAACAACTAATGGGCAGTTGCCCGTACCAGACCAGACACAAAACCCGCCTGGTCGTGTCTTTTCAACAGAGAGGTCTGGGGGACTTTACACCTTGTTCCGTATACGTCTAAAATACCAACCCTTTCATCCGAGTTACCATCGAAATTACCAGCGCTCCATATTTTGCCTTTACACTCTCACTCGCTAGTGATATCAGGTAGACCTCTGATCAATACATTGCCTTGTATCGAAGATAAATGGGCAAGTACGTACAATCGCTTGTAGTAATAAGCTATTGGCAATGATTAGTACGTGGCATAAATGATGTATACGTACATAATGTAGGAGTGATAGAAATAGATCACGTGTTACGGTTGTTGTTACTCTGTAACTACTATGAGAGCCTGGTAGCAACTGGCTGTAGACGTATTTAGGGTTCCGTACCTTAAAAGGAAAAAAACCAGGCAATTCGAGGCGGTCAGGCGAGTCGGATTCGCGCATTGAGGGTTCCGTACAAATTTACTTATGAAAACAGTTCAATTCTTAAATTGAGTTACGAAGATTTTTCCGAATCACATAAGTTTTTTTTAAATTTATAGTTTTCAGATTTTATCCTGTATTTGTATGTGACCTTACATCATGCCGAATTTCAGGATCATAGGCCAACGGGAAGTACTCTATGAATATTGATTCCTTCGAGGGTGTCGAAATATATGGTTTTTGCAACATAAACGGCCGTATCTTTTTTTTCGTTAACTCGTAGTTTGTTTTTTTTTCACAGTTTCAAAAGACCGCAGAAAGGTTACGGTTTTAATTTCAACTCGGTACCTCCACGTGTTCCCGAGATAAAGGGTCTTGACAGACAGACAGACAGACGGACAATAAACCGTGCCTAAAAGGGTGACCATCTCAGCATTTGCTAGGCGTCAGACACCTGACTGTTTTTCAGTTGGCACCCCGCAGTGACGCACGAACTTTGGACCCCCGTTTCGCTCCTCTAAAGGGTGAATTTTGAAAAATCCTTTCTTATTCTTACACACACACACATCACAAATTTTCACGCGATTTTCACCACCAGACAGAGTGATTCATGAGGAAGGTTTAAGTGTATAATACATGCATATTATATTATAGAAGTTAGACGAGAGTTTATAACACTCGTGTAAAGTTGGGTTAACTATAAAATTGTCATCATACCATACCGTCCTTTCTTCGTCCCCCTATAAAATCCAGACCTCACACCTCAGGTTTTTTTCCTGTGGAGTTATCTGAAGAGTAGGGTATACAACAGTAATACATCAACCATATCTGAATTGAAGGTGAACATTAGACAAGAAATCACCAACATTCCTACTCAACTATGGAGGCGCGTTTTCATGAATGTTAGAGATCACTTTGAGGAGTGCTAGAGTCAGAAAAGACGGCATTTAAATAATGTTATTTTCAAAAAGTAATATTCCTACTTTCTTCGGTTTTTTTTTGTAATTTACCTCGTATATATAAATATATTTCTCTGTTTAGACAACATTATTTTTAATCGACTTCTAAAAGAAGGAGGTTCTGTGTTCGGCTGAATATATTTTTATTACTAGTTTATGCAAAACTTGAATATAGTTAATTCAGAAACGAATGGATTCCAATATTTTTGACACCATGTTATATTTTTTTCCCAAAAGCTGGGTGCAAGTGCAAAACAACCCCTCAGTCGCCGAGATGGCCTGGTGACTATGTATTTTAGCTGACATAACAAGCTTATAACTTTGTGATTTTTCGTGATACAGTAATGAAATTTGGTACTTAGATTCTTTACATAAAAATACTAGACATATGTTTTGGGTTTCGGATATACTAAAACTAATGTTGTTTATGTCGTGGATCATATAAACCTTAACATTTGATGATATGTCGATCCTCGTTTGGCTTTATCATTGATGTAGGATTTCTATGATAGTAAAAAGTCTAAAGAAAGTAGGTCAAACGAGGATTGAAATATCGTCAAACTTTAACGTTTAAAATAATCTGGCCAGTTTTGGTTAGCCATATGCATAAAGTGATCAATTTTTATGATCTGGCCACGATATATATGTAAATTTAACTCTCTTGTCCTGCGACCTGCGTCTACTGGAAGAAAATAGGTTTCAAATAACCAGCACCTTTCGTGCTCTTCGTTGTACATAAGTAAATAAAAGCTTGTCAATTTTTTATGTATCTATAAAAGCTTTTTTTTTTCTGAGACACACTGTATACAAATTCTTATCAAGACCCAGAATTGCAAACCGTAAGTCAAACACTACATGTATTTCGAAGAATACATGAAACCAAAATAAATTATAGGTATCGATCCAAGCTCTCGTTAGCCGAGGTAGGCCGAGGAATCGTTGGAATCAATCGCAAAAACTATCGCGAGCCAATCGATAAACGAACGACTGTCAATGACCTAGCGACGTGGGAATCTCGTCCGAGTGACATTACAGGGCTGCATTGTTCGGCTTTTTGGCTTCTTTTGAAGGCTGAGACAAATGTCGTACTACCTGTGGTGTAAACAGGGAGGATTTTGGGTGTAGTGGTCACTTAGAAGTAGCTGGTTTGGTGGGATTGCTTAGTTAATTAATGTAGAGTTTTTTATTTTTTTATTATTGATCGGTTGTTCCCCGCGGTTTCACGCGCATCTATAGTTACTGCTCCCCTTTCCGCGATAAATGGGTTATCTGACACTGACTGACTGACATAGCAACGCACAGCCGAAACTACTGGGACTAGGAGCGTGGAATTTTGAACAAAGCTTCCTTTTATGACCAAGCAAGCACTAAGAGAGGATATTTCAAAATTCACCCCCTATGGGAATGAATCGGGGTCCAAAGTTTGTATGGAGAAACCTAGTTTGAAGTGGGCGACGCCGCTGGCAGAACCTAGTCTAATCTAAAACAATAATGATGTATTTTTTTTTCTTGTTACCCGCATGACATTGCAGAATTTTTGTGTTTAGATAGTACCTACTAGTTTATTTTAGTATCTACATTTCTCATGTCAACGTATTTAGTATTTGAAGAATAACTTGTATTTCTCTAACAAAGTGAATTGTATTCTTTTTGAGAAATAAATGTCTTAAAAGGATTGTCATTTCAAATCAGTAGTTACTATGAGTTCAAACAAACGGACACTTTTCCACCGATGACCTGGTGAGTGTCGCATGTCGCGGGAATGAGATGGATGCGAGAAGCACAGGACCGTTCATTGTGGTGACACTAGGGGAGGCCTATGTTCAGCAGTCATTCGGCTGAAATGATGATGATGATGATGAGCACTTTTCAGCTTTATATGTAGCAGCCAATTGCTCACCACCGCGCCTGCCGTGCCATAATTTTTTGAGTACCATAATTTTTTCAGTGATGCAATCATTGATGGTAAGGCGCACTAGATTATTAAGAACCTATTCACTCTAGCCTTGAAGACACCTAAATTATAGTTGAACGGGAAGACCTAATAAATTTTGAAAACATTGAAGTTTTTCTCCTATCCATGGCCTTACTTAAGTACTGGGAGAGTTATCGAAGATTCTCTTTGTGCCATAAACAGGGTTCGATCATTCCGAACCGGTGAGTCAGCATTGTTGTTAATTTGTGGACGACAACGAAAAGGAGGGTCTGTAAATGTGTTACATTTATTGTATAGCCTGTTGAATACACATGTCTATATTGTCATTGATATTGAGCTTCGAAAACGTCCGAATTGTGCTTGCAGGAATGTTGATCTATTCATGAATGCATTCGTGTTTTGGTTTCAGTGTGATTTTTTTAGGAATTCTGTCAGACTTTTACTGATTAAAGCCACAGCTATGTTTCTTCAGTTGCCCTTTTGCGTCCCAGGACGACGAGTAGCTCTTTCAGAAGTCGACCCATAGCCTTAGTAGGCTTTGGCCCTGCTAAGCCGCTATGGTTTTGCTGACGTCTCTTTGAGGCGCGCGTGGAACATTAAGCGCCGTCGACGGCTCGGTCCGGATGGTTACCGGACGACCGGACGGCGAGCGCATCGTCCGCAAGCCCATGCCTACATAGAGCGACTGGCAATTACTGTACGATACTTAAACACGTGATTGTGCTAATGATAACAAACAATTTTTATTATGGGAGCAAAGCCGAAATCGCGAAAAAAATATCAGCTGTTCAGTACATTAGGCAAACATAAATGTACTGAACAGCTGTTTTTTTTCGCGATTTGAGGTTTATTCCCATAGTAAAAGTTATTAGGTATCATGAGCACAATCACGTGTTTAAGTATCGTACACTAATTACCAGTCAGCCTATATATGGTGGCTGGCAGAAGGGGTTGGGGTGATGGTAAGCGTGGATTCAGCTGTCAACAAATGTGCTGGACACAGCTGAAAACCACCGGAAAATCAGCCAAGTGCGAGTCGGAGTATGAACTCGCTTACGATCGATATAGTGCTACAAAGGAGATGTTTTCAAAATGTTTGACGCCCTAACCAAGATTTTTTACAGTGTATAGTAAGTTCCACCAGGGCAAAGCCGTGTGGCGAACATGTGAATATCATGAGTCATGACCAGGGTTGATGTTAAAATGGATTTTCTCGGGATTTCTAATGAAAAATCCCGCGTGGCCGACAATATTACAAATAAATAATAATAAAAACCTAAGAGATAGATAAGACAAAGATAATTAACATAAAATTTTTATTAGTATTTTCACAACACATTCACCTCGTCATTAATGCAGGAATAAATTTTTTCTGCTATATATTGGATAGTGTCTTAAAAAAAATCTGCTCTTTAAAATTAACCTCGGGATTTGAGGCATATCCACTTTATTCTTTCGCTGTATGAAATCAGAATAAGTACATGAATAACTCTAGCTAATTCCGTCCTCTGTTTTTTTCTTTTAGTGAGGTATTATTAAATGATTCCTCCCGCTTGCGATAGAAGGAGAAGGAGTGTCAGACTTTTACTAACTAAAAACAACTCGTGTTTGTCAGTTGCACTTTACTTTCTGAAACCACAGAAACTCTTAAATCGTGTATACACCTATATCTCTAAAATAATTCTACAACTATAACCAGAGGGCTGATCCAAGTTGATAATCTACAATCGTAAATGCTAGTACAAATCTTCAAATGTATGGGAATGACGTCATCTCAACGCTCAGTCATGTGGTCAGAGTAAAGGAATCGGAAGCGTTACCGACTCGAAGCAATCGACAAAAGAGAATCGAAACAAAACGGTCGTAACTAGGCTAGGCCTACAGACCTGCCTAGTAAACGAACCCATATTGACATAAAATATGTGCTACTTCTAAAGCAGTTTCCCATATTTCTAGCAATAAAAAACTATTGTTATTATGAATAAAACATTAGTTTATAGTTTGTGTGTAGGTAGAAAACGGCTGTCTGATGCAATGCGCTGCCCGTAACGTTTGGTGAAGGGACATGCAGTGTTGTTCTTTATGTCTAAACTAGCGTCTGCCAGCGGCTTTTGCCAGCGTTTTCAACGGAGTTATGGGAATTTACACCCTGTTCTACATACTTATAAACTGGTGACCCTCGGAGAAATCTTAAGGTACAATTCCGAGACGGACTGCAGACTGCATCCGCAGGCGACACTGCGGCTAGCGGCTGCGGTTGACCGCAGTGCTGCCTGTGGTCGCAGTTGCTTCTATTAACAATGCATAGACCATGCTTCAGTCACTCCAGTACCTTAGTGCGAGACAGAATACCCAACAATGTTATTGATACTTCACTTTTGTTAGAAGAGGAAGATGATGGCGACTTGTGTGGATGAACAAAGTTAATTAATTTCTCTTCATCATCTTCAGAAAAAGTTGACATTTGTAGTAACGTGTGAAATCTGTGGTCGCTTTGTGTCGCGACTGCAGGCTCCGTGCCGCGGCTGCAGGCCGCAGTGTCGCCGCACTCGAAATAATTTTCAAGAGATTCAATAGAAACAAGTAGCGTCGCTTGCAGTTTGCGGTCTGCAGTCCATCTCGGAATTGTACCTTTATACCGCGATACAGAATTTTGGCTTTTTAGTTCCTGTGTAGCGTCACACATGTTGCAATACTTGGATAGTTTTCTGCGTATCTTTACGTTACTACTGATTTACTTCCTAGTATTCTCTTGCCTCTTTGTCAGCTCCGACAGCGGACACGTTATTCTTAACGAGCAATGGGTCAATAGATTGTGTAGGCAGGAACCTATGTGATTCAAATGATCAACTTAAAAAAAAAAAGTTTAAATTAAATTTAATTATGTTTTTAAGGGGAATATTCTCAATGTGCACGGTAGCACACCTCCACCGAATACTCGCGTGGCGACGACCTCTCGCACCGCCGGCCTTGGTTCAGGCCATGGTCCGGAGCTAGAGGGGATGGGATGCGGTCGCGGTCCCCGGCCACCACACCGCCATAAGGGCGAGCTAGGGGACGACGAGCAATGGGTAGCTCACCGTCCGGTATAAACAAGTGTTCCTTAAGTTGAACTTTGTGTTCGAGAGCCGCGGTAAAGCTCTCGAACTATCTCGCAGCCCTAGTCGAATAGTAATAGTGAATGAATTCAATATCGAATAGGTAATTTGTTTGATTTCATAAACAATTTAATTTAACAAAACTAACATTTCAAATCAATTTACTATTTAAATATGGAGGCTATTTGGAAATAAACAAATTGCTTCATTCAATCAAGCGTGCACAATTTTATTCCAAATTCAAAACAATGAAGGCTAACTAGTGTGGTTTATTTATTTATTTATTTATATATACTTTATTGTACACCAATAAAATAAATAGTACAATTTGAGCCATCAACTTAAAACATACTGTTTTTCCGCTAGTGGCGCTAGTGTAGAGTGAGGGCTTCTAAATGTAAAATGTCACTGTAAATGAGCTTTTAGCACGTGTTTTTTTTTCTACTGTACGTTATATTTTTGAGTTTTGCGAAATGGGAAATTAAGATGGTTTTATCAATACCCTTTTTAAGATGAGAAATCATCCAATAATTTCTCCCGCTCGGGGTGGAGCGTTAAGACGTGTCAGACTTTTACTGACTAAAACCACATCTGATTCCTTCAGTTGCCTTTAGCGTTCTAAGCCCACCGGGTTTCCTACGTAGCTGTACGATGTTTCTGAAAAGGAAAACCCTTCTGAAAGAGAGTTTAGCTACGTCTGGTGTAAACTGACTCTGAAATTACTTACTTTTCCTATGGGAACAAGCGAAGACATGTGACATCCACCAACCTGCACTGGACCCACGTGGTGGATTACGACCCATTCCCTCTCCTAGAAAGGAGGCCTGAGTCCCAGCAGTGGGAACATTAAAACGCTGATTATTCTTATATGCTATGGGAACAATGGAAAATAGATAAATTACAAGTTTAACGCTTTCTAGACACTTTTGAATTAATGTTATGTCGCGTAGGTTTGATAAAAGTGTCTTGTTTTACCGAATAACAGGATGAGTTTCCATTTCCGGCCCACGCTGAAAACTAGCGCTTTGAGCTCATCGCATTATGTGAGGTCGCCGTTTTATGCTGAGCGTTCGGCCGTTTAACGCGGATGTGACGCATATCTTTCCTATCTATAGATTATGTTTGTTAGCCAGTTTTAAGATTGCGTCATATAGCGTAAATAAACTATTTTTCTTACTTTATCAATGTATTCGGTTATGTAAAAAAAGTAGCCGATTTCATCATCTTCCTGCCCTTGTCCCGTTATATTCTGTCCTGTCACTCGTCACGCTATCACTAACTCCACTTTCTTTCATATCATTTCTCACACAAAACATCCAACTTTTCTTTAGCCTCCCTCTCCCTCTCCATCCATCCACATATAAACTCATAACTCTTTAAGCAATATGCGTTGCCGATTTCATCATCATCATCTTTCTGCCCTTGTCCCGTGTTATTAGGGGTCGGCGCAATACGTTTTTTTCTTCCATTCTGCCCTGTAATTCGTCATGCTATCACTAATTTCCTTTTTTTTCATATCACTCTTCACACAATCCATCGATTTAATTAATGAAAATGTTTATTCATGAAAAGATTTTCGTTGTTTGTCCAAAGTGATTCGGTTAATCTTACTGTATCGGCTGATAATAATTTAAAATAATAATTTTCAGATTTAAAACATAATATCACACTAACAACCGGTGTCTTAAAGGCTGATCAAACTATCATTCAATGAACTTTACTGTTACTTAACAAGAGATTTGACAGCTAGTTAGTTAATTTATACGTTAACCGGCCTTTTAGAAACCGGGTATTAATCTCTCGATGGTATGGATGGCGTAGTAGTTCAACGATTGGCCGCTGCGTTACGTGTCGTGCGTTCGATTCCCGCACGAAACAAATATATTAATGGCCTACAGACACCTATCTAACCGTTAACTTTGGGAAAGTCCTTCATACGTGAGCTTACGTGTTTGTGAACGTAACCACACTACAGAAGTTATTTCTAGTGCGAGACCACGTTTTTTTTTAAATAATAAACTAGCTTTTGCCCGCAGCTTTGCCCGCATACATAAAATATAGCCTATGTCACTCAGGAATAAAGCAGCTTTCTATCGGTGAAAAAAATTTAAGCAATCGGACCAGTACTTTCAGAGATTACCTCCTACAAACAGAAAAACAAACTTTACCTCTTTATAATATTAATGTAGATAAACCATTAATAAAATTGAATTTTGTATTTTAGTTCATCATTATTGCTATCAAAACGGTGAAGGAAAACCTTGTGAGGCAAGTCTTATGACCAAAAATTCGAAGACAAGTGACATCTACTAACCTGCACTGGGCCCACGTGATGGACTCACCCCCTGACGGACCCATCCTCTCCCCCAGAGAGGTGGTCTGAGTCCTAGCAGTGGGAACATTAAAAGGCTGGTTATATTTATACTTATAAAATTGAATCTGTAAAACTTTTGCCGGCTTTTAGTCCTCTTGAAAGTCAAAAATACTCCCACGGTAAAACCGGAATCAAAAGTATCGTCAATGACTCAACATAATGCCTCAACTGATGAAGTATTTTGAGAAAAATGCTCTAAGTAATTTCAAGAAACCACTTTTGTGGAGATTTCTTACTACAAATCGAGTTTTCGAAGATCCAGAAACCAACTAAAACTGGTTTCAAATGAAGAATTTTGTAATCTGTCAAAACCCACCTCTAAAAATTCCAAAGAAAATACAGAAGCCACCTGCCTGGTTAAGTGAACACTTCAACCAATTTTAATACGAACTTACCTTAATTATTCAATTTAATATCGATAAACAATTAATAAGAAGCGGTATATCGATTATCTCAAGGGGTTCTCTTAATTAATGTCAATTAGATCGCACCTGAGATAAGGATGTTAATGGGACCCAAATGCAAATCAGTTCGGATTCGAAAACCACTTTTAGGAGGTCGAAATTAGGTCATTGTTATCTACCATATTTATGCCAAACTAACGGGTTTCGAATACTGTTTTGGGTGTTAAATCGGACGATTCTTTTTTTTTTAGGTGAATTATCACATAACTTCTCACGCTCTATTTTCATACAACCGCTCTTACGTGATTATGACGTTACTATACATCTTTCTCCATATATTTTGGAAACACAGGTATCTTGTGAATATTATCTACGTTCTTACTGAAATCATATCATATATACTATAACTAATCCGAGAAACACATCCAGCCCCCCTAGCCAAGTTACGACCGTTTCTTTTCGATTCAATGGTGGATATGAGAATACGCAAAGGACCAATGAGGTCTCAATATAAAAGCCTACTTTATACAGGTGGTTACAAAACGTCCTTACTTAAAAAAAATATTTTTTCCATGGGTCCTCTCATATATAATAGATTACTAATAAATTTAAAAGAATTACCCATCACATTATTTAAAAAACAATTAACAAAACTGTTATTGGACAAATGTTATTACTCGCTTAAAGATTTTTTTGATGATAAAAGTTTCTGCTAATTAAATTTTGATGCTGCTTATGTAATATTATAATAATTTTTGTGTCATTTGTATAGTAGGTAAATACCTAATTCCAAATTATATGTAATTGTATGTGATAGCATTTTATTTTCTTAATTTCAATAATAATCAATAATAATTAATTTTTTTATTTGTTTTATAATTTGATTAATATATATTTTTTTTCTTTTTAATACCATAATTATGATGATCATTTTATGCTATAATTGATAAATTTTAGATGTAATAATTTTAGGTGTAATAATACTATGTCATTATTTGTGTCTCAATTATATAAAAATGTTAAGTAAATGCAAACGTAGCAACTTAGGCAAATTAAATTAATTAAATAATTTTGCATGCCGTGAGGCAAAATGTATTGGGATGCTCCATAAATTAATACCTTAGCTGTTACCTACATTATTGGCAAATAAATGATTTCTATTTCTATTTCTATTCTCTTGCGCTTAACGCCTCGAGTAGGCCACGCCTCCGATTCCTTTTTTTCTGTCGTGACTGAGCATTGAAATGACGTCAGAACAAAGAAATCGGAGGTGTGGCCTACTCAAGGCGTTCGACGCAAGAGAATTGAAATGAAACGGTTGTAATTTGGCTAGGAGGGCAGGTCGTCCTGTCATCTCCTTCGTGGTCTGCCGCGGCTCCCACGCGTGTGGCGCTGTATCAGGGCACTAATCCTGTGTTTTACGGACCCACAGCTCGTTAGACATGCAACAGACATGTTCTACTTAATTTTTGAGCCTAGGTATATTAAGTTCCAACAATTTTTATCTACATCAACAAAGTTGTCTTTTGTAAAAACTCTTAAAATAAATGCTCTTGGCAACATCGTAAATGGTCAGGTAACCAGGAAGCGAGTGATGTGACACATAACGATAAGTATGGACCGAGCGCATCACTAACTGTCACTGCGAAAGGATAAGGATGGAACTGTCTTATTGTACTGTTCTGGTGCAGTTTATGGACTTTATAAATCCATTTATGTGCTGGGTTTGTTGATTTTAAGTTTTGAGAAAAGCAGTTTCAATGTTTCAAATTGTATGCAGTTGTTTCTCTCATAGTGTGTTTTCCAAAATTTTCCTATTAAGTTTTGGTGTTAGTTAAACGGAGCTATAATAAGTTTAAAGAAGGTCTTTCTACCCTACCTGACTTCTGACTACACATATCGATTGCTTAAGATCTACAAATTACAGCCAGGACCAACTAGATTACTGTCAGAGCTCCATAAGAGGTGCCTACAGACCTTTTTTTTGTTTACTGTTTAATCATCAAACCACTTCTACCACTCTACCGGTGGGGCGAGAGGGAGTGTCAGACTTTTTTGACTAAAACCCACCTTTGTTCCTTCAGTAGCCTTTAGCGTTCCAGAGTCGCGGACACTCTATCATAAATTCCCGCAGTCCGTACTTTTTTTTTTTTTTTTTTTTTTCTTTTTTGGCAATTGAGCCGGTTTCGACTATTCTGCCAGTGTCACGTTGGGACGGCGGCCCGGTGAGAGCAACCGTCGAACTTTGTACTTCGTGGTAGGTGTTAGTTTAAAAATCAGAACTTTAGGTCATTTTCTTTCAAAAATGTAGCCAGGAAGTTAATAAGTTTGGGGGAGAAGTGAGAAAGAAGGGAGTGGAAGTTAGTTGGGAGGGGAATGTTACATTTGGGAAGTTTACGATAGAGGTCAAAAGATTTATTATTCAAGGAGCAGGAGAAGAAAATATGGTCCAAAGTACCCTCCGCTAGACCACACTCGCACAGAGAACTATCTCGGACATGGATCTTATTCAGAAACACTGGGCTACAACAATGTCCGAGTCTCAGTCTACAGAGCGACGAAACAGTTCTCTTCGACAGTTTAGGGCATTTAAAGAACCAAGGCCTACGTTGAATTTCGGGCTGTATAGCTGCATAGTAGGTGCCCTTGGTTTTGGAGGTCGTCTTCCATGTTTCAGTCCACGAGTTAAATAACTTGGGTTTGGCACCATTCCGCAAATCGTAGCTATGAACCAAGTAGTGCTTTCGATCAACCGGATTCGATGTGGCATACTTTGCTAACGAATCAGCGCACTCATTGCCAACAATACCCGAATGACCGGGGATCCAGGCTATCTCGATGTCCAGGCCGTTTTGGGAACATTCAAATAACAAGTTCTTAATATCTACAACGATTTTACTATGGATTTTACTATGGAATTGATTTTGTTTTAAGGCCTGAATACTACTAAGTGAATCTGAAAAAATTACTGATCTTGCTATTTGATGGGATTTAATATAGTGTATGGCTTCTAGAATACCAATGCACTCTCCTGTAAACACTGATGCTTCTGGTGGGCATTGAAAAAGCAGAGCAATTCTAGAATTTTGAAAGTAAACTGCCACACCAGTATTTCCTGTTTCAGTCAATTTTGAAGCGTCAGTGTAAAATAAATTCCATCCTACCCAGTAACGCTTGAGAGCTAACTCAAAGTCGTCTTTCGCGTTTAGGGTATTCTTTGATATCCCCAGTCCCAAGACGGCTTTTGGTTCGAAATGAATCATCTCATATGCGGTAGAGAAGACCGGGAGCGTTGGATATTGACAAACTGGCGCGGAGAGTTGTTTAAGTTCTCTGTACCTGTTTATCAATAAAGGAACTGTTTTATGGTTCCAATAAGGAGAATTATTAAACGAGAGGTTGATTTGCTCTAAAATTGGGAGTAAGGGATGGGATGAAAGGGAAAAAACTTTAGACAGGAAACGGTCTGCCAAATACTGTCTTCTAAGGTGCAGGGGCGGATCTGCACATTCCACTTGAAGCGCATTAATAGGAGAGGATTTCATGGCCCCAATAACAATTCTCAGGCATTTGGCCTGGATGCTGGTTAATGTTTTCAGGGCATTTTTATTGCAGGGCTCTATAAGGAAACTGCAATAATCCATCGCACTTCTGGCTAACGCATTGTAAACTAATTTAAGGGTGTATGGGTGAGCTCCCCACCACACCCCGGCCAAGGCCTTAAGGACCGACACAGATCGTTCACATTTCTTGACCGTGTTGTTAATGTGTTCAACACCGGACAGTCTTGAGTCCAAAGTTACTCCCAGAAACCTAGCCTTATCCTTGATTGGAATGGTTTGTCCATCGATAATAATATCTATTGAGGGTACGGAACGCCTGCGGGTAAAAATGACCGCTGTACTCTTTGGCGCACTTAAAGATAAACCGTGATCGAGAAGCCATTGTTTTAGCGACGACAGAGAGATATTCATTGATAGAGCGGCATCCTGAATGGAACTGCCAGAAACCAGGAGTGCAATATCGTCAGCATACTGAAGGATTTTGCAGTCGTAATTGAGACAGGAGGGTAAATTTGCTGTATATATGTTATATAATGGGGGACTAAGCACAGATCCTTGAGGTAATCCTCTCCAGAGCGTTCTTTGATCAGAGTCCGCCCCAGGGGTTCGTAATTGGATGGTGCGGTTGGTAAAGATGCTACCGATGATACGACAAATCCTAGCCGGGATTCTCAGCTCGTGTAGTTTTTGCCTGAGATTAGGGAGAAGGACAGAATCATAGGCAGCCGATATGTCTAAGAAGACGACAACCGCAGACTCATTCCTACTGAGGGTCAGCCGGAGCTCTGACGTGAGGATACCCACACTATCAGCTGTGCCCAGACCTTTCCTGAAGCCAAACTGAGTCGGCGGGAGCAGCCTCCTATTTTCCACCAACCACTCCAGACGGTTTTTAATTAAATGTTCCAAAAGTTTTATAAGTATGGACGATAAAGCAATAGGCCTATATGAACAATGATCACTAGGATCCTTGCCTGGTTTTAAAATCGGGATGACAACTTGAACCTTCCATTCTGTGGGAATATAACCGGAAGTAAAGCAGAAGTTAGCCAGATCCAGGTAATATCGGTGCGTTTTTGGACCAGCTTTGGAAATAAAGGAGTAGGTGAATCCGTCCACTCCCGGAGCAGAGTCTCTAACATGGGATAGCACAGTTTTTAATTCATCTAGGCTGAATGGCATGTTCATAGGGTCGGCAGTGCCGTCTACATCATCAATGCCAACACTGCTCTCCTCTATGTCCGGAACATAAGCCGGAGCGATTTTTGAAAAAAACCGGTATCCCAGTTCTTCTGAGATGTTGTTTGAGGAGGTTGATGCTATACTGCTCCTGTAACTCCTCAATTTTCGCCAGACCGTCGAGACCGGTGTGGACGGACTCAGCGAGCTACAGTATTTTAACCAACCTTCCCGTCAGTCCGTACTTATAGCCCTTTTTTTAAGGCGGGAAATCATTAAATGTCTTCTCTGATTCTAGGGAGGTGTTAGACTTATATTAGATTAAAACCTTAAACCACACCTCTACCTTTTAGTTGCCGTTTGCGTTCTAGGACCGACAGTATCCCTTTCGAAAATTCGCCGGTTACTGTTACGGTTTGATGACATCTTCACCAAGATACATTACAAATACTTACTTGTTACCTACTTCTGAATCTAATTGTTCTTGTTCTCTAATATCTGTTTGTTCTATGTGTTGTTTGTAAGTGTTTGAGTTTAGAAATTTTTTTGTTTCAATAAATTATTATTTATTTATTATTATTTATTTATTATATTATTTATAATTTATTTATTATTTATTTCTTTGAGGCGCGCGTGGTACGCTATGCGCCGTCGATGTCTCGGGCTCAGTCTTTACCGAAAGACCGGACGGCGAGACATTACTCTTTGTCTACAAGCCCGCGCCTATGGTGATACATGTGGATGGAGAGGGAGAGGGAGGCCAAAGAAAAAATGGATGGATTGTGTGAGAAGGGATTTGAAAGAAAAGGGAGTTATGATACCTACTATGATGGGTAACAGGATAGAATGGAAGAAAAAACATTTTGCGCCAACTCCAAATAACACAGGACGAGGGCTGGAAGATGATGATTTTTTATCCATAAGCTGCCCTCGAAGGTATCGTAGAATATTAATTGATCATCGGGGTTACACGTTCGTGCAGAAAAAACTGTGTGAAAAAATTGAGATTAAAAATACTCCTGTCGCCATGAGAACGCTCGTCTGTCATATATATAGGATATAGGAAAAAAAAATGCTATGTACCTACAAAATACGTTCCGTAGATTGACACACGATGCACGGAACACTCAACGCGGAAACATTTTGTATCGAACGTGAAAATAAAATGGAAAAAACGGAAAAATGTTGATCATCAGTTGTTGCGTCGACACGTACGAAATTAATATTGAAGTTTGACGTGTGGGGGTTTTGTTTTTTTTTTATATCATGTTCTCTTATATTGGCTTTATCGATAAAAAATTCTAATAATAGAAGTTTGGCATTGTCAGGTTTTTAAAGTCAGATTTTTTGTTTGATTATACACTTTAATCATCCCCACACTATTAGTGAAAACTGCATGAATATCTGTTTACAAATTTTTGAGTTTATCGTGTTCATATACATACACAGACGCTGGACTGTATGGGGACGGTAAAATAAGTCTGTCTGAAATAACCTAAGAGTGAAAAACAAACTGAGTTTATCCTTAGCTGCCCGCTACTACAGTTTCAACTAAATAATTTGGCCACAGAGATATAAGAGCGGTAAGAGTAGTGACTTATATCATAAGCTACATCTGTAATACAGCTGGACGCGGAGCTGACGTTATCCCACTGGCTTCCATCACACGGGGGCTAGACTGGAGCCTTGCTAAGGTTGTCTCTTCAAATATAGCACTTTTGTTAGTTGGTGAAAATATGATTGAAACGAATATAAATCAACTTAACTCAAATTTCGTATGTATTTATGTCGTAGCCATATCGTAGAATCGAGAGTTTCATGATATGGCCGAGGTTAGGTTAGATTAGTTTTGAGGTGGTCAGACCACATCGGACCACCCGACATACGGCGAGTGTCCACCCTTACATACTGTTTAAACTATGCTACCCTAACAATAACGTGCAGGGCTCTATGCGCTAAGTGCGAATTGCTTTTACGTTAACGCGATCGAAAAGTTTACCGCGTTTGGCTCTCTGATTGGTTAAGAGCTTGGAGCGGGCCAATCGGAGCGGCGAACGTCATTAACGTAAAACAAACTCGCACAAGGCACGCCGACTGATTTATACAAAACCCTTCACTACTACAGTGGTGCTTCAGAACAACGAACAATTCTACACTATTCCTGAATTTCAAAGTCGAGCTTTTCCCCTTCATTTTTTCGTACAACTTCAAAGCCCAAAATTTTTTAGACAATTTCATATCCGTGCAAGCCCTGAACGTATGAAAATAAAATAGAAATAAACCGCATGCAGTAATATCCGCCGCTTTGAAATCTGTAACGAGAGGACCGTCCGACCGTTCGCGGCGGATGCGGGGCACGGAGTAGATAGGAATAGAAGGCCGAGTCCATACATCTAGCAAAACCAAGCACACACACACATATATAATTAACTTAAAGACCTGTACCGGTACACCACCTGTACTGTTAATAGGCTCGTGCTTAACCACTATCTTACCTGATAGAAAGCGATGATGTGGTCAGTGATGGTGCACGCTTGCCTAGAATTAAAAGTAAAAGTAAAGAAAAAAATAACATTTTGTGCGTGTGGGTGAGATATCCATAATATCGATGGCGCCTCGTCGTATTTGGTAGTTCCATGATGGATCGGCTTGGTGAAATTAAGTTATGCGATTCAGACGCACACTCCCCAGAATGCAACCGATAGAAAACTAACAGGCTAGCAACTCGGCGTCGATGCTCAAGACTTTGAGGCTTTAACTCGTCAAATGTATACCAATGATCCTCTTGGGTCGTTTCTTAATTGTCTCAAGCGAATTAAGTTGTTATCTGACAGATCCGTCACAAAAATGAGAGCAGTACTCCATTTGAGATCGAAATTGCATTCGAATTGATAAAGTTTGAATAGCTGTTCCGGCGTGAAATACTGTCTCACCTTTGCTAGGATTAGAAGACGGTAACGGCTTCTTCCTGCCTCTGTATAATGCCACAGTGTGTGTCGACCTTCTGTACCATTCTATTCTGTGTTTGAGGCGCGCAACGTAGGATTGCCAACAAGCTTTTAATTCGATAACGTTATACAAACGTTTTAGTGATATGAGAAATTGATGGATTACTGGGTTTATTGGACCTGGGGGAGGTTTTGGGGATTTTTGAGGGTTCCAATTCGGGTGCAGAGGTATTTGGTTTTCTGGTCTGTAGGACCGGAAATTACGAACAACGAACGACCTTTATGGTTAATCTTCTTTCAAATACGAACTACCTGGATTAAAGTTGCTTTGTGAATACGGGGAATCAGGAGAGAAAGTTAAGAAATTATGGCGGCTTTTCCAGACATTCCTCAAATAGAGGATTCCTCTTTGAGGAGTGTCTGGAAAGACAACACAGCCTCCATACCTTCCGCATGAAGCAGGTCCTTAACGGGCCTGGTAAGTTGGGGAAGTTCTTGCACCGAATTCGTGCGAAAGAAACGCTCGGGTCCATTGTGTGGATTGCCCGGAGGATACGGTGGAGCAAACGGTAGAGGTGTGCCCTACTTGGACAGAGCACCGCCGTATCCTCGTGGGGGCGATCAGCGGCAACGACCTCTCACGCCGGGCCCTGATACAGGACATGGTCTGGCGCGAGGAGGAATGGCGGGTGGTCGCCAATTGCTGCAAAGAAGGCGACCGCATGCGCGAGGGAACGGCCCTCACGACCCAGCCACCTGGATCCCAATCCAGATTTCCAGCCACCGTAGGCGTAGACTTGCGGACGGCTAGCACGCTGTTCGGTCGTTTGGTAACCATCCGACCCGAGCCCAAGTAGTCAACGGCGCGTAGTGCACCACGCGCACCTCAAGGAGATTTCAGCAAATCGTAGGGGCCCAGCAGGGTTGAAGCCTACTGGGGCCATGGGTTAAGTATGAAAATGAACCCCGGGGCTCTGAAACAATAGCAAAGAAGGAACAGGAGTGGGTTTTAGTCAGTAAAAGTCTGGCTCTCTCGCTCCGCCTAAGAGCGAACGAAATAAATCTGAAAACAGTAAGTTTGTTGTTACGCCACAAAAAAACTTTTTTGTGATTCAGAAAAGTCTTCGAGTTTGTATTCGGGAATTGAACTACTTAGGTAGGTAAGTCGCACTTGCCCAGTTTTTTTTTTGGAATTACCTATAGTGTTGACCCCATTATTAGAGTTGTTCATAATTACCCCTCCTTCTCAATTTTGAGCTGGTGATTACAGTTTTAAACTTGGAGCTTTATTAAGTTGTTTATAATGTTCTAAGCTTAAGACCTAAGTGTGTCCTAAGTTATGACATGAAATAAGAAAGATAAGTTACTTTTCAGCCTCTATTACTCATAAATAAGCTAGACACCTTCGTCTACAAAGTTTAACTCAGTACTAATACCTACCTACCTGGGTAGGTACATCTTTTAGTACCTAACTTACTTGTTCTCCCTAAGTACACGTATGTAGTTATAATAAATGTGGTAAGAAGGTTGCTGTAATGTTCCAAGGGTATAAGCAACACGTCTATTTGTTTTGCATTATTAATCCTAACTTCTAACTTATATTGTTCAGCAGCTGTCTTTACAGTTTTACTTTATCATAAATGGCGAATTGAATGACGCGTAAAATTTGTCTCTGCTTAACCTGTCACTGATAACTGGGAACGTGTTTTATGATTGAAAATCTGAGGCTCACCCACGAGCTCATTTGGTGACCTGCCATTTTCACTCGCACTCTTGACATTTTAACACGTCATGGTAAGACCCCTGTACTCAGAGGCGTAGCGTGGACTAATTTAGACGTGGGCAAAGGCACATCAGCAAGACCTTTATCCAACCCAGTGTTCGACCACATCGTTGCTTACCATCACGTGAAATAGAGGTCAAACGCGAGTCTATCAATTATAAAAAAAATCGTCGTTCTCAAAGAGCCCTCGCTTGGAAAATCTGAGGCACAGCCACGAGCTCATTTGATGACCGGAACTGAACTGTTATAGGAATAGTGTATATAGCTCCATCCCTCTTTTTCGCTCGCAGTCTAACACGTCATGGTAAGACCCTTGTACTCTGAGGCGTAGCGTGGACCAATTTAGACGTGGGTGAAGGCACATCAGCGAGGCCTTTTTCCTTCATAAATTTGAAAACGAGACAGTGACTGTCGCAACTCAGTGTTAGACCACATCGTCGCTTACCATCTGGTGAAATAGAGGTCAAACGCGAGCCTATCAATTATAAAAAAATAATCGTCGTTCTCAAAGAGCCCTCGCTTGGAAAATTTGAGGCACAACCACGAGCTCATTTGATGACCTGAACTGAACTGTTATAGGAATAGGGTGTATAGCTCCATCCCTCTTTTTCGCTCGCACTCTAACACGTCATGGTAAGACCCTTGTATTCTGAGGCGTAGCGTGGACTAATTTAGACGTGGGTGAAGGCACATCAGCGAGGCCTTTTTCCTTCATAAATTCGAAAACGATACAGTGACTGTCGACTCGCAACCCAGTGTACGACCACATCGTCGCTTACCATCTGGTGAAATAGAGGTCAAACGCGAGCTTATCAATTATAAAAACAACTCGTTCTCAAAGAGCCCGCGTTTGTGCCAGGGTGCGAGGCCTTGGGCAAGGGCCCACTTTGTCCACGCCTAGCTACGCTTCTGCCTGTACTCATCTAGGTTGGAAATTAACGCTTAAATTTCAATAAAAAAAAACTACTGGTAATAGCGAATCTAGAACATAAAATCTGTTTTAAAACCACAAATTTTTCTTAGCCTCTTTGGTGTACTGCTATAATATTTGACGTAGTAAAGCTTTTCAGAAGAATGAGTAACGAACGCCTGCTGAAATATTTATAGCAACATTACACACGCGAGTGTATTCGGGCAAAGTTTCTGTTAGGCGCTACTTGACTTGCTAAGAATTTCGGCGTGGCAATTAATAAATGCTAAGAAAATGCACGAGCAACTTATTACATTGTTCTATATAGTTTCAATTTAATCCACTTAGCATCTACCTTACTTTAGGTGATAGAGTCATGCTAAGGACTAATTATCTACACTTTTTTAATGTGGTAAATCATCTAATGACTTCTCTTGCTTTAAGGAAGTGCAGGAGGGTGTATCAGACTTTTACTGACTATAACCACAGCTACGTTCCTTAAGTTGCCTTATGCGTTCTTGGACCACGGGTAACCTTTTTAGAAGTCGATCTATGGCACTAATAGGCTTCGGCCTCGCTGGACCCCTACTGTTTTACTGACATCTCTTTGAGGTGCACGTGTAACACTATCTTGGTGAAATTTGGATGTACTTACTGTAGCTGCATCTTAACCTAAGTCTCAACGTAATGTTATATGGCTGCTGGATTCTTCGGAAGCATCACCACGGCCCTTTTTTATGGTGGGAAATCATCCAAAGACTTCTCACGTTCTTGGGTGGTGCGCGAGAGCGTGTCAGACTTTTAACCCACTCCTGTTCAAGGGCAATGGGGGAATAACTATTTGGAGTGTATTAGGGGTGATTTTGTGTTACACGAATAAAACCCACATATTATTAGAAAATGTAAATAACCTTTATTAATACAAATGAATTCTAAAAGTATAAATATAGAAAACTTTGGTCCTATCTTATCTAATTTGCATAGATATAATTAAATATACATAATTTTACGAAACTACAAAATTATAATAATATTCAGAATTGTACGTTTTATGAATACCTAAATTTTGTCATTCAAGAAACTTATAGGGTTACCACAAGGATAATTAATGCAAAAGATTATGAACTTATGTCTCAAGTAAAATGTTTGAGAGAATAGGTTTATGCTAATCTGTACTATATCGCATTAAGACGAGACATTTTAACAAACCATTTTACTGCCCGTTCAATCCATTTTGACTTCAATTGCGTTGTTAGTATGATAAATGGCAGCTGTAGTAAAAAGTTGGTATTGTAACAACTATTTTTGCTTTGAATGCCACTCTTATGCTTACGGAATAGAAGTCAAAATTGGTTGAACGGACAGTGAAAGAGGTTTGTTAAAATGTCTAATCTTATTATGAATGAAGTGTAGCTGTCTTCCGTCGTTTCACCCGGGTTACTGTTCCATTCTTTTTGGTCATAGCGTGACGTTATAATTATAGCCTATAGTCTTCCTCTATAAATTGGCTATTTAATACTAAGATTTAATTTTAAATGTAAACCAGTAATTCCTTAGATTAGCGCGTTCAAACAAACAAACTTTTCAGATTTATAATATTGTATGATATAGTTAGATTAAATAGAAAATCTATATTAATTTTGGTCTCATTAAAGCAAAGAAAATACTTAAAAAGTTAAGCTGGCCTTTTATTACATGTTGTCTTTATTCTGGGTATATTTACATAATTATATTCAGTTCCAATCATAGCCTCAAAACGATACCATAATAAATATGTAGTTCATATGGATTATTAAAAAAAATATAGTTTGCTTGTTGTGAATTATAAATGTGGTGTCAAAATATTGAAAGATGAGTTACTTACATAATTGTATCCTAAATCTTAATAGCCCTTCTATTTATTAAATTTGATTGAATAGATTTAAATTGATTTGAATAACAACTCATATTCAAGTCAGTTTAGTGTATTTTATTTTGTGAGGATCAAAGAACAAAACAAGTCCAGATATATACAATAAAATATTAAAAAGTAAAGATTTATAGTACCTACTGTTGTCTCATTTTTTTTATTGTTTTTGACATCACAGATTTACTACATATTTTTCCTTTTATTTGTAACAGATATAAAAGCCGATCTATCTTCTCGCTTTAATAAAAAATCCTTAATAATAAAATTAAAAATTAATAATCGTCCGAACACTTTCCGTATTTGGTCCTTCTTTGTGGATCTCAAAGGATCCACTTGCATATTCATCAAAGTTTTATGCAGTTTTTTGATGACATAAAAGTTTCTGTCACAAAGAAAAAAGCGACTGAGAGACCTGGGGCCTTACTAAGACGTGTTCAAAGGTCAAGGGTGCGAGCGAGAATGAGGGATGGAGCTATGCACCCTCTACAGCTCCATCCCTTTAACAGTTTAATACATGTTGTCAAATGGACCGCGTTAACAGATCATAGTAGAGCCTCTGTATATTTTGTGAAGATCGTAGTGATGATGGTGACATTACAAATTTGTGTCGTGGTCCAATTAGAATTCTGCTAAAACACGACTACTGGTCATAGGTACGATTGATAAAGATGCTAGTTAACTGATGTCATCTCAACGCTTAGTGAAGTGGTCAGAACAAAGAAATAGGAGGCGCGGCCGACTCGAGGCGATCAACGAAAAGAAAACCGAAACGAAACGGTTGTGACTTGGCTAGGGGGGCTGTTTTATATTTTTCGTGACCGTATTTACTTCACAGCTGAATAGGAAATGCTCAATCCATTCCTCATGCCTATGGCATAAACTACTTAGCAACATAAAAATGGCTTTACATTATTGGGTTTAAATTGCGGTAAAAATATATTCATGAGAAAAATTACATACGATTGGAGATTATCGCTATGCTCGCTATCGATGTAGCTATATTAAATTAGAGCTCCATCAATAATTCTCATATGTTTTATTAATTGAAGACATTATAGGATGATATGATTATTGTAAAATAAATGGAACTTAACAAAGTAAAGTGACAATGTGTTTATAAATAGCGTGGTACATACAAAGTATAGTTGAAATAACTGAATAGGGTTATTGTACTCATCATTATAACTATGAACGTATTGTGTATGGTACCAATTACAAAGTCATATGTTCTCCACGTCTGTCTAATTATGCGAACATAAAATTATGTGAAGTAGCTAACATGGTTTTACTAGAGATGTTGCGGAGGTTCGATTCCGATTTCGAAAGTTCCGAACTTTCGATTGATTTGGCACCTTCGGTTCCGATAAATTCATATTGGAGATATAAACAAGTTTATACTAGTTATATAAGTTCTAGTAGTGTTTCATTTGACGCTTCGGCGTCCACCTCTGCTTCCGATTTCGGTTCCGATTCCGTCCAACCAAATTTAAAAATTCCTGTTCCGATGTAAGCACTTTCGTTACATTACTAATTTTTATTTGTAATAATAGTGTGTTTATATTATTATCTCTTTTCCAACCCTTCTGTCAACGGTCTGGTAGAAGTTTTAAATAAGTAGCACTTTCGTGCTCTTATATCTGTGTTAGTGGTTACACTTCTTTACGCAGATCGATTTTCGGTGAAAAAAAAAACATACCAAATAAATATTCCAGATCAATTCCGCCATCTCCTTTCTACCATCGGACAACCCGACGTACGGCAACAGTATTCACCTTTGGAGGTATGTGGAACAGAGAGTAAAGTCCCACATACCTCCGTTAAAAAGGGAGGATCCTCCGGCCAGACGGGTGTTATGTCTGGTGGGCTACTGCCCAATAGATGATTTCGGGCTGTTCTACATGTTCTAATTGCGCGGAGAACTTTGATTGCGCGATGCAGGATAAGTTCTTATGTGACGCCATAGATGTCGCTACACACCCTTACGTTGTTGAAACTTCAACGGACTTCCGGACTAAGTCGTTTATATATCGAAGGACTGGTACAATTTGCCTGCTGCGGTCTTCCCGTTCAACCATAATTTAGGTATCTTCAAGGCTGGAGAGAATAGGCTCTTAATAAACTAGTTCGCCTCACCATCAATGATTGCATTACTCCTTGCCACCAAGTGGGATCGCAGTCAAGCACTGGTTTATATCGAATAAAAAATAATAATAATAATAATGATGATGTACTTAAATATAGTAGTTGTGGAGTTTCTAGTCGGTTCTTCTTTATAGAAAACGACAATTTGGAACCGTGCGCTAGCTTCTGACGATTTATAATTGCCCATAAAGGTCTATGTGAAATAAATAGTTTTGAATTTTGAATTAAATTTGGTGCCGTATATAAAAAGATGATACAACTACAACTTTACGATGTTTACTCTTATTTCAATTACAAATCGTAAGTTTTATTTAAAATGAACTCAAAATATCACCATAACCAAAAAAAAAAACTTTCATTCAACATGAACCTGGCAACATGTCATCTGTCAAAAAACTTATTCCTAATTTAAATTTAGGTTAAAAACTAACGAACACGCGGGTAAAAGGACCAACTGGTCTTCACGTCTAACATCTTGACAAATCCGGGAGACTGTTCTCCTTGCAGTAGGAGAAAGATGTCGGCCAAGCCTTGAAGCCGACGCGGTCGTATATACGCTTGGCGCATCGCACGTCATCCGCCAAGTCTTCGTTCAGGAGATCTGGAATTTTTTTATTAATGGTTAATGGATTTAGAAGATTGAATTAAAAAAAAAAACCTTGCACTACCTCCTGTATCGTAATTGCGTTCATAAATATATAAACTCAAATACACAAGACACCCAGACGTGGTACAATTATATTAATTATATACTTATTTATGTAGACCTTATAAATAAGTAGTTGTCCCGTGTGGGAATCGAACCCGCGACACGTAACGCAGCAGCCATTCGCTCATCCACTGCGCCAATCGTGGAAAGGAGGCCTGAGTCCCAGCAGTGGGAGCATTATAAGGCCGACTATGCTAGGTATTCTGTGCCAGTTAAGCTTTGGGTTCGTTAGACTTTAAAGTAGGTACAATTACAAATAATAAATAATATTTAAAATCGCAAGTAGCATCGTCAATAGTACCTTTAACTACTTATAAAATAGGTATATAATTATGTTAAAATAAATAAATTCATAAATAACCCAAATTAAAACAGCATATAAGAACTCAAAATGAATTATTATTATGTGGAAGATCAAACAAATTTTGAGATGATTTTCTGATGATGATCAAACTCTGCATTATAGACGGTTTTGCCCTCGTGTTATTAGATCATGATTCTTGGCATAAAATGTATTATCATCATTATCAGTTCAACCGAAAGATGTCCACTGCTGGACATAGGCTTCGCCCAAGTGTCTCTATAATAACTGGTCTTATGCGTCTCACATCTATCGAATGCCTGCGACCCTCCCCAAGCCCTCGGTCCACCTAATGGGAGGCTTTCCAACGCTGCGTAAAAAATGCTGCTGAAAAACTTTCGCTGTCTATCTGTGTACCAAATCTGTTCAGCGGTTAGAGCATGAAAAAGTAATAAACACACACATACATATAATTCTTTTGTCTCCATTTGTTCGATACTTTGTCAAGAATACTGTTATGTAACTATTGATCAGTTTTTGTAGCGATGGCATCCACTGGTCACCAGCATACATACAAATAAATTTTCGCCTTTACCTAGTAATACGAAGACTACAATAACGTGCGTCCCTGATAAGGTCTGAGGACATCACGACAGAGCCAGGTAGGGCGAGTTTGACGCCTGATGTAGGTCTCTCATACCGGCCGGACATTAATCTTATTCAGTCTATCCTCGCTTCGTAAGAACTTAGTTTCTTCATTTGTCCTGACCATTTGTTTAGAGATAATTTAACAGCTACGTCCACGTCTAGCTACGTCTGGAAGACGTAGCGTTGGAAGGCCTCCTACAAGGTGGACCGATGACTTGGTAACGGTTGCGGGAGTCCGATGGATGCGAGACGCACAGGACCGTTCATTATGGCGACACTTGGGGGAGGCCTATGTCCAGCATTGGACGTCTTTCGGCTGAAATGATGATGATGATGAATTTAACAGCAATCTAAGCTTATAGATTATCGTAATCAGCCTTATAACGTTGTGTTGACTGAGGTTGATTCGTTCAAAACCGGATTCTGTTATGCACACGGAATGATGCACAATTAGATTTACTTACAGTTTTACTTAAATATTTTATTGTTTTGTACACTAAACACATATTTACTATTTTATCATTTGCTACACAAAAAACATATATGTTAAATATATGTTTTTTCACTTTACACCTGACACTGATTACTAAATGTCGTTAGGTAAACTCATTTTCATCCCTACACTCTTAATAAGGTTCAGTTGAAAACCAGCATCAGACAAGTACCTCGTAGTTGTCTGGCATTTTCGCTGAACTGGACCTTTTTGGCGCAAACGGTGAGACACGCGATGTTAGTTTTTTCTGTTATCTTAAGCTTCAACATGTTTCTTTTTACACTGTGTGTATCTATGTATGTGCGCAAAATAAAATATTTTTCTTTCTTTCCTTGTACTGTTCCTAGTGTTGGGACTCAGGCATCCTCTCTTGGAAGAATGAGCCGTAATTCACCGACCGAATTTATGGTTCAAGGATATGCCGGTTTCTTACGGTGTTTTCACAATTTTGAGACCAGTAGTGATGAAATAAATTACACAAAGTGTAGCGCCTGCCTGGTTTTGAACCTGCAATGTGCGACTCGTAAGTCGGAACCGTTACCACAGGGGCATCACTTCGTTTATTTTATTTAAGCTTGATAGAATGTTTAAGATTGAGAATTGATCTACGTTTTTACACTGGTAGATAGAGCTTCAACTTTAAACTAACCGATTATTGACTATTGCAAAAGTAATGGTATACTAATCATAATTTTAGGTTAGTTATTGTGGGCAATTTTTTTTTTTTACCGTACCTGTCACACAACGCCGTCTAGTCCCAAGCTAAGCAGATCTTGTGTTATGAGTACTAGACAACTGATAAACCTACTTTAACATATATTTCTAAATACATACATATTATAGATAAATTACACCCAGACACAGAACAATGCTCATCACACACACATTACTCCTGGGTGGGAATCGAACCCACGACCTGCGGCATAGCAGTCAGGGCCACTAACCACTAGACTAACAGGCCCGTAAAATTGTAATAAGTAGAAACAATATAATACATGCTGTAAGAGCAAAAGTAAAATAAAACAAGACAAAACCGTTTTTTCCCCAAAACCAAAAAGACAAGTAAATTAATGAGCGTATTAAGATTAAGATTAGAATTACCACCCATTATGAATGAATGATGAAGAAAAAAGAAAGATAAAGTTAGAAGAATAAAAGTATGACAGGAATAATTGCGGGAGCTGGTATGGAAGGGTATATTCTAAACAAAGTCTTCAAAATTAAACAAAAAAATACAAACAAACAGAAACAACAAACACACATAAACAAACAAAATTTTTTTTAAATACTTATTGGCATAGCATAGTCAGCCTTAAAATGTTACCACTGCTGGGACTCGGGCCACCTCTCTACGAGAGGGAATGGGCCGTAAGCCACCACGCGGGCCCTGTGCGGGTGTCACATGTCTTCGAATTTTTGGTTCTAGGATATGCCGGTTTCCTCACGATGTTTTCCTTTACCGTTTTGAGAGCAGTGGTGATGAAATTAATTACACAAAGTAAATCGCCTAGCTGGGTTTGAACCCGCGACCTACGACTCGTAAGCCGGAGCCGTTACCACTCGGCCAGCACCGCTCTAAACAATATACTTATTAAGAATAAAAAAATAATTATTTGAGTTTGATCTAAGATCAAACTGAAAAAAAACATAACACTCCTTTTTTGGGGCAGTCGTGTAAAAAGTAAATCATTATTGACCGCTCATCTATCTATATATATAAAAATAAATAGCTGTTCGTTAGTCTCTCGAGTTTTACTCGAGAACGGCTGGAACGATTTGGCTAATTTTGGTCTTGAAATATTCGTGATAGTCCAGGGAAGGTTTAAACGGTCAGAAAATATGGAAAAACTAACGAAAAAAAAAAATCGAATACAACGCCATCTCTAATTAAAATGTCATTATAAAATTGTATAAGGATCTGTCAAAACGTCTAGTTGACACTTCGCGTGACCCAAGGGCTGGCTTTTACCTCGGACAGAGGATAAGCATTGCCATACAGCGTGGCAATGCCGCCAGTCTTTTGGGCACATTACCAGTCGACAGCGATGTGGAAGAGTTTTTTTGACGCCATATTTTAGTTAGTTGTAATTAGATTAGGGTTTTTATTATTATTTATTTTATTTTATTGCAATTATAGTTAGTATTTTTAAATGTAAATAAACGTGCCAGTTCATTATAAAATGAATTATGATATTCTGGTAATGCCAGTAGATGGCTTTATCCTTACTATTAGGCGGTACGAAGTTCGCCGGGTCGGCTAGTAAACTATAAATATACCTAAGCGTTCTCTCTGCTCTGTTATTAGGTCGGTTTTAGGTCAAGTCAAATAAAAAGAAACAAATTCCACGTCTGCCAAATTTTTTAGACGAAATAAACCCAATTTGGAAAACTGAGATTGAATAAAAAAGTTTTCTATTTGAAATAAAATGGACACCAAGCAGTAACAAGCTAGGAACTTTTCTTTCTAATATTGTCAAGATATTGAATTTTTTGTGAAGATGCTAAATAATAAATTAGAATTGTTAGTAGGTTGGATGAACCACTTAAGTTTCAAATAAATTAATTGAACCGAGGTTGTTTAGTAGGTAATATCCCTTTTTTACCAAGCGGAAATAATTCGATACTATATTTTTGGCTTCATTTAAACTGATATGGGCAAAAGACTGAAGAAAAAAGATTGCATGTAGCGGAGATGAGAATGTTGAGATGGATGTATTTTGTGACGAGAATGGATAAAGTGAAAAGTTGAAGGAGAATCGTTTGTCTTAGTATGTTCATGTAAAGAGGAGGGATGAAACGCATGTTACTAAAAGAATTATGAGCATACATGTGGATAGATGGAGAGGGAGAAGAAGGCCAAAGAAAAGATGGATGGATTGTGTGAAGAGTGATATGAAAGAAAAGGAAGTTAGTGATAGCATGACGACGGACAGGGCAGAATGGATAAAAACGTGTTGTGGCGACCCCATATAATATGGGACAAAGGCAGGAAGATGACGATTAAACTGATAAGGGCAAAAGAATGCGCATTTTTCTAAGTTTTTATTTATTTTGCAATAAATCGTTTGGAAGAAATTCAAAAGTACCTACTTTTATGTGAACAATGAAAATCAGTTGTGAGGGTTGAAATCTGTAAGCATAAGATCATCTCAATGAAAATAGTTTCTTTCATTTTCAACATTTTGGAACTACACGCGGATGACAGGACCAAATTTCTGTGTTCACAAACATGTAAATTCACATAAACAAGACACACGGAGACACTATCTGTAAGTCATATAATAATAAGAATAATAATATTTTACAACTACCACACAACGCCGTCTAGTCTCAAGCTAAGCAGAGCTTGTGTTATGAGTACTATACAACTGATAAACATACTTATACATTTCTTATTTATATAGTTCTGAGTGGGAATCGAACCCACGACCTCCGGCATAGCAGTCAGGGCCTCTAACCACTAGATCACAGGAACAGGCCAGTGTTATATAAATATTTTTCCATGCGGGAATCGAACCTGCATCACGCAGCGCAGCAGCCAATCGCTATTGTACTTTGTATCTATAATATTGCTATTCATAATGGTGGGTCTACCGATTTCACTCATTCTTCTCTTTCATTTTCAACCTGAGTCTTATAAATTAGGTCTACCCTATGATAAAACCTGGAGAGTCCACAAGGTGGACCGAGGAATCTACTGGATGTGAGACGCACAGGACCGGTCGATAAGCGCACCGGGTGGCACTTGGTGGAGGACCATGTCTAGCAATGGACGTCTTTCAGCCGAAACGATGAATGATAAAACCACCATCATCGTCATCAATTCAGCCGAAAGAAGTCCACTGTTGTACATAGGCCTCCCCCAAGTGTCGGCATAATGATCGGTCCAGTGCGTCTCGCATCTATCGGATTCCCGCGACCCTCACAATGGGCCTCTTCAGAAGACTTAAAGTTTACACTTAACTGACTAAGCTAACTTAACTAAGCTTAGACTTTAAAGGCAATGGAAAAAGCTATGCTCGGAGTTTCCTTGCGTGATCACAACAGAAATGAAGATATCCGCAGGAGAACCAAGGTTATCGACGTAATGAATCGCTAAACTTAAGTAGCAGAAGGCTGCGCACATAGTTCGCAGAACAGATGATCGATGGAGAGCGAAAGATTCTGGAGTGGCGACCACGTACCGGAAGACGCAGCGTTAGAAGGCCTCCCACAAGGTGGATCGATGATAAAACCAACAGGAATAAAACGTTTTATACCTTCACATTTGATATTGCAATGTCCTCCTTTCCTGCCCTTCTTGCACCAATCTTTATTGTTGATCTGCGAAAACAAAACACTATCAGTGATGTCATAGAAATTATGTCAAAGGTCTTGGGGTAAGGCTCGGCGCAAACGGGCCACCGAACACAGCCACCGCTAGCTGTCGCGCGCTACTGCCGCATTTGTAAATGTCATAAGCGAGCGACAGCCACCAGTGTTCGGAAGCCGCCACATTTTATAACCCGCTCCCTGCTACGTAATTTTACGATGGACTCCGACAAGGAAAGTTTCTATTGAGGCGACTACATCCTTGGTGACATATGCGATACGTAGAACGTCTAACGGTTAATTGCGCGGGGGGTGGAGCAATGTGACAGTGGCGGGTGTCAACGTTTTCAAACGTCGACCAAAAGTGGCGAGTCGCGGATACTGCTGTAGTGAGTGGCTGCCAACGGCTACACGTATGCGGCGCGTCTATACAAAAGATATGAAAAAGTGTGTTAAGTCGCTGTCGCTGGCTGTGGTCGGTGGCCCGTTTGTGCCGAGACTTAAAGTAAGCTACCTTCTCTGTGCCCGGGGCTGTTGCAAGAGGCCATAAAGCAACGATATCGGGAAGATTGGCAGCAACGGACACCTGAAAGTAATATTCTGCGATCATGAATCCATTTGCCAAGTATTGGTTATAAATTGGGGGTAGGGAGGGTTCAAAGAAGGTAGCTCAGAATTATGAAGTTATTTAAGATAAAATGACCCTTGAAAAACCTTAAAGTATAACATACCTAATTATATTTACATTTGTAGATTTATACTTTAATGTACACAATTCACATAGTTCACATACTTTCTCTTACAAGCTATCGTATACAATTTTTTAATTCTTCTTTTCGCAGGTCTGCTGAAAGAAATTTCTAAATTGAAATAAATAATAAAATGCAGAGTTCTTTGGCATAGGCTCCTAAAATGTTTCCAAGTGCAATTTAAATGTTAACCAATTAGTTAGTGCGCTCTAGTGGTTGTAGAACTGGACCAGCATTCAGCCAGGCATTTTTGTCTTCAATATAATCCCCAATATCTCACCCAATGGAAATCGACGATGCGGTCGACGATGAAGCGCGCTTACCTAGAAGTAACCTATTTACTCTTGACTTAAAGATTCCCGGGTTGTAGCCATCAGAAAACACAGACTCCGGCAAGGAATTCCACTCCTTAGCTGTACGCACAACGAATGTGTTCCCAAAACGTTTCGTGCGTATGGGCGGGATATCCACCATGTAAGGTGACGCATTGCCGTACGCCTGGTGGTCCGATGATGGAACGGGCTAGGCGGAATTAGGTTATGCAATTCCGACGCACACTCTCCGAAATGCAACCGATAGAAAACCGACAGGCTAGCAACTCGGCGTCGATGCTCAAGACTTTGAAGCCTCGACTCAACGAGTGCATCTTTGTCAATGATCCTCCTGGCTCGCCTCTTAATTGCCTCAAGTGTCATTATAAAATGAATAATGCTGTTCTGGTAATGCCAGTAGATGGCGTTATCCTTACTATTAGGCGGTACGAAGTTCGCCGGGTCAGCTACTATATGCCATAATTTTGTAATTATTTACTGATTTAAAAGAGTTGTCATACAGTTTCTTGTGCGTTCTTCTCCACAGAGATCTACGCTTTGGAACGGGCAAATAGCCTCACCTTTTTGTGACTGACCAACCTTGACAATTTAAAAGTGCCTGTAAATGATTTATTTGAAATAAAGAGTTTGAGTTTGAATCTATACATATAATAAATCTGTTGAAGTTTTTAGTTGTGCGCGCATCACGTAAAATGTACGAATTCGATGTAGGTAACTTTTATACAATAAAATTGTATGTAACTTGATATATTACTTGGGCTTTGTTTCATCGCAATCGGTTGACTATATCGAAAGATATACTACATTCATTATAGGCGGTACGAAGTTCACCGGGTCAGCTAGCCATACTTATTGTTATTATATCGAGATACCTTAGGGATAGCTTCAGTACAAAACCATACATGTTGTCCATATTTGAAAATACAAGCAATAATCGCGTTACACCGTTCATTAGCATTATCTTCATACACATAATGTTCTATGATGTCAGTTAACCTCATAATCATGACACTGTTGGCCGCAACCAATCAACATGCCGCAAATAAGTAGCGAAATGGATAATATCGCCAGCGGCCAACACCGTCAATATCGACGGCTAGAGATGACAAGTACTGGAAAATTCCGGTCCGGGATGCGGCAGTAGAAATTGGTTGTAGTTCACCTTATGACCCGTGTGTGCCCACACGGGTCATACGGTCAGGTCCACACCTGGACAAGCATTGAGCCAGGCATTTTTATCTTCTATACATTCCCCTATGGCGACACCACACCGAAAGACGCAGCGTTGAAAGGCCTGGTGAAAGTCCCGGGAATGGGATGCGAGACGCACAGGACCGCTCGTTATGGCGAAAAATGGGGGAGGCCTTTGTCTAGCAGTGGAAGTCTTTCGGCTTATAAGGTGGAGCATGTCAGACTTTTACAGACTAAAACTGCACCTGTTTCCTCCTGTTACCCTTTGCGTTCTAGGACCATGAGTTTCCATATTAGAAAAAGCCTTATCCTTATACTTTCTTTCGGGTTAAACAATGTTTGTTAAAGTCGTTCTATGGTCGTCATCTTCCTGCCCTTGTCCCGTTTTATTTGAGGTCTGGGCAACGCGTTTTTTTCTTCCATTCTGTTCTGTCACTCTTCACGCTATCACTAACTCCCTTTTCTTTCATATCACTTCTCACACAATCCAGCCATCTTTTCTTGGGCCTCCCTCTCCATCCATTAACATGTAAACTCATAACTCTTTTAACATTGCTAGTTAAAAATTTTACGAATGAAAAGCATAAAAATGGCTCACTTCAGATTTAGGTGTGACATATTTTTTTTTTTATGACGGAATATAATCCAACAAAAATGCGGAGCGGATTTTAAAAATGTCCATTCAAAATCGGGTTCAAATTTTAATATTATAGGTTCAATTTATTCCACTAACAACGTTTCATAGAATCGTGTCGTTTAACTTGAAAAGTTACGTTGGCATTAAAAGTACTTTTTATATTTTTTTCAATGAGTTTTAAAATAGTTATTTGATTTTTTTTAGAAAGAACCTACTGGGCCGATTAAAATTCAAATTAAAAAATGGTTTGCTTTCAATTTAATTAAAAATATAACTTAATTAAATTGAAAGCTTTGTTCAAAGTAAACTTTAACTTTTAATTAATAAAATAGCAAAGTTTAGGGTCGGTAAAAATCAAGGTAAGTAGTTTTTGGAAACGTTTTAATATTATTTCGTTTAATTAAGTAATGAACTACTTGAAGAAAGACAGAAAATTTATAAGGGTAATTTAATGAACGTGATTGTTTTATTTAAAAATTCACAAAAAAATATTTCTATAGAATCCATAAAAAAAAAACTAAAAAACTGACTACTACTAAAAAAAAAACTAAAATACTAATATATTAGACCGATCCTTCTTTTTAAGCCTGTTCGCTTTTTTTTGAGGTAGATAATCTTCAAAGGACTTCTCAGTCTCTAGAGTGGAGCGAGAGGGCATGTCAGACTTTTACTTACCCACCTACGTTCCTTCTACGTTTACTCTTTTCAATCTACTGCCACGGTAAATCGTCGAGTTGAGCGTGGAACACTACGCACTGTTGACTCGGGTTCGGTCCTTACTGCCCCCCTAGCCAAGTTACAACCGTTTCGTTTCGATTCTCTTTTCGTCGATCGCCTCAAGTCGGCCACGCTTCCGATTCCTTTGTTCTGACGTCATCTCAACGCTCAATAACGTGGTCAGAACAAAGGAATCGGAGGCTTGGCCGACTCGAGGCGATCAACGAAAAGAGAATCGAACCAAAACGGTTGTAACTTGGCTAGGGGGGCTGGTCGGACAGACAGCGAGCTACCCGTTGCTCGTCTTGATGATGAAGTTTGACAACAACATGACAGTATATTACCACTTTATTTAAAAAAAAACATTAAAGAAAAATAGTGTGACTTTACAAACTTTATGTAAAGATATTTAAAACTAAAGAACCAGCGCAAAATTCATATTTAAATTGCAGAAATCAAGAACTTGCACACGTTCAACACATATTCAGCAGATTCTCTCACAAATCCAATCACGCGCCGCGGGATCCCGGGAAAATAGTTGAGTCCCATCACTGTTGCTTCAAATAAATAAGCGAATTAATTAAAAACGTGTTTGCTGACAAAATACAGGGCTCTCTGGGCTCGCCGTGTCGTTGCGAAAATTTGCATTTACATGGCTCGCTTTATGGATAAACGCGTAAAGGATTTTTAGCCAGGACATGATACGAATACAGATTTGTTAATTGCGTATCAAAATGTGGATTTTTTTGCTGCTTACTGCTACTGGTTTTAATTTAGGAAGAGGCTTTCTGGCTTCGGATCTGGAGGGTTATGGAATTAGATTGTTTTTGCGGTTTGCGAATTCGATTCATGTGGTTCTAAAACGTTTATTTGAATTCAGCTGGCAATTAGCATTTTTTGGACTTCATAATATCATGTTTGTATTTCCAGGATTGTAAAACAGAGGTAGTATTAGCACAAGCATAGCAGAATCAGCCTTTTACCTAATAGTTCCCACTGCTAGGACTTAGGCCTCCTCTCTAGAAGAGGGAATAGGCTGTAATCCACCAACCAGGCCCAGTGCAGATTGGTGGATGTCACATGTCTTCGAATGTTTGTTTCTAGGATAGGTTTCTTTACGATGTCTTACTTTATTTTGAGAGCAATAAAAGAGCTTTTAGTCGAACACAAAATTGTTATGCTGCGAAGCGATTTCGTGCGATGAAGCATCGGTTTCAGGTGACCATACAATGTGCGATGCGAATCATCGAAGTTCTTACGTTGCGTTGTGCAAGCTCGTAGATTTTTACGCTTTCGCTCCGCCATCTTAATTAAACGCGTGCAGCCCTTTCAAAGTATGGACACTAAGTTGCGCGTCAACGCATCGCAGATTTGTACGTTGCGGCAGCGCACCGGAAAATTCCACAACGCGACGTCGCAACGCACTGTTGTGGCCTCGCCCTTGCTCCCAGGCATTAGAGGTGTATCCTATTGTCATCAAACGAGTACAAATAAAGACTCCTGAAGTCTGCAGAATTGTTAGAAAATGTTATCGCAATTTCGGAACTCAAAAGGCAACTTTACTGGAGAAACACCGGTGGGATTTAGTCAGTAAAAGTTCGACACTTCCTGTCGCTCTTGATGATTTCCCACCGCCAAGACAAACATTCTTTTAAAGTCATTGAAATTGTCCGCAATGGACGTAGGAGTTTTTAATGGCATCTTAGCGAAATCTAACTGTAGTAAAAATTTTATATTCTTTCATAGATTTAAGAAAGTAGATTATAATTGGTGATTAAAGTGAAGATAATGGTTGATAAGATGGGAATGACATCGTCGCATTAGTGTACGAAAATTCCTTAAATAAAAAAGATTAAAAAATCATTCTTCTTTGCTTCTGATTATTTCCAGATGGAAAACTTAATACCACTTAAACTGAAAATCAATTAATTCAATCAAAATATTTACAGGCATTTTTGAACACAATTTGGGGTCACTATATAAAAATAAAGGTTTTTGCTCGTTTCAAAGTGTAGATATCTATGGAGAAGAACGTGTAAGAAACTCTATAGACTTCATTTTGTCAAAACATGAATTGAACCCTAAATCTCAAGGTCCATGTTTTTGGATATCAAAGTTTATAAAATATTAACGAAATTCAAATATGTGTATAAAAGTTTTCAACTAATGCATCATGTTTCTAACAAGTTATTTTGAAAGTTATTTGTTTCGAAATACTCGCGACATGTATGCAAATTAGTTTACGGTGACAGAGGCATGTTCGATGCACCCACACTACAAAACTTTTATATTGATTCAGATAATTATTCAGAAGTTTTTTTAACGGTATATATACGGGCTCATACAGACGACCGGTACTTTGTCGACGGCACATACAGACGAACAGCATATTGTTGACGGCAGATAACACTGTAGCCGTCGACGGGTTGCAACGTTTGCAGTTGTGACATATAGTTTCTTTAGTACAGGAGTAACCGATCTTCACGTAACTTTTTAGCTAGTATAAAAGTAGCACACCACTTTTATACTTCGATTTATATTCTCATATTTTTTTTATTCGTTCACTTATTTTTTTTTATTACTGATAGGCTTGCGTTTGACCACTATCTCACCTGATTGTAAGCGATGATGTGGCCGACGATGGAGCATGCTTGCCTAGAAGTAACCTATTCACTCTTGACTTAAAGATCCCTAGGTTGTAGCTATCAAATATTATATAGATATTATATAATATAGATATTATATATATAGAATATTATATATTAAATAGTTCTTTTATTTTAGACGTTTTTGTAGTTTAATTGATTTGTTTAAATGTTTAGTATATTTTATTTTATTCTTTTATTATCAATATATTATTATCTTATTTGTCTTTGTGTTCCGTGAGTGTGTCCGTGGCATCACTTGTCACCAGGCCCTATCAAAATATCGCAGCATTTGCTGAGATAGGAGCCTTTTTGGCCTCGCACTGGTCTTTTGTTTTATCTTTAATATTATTTTCTATTATTTTTAAGTTAAGTATTTATAGATTAAGCAGTTACTTTTTATTTTATCGTTGTTTGTCCTGTGCCAGTCTCAAATAAATGTTTTCTTTCTTTCTTTCTATCAGGAAACAGATTCCAGAAATTTCCGGGAATTTCACTCCTTAGTTGAACGCATAATGAATGTGTTGTGTAGCTATGGCGCAACACCGTACGTCTAGTAGCCCGATGATGGAACGAACTTCGTGGAATTAAATTGTGCAATTCCAGCGCACACTTCCCGAAAAGTAAACGACAGAAAACCGACAGGCCAGCAACTCGGCGTCGATGCTTAAGACTTTGAAGTTTTGACTCAACAAGTTCATCATTACTGATGATCTTCTTGGCTTGCTTCTCAGTCGACTTTAGGGCATCAAGCTGGTATTTGACAGACCCATCCCAAAACTGAGAGCAGTACTACATACACGATCGAACTTGCGCTTGATAAAGGTTGAGCAGCTGTTCCGGTGTGAAGTTATACCGTCCCACCTTAGATTTAATACAATAATCAACCGTTTTCTAAATCTTTATTAAGCCATGTTTACGGCAGGTTTCTTTCTATATGTTTGTCTATTTTACATGTTAACAGTATTGTGATAAGTAGAGACTTATTAATGTTTGTTTGTTTAGTCAAATTGACACTATTAAGCGTATTGAGTTCATGTGAGTTGACTTTGGTGATTGAAAGTGAACAGCATTTTTTATTTCCTTTAACAGTTTGATGGTTCTTGGTCAATCTTCTGTCCACCATTTATATATCCACTTTCTATGAGACTAGTAGCGAGTAAATGTAGCGATATATATTTTCTTTTTTTTGTAGGTGGGTAATCTTAAGATTTTTTTTAAAATTGATGTTGATTTTATTTTTGTAAAAAGTTTTTTATTTTACCCTTTTTAGTTATGGTACCACCACTAAAAAGTACCCCTCAGCCAAACTTAAATACCTTATAGTCAGAGTGCATCTCATGACAATTCTAATAATCCCAAACACGGTTAGATTACATTATTTTACCTTCCGGCTTCATCATCAGATTGGTTCAATATATCCCCTCTCCCTTTTCTTTCTGTCAGCCATCGACTACCTACAAGTATAAACAAAGCAATTTGACTTGTTACAACAGTTCTGCTGTACTCCTATGAAGAGTTCCTATGCTACGGTATTGAAATATTTCGGTAACCCTTATTTAACGGTATGACGTCATACCGAAATTTAAAGGTATCTTAATTTTTGGGTAATTCAGTCCCTGGTTTATACGATTGTGTCACGAATAAACGTTTTTTTCTTCTTTCTTTCTTAGTTCTGTTCCATATGTTCAAAGTTTATGATCAGATCATAACAATATTTCTATGGGACTAACTTGGAAGCATAACCTTTCAAATAAAAAAAAAAATCAAAATCGGTCCACAATTGACCGAGATATCGGTGCACATAGATAAAAAAAAATACCTTCAGCCGAACATAGAAACTCATTCTTTTTTAATTCGGTTAAAAAAATACAAAAAATGAAGCTTCCCCCTCCGATCACCATGTACGGTAAGCCGATCCCCTGGGAGAAGCAAGCCAAGTACCTCGGAGTGATCCTCGATCAGCACTTGTCCTTCGCCGAGCACATAAAGCAGGCTCGCTCGCGAGCCGCTTTCGCTCAAGGTAGGCTCCATTATCTCATGACTGCCCGCAGCAAACTGTCACTTAAGTGCAAGCTGCGCCTCTATAAGGCAGTAATCCGCCCGATCATGACGTATGCATGTGCAATCTTCGCACACGCCAAGCCCCGCTTCCTCCATAGGATGCAGACCCTTCAAAATAGAACCCTCCGTAAAATTCTCGGTGCCCCATATTATGTCCGAAATGAGAATCTACATCTAGATCTCAAAATCCCCACCATCCAGCAGTTCATGAAACGCCTTTGCAAGCGTTTCTTCGATACTGCTGTAAAACACCGCAACCCCCTCATAGTATCGGCAGCCCGATACGAACCCTCCCGCATCTCTAAGGTTCGCCGTCCTAGGCATACTCTCGTCACCCCAGATGACCCCACTACCCTGCTCCAAGAGAGCCGTAAGGAAACAAGTACAGTTCGTAGACAATACAGACCGCCGTCCTTCCGTCCTCGCCGCCGAGGCCCGCCGCGACATTCCCGTAAACGTCCTCCCCGTCCCTTGCTCGAGCCAGCCCGCGTCGCTGAGCCGTAGTTTTAAAATTCCCCGATAATAATAATAAAATCTTTGTTCGATCCAGCCCGTCCCTTGCTGTCCCCCCCCAGCGACGCCCTAAGCCGAGGTCCGTACCCCACAGGGGGTGCCCTTAGCGTGTAGTCGCTTAGTTTTTAAGTTTTAGTTAAATAAGCCCTGGCTGGAGGCTTTGATTCTCGAATTGAGGCCGCCACAGGCAAGTCCGGTTAAGCAGCCGACAACCTCCTAGGTTGACCTGCGAGAGGCCACACAAAAAAAAAAAAAAAACAAAAAATGAATAATAGATATTTCAAATAGAATGAAGTATCATTAAAATTAGGCGCATATAATAATAAAATATTTACATATTATATGCTAAAATTTTAATTTGGTTTTCACTATGAAAAGTTAAATAAAATAATTAATTGAGATTATAGGTATTGAAATATTAACATACCCCACCGTTAATGAGTGTAATCGTACTTGTGTAATTGTTCTTGTCGACTGCACATAACAGGCCCTATTATTATTTCACTGGAATTACATATTACAGTAGTTAATAAGCTATATAATGTGTATTGATTCACATTATTTGGTCGTCATTATTGTTTCACTATTAAACATTGCTATTCCGAACCACGATTAATTGCACGTTTAATAATATCTTAGTTTGTTTTTTTTTTTTTGGGAACTGTAATTATACATATATGGGAAACCTTATCACTGTTGGCTTAATGTTATTTTTTTTGTAAACGTATTTTTTTTTTTTAAGGTGGGAAAATCATCTAATGACAAATCCCGCCCTTGGGCGGAGCGAGAGATAGGGTCAGACTTTTACTGACTAAAATCCACTCCTGTTCCTTCGTTGCCCTCGTCCCAGGGCCCTGGGTTTCGTTTTCATACTACCCATGGCCCCAGTAGGCTTCGACCCTGCTGGGCCCCTACGATTTGCTGACGTGACCCTGCGGCGCGCGTGGAAAATACGCGCCGTCGACGACTTGGGCTCGGTCCGGACAGTTACCGGACGGTCGGACGGCGAGCCACCCATTGCTCGCCGTCCGAATTACGTATACTTACGACTTTCTTGTAACAAAAGAACTTTATGCTCTTGGTTTAGTAGCTTTCGTTTTGGAAATTTTGTCTTGTTGCCGCACTGAGGAGAAAAGTTATTCGTGAGATAAAATTTCCTATGCGAAAGTGATTGAAACAAAAATAGACATTTCTATCATTAGCAGTTTTAGATCAAATACATCATCAATGTTGCATACCGCTTGAGACAAATTGTTTCCACGGTAGAACTCATATTACATATTAATGCGAGTTTTCTTAGATTTCATACAAAAATGTTTATAAGTATTGCATAATTATATTTCAAATTATAATTTTTTTTTTTTGATTCCAGGTATGTTGACCTTACTTCATGATCTACCTCAGATTGGGTTTGTATACAATTAATGACCGATTGGTTTTGGTACTAAGCAATTTTGGCTAACCATTTTTGAGCTGAAGTTTGAGACAGGGCAAAATAAATACTGATTATCTTGTTCTTCTAGGTGTACCTACATAGTCATATGTGTTTAATTAATCGTTTTATTAATTTGTTGAATATTTTTTATGAAATACAGGGTTGATTTTTCAGTGGTCTGATTTATAGTTTTTTTTTGGTACCATAAATATGAGTTTCGGTTTAGATTGAAACTGGAAGGGGAGCCAAACGTTTGCGATTTCGATTTCGGTTTCGGCTCAAAAACGCGGGTGTTATTTTTTAAAAACAGGTATCAGTACACATATAATAATAATAATAATATAGACTTTATTTCCTTAACTTTGTAACAATATTTTGTAAAGTTAAATAAAAGATAAACTAAATAATAAAATAACAAAAAATAGTTAGTAATAATAAAAACGGGTAAATATGATTCCGATTGGTTAAGGTCCCTTGTGGGTATAGGCCTCCTCCAAGGTTTTCCAGTTGGATCTGTCCCTGGCCTTGTTAATCCAGTCAGCTCCTGCTGTTATTTTTATTTCATCGGACCAACGTTTGTATGGGTGACCTCTGCACCTTTACATGAAATTTATGCAGTCATCATCATCATTTCAGCCTAAAGGAAGCTGGACATAGGCCTCCCCAAAGTGTCGCCATAATGACAGGTCCGTCTCGCATTCATCGAATTCCCGCGACCCTCATCAAGTCATCGGTCCACCGTATGGGAGGCCTTCCAATACTGCGTCTTCCGGTACGTGGTCGCCACTCCAGAACCTTACGGCTCCATCGATCATCTGTTCTGCAAGCAATATACCCTGCCCACTGTCACTTAAGTTTGGCGAATTAACGGGCTATGTCAACCACTTTGGTTCTCCTGCGGATATCTTCATTTCTGATGCGATCGATCACACAAGGAAACTCCGAGCGTAGCCTTTTTCATCACCCTTTGGGTGACTTTAGGCCTTCTGATCACGCTATTATCTAGTGTTTTATTTTCTTTTATGGTATTTCTCATACAATTCTTTCATTATTTATTTATTTTAGACCCATAGCTTATTTTGAGATATTGTCTAAAATGCAATAATAATTATGATAATTGATGGGAACAAGGTACAACAAATAAGGTAATATTTGTACAGAAGCATCGTTCTCAAACTGGATATGAGAAGCGTTGACAATGATATTGATTCTATTTTACTAAATCAATAAGTATCATATAATAATAACATAACTTAATAAGTTAAGCTTTTTCGTTCACATAATTAATTCATTAAACCCCAAGCTAATGCTGGCGTTTGCTCTCTCATTGTCTTTCTATTGTGTCTCTAATTACGGTATCTGAAAGGTTAACTGTTGATTGACATGAAAATTATAACGAGGATCATATTATATTTTATGATAAAGTATCCTTCAATGCCAACGAATTGCAGATATAAATGACAGCAAAATACCAGAAGTTTAAATTTACGATTTTAGAGACCATCTTTTTGGTCCGCCGTGTCTAAACTTAGTGAAATAAACAGTTTCTAGTTTAAAAATAAGACAGGAATTACTTAAAATTATGTCTGCCGAAACCAAAACCAATCTAATTGTTTGGCTCCACTTCCAATTTTGGCCGTAACCGATACCGCAACTGCCCCCCCCCCTAGCCAAGTTACAATCGTTTCGTTAGCGTCGAACGCCTAGAATAGACCACGCCTCCGATTCCTTTGTTCTGATCACGTGACTGAGCGTTGAGATGACGTCAGATTAAAGGAATCGGAGGCGTGGCCTACTCGAGGCGTTCGACGCAAACGAAACGATCGTAACTTGGCTAGGGGGGCTAATGCAATAATAAAAAAGATATAGTTCTAATTTTCATAAAATATTAAAGAATCAAATAAATCGATGGTTACGTATAAATACACACATAGATGAATGAGAAAAATATAAGTCACGCTCCTTCGATATCACAGTATCTATATATTTTTTTAGTGTAGTGAAAAATCATCCAATGACTTCTCATGCTCTTGGGCGGGGCGAGAGGGTGTGTCAAATATTTACTAACTAAAACGTGGGTTTTAGTCAGTAAATATTTGACACGGTAAAGGAAGAACAAAGGAGTGGTCTTTTGTTCTTTCTTTACCTTGCGTATCTGGACCCCGGAGTTCCCTTTCGGACAACCCATGGCCGCAGTAACAGTATCTATCTTGTGATAGATACCTTAAAACTGTTCGACTGAAACTAGCGTTTTTGAGCTGCCATCGTTCCGTCAGCCGCTAGTTACGGTCGAGCCGAATATTTGTCCTCTTTTTGACGAAAATCGAAACTCCAGCTGAAACCAGTTTTTTTTGCCGTTATTGACCATAACTGAAATCAAATCTTCGGTCGGTCGCTAATAATATTGGTGTGATCTTTTTGAGTGGTCAAAGATGGACGTCTTTTGGCTATAATTATCAAAATATCAAAGGTTTACATTTGCCTTCTGGAGTCTCTGTTGCTTAAATTCATTTAGTTATAATATTAAATTTCCAACGACAGTATATTGTTTTGATCGCATCATAATTTGAGCGGCTCGTTCACTGATTAATTTATCACTGTACCGAAACGAGTCGCGAAATAAAATACCAATGGCTTAATTAACACTATTTTATTTGCGAATCGCTTTATTGTATGTCATGTAATGTATTTCAAACATTAATTAATGCATTACAATATTATATGTTAGGTATATACCTAACATATAACAGTGTGGTGTTATGCAAATGCATAATTATAATATATTAAGAAAAAAATAAGCATAATCACATTAATATTATGTATAAATTCAAAATCTTGCATCGCGATATTAGAGGTATCCGCGTGATTAGAATCATAAACAATAGCCCCCCTAGCCAAGATACAATCATTTCGTTTCGATTCTCTTTTCGTTGATCGGCTCGAGTCGGCCACGCCTCCTATTCCTTTGTTCTGACCATCCGTGACTGACGTTAGAACAAAAGAATCGGAGGCGTGGCCGACTCGAGGCGATCATCGAAAAGAGAATCGAAACGAAACGGTTGTAACTTGGCTAGGAGGGCAGTTCGAAATCAATTATTGGCCAGTTGCTTTTTAATAGTTTGCTGGACTTTATACCCTGTCCCGCATATCTCTAAAGGGTCATTCGAATAAGGAGGTGGCCGCACGCGTGAGGAACGAATATCCTGGCGCCCCAGTCGCTAGAACCCCGACTCCGACTTTCAGCCACCGTAGGCATAGGCTTGCGGACGATAAGCAATGAGTAGCTCGCCTTCCGGCCCTCCGGACCGAGCTCCAGTCGTATGTTCCACGGGCGACTCAAACAGAAGTCGGCTAAACCGTAGGGTCCCAGCAGGGCTTAGGCTTCGCCTACTGGGGCCTTGGGTTCGCTTCTGAAAGGAAAACCCGGCAAAGAAGGAACATAGGTGTGATTTTAGTCAGTAAAAGTCTGACAGCACCTCCCGCTCTTAAAAAATGAATGAATGACTACTGACAGTACGATCAACAGTGAAGTATAGATGAACTTTTATCTGTTAACTATCTGAGGAACGCAACATTAATAACCCAACAATTTTAAAGCAGTACAAAATGAAATCTTCTTCAATATCTGCTGAACATTATTGCGATTGCATCAGACCGATACGTCGCATTACAGAGTCGCGACGGTCGTGTTATACTCCGGGAACAGAGCGCCCGTCGACGGCATCAAGTGTCGAATAAACGTCATCTTCCCCGCACTATCTGCATAATCTGTGTCAGAATTAATTTGGTGAAAGGTGGATGGTTTCACCGGATTTATGTGTTGCAGTCTGGCTTTACTTTTATTATTTGCTGCTGTCTGTGGTTTGTCCCAAGGGAACATACTCCCGAGATATAAAGTATACTATTGTGCTATTCCAATCCAACGACAAATGATGACGAACAATGCGTGTGCCAAATTTCATCCAAATCCGTTTAGCCATTTGAGCATGAAGAAGTAACAAACATACCTACAAACATACACACATTCATACACGCCCGCTGTGAACAAAATGTATTTGTGAGTATAAATTTCTTACTTCCTCAATTTCAAACAAAATTACTCTCCAAAAACTCACCTGAATATATTCATACACACCAATTGTGAACAATATAAATCGATGAGAATAAATTAAGAGGCTTATTTACTCACCTCCAAACAAAATTACTCTCAAAAAGTCACCTGAACACATTCATACACACCCACTGTGAACAAAATGTATCTGTGAGAATAAACTATGATGATTATTTGCTCGACTTCAAACAAAATCATCACTGCAAAATTTTCGCACCTTTTTTTATTATTGATAGGCTCACGTTTGACCACTATCTCACCTAAACACATTTTTAAACATCCACTGTGAACAAAATGTAAGTATCTGTGAGTTTTTACGACAGATACATTAGCTCATAGCTTATCATCATGATCATTTCAGCCGAAAGACTTCCATTGCTGGATATAGGCCTCCCTTAAGTGTCACCACAACGTCCGGTCCTGTGCGTCTCGCATCCATCAGATTCCCGCGACCCTCACCAGGACATCAGACCACCTTGTGGGAGGCCTTCCAACGTTGCGTGTTCCAGTACGCGTAGCTTGTTATAGCCTATGGCTGATCTTATTAGCTCAACTTCAAACAAAATTCACCCTGCAAAAAGTTCCCACCTGCACCCCTAGCCAAGTTGATAATCTGCAATCGTTAACGCTAGCGAAATGTATGGGAATGACATCATCTCAACGTTAAGTCACGTGGTCAGAACAAACGAATAGAAAATTCGTAGCCAAGTTCACATCCTTCAAAAAGATAAAATGAATTGTTATCGTTTCTACAATGTTCAACGCTACATCCTTTGTTATTGTAGATCGAGCGGCCGACTCAGGCGCGTCAACATGGCTGCCAGTTTATCGTTTTCTACAATTGCTGACACCGAGGCGTTATCGATTGGAGAACGGAATTCGACATGAAACGGTTGTCACTTGGTTAGGGGGGCTGAACACATTTTTACATACTCACACATGAACACAAATGCACATATCGTCTAATCTTCCATTATCAGTATACTTTAGTGCCTATCAGGGATTTGTAGATTTTTATAACCTTTCCATCGCTACGCGTATCAAACCGTCCTCGATATTTTAATACGAGTTTTATAACCGTTCACCAATAGGTATATCCGTATCGGCGCGTATAACTTTTGAAGTTATTACAATTTAGAGATGGGAACATAAAAGTATCGATCATAAGTTTCATATGAATCATGTGATTTGAAGACAAAAGGGTATTATGACTCTAGAAAATGGCTTTTTGGGAATGGAAAACTGGCTTGTTATTGGATAATTTCGGGTAACATACACCACTATTTTTTAAATAGTACAAATACTTAAAGAACTTATTAGAAATGGTCTTGGTATCACTTATGTACGAGTTGTCTCAATCACTATCACAACTCGGTATAAAACAAAGTCGCGCACTGTCAGTCTGTCCCTTTGTATACTTAGATCTAAAACTACGCAAAGGATTTTAATGTGTTTTTTTTTTAATCACACTTTATTTTTTTACTGTCTAAAACGCACTCATATGTTCCTCCTTTGCCTATGGGTCCAGTAGGCTTCGGCCCTGCTTGTCCCCTACGGTTTTGCTGACCTTGAGGCGCAAGTGGAACACTAAGCGCCGACGACGACTAAGTTTCGGTTCGGACGGTTACCGGACGACAAGACGGCGAGCTACTCATTGCTCGCCGTCCGCAAACCCAAGCCTATGGTGGATTTTTCTGATACGGCGTACTGATTTCACACTTTATTCATAAACATATATTAAACCTCTCTATGTCAACGTAATTATAAGTGCAGAGGCACGTTACCGTGAGCTGCAGGTGCAATTTGCATTGTCGCCTCAGTGATCGTTACCACGAACCCGCGACGGGATCAATTCAGATCTATTCCTCTATCGAGATATAGTGGGGTTGGGGTGATGGTCCATTTAATTATGCGGGTTGTCGATAGTTTTTTGTCTGTCTGCAAATAATGTAAGGAGACGAATAGTTGTCGAAACGTCTAGTTGACACTTCGCGTGACCCAAGGGCTGGCTTTTACCTCGGACAGAGGATAAGCATTGCCATACAGCGTGGCAATGCCGCCAGTCTTTTGGGCACATTACCAGTCGACAGCGATGTGGAAGAGTTTTTTGACGCCATATTTTAGTTTTAGTTAGTTGTAATTAGATTAGGGTTTTTTTATTATTTATTTTATTTTATTGTAATTATAGTTAGTATTTTTAAATGTAAATAAATAATAGTAAGACGAAACTAACTAATAGAGAAAGAAAACATGTTTATTCTGCCTGAATAGAGGATAGTAATACATTCTACTAGGATTGGAATGTTTTATATAAACCAATTTACCTAATAATGAAGATTAGGAAAGAAAGAACAGTAAACCAGCAGTAAGGAGATACGTACTTAGTGAATGTGATAGGTGGGTGTAATCTTAACTATTGCATTGATAAAAAAAAAAAACAAAATAATCTTCAATTCAGATAAGTGACATCCATATGGGTTAGTAAACACTATCATCTTCCTGTCCTGGTCTCGTTTTATTTGAGGTCGGCGCAACACATTCTTTTCTTCCATTCTGTCCTGTCACTCGTCACGCTATCACTAACTCCCCTTTCTTTCATATCTCCCACAATCCATCCATCTTTTCTTCGGCCGCCCTCGCCCTCTCCATCCATTCACTTGTAAACTCATAACTCTTTTTGCAACATGCGTTTCATCCCTCCTCTTCACATGACCTTACCAAGACAAACGTTTCCCTTTCATCTTTTCGGTCACTGGCGCCACTTTCAAAACTCTTCTAATATACTCATTTCTTACTTCTTGCATTCTTTAAGGGTTAAAAAACAATTAAGAAAGAATTTAAACTTATGTTAGTAAACTTACTATCTATTTATTCGAAATTGATGATTTTGTTGTGATATTTAATTTGCATTTGTTGATGCGAATTACCTGCAATACAACTACATATTTTTAGACTGGCCTTGGTCTAGTGGTTAGTGACCCATCCAGAACTAATTAATGTTTGTGTGATGAGCATGATCATTTGATCTGTGTCTTAGTGTAATTTATCTATTATATTTATGTATTTCGAAATATATAAGTATGTTTATCAGTTATCTAATACTCATACCACAAGCTATGCTTAGTTTGGGGCTAGATGGCGTTGTGTGAAAGTTGTGAAAAAAAAAAATTAAACTACACAAAAATAATCTAGACTAAATTATATAATATACCTATATTATAGAACCCACCGATACATGTTTAATCGTACTACTCCTATATTAGATGTAAACCCTCCGATACGTGTGGAACCATACACAGAGATCTGCCCCCCTAGCCAACTTACGATCGTTTCGTTTGCGTTGAACGCCTCGAGTAGGCCATGCCTCTGATTCCTTTGTTCTGACGTCAATTCAATGCTCAGTCACGTGGTCAGAACAAAGAAATCGGAGGCGTGGCCTACTCGAGACGTTCGACGCAAATGAAACGATCGTAACTTGGCTAGGGGGGCTGATAACTCATCTATCGACATACCGTAATATCGATACACCATCCCATCTCTACCAAGGAGCTTTCCACTCTGCAAATCGAAGCTCCGATTGAAATCAGGCACTCGGTAAATAACGTCTTGCGAACTAATACTTTCTCAGAGATTGCTAATCTCAAGCCTCCGTTTGACGAACATCTTCGCATGGTTCATGTTTATCCTCAGTAAATGATCCCCTATGTACCGTTGAATGATTTTATCAGAACTCTATTTGTTTTTACGAAACTGTGATTGAAGATGGAGTCTCCCAATTCGTTTTCGGTTGTTTGTCTTAAATTCGTAAGATGGCGGAGTGATATCGATGTTTGTTGTAGATAAATGTTATAGGATTTTCAGTATGGGGAATAAATCGAATTTTTGAGGGTGTGTGTTTTGGATGTTGCTATGGAATATTTTCATGGAAAAATAACTAAAAAAGTGATTGATGTTACAACAGTACGACTAGTTTTCTATGTAGTAGTATGATTTTTTGTGAAAACCATTCCGAATGAGGCTGCGACTGCACATGCTGCCGAGCTTCGGATGCGTGTGCTGCCGCGATCTGCACGCGCAGCCGATCGCAGATCGGTAGTGCCACAGAGAGTAGAGAGAAGTGCTGTGGCCGCAAGTCGATGCGCACTTGTTACGTTACTCCAACCTGTTTAGATAAGTCCCGAAATAATTACTGCTCGTAGACGATAACGGTCATATTTGATTGAATCTTAGATTTGTGACTGGCAGCACGTGCAGCCAGCACCGGAATCACTCCTGGCTGCGGATGCAGGCAACCGCTGCGTGTCATGTGTGTGCTACCTTCATTCGCAGCCTGCATCCGCAGCCTGCAGCCGAGGTTCGAATGGCACCTTAACCGTTAACTGCGTTATCTTGTCACCATTGTATACATTAACTATGTATAGAGCAACCTCAGATCAACCTTCGGAGGTGGTCTTTATGGCAACTTACATTTGCACCTTTTGTTGACACTTTAGTTGGGTTTTGTTTGTGTTTATTTTTATTCTATTAACAACAAATAATACTAAAAAGTTTTGTAAATAAGCAGCATCGAAATTAGTTATTGAATGAAACAGCAATTGGAATTTTAAATAGTGATATAACCATGTCGGGCCATGGTGTGAACATATCGCTAATTCTTTTGTATATACGAGTACTTAACTTAATAGCGGTAACGTCAAATTTCAGTATAGTATACATATACTCTCTTTATTCTGATACTTGACAGTTTCTTCTTGCCTAACTTACTTACTATTGAAAATATCTTTATATGTAACATTTTCTATAAAGTTACTTTTGATAAAAATATTATAATAAAAAAAAATATAGGCTACCTTTTCTTTGTGTAGCAGATTTTCAAAACTTCAAACTAAGACTACTAGAAGATCACGTCCACAGTATTGCCAGTTTAACACGTCATGTGTCAAACTGGCAATACTGCAACCACTAAAAACAATTTGCACAACTATGCTTAGCATCGAATTTGGTCCTTTCGTCCGCATTCCTTCATATAACTGTGACATTATCACTCAAATCCCTCCGTAGATAACACAGCTCAGCTCAATCCAGTGGAATTGCGTTAAGTTTAACTCAAAGGATCTTAATTTTGCGCGTTTGTGGCGAAGCTTTGTGCCTAAAACGGGTGGACGCGGTACGATGTGTAGTGATGTGAGTAGCATGTGGGATATTGTGGGAACGGGATTTGAAAGCCCGAGATATTATGATATGGATAGTGGGGCATGTTATCCTTTGAAGATGCTTTGGTGCTCTTGTTAGTGTTTGTAGATGACGCTTCTAATTCCTAATGATAGGTAGTGTGGGGAATGTATTACTGTTTGTTAGGTAAAGGAGTGTATGCACTGAGTTTTCTTGTAATCACACCCTATCTAAAATTATTCTAGAGAAATAAAATACACGTAATATCACAATATCTTTCGTTTTAGTTGGAAAGTTAAACTAATACATATACAACATAATTTTTAGTATATGCAAAACCTGAATACAGTTTGTTCAGTATCAGTAACTGAATAGATTCTAATATTTTTTACACCATGTTATATTTTTTCCCAAAAATATTTAAAAAAGGTCACAAGTTGGACTCCACCGACACAAAGTACAACACAAGTCACGGCAGGTCATAGTGGGCATTAGGCGCCAGAGCAAGCAAAACAACCCCTCAGACGCCAGGATGGCCCAGTAACCTTGTATTTGTGTGTACAGTTATGAAACTGTGTACATAGATTCTTTACATAAAAGTACACACGTGTTTCGGTTTTCGCATATCATGATCTTCCTGCCCTTGTCCCGTGTTATTTGGGGTCGGTGCAACATGTTTTCTTCTTCCATTCAGTCATACTATCACTTACTTCCTTTTCTTTCATATCATTCTTCACACAATCCATCCATCTTTTCTTTGGTCTCCCTCTCCTTCTCCATCCATCCACATGTAAACTCATAACTCTTTTAGTAACATGCGTTTCATCCCTCCTCTTCACATGACCATACCAAGACAAACGATTCCCTTTCAACTTTTCAGTCACTGGCGCCACTTTCAAACTTCCCCTAATATACTCATTTCTCACTTTATCCATTCTAGTCACACCACACATCCATCTTAACATTCTCATCTCCGCTACGTGCAATCTTTTTTCATCCGTCTTTTTCACAGCCCAACATTCTGATCCAAACAGTATGACAGGCCTTATCACTAAAACTAATGTTGTATGTAGGTACCTATTATAGTGTATATGTTTGTTACTTGTTCACGCTCGTATCTCTGAACAGATTAGGATGAAATTTGGCACAGGGCTAGACAATATCCTTAAATAGCACATAGTATACTTTTTATCCCGGGAGTTGGTACCCTTGGAACAATTTTCTACTTTAACGCGGACAAAGCCGCTGGCAGCAACTAGTTAAGAAATAACCCCTCCCACTCTGTCTTTTTTTGACATGAAGCAAATCACCCAATGACTTCTACCGGTCGTTACAGGTAGTCAGACGCCAGAAAGTCTGACCATCAGTCTATCTAAGAAGTATCGTGGTGCCCAGTCACGGGGTTTTGGAGGTCTGATTGGCAGTCACTCCATGTAAAAAATTGGTGTTGAATCGCTATCTTCGTTCAGACTGGAAGTCGACTCCAAGCTACTTGGGAATTCCTTGGTCGGGATCGGTGGCCACGATCTCTCGCGCTGGACCTTGGTACAGGCCTTGGTCCGAAGCGAGAAGGTGTGGCAGGCTGTCGCCTCCTTCTGCCAAGCATTAATGTTAGCAAAGGAGGAGGCCGCACGTGAAAGCGCGAGGGCGCGGTTCTCACGGCCCAGCCGACGGGAAGCCAATCCCGATTTCCGGCCACCATAGGCGCGGGTTTGCGGACGGCGAGCAACGGGTAGCTTGCCGTCTGATCGTCCGGTAACCATCCGGACCAAGCCCAAGTCGTCGACGACGCGTACTGTTCCACGCGCGCCAAAAGGAGATGTCAGCAAACCGTAGAGGCCTAGCAGGGTCGAAGCCTACTAGGACCAAGGGTCTACTTATGAAAGGAAGACTCGGCCCTGGTATTTAGTTAGTAAAAGTTTGACACATCCTCTCGCTCCGCCCAAGAGCGCGGGATGTCATTGTTTGATTTAATTGGGAAAAGTCTAGGAAGATATATGTAATGTTTTTAGTTAATACAATCGAAAAATATAAGATGTTTATATTCCTTTGTGTGTCAGTTTACAGGTTTTATGTTTGATGCGGTAATTTAAAAGTGTATCTCTTTTACAACTCTAATATAAAATTTAACATCCGTAATAAAATAAAAATATTGTTGTCGCACAAGGTTACTGCAATATTTTAGTAGCCATGTCAATTTTACATTGTTTGAATAAGTTGTATGCAAATAAGAAACATCATTATTATCTTGTCCTTATTCTATATTTCCGTGTTCATTTGGTTGGCAAATCATTTAACAACTTCTCCAGCTCTAGGTATAGCGAGAGGGTGTGTCAGAATCTTACTGGCCAAAACACAACTGTGGTTCTTCACTCAATAAAATCATTTTTTATAGGGATCCGTACCTCAAAAGGAAAAAACGGAACCCTCATAAGATCACTTTGTTGTCCGTCCGTCTGTCTGTCTGTCTGTCAAGACCCTTTATCTCGGGAACGCGTGGAGGTATCGAGTTGAAATTAAAACAATATAATCAAGTCTGCGGTCTCTTGAAGCTGTGAAAAAATCTATTGCCTAGTTTTCTAAGTTAACGAAAAAAAAGATAAGGCCGTTTATTCGCAAAAAACGTATATTTCGACACTCTCAAGGGAATCAAAATTCATAGGGTACTTCCTGTTGACCTAGAATCATGAAATTTGGCATGAAGCAAGTTCTCATAACACAAGTTTAAGAAAAAATCTGAAAACTGTAAATTTGTAGTCGTGACAAAAAAAAAAAATTTGCATTTCGGAAAAATCTTCGTAACTCAATTCGGGAATTGAACTGTTTTCATAGGTAAGTTTGTACGGAACCCTCATTGTGCGATTCCGACTCGCACTTGCCCAGTTTTTTGTAAAAGTGTAACCATGGAGTATCATGCCGGTTTTTCTCCATAGGAAACGACTAATTGGAACCGTTCACTAACTTCTGATGTTTTAAGTGTCCATGTATGCCTATGTGAAATGTATGGTCTAAAAGATGATCAATAATGTCAATAGTGTCTATTCTAATAAATAGTGGTTTTATGAATTACAAGTCTTAAAACTTTTGGAACAATATTAATATAAATACATTTTTTAATTATCAAAAGGCTTAAAGTCACTGCAAGGGCAATGCTATGCAGCTATTCTCGGAGTTTAATTGCAATATCGTATCAGAAATGAAGATATCCGCAGGAGAATCGAGGTTATCGACATAGATCAAAAAAAAAATCGCCAAACTTAAGTGGCAGTGGGCAGGTCACATTGCTTGCAGAACAGATGGCCATTGGGGCCGAAAGGTTCTGGAGTGGTAACCACATACCGGAAGACGCAGCGTTGGAAGGAACTGGTGAGGGTCGCGGGAATCCGATGAATGCGAGACACTTGGGGGAAGAGAATGTCCAAAATCGGACGTCTTTCGGCTGAAATGACGATGATGACTTTTGAATTATGAAAGAAAATAGCCTTTTCTGCAAAAAGCACAAACTTTCTGTTACGATGTTCTTCTTGATAAGGGTTTCAACGAGCTTTATCAGGAACAATATCGTCAACCACCTTTCTAGCTGTTATCAACCTTTCGTGTCACACATAACTATCCCTTTATAATTTTTTCCCTCTGACATAATCGTGAAATGGTCCTTCCATCCGGGATGGGTTACAACACTAGTCTGTCCCACTTCTGTCTAAATTAACACGAGTAGATCGGTCTGTAATACACCTCATCCGGCTGACTGGTGATTGCAGTGTAATCGTTTGAATCTAGGCCGGACATATTGGACACGGTTAACCCTACACTTCTGTACGACGATCTGGCTAATAGTGAAAAGATACTCGAAAATCTTTTGTTTTTATAATAAATACAATAATAATAAATCTTTATTGCAGACAATTTCATCCATATTTTTACAAATTATACGCATATTAATAATTTGGGCATGAATAAATGTTTTCAGGAGGTTTGAGTCCTGTTTATTTGCAATGACCTGTAGGATGCTGTTAGTGCTACCCCTGTATTGCTGTTAGTGTTTATGAAGGGTGTATCAATTTTCATCAATGTTAGAGATTCCGTTAAAGAGTGCTAGAGCAGCGAAGAACGACTTTTGAATATTGTTATTATCAAAAAGTAATTTTCCCATAGCTACAGTTTCTGATTTTGTAAATTAACCGTATATATTTTTTTTATGAATCTACGATCTACAATTTTGAAAAATAAATTTAAAAAAAAACCAACCATGTAAAAAATAACTTTAAATAAAAACAGATAAGAAAAAAACAAATTCAGTCCAGTAGCGTAGAAACCAATTATTTAATTGTATTAATTTAAACACATAAAATAAAAAAAATAATAAGTCCTAATACAAAACATAAAGACTGCAACAGTCGGGATCATTTTTAGGTGGAATGATTTTAGTCTAGATTATTTTAATGAGTTGATAAGGATGATTTTTTTTCGAGCGATTAGCTGCTGCACACTCCTGCCGCAGTTTCTCACATGGAATAAATATTTGTATAGTCTACAGCTAGTTGTTCCATTTTGACGTGACAACGTCTTATAAATTGGTTTGCCGGGTGACACTTCAAGAAACTGCGTTACGCTCCGCTCACGTTATGCGCTCACAAATATTCACATTAAAATTATTTTACCACTCAAAGTCGTTGTCACGTAAAACTTTCGCCCGTATACCGACTTTACAGGCAACCAATTTTTGTTATTCTAGCATTATTGTAATAGAGTAATTGAATTTACGGTGTACAATAAATTAAAAAAATATATTATTAACTATCGTTGCGTTGACATTATAAAAAAAAACATTGTAAATTTTGCAATATTTTATGAATGTTCGAGTATTTTGTGAATGTTTAAAATATTTCACTATATTCCAGCACGAAATATTTTATAATTCAGGTAGTAGTGGTTTTAGTAATCTTCTCGGTCTACTATACTTTACTGGTATCCTATACTTTACAATCATAAAAATAATTACGGGCTTCAGATAGGTATTTAATAAAAAAGGCTGATGGTCGCGTGTTTCATTGCGATTTTACGATAAAAATGGAAAATGAATTTCATTTATTGTATTTTTGTTAAAATAAATTTAGTTTTTCAGTTCTTATTAATATACTTTGTTGTTGTTATCGAAAACATGTTAACTAAAGCTGCTTATAAACTACCGAAATATGGGTGTTGTCCTTTGTCTAATCAATTACAGAATACAGGCGTAATTTCCTCTATCATACTAAAATTATAAAAGGCAAAGTTTGTGAGTGCGTGTGTATATCTGTTACTTCTTCACCCTCGAATGGCTGAACGGATTTCGATGAAACTTGGTACACGGGTAGACCATGTCGTGAAATAGCAGATAGGACTTTTTTCCCGCGAGTATGTTCCCTTGGGATAATTTTCTGCTATCACGTGATACAAGCCCACGTGGAAGGTCTAGGTCGAGGTCGCTGGTGGAAGTAATTAATACTATGATTTTAGTATCTTTCCATCTTTCACTTTTCTATCGCTTACATTTGCGTGAGCATCAAAATCTATATACATATTATTATAATAAATCTGTAGAAATGTTTAGTTGCATCACGTAAAAAGTACGAAATCGATGTAGATAACTTTTATACATTAAAATTGTGTGTAACTTGATATATTACTTAGGCTTCGTTTCATCGCAATCGGTTGGCTATATTGAAAGATATACTATATTCATTGGCTGTTAGGCGGTACAAAGTTCGCCGGGTCAGCTAGTTGCATAATATAACTCTGCCAAGTCCGTTCCACCATCGGACCACAAGACGTACGAGTACTGCGATGCGCTATCCGTGCATACCTGTACACACCAATCGTTTTGGGGACACTTCCTTTGTGCATACAGATAAGGAGTAGAATTCCTTACAAAAGTACATGTTTCCTGATAGCTACAACCTAGGTCTTTAAGTCAAGAGTAAATAGGTATTATATATTAGATTTAGTTATGTAAGGTTTATATTGTGCACTGGATCCTACCCTCGAATGTGTTCTCTCTCTAACTCAAAGGTTTGCTGGAAGAAAACTCATTGTTGAGTTAAGCTCGCCTTTATACATAAACTGTATATGTATCACCGTTTATTATGTATGTTTTGTGTACAATAAAGAATTAAGAATAAAGAAAGAGTAAATAGGTTACTTCTATGCAAACTTGCTCCATCGTCGACCACATTAGCGCTTACCATCAGGTGAGATAGTGGTCAAACGCAACCCTACCAGTAACCCTTTCAACGCTTCAGATTTTTTATAATAAACGCTCACCAAACGTCACAAACCAACACACCGAAAGACCAATACTTATATCGTAAACTGCGTATGTTGGTTTTAACTCATTTATTGGTCTCATATATCAGACTATGGCGGCGCGGGCACGCAATTGATTTGTCACATTATATATCAGATTGTGGCGTTGAAAGGGTCAATTATAATAAAAAAAAACATTGAAGGCATCAAAAACAAAATAAAAAAACGTAAGAGTTAAATTATTCGCTCTCAACATTGCATCCATAGCATAGCATAATCAGCCTTATAATGTTGCCACTGTTGCGACTCAGGCCTCCTCTCTAGGAAAGGGAATGGGCCTTAATCCACCACGCGGGCCCAGTGCGAATTGGCGGATGTCACATGTCTTCGAATTTTTGGTTTTAAGACATGTTTCATCAGGATGTTTTCCTTCACCGTTTTTTGAGCAGTGGTGATGAAAATAAATTACACACAAAATAATGCACCTGGCAGGGTTTGAACCCGCGACTTACAACTCATAATTCGGGGCCGTTACCACTCGGCCAACAATGCTCACTTTGGATTCGTGTAAAATAAAATGATAATAATGCAATTCTTGAACTATAGTCTCGAAGTTATCTTTATTAAAATTTCATTGTGCGCTCCAGTCCATATTTTATAGTCTCAGATCGTACATTTATATTTTATCACTCGAACGTGTTACTGCTTTGCTGGTGCGACACAATGTTACTAAAGAGCTTTTATTTATTTGTTACTGATATCCAGTTCTATAATACTAGAGAAGACTGCGTTTTTAAACAGATTCGTTTATAAAATAATCCACCCGACCGAATATCATTGGGAAAATCATCTTATGACATCCCCGCTCTTGGGCGGAGCGTGAGATAGTGTCAGACTTTTACTGACTAAAAAACCCAATCCTGTTCCTTGGTTGCCTTTCGTACCAGGTACGAATCTTCCTTTCAGAATCAGACCCTTGGCCTCAGTAGGCTTCGACCCTGCTGGGCTCCTATAGTTGCTGACATCTCCATGAGGCGCGCGTGGGACAGTACGCGCCGTCGACGACTTGGGCTCGGTCTGGGTGATTACCGGACGGTCGGAAGGCGAGCATTGCTCGCCGTCCGCAAGCCCGCGGCTACGGTGGCCGGAAATCGGGATCGGAATGCTGGCAGCGGTTGGGGCGTGAGGACCGTTGCCTCACGCGATCGGCCGATCCCTTTGCTAGCATTACTGCTTGAACTTTGTACCGCCTACAGATCGGCCGTTATATCTTGGCGACCCTGAACTTCGCGCAGAAGGCTGCGCACGAACGTTTTTTAGGAACAAAATGGTGGCATGAGGCGACGTGCGCGGGGCGGAGGTCTAGGCTAGAGATTGACTCTCTGTAAACACAATCGACCCTTTATTCAATCAAATATCGTAATCTATTTGGAATTTATTCATTTTTGTTTCTATGAGATATTGAACGGAATAGATTTACAAACATAGTGAATGTTGTCGTTAGTAAACGAGATTTCGACTTTAATGAAAAAAAAACTAATAAAAATTTATTTTCTTGGTTGAAAGACATGATTTAGTAAAATATCAGTTATTTATAAACGACTACTACAATAACCACTGTTTGAGAATATTTTAAGCCTCCTTATAAAATTTAATCAAATATATTTTTATAATTGGATTTCAATCGATTTCAAAAAATAATCGATTAAACAACACCCTCAGATACGCATATTGGACATCCCTTTTTGTTTACTCCGTAAAACTTCGTGCATATTCGGTAATGCTCGGGACGCGGTATTGTGTCTCAGTCACACGTTAGCATTGGTGTCGTGTTCGTGTCGCTATCTCTATCTTGAGTACGGGCGGTTACAAAAGTTTTCGTTGATCGTTGTTATTATTTTCTTGTTAAGTTTTTTGTTTGTGTTTATTTGATCATATTATTGATGAAATGACGGAACAATTCGTCATTAATACAGGATCAGACTCAGAAAATGAATCTGAAAGTGAGAGCGACGACAATTAAAAAAACAAAAAAAACACACACATACACCATCACACACACACAATCACACGATCACACCACCACCACACACACACAATCACACGATCACATCACCACCACTTACACACACATAAACGCTTCTTAAATTTTTCCTTTTTTTATTTTTTAAAGTAGCTAACTTTTTTTTTTTTCTTTTGTTTATTTTTTAACTTTTAAATTCAAATAATAATAATAGCAAAATATACACAAAACCTGCATTTATTAATTTATTTATAAATTTACGGAAGGGACTGGACCTCACGACACAGGGTATCCTAGTGTGGGGGCCAGAGATATATTGTTTATTTTAGTTTATAAGTCAACTGATGTACCTAATTTTGTGTAAATTGTACTAACGTTATAAACAAATAAAGATTATTATTATTATTATTACAATTATGATGACGATGACGAACCTATATTGAGTACCTCACAAAGTACGCAAGGGGCAGATGACTTTATATTAGGGATTTCCCCCCTCAGCGAAAGTGATGAAATAATAAAAAGTTTATCAAACTGTAAATAATATTGTGTGTGATTGTGACAAAAATTTGCTACTATCGAAAGGTGAGTGAATTTTTAATTCATTAGGTACATTATTTTTTTAGCTCTCTATCTCATAGCGTTTTGATATTTATTTTATTTGCACTTGGTCTCTGTATCAAGAAATTTATATTCGAATTTCGGTTACAAAAAAAAATGAATTCCAATAACACTTTTTTTACGAGTGTACATGCGTGAAAGTTCGCAGAGCCTATGTTCAGAACCGTCAAGTTACAACGGCCGATCTGTAACATTCAATGCATGTACTCGTAGTATAATCTTTCGATATAGTCAACCGATTGCGATTAAACAAAGCCTAAGTAATATATCAAGTTACACACAATTTTATTGTATAAAAGTTATCTGTATCGATTTCGTACATTTTACGTGATGCGCGCACAACTAAAAATTTCTACAGATTTATTACATGTATAGGTATAGATGACCGGCCCTACTAGAGCCGTTTGAAAGAGTCGTTGAGGCGCTGGAATTCTAAGGGCAACTAAAGCAACACAGGTGGGTTTTAGTCAGTAAAAATGTCTGACTGTCTTCCCGGGAGGCGTTATTTGTCGATTTCCCACCTTAAAACCTCATTAATATATACATATAACCAGCCTTTTAATGTTCCCACTGCTGGTACTCAGGCCTCCTCTCTAGGAGAGGGAATGGGCCGTAATCCACCTCGCGGGCCCAGTGCGGGTTGGTGAATGTCACATGTCTTCGAATTTTTTGGTTCTAGGACATGCCGGTTTCCTCACAATGTTTTCCTTTACCGTTTTGAGAGCAGTGGTGATGAAATAAATTACACAAAGTAATACGCCTGGCTGGGTTAAAACCTCAAGTTTAATGTAATTAATGCTTCCTTGGTAAAGTGTACCAAAAGACTACAGACTAGCTATTACCAGTCGTTGCAACTAATTTCAGAACGCTCATTACTCTCACAAAATCACGTTATATGATCTATACATACGAAATGCAAGTTTCAGACTATCAGTCAGAGTGGCATAATGTGCGAATAATGTCAAAACCGACTGATTAGTGCGAGTGATCATGCAAATATGCGCTGGATTTCTAATTGTAATGCAGATTTATGAATGGGTTGGATCAGATTTGAGTGTGGGAGAGTGATTAGTGCGCACGTGTTTTACGTAGTATAATATGCCTGTAACTTTTTTTTTTTGGGGTGGGGATTCATCCAATGACTTCTACCGTTCTAGATTAGAGACGGCTTGTCAGATTTGACCGACTAAAACCCACTTACCTATGTCCTTCAGTACCCTCTGCGTTCTAGGACCACAAATTTCCTAGCAGGCATCGGCCCTGCTGGGCCCCTATGGTTTATTCTTTAAGGCGCGCGAGGAAAGTGCTCCTGAGTAATTGAGGGCGCATTTGACTGGCCTGTTGGTCTAGTTGTCAGTGACCCTGACTGCTATACCGTACGTCGTGGGTTCGATTTCACCCAGAATAAATGTTTGTGTGATGAGCACGATCATTTGTTCTGTGGAATTTATTTATAATATTTATGTATTTAAAAATATATAAGTACTAAATATATAATGTTTATCAGCTGTCTAGTACTCATATCACAAGCTCAGCTTAGTTTGGGACTAGATGGCGTTGTGGGAAAGTTGTGGAATATTATTATATTATACATCTTCGATTGCTAGGCTTGGTCCTCACTAGATGGGCAGACGGTGAACTATCCATTACTTATCATCCGTAAGCCCGTGCCTACGGTAGCCGGGGATCGCCCTGCAAGTCCCGACGCCTGGAGCATTTCCTGAAGCGTGGGCTGAAGCGTGTGGATATTGGTTCCGCTTTTGCTGACTAAAACCCATGTGCGTTCCTTTACACTTCAAACAATCCCGCAGCCTTGGCTGGCCATGGCGTATACTCTGAGCTGTTATAATAGAAGCGCAATATATTTGTTTTTTTTTTTTAAGTTTTTTTTTTTCTTTTAAGTATGTTGACCTCACATCAAGATAGCAAGACAATGCTGTTAGTTGGGTTTGTACAATTTATATGAAAGAGTACTATAGATACTTTATTACCTTTTTACTCGACCAGGAAAAGGTTATTATTAAACGCTTTAGATTGCTTATGTTTAGATGACTTTTGCGGTGGCAAATACAGAGTAGAAATATAATACGATAATCGATAAGACAACGATTTTGAGTTTTTCTAACACTAATACTAGCTATACTGTTTGTATACTTGTCTCGGGTGTACGAGAGGTGGGAGTTGACAGTCGCATGCTAGGCGTGGGCAAAGCGTGTCCATATTTGCGATTCGAACATTAGCATCTGAATCACTGAAATGTTCCGGAACAGTGAAATTTATCATTTGGAACATCGGCTCAAAAGATACAAACGGAAGATTTGGAATATCGGCTCAAATGAAACGTGATCTGTTACGTCGCATCATAGTCACACTGAGAGAGAGAAATGTTACATGATATGTATCATTTGGAACAACGGCTCAAAAGATACAAACACAAATCCTGACTTTTATGAATCGTGATCTGTTATGTCGCGTCATATACACTAACAGTTTTATTTAATTTTGATTTAAGAATAACTTTAAGCAGATGTTTTTAGTTCAGGTCATTCATTTTATTCATACTATTTACGTTTTAAATTGAATTTTAAAAAGACTGGAGGTCACTTAAAGCAATGAGAATGTTCGAATTGTTTCAAATGATGCATTTAAAACATTTCTGACGTTCCAATCTTTCGGAACACTAAAATGTTTTGGAACAGTGAGTCGGTTCAGTAAAGAGTTAAACAGGCCTATTGTATGCAATCCTTTGACAGATGCGCACGTGTTCACCCTAGCTGCTGGTGACGTAACAATCCAATGGTTTACCCCCTGTGCTAGTAAGATTACTACACTACCAAAGTTTTCAGCTGTCATATTTGGATGTTCTTTTAGCTAGAAGTGCAAAAAAATATTTTTTAAGTCTATTTCTGAAATGCCTATAAAGTAATGGTATCAGATTGCGGAATTGTTAAAAAGAGTCTCAGTAGCTCTAGGACGCTTAAGGCAACTGAAAGAACACAGGGGGTTGTAATTATTAAAAACCTGACACTCCCTCTCGCTCCCCTCAGAGCAGGAGAACTTATTTGTTGAATTTCCGCCTTAAAACAATGAAAGATTTGGTTTATGTTCATAATCATTGTCAAAATTATTTAATAATATGGAATTCCCATTTATCCCAATAATTAATCAGTTGTTTCAAAGCGATTGCATCACATATTAACGACTGTAATAAATAACAACATGGCGGGTCCCGGCGCGTCAAATAATTAAGACTGATCGATGATTTTAATGACGTAATTGGATAATTTTAACAGAATTGGGACAGTGTTAGTTTTGTTCAGCATTTGCATCTAAATCAACATTTCGCTAATTGGGTTATGAATCCGCATTTATGCCTTTTACAGTTGGATAGAATATTTTTACTATCATTTTACAGCTTACAATTTATAAGGAGCGTATTCCCTATGCATTTTTTGTACTAAATTAAATTATTTTTAGTATTAGTAAACTCATATGAAAGAATTTTTGAAATGTCTTCTTCAACAATGAAGTTATTAAGCTTCAAAGTTGCTAATAAGAAAGAAAAGACCGATATGGTCTACGACATCAAAGTTCGTCAAAACTGTTGCTTAGGGTCGCCGCACACGGGCCACTGGCCACCACCACAAAACGCCGCCAACGGCATATTTCCTATAGTTCTCATACATTTTATATGGATTTGACGCACACGGTTGACGCCGGTGGCCGCCACACGCTACAAATAGCCACTGCTCACTTCTTGCAGCTCGCACCATCTCGCATCCATCGGACTCCCACGACCCTAATCAGGGCATCGGTCTACCTTGTGGGAGGCTTTCCAACTCTGCGTCTTCCAATACGTGGTCGTCACTTCAAAACCTTTCGGTCTTATCGACCACCTGTTCTGCGAGAAATGTGTCCTGCCCATGGCCACTTAAATTTGGCGATTCATCGGACTATGTCGGTAACCTTGGTTCTCCAGCGGATATCTTCATTTCTGATATGATCACACTGTCCACCCTTTGGGTGATTTTAAGCCTTCTGATGAGACTCATTGTGAGAGACCACGTTTGGGAGCCATCTATCATCACTAGTTGTCAATGATTTATTTTAAGGAAATACTTACATAATGATGTAATTAACGAGGTAGGTCGCGATAAAATCTATTGTATTTTATACTCAGTGAGTTTCACGGAAATGAGGAAAAGATCTAAAGATTATTTGGTTTCTGTACCCTTTATCGTTCAATCATGTGTGAAAATACAATTACTGATTTTAATCAATCGAAAGATTTCGTTGAAAAGAAGGCGTACCAAAGACTTGACAGCTATAAATCTATATCAATATTATATAGCATAATTAGCCTTTTATTATTCCCACTGCTGGGACTCAGGCCTCCTCTCTAGGAGAAGGAATGGGCCGTAATCCACCACGCGCCGTTTATCTACTCATGTGACGCGGGTCCAGTGGGGGTGGTGAATACTAACATAAATATTATTTGGGAAATAATAAAAACAATACAATGCGGAGCCCCAATTCTAATAATTAATTTGGCCTATACTAAAAACGGTCAGGCTGCCGCTTTACCTAAAAGGTACAAGTTGGTAGCCGACTGCACGCAGCAACAGCAGACGACGTCTCGCAGTGACACTACTGGTTTCTACGTATTTCTATGAAATTCCCTCCGTAGTTAGTGACATGAAGCTAGCGACGCGTCGTCGAGCGGCAGACGGCAGTGTCGTCCGACCGCAGATCAGTAGTGCCTCTGACGCCGGAGCAACGGCAACGACACGTCGATTATTCTCGAACACGTCAGACATCTTGTTTCACGGAGCACTCGGAACAAACTGGATGCTATCTGCTGTTGCCGTCTGCAGTCGGGTTCGAAATTATGACTGCAGCGACATGACGCAACGACGTGTCGTGACGACATGAAGCGACGACATGTCGTCTGCTGCTGCTGTGTGCAGTCGGCTACCAACTTGTACCTAAAAGCTTCAAATTTTTAATAACCATTCCAATATTTCCTAATAACAATATATCTCACTAAACTAGACGAGATACAAGTTAATTACGTAAGTTTATTTATTGATAATTTGCAATCTCGTTGTTTCGAAATGAAGTTATTTACCCTAAGTAATAATGTTAACGTTGTAATGTGTATTAATTTAATAGAAGCTGCCTAACGTAATGATCTTAAATTATGTATTAAGCTGTGCAAAATGGCGGCCTTATAATGTTATGAGGGAATAATGTAACATGGGGAATGTTTTAAATTATACGGAGCTGATGTGGTGATGGCGGTTGGTGCCCTTATACCCGATTAGGATTTTCAAGGGAAATTTATTTCTTTATATATTAAAACTTCATGCAACTCAAAAGTACAAGGGCGGACTTAATGCCTTAGGCATTCTCTACCAGTCAACCTAGGGTGGTGAAGAGAAAATGTAGCAGGTGCATAAAAATACAAAAGAATATTAAGAAAATAAGAGTTCAAAAGTATATATATATATACAAAATAAACATACATATATTATATAATTTAATATAATATATACTATATATATATTTATAAAATAATAATAATAACTGTTTTCTTGTAAGTTGTAAGAGATATGAGTATACATGTGGATGGGTGGAGAGGGAGACGGAGGCCAAAGAAAACATGGATGGATTGTGTGAACAGTGATATGAAAGAAAAGGAATAAAGCATGACGGTTGACGGGAACGACTCTGGTGTCTGTATGGTGTTTAGTTTGGTAGCTTACGGACGACATGGCGGCGCAACTGGTCGCGCCGCCATGGTGTCCCGTGAAATATAGCCCTTACAAAGGGCATGTAATCTAACATTGTGTTCTGATACATATTTATTTAGATATAAAATAGTTGTGGATAGGTTACTTCTAGGCAAGCGTGCTCCATCGTCGACCATATCATAGCTTACCTTCAGATGAGATACTATATGATAAATTATGTTTATTTTCAAATAGGTTATAAATAACACTTTAACATAGCATTTTTTTTTCGTTTATTCAAACTAGATAAAGCCGGTGTTTCCTAACTGACTACCCTGAGAAAAAAATACCGAAACAAAATAAAAGACCAATGTCTCTTTTAAAGTCCATACAATAAACATGTAATGGTCAAGTCTGAAAAATTAATGTTTAATCATTACATGTTAACTGTGCATGCAGTTAAGAGTCCGAGATGGTCTTTTAAGGAAAAAATCACGCATATTTGAGTGTAAGTTGTCCAGCCAGTGCAGGCTTTGGCCAGAATTCGTGAAGCATAACTCAGCCCCCCTAGCCAAGTTCCAACCGTTTCGTTTCGATTCTCTTTTCTTCGATCACCACAAGTGTGCCACATCTCCGATTCCTTTGTTCTGACGTCACCGCAACGCTCAGTCACGTGGACAGAACAAAGGAAGGAAGCGTGGCCGACTCGAGGCGATCAACAAAAAGAGAATCGAAACGAAAAGGTTGTAACTTGGCTAGGGGGGCAGGACTAGTAAGGACTTCACAACTCGATGAACAATACCAAAGTAAAGGTTCTTTTATCTTACCTGGAACAGTCCATAGCTGGTGTATGAGTTATTGTGGTTGGTAACTTTATCCGTCGTCCTGCCACTAGCATGCTCGATGAGACACACCCCTTGAACAAAAATAATGACTGTTACAATCTGGTTTAAATAATAATATTCCACAACTATCACACAACGCCGTCTAGTCGGTTAGCTCTGCGTAGCTTGACTAAGCAGAGCTTGTGTTATGAGTACTAGACAATTGATAAACATACTTATATATTTCTAAATACATGCATATTATAGATAAATTACACCCAGACACAGAACAAATGATCGTGCTCATCATACAAACTTTTGTCCTGGGTGGGAGTCGAACCCACGACTTCCAGCATAGCAGTCAGGGCCACTGACCACTAGACTAACAGGCCTGTCAAAAGCCGGTAAAAGTTAACTATTTTTTCGCACTTAACATTAAAACCGGCCAAGTGCGAGTGGGACTCACGCACCGTGCGTAGCAAAAAACGAGCAAGAAAACCACGTTTGTTGTATCGGCGCCCCCTTAAATATTTATTTTATTCTGTTTATAGCGACAAAACAAATACATTATCCGTGAAATTTTCAACTGTCTAACTATCACGGTTCATGAGATACAGCCTGGTGACAGACGGACAGACAAACATACGGACGAACAGCGGAGTCTTAGTAATAGTAATAAAATCCCGTTGTAACCCTTTGGGTACGGAACAATAATAAAGGTGAAAGTGTGTGAGTGGTGTGTGTATGTTTGTTACTGCTTCCTTCAATCGAATTGCGAAACGGATATCGATAAAACTTGGTATACGGGTAATATGGTTTATATAGAATAGCACATAGAATAGAATAAACTTTAGTGTACACGAAAAAAGTACCACAAGTTATATATGTCGGCTGAGGATACCGATCATCATTGAAGCTCTGACCAGGGACTCTGTTTTGTAGGCGATGGCTGGGTATCGAGCAATAAACAAACTATTCTAGATCACACAACTGATTAATTATGATGCAAGCTTTAGGTATTAACGAGCCGCAAGACAGTCGCCGAGACTAGACGTTGTTCACACGGCTGCCGATAGAGTAAAGAGCTTCGGACCTTTGCGGTCGGCACTTTTATCTGCTCGGTTCGTGCAAACGTCAGCGCGGATTCCGTCAAAGTGACATGAGTCATTTTTCAGTTAGCTCGTTCATTCGTTCTCAAGCTTCCGTACTATTGACTTCACCCACATATATAAACTCCTATAGAACACTTTTTATTCCGGGAATATGTTTCCTTGGGAGCATTTTCCACTATCACGAATCCGCTGGTCGATGTCTAAATGGGTCTCGATTAACTTACTGGTATGTCATATTATGTTTTTATAAGTAGCCAATTTCATATATGGATCAAGAGCTTTTAAGTAAACAATTAATTATTACAGATGTCCTGATAAAATTCCACACAATGTACCTAAGGACAAATAAACCTAGTCCTTTATTCCGCTTCAAAGGACCAAATTTTTCTATAGCAGAACAACCCCTAATTCAAAGATATAATTGCATTATTATAAGAAAGACACTGTACACCCGGAATCAACCCCGAGCAAATATCAAGGCTATTCTACAACGAGAACAAAGTCGAGCTGTTGAACTTCTCCAAAAATACAAATTATTCCTTGGATCACAGACGCTTTGCGAAATCCGGGGGAACAAATGTAAAGGGGAGTTCTTGGTGGAAAGTTTAAAGCGACAGATTGTAAATGATGATGAAATACTTGTGTTCAAAAGTGGACTTGTTATGCCTGCTGAAGAAATGTTTGTATGAGGCCGAGATAACGTTATTTATAGAATAGGTTAGTTTATAATATAATATATAATATAATATTCCCCAACTATCACACAACGCGACACGACTGATTTGAATGATCTTTGCTTTAGTAGATTCGTCTCCGCGCCGAATAGCAGAATAAATATTAAATTTTCGAGAAAATCAAATAGAAAAATATCCAATTACATCGAAAACATGACAGCAACTGTCAAACACATTGGTCTCAATCATTCAATCATTCGGTCAATAAGTTTAGCTAAAAGGTAAAGGGACCAGGTTCACCAGGTGAGCTAGTTATGTATATTTGATGATTTTCCACCTAAACCTATCCCTAATCCCTATTCACGAATTAACTCAGACGTTGTATCTACACTCAAACATTTATTTATATTTTTTTATTCCACAACTATCACACAACGCCGTCTAGTCCCAAGCTAAGCAGAGCTAGTGTTATGAGTACTAGAAAACTGATAAATATACTTATATATTTCTAAATACATACATAATTATATAGATAAATTACACCCAGACACAGAACAAATGATCATGCTTATCACACAAACATTTAAACCCACGTCCTCCGGCATAGCAGTCAGGGCCACTAACCACTAGACCAACAGGCCAGTCAAATATGTGTAGTATATTTGATGATTTTTCACCTAAAAAAGGCCTCTAAACCTAACCTTTTAAAAAAAAACCTATCCCTATTCACGTATTAACTCAGACGTTATAGTATCTACATACAAAAATTAGAAGCGAGTATTACACTATAGTTACACGAATGCTCTGATTGTACTGTTCCCTGTTTGAGCCGACTTAGCTTCAGATAACATACTTATACATATCCACTGTTAACATTGTTTCTGCAGTAATCTACACTAATATTATATTATAAAGAGGTAAAGTTTGTTTTTTTGTTTGTAGGAGGTAATCTCTGGAAGTACTGGTCCAATTGCTAAAATGTTTTCACCTATAGAAAGCTGCTTTATTCCTGAGTGACATAGCCTAAGTTTTTATACGTGGGCGAAGCCGTGGGCAAAAGCTAGTACCGTATTAATGTACTGGGAATCGATCTTGCGGGATGATTTCGTAATCAGTTAATAAGTTAGTAGTGATGCGGATTGACTTTTCGACGAATAATCTTATCGATATTCAGTGAAATGAAATCATTCTGTTATTGGTTACCATATATCTTTGTTTATTTAAAATGTATGTTTTTTGGGCATAATTCTCTGAATTTGGTGATTGTAAAATAAAATGATTGGGTATCTGATATTTACTTTTTTACGTGGAAAATCATCAAATGATTTCTCTTTATACATTTATTAATCAATTGCTTGCTATATTTACAATATATACCAAAGTGTATAGCAAGCCAACAATCTACAAAGTAAAAAAAATTATACAAACATTGAGGGGCTTTGGATGGAGCGAGAGGGATGGGTGACGAGGGGTGTCCAAATTTTACTGACTAAAACCAACCTTTGTTTCTTCAGTTGCCTGTTTTTAATACTACGGTAAATCGACGACGGTAACCATCTGATATTTACTGATATATCCACTTCATTTCACTTCCAAGATATTTCGAAAAAAGGACCAAAAAAATTTCAACATTAAAAAAGACCAGAGTACAACATATTTTACATAAAAATTCGGCATAAATTAAAACCGACCAGTTGTTTAGTCAAATTAAATTCGTCGACTTCGAAATTCTTAATTCAGATAATAACATTACGGAGGGCACACTAAATGAATCGACTTGGCTGTATTTAGCGTTCACGCGAAACTTTCAGCGTGGCGCCGAGATCTCATATTTGCATAAAAAGGAGCTATTCAAATGACAAAACATCTACAGATCCCCCTTTTCATTTAAGTTTTAAATTGTTTCAGACATTTTAATTGATGCCGTGAACTTGGGAGCCGTTTAATCCGAATTAATTTGTACATGTACCGATTTTGAATCAGAAGTGAGAGTTTTAAATTAGGGGTTGAAGTCTGTGGTTTTCTTACTGGAATAGTTGAGAATGAGTATTTTATCGATAGACAGTGATGATGACGACTAAAATCTGAAGAGAATTTGAGGTATTTGAGGTTCGCGAGCATATTCGTAAGAAGTTGGCAGTAGTATCATCACAACGTTAATGTTTCTCTGTTTATCGATTTGGACCAATTTTTTTTATTTTGTTTTTTTGAGTATATATATTTAGTTCATTAAATTGTGTATACTCGTATATTATATTTACCTATATTGTATTGTATCTGTGATTCATATGTATATCTTTTTTAAATTAACCTTTTTTTTAAACTCTCTTTTATTGCACCTACCACTATTCTTCTCTGCATCACCCAAAGGTTGACTGGTAGAAAATGCCTAAGGCATTTAGTCTACCTCTGTACCTTTATGTGCATGAAGTATGAAATAAATAAATTTTGAAATTACAGTATTATGATCGGGGTTCATTCGACATAAAATAAATATAAATTGAACTACAAATGATCGAAGTACGACGATAAAGAAATCAGCCCCCCTAGCCAAGTTACAATCGTATCGTTCACGCCAAACGCTTCGAGTAGGCCACGCCTCCAATTCCTTGTTCGGACCACGTGACTGAGCGTTGAGATGACGTCAGAACAAAGGAATCGGAGGCGTGGCCTACTCGAAGCGTTCAGCGCGAACGATACGATTGTAACTTGGCTAGGGTATCTGATATTTAAGTAGTCTATTTTTCATCGATTCAAAAAGAAGGTATGTTATAGTTACTGAGGAACATACTTCCATATTTATAGCATAAAATATATGAGTGAAGCTAAAATATCACGATTTTCCTAAGGTATTTTCTATATCGAGGAAAACATCTAAGGACAAACACAATGTAGTACCTACGTTTGTACGTAATCTACCCAACCAGCTAGAATCTAGAAGTCTAATAGACATTTACGAGCAAATCCGATCCATTGCCTTTATACATGTCTTATTAGCTCCGAAAAGCCAAGCAGTTATTGCATTCCGTATATTCTCTGCTATTCCTAAATTGACAAGCGACAAATTCAGCTCTTTTGTACTACTGTAAGCATGAGATTCTGTGGCCAAAGTGAGTGTGTGGTGATTGGCGGGAGCGGACGCGGTGGCGGGTGCGATTAGAGGCTTAACGAGTTAATTCAACGTTGTTACGGTTGTAAAGCGATCCGACGCGGTTGTAGTGGTAGTGAATCTAACCTACGTGTGCGTTTCAGCCGTCATTTATAATATAAAACAAGTCACCGTACCGCAATAGTTCCCAGCCGCCGGGATCCCGACCACGATTTCCACCCATCGTAAGCATGGCTTGCGGATGACGAGCAATGGGTAGCTCGCCGTCCGGCCGTCCGGTAATCGTCCGGATCGAGCTCGAGTCGTCGGAAAGAGATGTCAGCAAAACCGTAGGGGTCTAGCAGGGCCGAAGCCGTCTTACTGGGGCCATAGGTTGACTTCCGAAAGGGAAAACCGGAATCCTGGAACGCTTGGCAAAGAAGGAAGATAGGCGTGATTTAAGTCAGTAAAAGTCTGACATGCTCTTTCACTCCGCCCAAGGGGGGTGAAGTCTGGACTATAACGTCACTGGACTATAATTATGTCACGCGTTTTCGTAGGAGGATCGAGAGATTATAGGTTATTAATTAATATTATATATATAAATATATTCTTGGATTTTGTGTTCGCCTTATCACTTGCTTAAACTCACCCTGCTCTCAGCCTTAATACAAGCTTCTGTGGGATTGGTACCATTGGTAGCAACTTCATTACATTCGTCCGTGGTGATCGGAAATAAGTCAAAGCTATGATAACCTCGTTTGTGCGAATCCAATCTTTGTAGATTGTATTACTTTTCATAACGGTGGACTGACGTAATAGATGGGGTGAGGGATGTTTACGCTCTATTCTGTTTTTGTTAGTTTTGGCAAAATAATCCTACTAATATTTCGCCTTGTTGTCTATACCGCATACATCGAAGGGTTGGAACAATTTGCCTGCTGTTAGTAGTCTTCGCCTCCGATTATAATTTAGGCATATTTAAGGCTAGAGTAAATAGGTTCTTAATAAACTTGTGCGATTCACCATAAACAATTGCATCACTGCTTATCATCGGGTGGGATCGCGGTCAAGCACTGGTTTATATCATTAGAAAGAAATATCCTGTATGGATGGAAATACGATCAAAATTATTCGACATGACCTAAATTAAACCACGTTATACTTCTTTATCCCGTTGAGACGTTCCTTGAAATTAATTTTAAACTTTCACGCAAGTGAAACCGTTGTCAAAAGCTTGCATTTTTAGAAAGCCAACCACTTTTGGAATCTCAGTTATTTTTTTAATTATATTTTATATTGCACAACTCATAATAACACAGGCAAAACAAAAACAAATGCACAGTGGTGTGTTCAGACCTAGCGAATGCGAAGCGCTAAGTGCGAGCGCTGTGCCGCGCGCACTTCTTACAAACATGAAATGCACGCCCGCAGTTCGCAAGCGACTCGCGAGCGGCGCTTTCACCAGAGTGTAATAATAGTCATTGGACATAATAATATACAATGCATACAAACAAAAATAAATTAAATTTATATTTGAAAAAGGTGAAAAATATAGTGAAAGGTATATTAACGAGTAAGGTAAGGTATAAATTATGGTGGTCAAACGCGAGCCTATCATTAATAAAAAAATAAAAGAAGGGTATTGCTCCCTTACTTCTTTTTTTAACGTTGCGTTGGTAGCATTTGAGCGCGTCTCATTTCTACAGGTAAAGTATTCCTCAAACAAGCAACTCGAAATATGAAAAATTTGTCAAAGACGGAAGTGAATGAAATACATGCGAATATTTAATTTCAGATTTTCCGATTATCTCAAGGACTCAGAATGTGTGTCACAGAGAAACTGAAAGCGTTCTTTAAGATAACAAGGTGAACAAAGATTAAAGAGAACATTTTAAAGCAAAGAAAGTATAAGGGCATTCCGCCGAAGGCGAATAGGAAGCTATTTGAGCTCAGTACAAAATTTATAAATGTGGATTATTTTTACAAAAATATTCACATTTTAAGCGAGCAAATCTTTAGCCCAGTTAGGATCTTTATTGTAGCTGGTTCTTGCGATACAGGATATCCTCGTAGAAGAGCTAGAGCACCACAGATGTTGTGTCTATAGGGTGACTGGTAATTAGTGTACGATACTTAAACACGTGATTGTGCTCATTATAACCAACAACTTTTATTAAGGGAACAAAACTGACATCGTGAAAAAAATCAGCTGTTCTGTACATTTATGTTTTACATTAGGCAAACATAAATGTACTGAACAGCTGATATTTTTTTCGCGATTTCGGCTTTGCTCCCATAGTAAAAACTGTTTGTTATCATGAGCACAATCACTTGTTTAAATATCGTACACTAATTGCCAGTCACCCTATAAAGTGTGTTAAATAAATCATTATTATTATTATTGTCATTCGTAGATCTTTGACAGTCATTATAGGTAGTCAGACACCAGAAAGACCGATCATCAGTCTATCCACAGAGTATCGTGTTGCCCAGTATCTGGGTTATAGAGGTCTGATAGGCAGTCGCTCCATGTAATACAAGAGTATTCAGCTGCATCTGGTTAGTCTGGAAGCCGATCCCAAGCTAGTTGGGAAAAGGTTGGCGAGATGATGATTTTCAATTTGCATAGTCTTTTCTCGACTATGTTGGCGACAAAACGTAGCACCGTGAACTACTGCAACGACCGGAGGGCGACAGCGGCTTGCGGGGAGCGGGGGACGAGGCAGAAACGCCGCCGTCCGCACCGCTGCGAAAAAGCTCCGCCATTGACTCATACGACACGAACCAGAGGCGCGTTCTTATAATCGAATATACGACCTACCTATATTTACAATCCGCTATTTTATTTCTACCACCTCTGAGAATCACCAACAACTATGTTGGCTTTGACTTCCAGTTTGAATACTAGTGTTTACACGTAGTTAATAAATAATAACCACCACGAGCTTTTTCACCACTGCCCTCAAAATGTCGCCGAAAAAAAACATCGTGAGTTCCGGTATGTCCTAGAAGCAAAAGTTCGAAGACACGTGTCATCCACAGGTTAAGGCCGTAATCATTCCCATTCCCTCTCCTAGACAAGGCCAAGTTCCAGCAGTGGGAACATTATAAGGTTGCTTATGCTTATTAAATAAATAAGGTAACACGGTATTTTCATGTCAAGACTGGTTTTCAAATTTTAGGGTTTATGACAACCCGTTACGACTACTATTTAGCCACGAGTTTTTCATCAGATTTTAAAATTCATAAACTAAAATTGAATAAAGAAATGGTAGCAAAAAAAATTACAAAGGGAAATCACAATTCCGAAGAGAAATGTTAATGAAAATACAGAAGCAAAGTCAAAATTATTCGCTAAAAATATTATGAATGATTTTATTTTCAAAATAACAGTTTCTCGCTGGCGACCCGAAAATAATTTTTAGAGCTCCTATCAGAATAAACACCAAAGCATTTTAATAAAACCTTCCTATATCCATACCAAATTTATGGCCTTACAGACCAAACGTTTGGAAACCAAATTTATAATATGAAAAAAAAAAAAGAAATTTGATTTATTTTTTATACTGAGGAGCAGTCTCTGGAAAATAGCAGTTTTTTTATGAGAGTACAAAATGCAAGTAACAATATATTTAGTCTAAAAAACGAAAACAAACTTAAATCTGAAATATAACTAACTACTTGAAGAACAGTAAATATTACATAAATATAAAGGAAAAGTTTAATCATACTTATATAAAATCGATCATGATAACAAAATCAGCCTTATAACGTGCCCACTTCTGGGGAATCAGGTATCTTCCTTAGGAGAGGGAATGGGCCAAAATCCACCACGCCCGCCCAGTGCAGGTTGGTGGATATCACGTCTTCGAATTTTTGGTTTTAGGTTTCCTCACGATGTTTCAATTAATGAAAGTAATTTGCCTGGCTGGGCTTAAACCCACGACCTTACAACTCCTAAGTCGGGACCGTTATCGTTGGGTCATCACTGCTCTCAACATCGATCAAATGTCCTGGAATGATCGTGGCAACAAATTCGAAAACAAGGAACAAGAAGTATACATTGTAACATGTGATGAAAAAAAAAATACGAAAAAGTGATTGGTCGGTCTCATAGACCAACATAACATGGGTCTGTTTAAAATTTATAAAGGAAGGTTAAACTTCAGAGTTATGACGTCATCAAAGTTTAAGGATTACATTATTATAACATTTCAGACGATTTATGCTTGCATAGAGATACGAGGACCATGAGCGCATTCAGGTAAGACGCGATTGCAAGGCATAAAACTTTATCTTTACACTCATTGCTATCACCAAAATTAAACTTTATGACTTCTCATGCAAGGTTTTATTTTGCTTGTAGAGTTTTAATAGTATTTTTATTATCTAATTCTGAATGTGTATGTGCTCAATGAAGATATTGTTGAGAGAGTAGTAGTTAGATGAAATTTGTTCCTTTTTTGTCAGAGTTCAAAGTTGTCCTGATTTTTCTAAAAAGAAGTATAAGATTATTTTTTTTGTGAAAGGTGTACGTTTAGAATTATTTCCTGAAAAATTACTTATTATTTTAGGAATGAAATATGCAAATGAATTTTGCAAACCGGTTTGCAATGCGTAGTTTAACCTCGAAGTTTAACTCATGTTTAGGGTCCCGTGCCTCAAAAGGAAAAAAACGGAACCCTTATAGGATCACTTTGTTGTTCGTCTGTCTGTCAAGACCCTTTATCTCAGCAACGCGTGGAGGTATCCAGTTGAAATTAAGACTATATTGGTCTGCGCTCTGCACTTGAAGCTGTAAAAAATCAAAATTTGTGTTAACGAAAAAAAGATACGTCCGTTTATGTCGCAAAAAACGTATATTTCCTCCCGTGTATCACTTGCAAGGGAATCAAAATTCATAGGTTACTTCCCTTTGACCTAGAAACCTGAAATTTGGCATAAATCAAGGTCTCATAACACAAGTAAAGACAAAATTCAGAAAATTGAAAATTTGTAGTTACGTCACAAAAAAAAAACTTTTTTTGCGATTCGGAAAAATTTTTGTAACTTAATTCGTGAATTGAACTGTTTTCATGTGTAAGTTTGTACGGAACCCTCAGTGCGCGAGTCCGACTCGCACTTGCCTATTTTTTTAAGTCGTGAAATTTTCAAATACCTTCTCCCGTTCTGAGAGAAGCGAGAGGCCGTGTCAAACTTTTATTGACTATAACCCACCTATATTCCTTCAGTTGCCATTTGTTTTCCAAGCAACGGCAATTCTTTCGAACATTCCTACAAGCTTAGGTAATTACTAACCCCTCACATTACACATGAGACAAAGCCAAAACACTAAACAGATATTAAAAATATAATATGTTACGTCTACTAAGTTGCAGTACAAATGCGCCAGTCTCTAGCGTGTTGGCTTATTAGCTGCAGCTAATGCAACGGTTATGTCATATATGGCAAGGTACCTCCGGGGAACTGAGACGCCGACGCCCTACCACGAGCTCTTAAGAGCGGCCAACCCGAGACACATTTCTATACAACCGCTCTTACGTAATTATGACGTTATTACCATAGATCGGAATTTGGGTACTATTACTATCAAAAATATGATATATATAGGATATGACCTAAAATCGCACAAGAGAAGTATTTAATAGCAGACTTGAGGCGCAGGGCCTCAATTCTGCTATCATATATATAATAGTGTCAAAATGGTCATCAAAATGGTAATCTACTAATATAATGGCGTCATTATGACTTTCCAATGATCAACCACTGACACTCCATTGAAAGAACTGGCACAAAATGGTAATCTCGTACATAATCTATATATATAAAAATGAATAGCTGTTCGTTAGTCTCGCTAAAACTTGAGAACGGCTGAACCGATTTGGCTAATTTTGGTCTTAAAATATTAGTGATAGTCCAGGGAAGGTATGAACGGTGAGGAAAAATGGAAAAAAAAACATGAAAAAAAAATCCTAATACAACGCCATCTCTAATTAAAATGTCAATATATAAAATGAATTATGCTGTTCTGGTAATGCCCTTACATGGCGTTATACTTACTATTATGCGGTACGAAGTTAGCTGGGTCAGCTAGTGACAAATGAATGTCTGATATATGCGATGACCACTGATCGACCAATGATCGACCATTATGAATTAACAGGTTACGAACTTTTAGCAAAATGACAATGAAATCGTGTTGAATGACGAATTTATAAAAATAGCAGACTAGGGACTTGTTCTAATGCTTTTCCGTTTAATACAGTATTATGTTCTACCTTTTTTGATATTTAAAAATGGTAAAAAGTAGCTATAAATCACATTGACGCAGGATTAGTACTGTTACGTTCCTAAAACAATATAAATGTTTTAGGTCATATCCATATTTTCGATAGTAATAGCACCCAGATTCCGATCTTTCATCACATCTCGACACATTTCGACACATCTTTCTCTAGACATTTTGAAAACAAATATTTTTTTTTTAGGTGGGAAAATCGACTAATGACAAATCATGGAGTGGGTTTTAGTCAGTAAAAGTCTGACACGCCCTCTCACTCCATCCAAGCGCGGGATATGGCATTGGATGATTTTCCCAAATAAAAAAATGGGTTAGGTATTTGTATTCTAAATAAAAATGTGTTTAAAGGGAATATAAACTGTTCAACAACGTAAAACAAATAAAACAGCAAGGCATATTGAACCTACTACTTATAAATTTACGGTGTCCTACATCCGAGAGGTTAAAAGAACACATACAACAATAATAATATAAATAAATAATTTAAAAAACACGTGAAAAAACCATGTTAAAAAAGTAAATAAACTAAAAATCAAAAAACTAGATGTTTGTTAATTTTTAGAAAAGTGAAGAAAGTAGTGACTCATTGATTAAACACAGAATCTCGGAAACTACTTGATCTACAAAACTGAAATTTTCATCGCAGCCCTGACTGCGACCACTCAGTAAAATACTTTCTTATAGTATAAGAAGTCCCCCGACTCACCGACTGCGATGAAAATTTCAGTTTTGTAGATCAAGTAGTTTTAGTTTAAATACTTACTTGAACACTCTTGTTTTTGGGCAGTCGTGTATAAAGTATGCAATCTTGCTAATGTCTATTCTATACATCTAACATTTTCCTTAACAAACTCAGATTCCTTACAAACCTCTATAAATAAGCACCAAAAGCTTCAAAGATTAATTCCAAAGTGCACCACGTGTACAATAGCCTTAGTGTGAGCAAGTCTTTGATGTGCAACAGTGTGTAAATGCATTGGATGCGTCGCTCTGAGTTAATCATGTGTACCTCCGGCTATGTATATGAAGGAGGCTGGTTTGAGCAGTTCCCTGTTATATTTAGAATGGTTACAATAATCTTGAGTGGTTTAGTAATAAGTATTATTTATTTATTTATTTCCTTATTGCACACCTTAACTTATTACAGGACAGACATTAATAAAAAATAAATGTACAATAGGCGCTCTTATTACACGGGGCAATTTCTACCAGACAACCTTTGGATGGACTGAAACGAAAGGAAAAGATTTCAGTGTACAACAACATAAGAAAGATAATAAAATATATATACTTATAATACATAAATAAGTACATTACCAAATAATAAACTAATAAATATTAAAATATACGATAGAGAAAGGAGAAGAAAAATTGAAGTGATAGGTTATGATCCTTCACCATCTTTTTTTTAAAGTCGGTAGCGTTTGGGCACGCCTCACTTCTAGAATTGAACTATGATAGTTGTGAATTTGGTTGTTAGCAAATGTAAAAATCAGACGATCGATTTTAATTTATTTTATAATTTATGTACACACACATATATATATACCTACATAGAAAAAGATACCACATTATGAAAAATTGTACAATGGTACTGCTTATTTCAAAATGTTTTTTTTTTCTTTTTTTTTTGCTTAGCTTGGGACTAGACGGCGTTGTGTGATAGTTATGGAATACTATTATTATTATAGTGTTCTTGAAGAGTCATATGATCATGGAATATTGATTTTGATAAATGCTATATTGGTGCCTTTTTTAAGGTGGGAAACCATCTAATGACTTTTGCCACTCAGGTTGAAGCGAAAGGGCGTGTCAGACTTTTACTGACTAAAAGCACACCTGTGTCCTTTAGATGCCCTTTGCGTTCTAAGACCACGGGTTTTCTTTTCAAAAAATTCTTACTGGCAAAGCGGTTAACTTGTAAAGCCGCCTCTTACGTAAAAGGAACGCGGTAATAAATGAAAAATACTCACAGTTAGGTATCATACTCCGTGGAAAGTTGTACCGCAGCAGTTCCCTGGAGAGCTGGCATCTAGTGAAGGAGCGTGCGTGACCCTGGGAGGTGTGCACCACTCCTAACGTCACGAAGAGGAGCACCAATTGGGTTGGACGGGCCATCCTGGGGAGAAGACTTTGAACTTAGACTCTGGAAAGTGAAGATATTGTAATAGAAGGCTCAGATAAAATTATATTAATACCAGTATGTGTCAAAACATTATCTATTAGCTTTTGCCGGCGGCTTCACCCGCAGACATACAATATAGCCTATGTAACTCATGAATAAAGCAGCTTTCTATCGATCGGACTTGTACTTCCAGAGGTTACCTCCAAACATAATTTACCTCTTTATAATATTAGTGTAGATTCAATCCCAAAAACTTTGGGCTCAATAATGAAATCAATCCGTCACAGTTGTCATCTTATAAGTGAAAAACTGGGCAAGTACAAGTCGGTCTTGCGCGCTGAGGATTCCGTACAAACTTACCTATGTAAATAGTTCAATTCCCAAATGGAGTTTCGAAGATTTTTTCTGAATCGCCTAAAACAATTTTTTTGGTGACGTCAGATTTATTCCTGTACCTGTGCTCTAAAACCTTGTTCTCTGCCAAATTTAAGGATTCCCGATTAACGGGAAGTACCCTATGAATTTTGATTCCCTTGAGAGTGTCGAAATACATATTTTTTGCAAAATAAACGGCCGTATCTTGAAGTTTGATTTTTTCAGAGCTTCAAGGCCGCAGACCTGAGTATATCGTTTTAATTTCAACTCGATATCTCACCGCGTTCTTGAGATAAAGGGTCTTGACAGACAGACGGACAACAAAGTGATCCTATAAGGGTACCGTTTTTTTTTGAGGTACGGAACCCTAAAAATTTAATTCGTACGAGAATAAAATAATCTCAATTGTAGATGAACATTTCATGTAGTCTACAATGTCGGTACAAGTCGGGAAGCCTCTCTAAGAAGATTACCGTGAATAATAAAACGATGCCGAAACATCATAGTGAATGTTCAAATTCTGCGCCGCAAACTAAAACACAGAATGCGCCAACTAGTGGAAAGTACAGCATTTAATTAATGGCTAAAATTGCATTTTACTGTTTGTTTCTCATCATAATTATTCGTTTGTAGTTTGAAACGTAATACTAACACAGTATTACGTTTCAAACTACAAACGAATAATACCATCCGTTGTTACAGTTTCTTGAGACTTGTTACTAAGCTAGTTGTTTTGTGTTTTTTTTTAATTTTAACTCCTTGTGTGCCAATTGTACATACGCCTGCCCCCCTTTCTGACCACGTGACTGAGCGTTGAAATGATGTCAGAACAAAGGAATTGGAGGCGTGGCCAACTCGAGGCGATTGACGAATAGAGAATCGAAACGAAACGGTTGTAACTTGGCTAGGGGGGCTGTACAACTTGAATTATCTTCAAAAACGCTTAAGCGTTGTACTGTACACATGGGTGTACGAAATTGATCTGCATATTTTGCCTCTATATCTTCGTTTTTCCCAAGGGCTATCCAAAATGTGTTTTTTTTTTTACAATGACGTTGTCATTTTGGGGATTTTAGTTAAAAACGTGCATGTGAAAAGGTTTATGGTCGCTCTACAAATTGGTTTAACAATCGTTTCTTCGCGTACCGATATCTTTAGTGTAGCGGAAGCCAGTTAGGCGCAGTCCTGTCCGTTATGTCGATATTCTACCGCATTCGGTTAGATTGGGAGCCGGACTATTGGAAGAGGCTATGAGCATGTTGATCTCAAGAATAAAAATGTAGGAGCTACATTTGATATTTTACTCATCTGATTTTTTTTATATCAGGGCTGACCGTATATTATATGTATATTGGGGGAGGCGTATGTCCAACAGTGGACGTCTTTCGGCTGTAATGCTGATGATGATGTTTTTTTTCAAGGGGATCATCGTTAACTACACCTATGTTCCTTCAGTTGCCTTTGCGTTCTAGGACCACGGATTATTGTTTTAGAAGTTCTCCTATTTTTTTTTGAGTTTTGATAATTATCATCTATAAATGACTTCTCCCACTCTAGAGTGGAACAGGAGGGCGCTTACTGAGATGCTTACTGACCATGTCTATATTCCTTCGGTTGCCCTTGCTTGCCTGCCCCCTGCGATCTAATACCACGGGTTACTTTTTAGAAGTCCTGTTGGGGTCCTATGGTTTTGCTGACAAATTATATTATCAGCTTGGGCCTTGGAATATGTAACTTGAAAGTGCCTAGGCACGTACTTCACCAATGTCTCCCTTGATATATTAACTAGAGCCTAACGCTGGTTTTCAACTGAACCTGTGGTTGTGTCGCAACGGACGTAAAACAGTTTTGGTGTGTAATTTATATATGTATCGGTGAAACCTACCAAATTGTACCTGCTAAATTTTAAGTTTTTAGGTGTTATTGTTTCTGAGATTTCGTGATTAATCAGGGAGTGGTCGCTATAAAAGACTAGCTGACTCGGTAAACATTGTTCTGACATGTCAAAAATGCCTTTAACCTATTCTAAAACCTGCCAAATATATCACAAAAAAATTATTAAAAATCAGTTGAGCCGTTTCTGTGAAACGAATCGAATTTGCTAAATCGAGTACGAAAAACTGAAAACATGCAGAGAGTAAATACTTAAAAAATAAAATCTGCTGATGAAACAGACTCTAAAACCTTTACAAAAAATATTAATTTCCCCTCGAACTAATCTAAAATCTCCAGTATTTGTGTCACGTAAAAGCAAATTGTCTCTAGGCAAATGAGAACTGAAACAAAATACACACGATGCAAGGGATCTGTTGGGGCGCAATGAAATACTCTTAAGCTGTTGCAGTCAGTAACATGGAGATAGCTAACGTGCAAATACGTTGTTTCTCATGACAACAGTTTGATGTGATGTAATGCATATTTTACAGAGTTAGAATAACTCTATGCATATAATTTAAATGTAGATGTAGCTGTATTTATGTGTGTTTGTTTTGTGTTTCTCTTTTACAACCCGTTCACGACCTTGCCGCTGTGAGCGGAAACTAAGCGCGGGGCGGCGAGCGGTAAATCTAAAGTATGAAAATGTTTGAAGCACGCCACGTTTACCGATGCTGCACCGCTCGCCGCGCCACTCGTCGCCAGGACCATGACCATGACCAGGCCGTTAGAGTGAGAAATCATCTCTTGTTCTGGTTGATTATTGAGGCCCTACCACGAGCTTTTAACGCGATTCATTTGACGACCTAAACTGAACTGTTAAAGAAGTGAAGCCATACAGGGTGTTTGTATAGCTCCATCCCTCTTTATCGCTGGCACGACTGACACTTTAACACGTCATGTTAAGGCCCCTGACCAAAATACACTCGGGTTTCTTCAGTCGCCCTTTGAATTCTAGGGTCGCGTTTACACTTTCGATTGTGTGTGTGTAGAAAACGTATGAAGTAAATAACATGCTGGAAAGGTGATAAACTAGATGTTATAAAAAACAATGGTCTATTCTAGCTAAACCGCTAGAAGTCATAAGGCAGGCCTTAACCCAGCAGTTGATTGATACACGTGGACCAAAATTAGTTACCAGTAACCGGTTACTGTTATTATGCTTGGGCTCTTAATGAGATTGTACATATCAACTGGGAAGGAGAACGTCAACAGAATAGGTTCACCCGGACTGGCCACAATAATATTTTTATTTTATTTTTTTACTAACACTAGTTTGTAAGCTCGCATTGTACTAAAAAATATGGATGTAGAATCTGAAATAAATAATTTATTATTATTATTATTATTATAGGGAATATAAACAAAAACAAAGTCGTGTATTACTATTATGGACCAGTGCGTAGGAAATAGTCAAGAAAAAATAAACCATAGGGACGAAATACTGGGGCTGGAGCACGATAACTGAAGGAACATAGGTTGGTTTAAGTTGGTAAAAGGCAGACACTCCTTCTCGCTTCACCTAGAGCGAGAAGAGTCGTTGATAATTAGCCACTGTAAATTAAGAAAAAAACTGAAAAGACCCAATACTTACTACTTACTAATTGTAGTAAGTAGTAAGTATTGGGACCTTGATAACCTAAAGGTTTTGCAAACTAGAGTTCGTGAGTTAGATCTACCTCTCATTATTCGTCCGATCGTCCGGTAACCGTCCGGACCGAGCCCAAGTCATCGACGGCGCGTACTGTTCCACGCGCGCCTCAAGGAGTTGTCAGTAACTGTAGGGGCCCAGCAGGGTCGAAGCCTACTGGGGCCAAGTGTCTGATTCTGAAAGGAAGACTCGGCCCTGGTACGAAAGGCAACGAAGGAATATGAGTGGACTTTTAGTCAGTAAAAGTCTGACACTATCTCCCACTCCGCCCAAGAGCGCAGGATGTCATACGATGATTTTCCTACCGAAAAAAAAAACCTGCCATTATTAATAATCATTATCATTTAGTAAAGTAACAGATTTTAATTATTACTTCCGTCTAAACAATAAAAACACACACAAAGAAACTTCCTACTTCCAAACAATATTTCAAAATTCCGCATTAATTTAAAACAAACACCAACTCTCATTCATCCCGCTCCCTCTATAGGTGAAAAACGGAACAATGGCGCAGAGAATCACAGTGTAAAACAAGAGAATAGCAGCAGCATCAAAAACTTGAAACTCAATTAAAGCGATGAGCCAGTGAGGTGCTGTACTCTTTGTGCTTAACTACGAAACGGGGCAAGGCTGTGCGTACAATGGAGATTATAAGCGCAGATGTTTTAAAAAAAAGACGTGTGGCACTCGGGGACTGCCGCGGTAAAGCTATTGCATAGCATTTCTCATAAACAGCTGCTTATGTATTCGTCCGATTTCGGAGCAGCTCGTCTCGATTCGTGCGAGCTTCGTAGAGTCGTACAATACGTCTAGTTGCACGCACACAAACACCGTGTCGAAGACTGCCGAAAAGAAACGACGTTAGACAATGCACGGCCTTCAAGCCACACCTCCGTGCCCGTCGGAGTGGGGAGCGTGAGGTTTTTTCGTTACGGAATTTCTGGATTCGGTCCCCGCGCTCAAGGCCCGCGATAGAAGCTATGCAATAGCTTAAAAACCCTAAAGCATAATAAAGCATAATCAGCCTTTTTTGTTGGTCTCGTCGCGGGAGGTCATGGGTTCGATTCCCACCCAAGACAAATGTTTGTGTGATGAACATGATCATTTGTTATGTGTCTGGGTTTAATTTATCTATAATATGTATGTATTTAGAAATATACAAATATGTTTATCAGTCGTCTTGTACTCATATCACAAGCTCTGCTTAGTTTGGGACTAGAGGGCGTTATGTGAAAATTGTGTAAAAAAAAGTTCTGCATCGCACCATTATAGTTCGATTCCGTGCGATTTGAACTTATACTACGGCTCGAAAATCATCTCTCGGGCAGTTGCTCAAATCAGACAAACAATCCGTCTGGTCGGAGAATCCTTCCCTTTATTTTTAAATAAATAAATAAAAAAAAGTTTACAACTGTAGGAACTCAGGCCTCCTCTCTAGAAGAGGGAATGGGCCGTTATCCACCACGCGGGTCCAGTGCGGGTTGGTGGATGTCACATGTCTTCGAATTTTTAGTTCTAGGACATAAAAACCCGATCTACGAGTATACTAATATTATTTATAAAGAAGTATAAGTATGTGGAGGTTAACCTCTGCAATAGTATATTTTGATACAAGTGGAGAAATTTTGTGATTGAACTTGGAAATTTCCAAGTTTATCAAACGACGTTTTTCAATACACTCTTTTTTTTTACAAAGAAAGAAATAATTAAGGGTTTAGCGCGACTCGTGGGTTCGCTTAGCGCCCCGGGCAAGCTCGCGCACTTTTCCGCACTAGCGCGAAAAACAGTAACGTGCTTAAAATCCGAGTAAGTGTATTGATTTTTTTTGTAAATGTTACCTATATAGCCCATTTATCGGGGAAGGTTATGCATATAACAAGCAATGGCTAAAAGGAGCGGAATATTAACCATAAAAGCAGCTGAAACTACGAGGTAAAACTAGTATTTTAATAGAAATATACCATCTAAACTAGAGATAGATTATCTGTTGGATAGACCCATAACTTTCTTTTTATTTATTTTTTACATCAAGAATCATTTATAACATCTGCCAAACTGCATGGCAGTTTGTCGGCAACTGATCTAGTGGGCATTTGACCATTACATAGGCAAGCTCAATGGACACTCACTCGATCTGTCGTCTGTCTCTAATACAAGACGTCACGTCTGTACGAACACGTTACAAGTACTAATTCTAGTAGTCGCACTTCACTCGGGTCTCAACTTGCCATGCACAGGGCACGTACATCTAAGTGTATCTAAGTCTGCAGACGGCATTGCCGTGGCCGAACACAGGGTCAGGCAAGTCCTCTTGTTTTTACCCTCATCCCATAATACTTAGGGTCGGCGCAACACGTTTTTTTCTTCCACTCTGTCACCCCTCACGAACTCCCTTTCCTTTCATATTACTCTTCACGCAATCCATCCATCTTTTCTTTGGTCAGGAAAGTAATACTAAAAAAAACACTTTTGCGATCCACAGGCTAAGAAAAAGAATATTCAAGTGCAATTACACATGTACCATGTCAGCAAGATTGTAGTTGGTAGAAGTTTGATATCATTTTTCTGTCTTTTCTAATGTGTATGTTATCGGCAATCTGTATAATTCAGGAATTCTATACAATACCTAGGCAATGTATAAAATACCTGGGTCGTCCAAACAATGTATGAAATATTATGAATATTATTGCCCATTACATACTTTAACTAGGTAATATAAACAATTCCTAGGTATTGTATAGAGTACCTGCTGGTCCATGGGCAATATATAAAAGAAATAGATCTATATTTATCAATATTAAAGAGACTAATCTTGGTCTTTTAGGTTTTTATTTTTTTTTGTGTATCGTGCATTTCGAACATTTTTGCAAAAAACTACTTTGATATTTTTGACAGTAGTCGGCAAAACAGTCTTTTCACTTCCCTAAGTTACTACATTAGTAAAGTAAGTAGGTACTATAAAATACATTTCAGTAACAAAAAGTCGTTAGTGCGCGCTGCACCTAAGTGCGCTCCGGATGAGAACAAGTTATGGAACGGAACACCGCTGGCAGGCATTTGTTTTTGGATATTTTAGGCGAGAGAACGAACTAGGAAAGTTCATATAGTTATCGTTGTAAAAAAGTGTTGTTATAGAGACTTTAATATGCGATTTTTCATTTGAAACTTCGTCTTTAATCGTCTACCGGAGTGACTAGCTTTTGATTTAGGGTTATAATATTTCACCGGGACACCATGGCGGCGCGATCAGTTGCGCCGCCATGGTGTCCATAAGCTACCAAACTAGACACCATACAGACACCAGACTCGCTACACCACACTGAGACAGTATCAAAATGGACCTTAAGTGCACGCGTCCGAGTTCGTCGCGCCGCCAAATTGGTTGCGCAACCACACGGACACCGGGTGAGTAACTCTCTATAGAGCTGTATATATTTTGTTGGTAGCGGCGACTGATCGCGCCGCCATGGTGTCCCGGTGAAATATAGCCCTTAGGGCTGGTTTTTTTTTACAATCTTTTATTTAGTTTCACCTGTCCCGATGTTTGCTTGTCTGTAATCAAATCTTGCTAATTAAATTTGATCCACTTCCCGGTTACTGATTGAGCTGAAATTTTGATTGTATGTGTAAATCAGATGACATTGCAAAATTATTATGACATGGACCTGATCTGATGATGAACCGGAAGGTGACCATATGAGGCAATGATGCAATCGTTGATGGTGAATCGCACTAGTTTCTTATGACCCTATTCACTCTAGCCTTGAAGACACATAAATTATAATTGGACGGAAAGATCGCTGCAGATCTTGCGTGTATGCGACTCAGCAATGAGTCGCTTTCTTAAATTGGTCCTTAAGTCCGATTCTATGAAAAGCAGGGTTCTTTTGATATCTTTCCGAGTACTGTGAATAAGTTTCGATGGATTTTGAATTCAGCCTCATGGGGACCAAAATTCCTCCATCAGAACATAAGTCGGCTGCTGGTTAACTTTATCTGTGACAGAATCTAATGCTTAGCAGCCTCATATTCGTCATCATTATAATTTCAGCCGAATGAGGTCCAGTGCTGCCACAACGATTGGTTCTCAGGTGCGTTTCGCATCCTTCGGATTCCCTAGGACTTCATAGGTCTCCGGCCCCCAGGTCACGCACGTATACATATTTTTGTCTAAATATTGAATTGGACCTTGTTTCTTCTGTACTGTTTTTACTTCTGCGGCCATACCTATGTAACGGCCAAATTGTTCGAAGCCGTATAAATTAAAAAGTTGTCTGGCCTGTTGGTCTATTGGTAAGTAGCCTTAACTGCTATGCCGGAGGTATGTGTGTTGTCCTAGTACTTATAGCACAAAGTTCTGTTTAGTTTGGGATTTTTAATGTTATATATGTTGGTACAGGGTGCCGATCAACTCTATTTTGTGAATGATGGATGGGTGACGAGCAATAAACAAACTATTCCAGTCCACGCAATTGATTTATTATGAAGTAATCTTTAGCTATCTACTTCACAACGAGCCGTGAGACAGATCCCAGTCTAGATGTTGTTTACACGGCTGCTGACAGTGAAAAGAGCCCCACGTCTTTGCGGTTGGAATTTTTAATTTAAATCTGTTCGGCTCGTGCGAACGTCAGCCCAGAGTCAAGCAGTGTGACGTATCCGCTGACGTTCTGTTATCAAGTTTGCTTCTGTACTAAGCGTGGCAATGCTGCTAGCGTTCTGGGCACTTTTCCCATTGACATTGATGTGGAAGAATTTTTCGATGCCCCATGAGTTATTTTTCTACCCGTTTGTACATATTATTATTTTCAGTTTGTTTAAATACCGACATAGAATTGGTGGGATTCCTTCCGCTTCAAAAGTTGCATTTCAAGCATCCCATCGTCAACTTATATAGACACAAAGAAGTCACCTTCCAGCACCCGAATCCATACGCCACGTAAACACTGAAGCCCGCAATCGTAGCTCTCATTCGACGTTAAACAGCGCAGTACGTTTAAATTAACTAAGCGCTCAGGTATCGGTCTAGCTAATTAATATGTGCTAAGCAGAGTGCTCGAGCGCATTGATTAGACGATACGGCGTGCATGCTTGTTCAATGAGATCGTTCCAGCGATTTTTGTAGTAATTTTTGTCTTTTCTTTTACTATGTAGTTTATTTCTGTTTTTTTTTTTTCTTTTTGAATGATATAAAATAGTGCTTGACTGCGAACCCACCTGATGGTAAGCAGTGATGCAATCAATGATGGTGAACCGCACTATTTTTTTTTAAGAGCCTGTTCACTCTAGCCTTGAAGATACCTAAAGACACTAGTTTACAACCAGTAAGTCAATATTTAGTGACCCGTTCCAGCTTTGTATGGATGCTACAAATATTTGAAATTCTCAACTTTCCTTTAGATATTTATTACATATGCATGTAAGCTAAGCTTTCAGGTATTATTTATTAAAACTTTATGTATTAGTAAGAAATACTGTACAAAGGCGGACTTAATGCCTTAGGCATTTTCTACCACTACCAACCTTAGGGTTCTGCAGAAATAGGTGCAACATAATAGTAAACTAGATTAGAAATACAATAATAAATATATATAATTACATCATACATACAAATTAACAATGTTATTATGAAAAACGAATCCAACAAATCAACGCTGTGATTACACTAACTTCCTGCGAATATATTCACGTGCCTTCACCTTAAAAGTGAATCGACTGGACACCATCCTGATGTTCAGAGGGAGCGCGTTCCAAAATGAGATCGCCTGGACAAAGAAGGAGGACTGGATAAACACAGAGCGATGTGTTGGACATCGTAGTAGGCGATTATTGGTAGATCAGAGATTTTTATTATGACCAGAGTAAAGAAATTGAATTTGAGAATTCAGATAGGAAGGAGCAGAAGGTTTATCCAGAAAAGAAAATAGCGTTGTCAAGGCTCTTAGATATCAGTCTAGCTAATTAATATGTGATTAGACAATACGGAACAAGGCGATTAACATTCAAAACTTGGAGAAGAAAAAATTGGAGAGCTAATTCGTAAGAAGTTGGCATAAGTTAATGTTTTCCAGATGTCGATTTGGACTGTTTCACTATATTAGTTAGGTATGTAGTTTATTAATTTGAGTATGTATTGTATAATTGTATTACATATATGGTTAATTAGTATTTATAACTATTCTCGTATTTGTCTTCTCTCTCTCTCTTCGATCTTTATTGCACCTACCACTTTTTTTAGCTGCATCACCCAAAGCTTGACTAGTAGAAAATGCCTAAGGCATTAAGTCCGCCTCGGTACTTTTGTGTGCATAAAGCATTTAGCATAAATAAATTAATAATAATACGGCATGCATGCTTGTTCAATGGGATTGTTCTACTGATTTTTGTGGTCTCTTTCGTCTTTTCTTTTACTAGGTATTTTATTGACCAGTTTATGTAGTCCTCAGGCTGCACGCTTGAGGATTTTTTTATTTGACATTTTTATTTCATCTGCTCATATACTACAAAAATAGTTGAAATGAACTATATTCGCACACAGATTTTCCTCGCTTCAGTTGAACTTACATGTAAGTTTATTTTTTAAAAGCGACCCGCTTTACCGGTGCTACAAACTTTTGAAATTATCAACTTTTCTAGGTCCGTCCGTCTGTCCGTCCGTCAGCGGGTTGTGCCTCATAAACCGTAGAAGGTAGCAAGTGGTTTTCACAGAATGTGTATTTCTTTTACCAGTGCAAACACATAGAATAAAAATTAAAATAAAGTTAAAATAAAAGGAACCCTCTTTAATATCACTTACAAAAAATTTTTAACCCTTAAGGGGGCTACTTGATATACATTTTCACTGTCTTTCATACAACCGCTCTTATGCGATTATGACATTATTACACATTTTTCATTAGATATTTTAGAAACACAGTATTTTGTGGGTATTATCTAGGCTTCTATTGAATTTATAAATTTGTGTAAAACTAATTCAGTAAGGACTTCTGAAAATCTGCTATTTTGCATGAACTTTGAGACTTCATAATTTACTCAAAAATTAGTAAAAGTCAAAAAAGTATAATAATAGAAGCCTTGCAAATTGAAACAGGATTCTGAATGATGAAAATTTTTTTTCAAAAGCTTTTAGAGAACAAAAAAGGTTTTAGAAAAAAACACGTATTCCCTGGAACAAGTTTTGTGAAATATGCTAGTAAATCACGGAATTACCGAATGCCAACAGAGTTTTCAGGCATTATCTCTCTTTTTTGCTTTGCCTTTTAATCCAACATCGCGTTGGATTGCGTTAGATGAAGCAACAAGCTTTTAAACTATGCTCGGTTGTCAGCGTTTTTTGCTCGATTCTAAAATTGTAGTACGAAACCATTCGTGTGCGATTTCGATTCGCGCTTGACCAGTTTTTCACAGTCCTCAGGCGTAAAGATTTGATATTTTTATTGTAACTGCTATATATAAAAATAGTTGAACGATATTCGCACACGGATTTTCCTCGCTTCAATCGAACCACGAAACGCGATACACGTTCACATATTTTGTTTTTCCAGCGCTGCATCGCTTGGTATGTTTTGACCAGAATTTTTTCAGATTCCGTTGAACAGTACGCTTTAAAAAGGACTCGATATATCTGCGTTGTACGTTGTTGTAAATTCACTGAAAAAGTTTTAAATAAGCTCTTGCTCTTAGTTTTAGTAAATTTAATTTTAAAGATGATCCTCAGTCTTTGAAGTTTGTACAGCAATTCGGTACACTATATACACTTGTATACGCTACCATACTAAACAGTATACACTAGTATATCAGCCCAAATTCAGATTTTTACGATACCGAATCGAGGCTTGTTTCTTTGTTATTGTTGACTAGCTGTTGCCCGCGACTTCGTCAGCTACAATTTCAATCGCGATTTAATTAATTAATTTTACTTTAACATAAAATGACTAAAAGTCAAAGCCCCAATTATCTTGAGTAAAAGTAGCGTAAATTATTAGTCCTTATAACATAACACATCTATGCTGTTAGTGAAAGTCCCATCAAAACCTGTTTATCCATTTAGGAAATTTTCCCTACCCCCGGGGAATTAGGTTCGATTCCCACGAGAAAATAGAAAGTAGCTTAAGTTTACTTATTATAAAATTAGCTATATCTCAGTAAAACCCCATAAAATCTCGTTTCTGCGGGCAAAAGATCCGGTTCTACATTTCCTCTTTTACCCGCCCGTAACTTGTAAGTAGCTGAACCGATTTTGATAAAACATCACTGAAAAACTTACTTTCAAATAAAACAAATCGCATCTAAATCGGTTCAGCCGTTTCAAAGCTATGATGCTACAGACATACACACTCACATAGCTGTCAAACTTATAACACCCCTCTTTTTGCATGGAGTAGTTAAAAATAAACGTGCTACACAATTCTTATTTATCACTACAGGGGTTCATGTAATTGGCTGATCGGTCCACGGAGCTAATCGAGTTCCGAGCCTTGAAATTGTAGCCCTGGATGGTGAACCTCTATTTACATATTGAGACGGCTTCGAGTAAAGGCAGGGTAGCCATCACTTAAGTCTGGCAACTAGGACTAGAAGCTTTAATCGCCGGATTTCAGAAGTCACTCGGACCATAAACTATTTTCTAAACTCACTCTGTATAATAAAAAATGCTTTATATCAACAAAAAAAATAAAAAAAAATTCAAACAAAAAAAAAGTCTTTTACCATCTTGAATTAAAAACTATATTTTATTTATTCATTAAAATTTCATGCAACACAAAGGTACAAAACGGACTTAATACATTAGGCATTCTCTACCAGTCAACCAAGGGTGGTGGAGAGACCAGATGGCATGAATTTTCTTACAGTTTAAAAAATATTTGTTTAATTCTTGAAATAAATTTCTGCACGGTGGCGGTGTCCCATGGTTTGAGAATGTTAAACCCGGACAATAAATTAGACCGCACCCGGACATTTCCCAGACGCCTTTTAATAATAATATAAGCCTTGACTCCAACAAATAAATTAAGTTAACCAACTTAAATTAAAGACTCTGCTAAGTCGATGAAACCTTCAACTTCGTCCGTTTGCCCAATTTTGGCAGACTTCCTCCATTATTTGGAGGGTAGTGGTCATCTTTGCCCGCGGTGACCAGCCATCTTGTGGTGATGCCTTTTAAACCAGGAAGAATCCGGTGAAACTCGGACGGATGGCAACCCTGAGTAAGGGGAATGCAGCGTTACTTTGAAATTGAACGACCGATGTGGCGAGACGTTTCGACACCAATTTCCCATCAAGCATATGATTAAGACGTGTTTTATTTTTTGGTAAAACAACTTAGTCATTACTCTAATTTTAATTTACCTTTCATCTAAGATAATTAGATTTTATTTCATTAAAACTAATTGCAATTTGTATAAAGACCTAACTAAACGTCATGTTTACACTTCGCGTGACTCAAGGTCTTGCTTATACCTGGGACAGAGGATAAGCATTGCCATACAGTGTGACAATATTGCCAGTGTTTTGGGCACATTACCAATAGCGTTACGCAAAAGAGATTTTTCGCGCCATATTTTAAATGGTTTTTAATTAGTTAAAGATTTATATCATCACTAGCAATCCCGACAGACGTTGTTCTGCCCGAAAATTGGGATTTCGTCAGAAAAAAATGTAGAACTCGATTGCAGCGCCACCTATCGGGCTCAATTGTATTTCAAACCAGAGACCTACTCAAATATACACACCACATTTTATCCATATCGGTGAAGCCGTTTAGGAGGTGACAAACACTTGTAACAAAAGTTATATACATATAAAAATGAGTAATTATATGTTATGTAGGTAATTAGAAAAATACGATCTTATAACTAGTTATCCTTCACTTCTTTCTCTATCCTGATGATATCCCATCTTAAAAAAAAAACATGCTTATGTCAAAAAATGGATTCTTTCGGCTGATGATGAAACCTAAATGAATGAATGAATCTAAAACCATATTTTTTAAATATTTCATTTGTAAAATAAATGTCTACGCGTTTAAAGTCGCTTTTGCGTTGAGATACTGACTAGTCCTTATTATATGATATATATATATATATGATTCCATCAAAAAGCTTATGTAGTATACCTACTAAAAATTTTTTTTTTTAACTTTATCATAAACCTAAAAGATGCCAACGCAATGCAGCTAGATATATATATATATATATGTGGAAGCTTGTTATTAGCCTGAAAGCTTTCTTTAAAAATAAATAAGTAAATAACGTGTAATGCAATGGAAACAAACGGCAGTAATGCACAGGAGTATAGAGCTATGATCAAATGAAACAAACTGAATGTACCAAGTTTAGTGCGCGACTATCTACTTCTCAGGAAATATTTAAATTATTCACTAAACTTTAAAGAGCTTGATTCCCTCGTATTGTCAGCTTTTAAATAGATAAATTGTTAAAATGTATCACATCATCATCATTTCAGCCAATCAGGTAATGTGCGACAGGTTGTCGGTCTACCTTGTGGGAGGCTTTCCAACGCTGCATCTTCCGGTGCGCGGTTGCCACTCTAGAACCTTTCAGCCACATCGAACATCCGTTCTACGAGCAATGTGCCCTGCCCACTGCCACTTAAGTTTGGCTATTCTTCGAGCTATGTCGGTAACCTTTGTTCTCCTGCGGATGTCTTCATTCCTGAAGCGATCACGCAAGGAAACTCCGAGCATGACCCCCTCCATTGCCGGAATTACATTAAATCACGTAATTACCGAATGCTGACAGAAATTTCGTTGTTTCTCTTTTTTCGCGTTGCCTTTTCATCAAACATCGCGTTGGATTGCGTTAGATGAAGTAACAAGCTTTTAAACCATGCTCGATGTTGACGATAGGCGAGTGAAAAAGACCCCTCTTAATGTACGATTTTAGTGTATTATAACTTAACAACGATGTATAATACAATGATGACGCTTATTAACTGTGTTACCCGAATAAAATCCGGAATCGGAATCATTAATTCGATCAAATACTCTATCATTTTCATTGGCTGTGAAAAACAAATTACGTTAGCAGTTTATTTACTTACCAAGTGAGTTTAATAATTAAATATTAATTGAGAATCGTCGAATGAGTAATCAATGACAATTTTATAACATCAGAAATTATTATGCGAATTTAATTCATGTTTAATACATTTCATCTCTTGATAAACTGAATATTTTTAACTGCGTATAAAAAATCTTATCTATCTATCGTTATCTGAAATCTTTATTGTCTATAAAAAATAGCGAACGTGGCAATGCTGCCAGTCTTCTGGGCAAATTTCCGGATGACAGTGATGTGGAGGAGTATTTCGACGCCTGAGTGTACTTTGTATTTTTGTATTATATTTATGTACATAGTTAGGTTTTAGTATAATTTAGTTAATATTTAAGTTTTTTTATGTAAAAATAGGTAAATTTAGAAAAATTAATATCTATAATATATAAATAACCTTTCTTGCAGTCGGGTAGAAAGAGAAACTGACTGACTGACATATCAACACACACACATATATATAGCCTCTTTTTTGTAATATGAATGTGAGAACACTGTAGACTCCGTGGATTCATAGATTACTTTCTGTTACTCACTTTATGATTATTTTTTTGTGCCCTTGGTTACAATATTGACTGATCCACACTGTCTTCACATATGTATCTATTAATATTGTAATATGGAAATATTGTAAAATTAATTTAAAAAAAAAGAGTAACCATGGAATTTCTTGCCGGCTCTTCTCCATATGAAACGACCAACTGGAACCGAACGACCAATTGGAACCGTGCACTAGCTTCTAACGTTTTATAAGTGTCCATGTAGGCCTATGTGAAATTTTCTTTTTGATTATTTGCATTTTTTTTTTTCCTGGTTGATAGTCAGAAAATCTGACACCTGTCCTTCTAAGGACTACCGTGCTACCCGGTAACTGAATTGTACTACAGCTACTATATGATATCTGACTGCTTAGGCAAACTGAATTGTAGAATCACTAAACAGTAGCAGTTTTAAGAGCATCCAACTCGAAATATATTTTCACTGTTTTTCATACAACCGCTTTTATAATATGGGATTGTGACATTATTACAAATTTTTCATTAGATATTTTGGAAACACAGTATTTTGTGGATATTATTGAAATCAATTTATAAATTTTTGTAAAACTAATCTAGTAAAGACCTCTGAAAATCTGATATTTTGCATGAATTTTCACACTTCATAATTTACTCAAAAATAAAAAAAGGAGAAAAAGTGTGACAATAGAAGTCTTGCAAAATTAATCAAGATTCCGAACGATGACAATTTTTTTCAAAAACTTTTAAGGGTTTATAAAAACTACTTATTTCCTGGAACAAGTAAATCACGGAATTACCGAATGCTAACAGAGTTTTCAGGCGTTATCTCTATTTCGCGTTGCCTTTTCGTCAAACATCGCGTTGGATTGCGTTAGATGAAGTAACAAGCTTTTAAACCATGCTCGATGTTGATGATAGGGGAGTGAAAAGGACCCTCTTCTCTCTTAATAACATCAGATTTTTTTACGCTCGAACAGTTACACATAAATACTTCGAAAACCATTTCGTGTTGGAATTTCAGATTGTTATCATTGCAATTTTAAAACGATCTTTTCCTGAATATTATTTTAGAGAAGTTATTTTAAATAAAATAAAATGGTCGGTTTCATTTTGATTGAGATATTAGTATATTAAATACCCGTAATGTTTTAAGCGATATTTTTTTTGTTATATTTATGTTTTCGTGTTACCAAAAATTGTTAAAAACTGTTTGAAATAATATTCACTGAAGTATTTTTTTAGGATTGGATTCTTACTATTATTGTATAGATGAAAGTTTGTATGTATGTGTATGTTTGTAGCTTATATATGATAGAATAGATTTTGATAAAATTTGGTACACGGAAAGAGGATATTCCACATAATATAAATATTACACTATTTTCACTCAACGCTATCTATTCCCAAACTAAGCAGAGCTTGTGGTATAAGTACTACAGAACTGATAAATATATTATTTTTAAGTACATACATATTATAAACAAATTACACCCAGACACAGAACAAATGATCGTGCTCATTACAAAAATATTTGCTTTGGGTAGGAATCGAATCCTCCGGAATAGCAGTCAGGGCCACTAACCACTAGACCAACAGGCTAGTCAATAATGTCCTGGAATAGCTCATAGGCATTTTTTATTTATTTATTTAAACATCATGTACAGTAGTGGTACATAGGCGGACTTAATGCAACAAGGCATTCTCTACCAGTCAACCTTTGGGTTAAAAAGAAAATAATGTGGTAGGTTTGCACAATAAATAAATAACAGATATTTTAAAAAGAACAAATAACATAAAAAATAAGTTATTTATATTAATAAAATACATATATATGCTAAAATTATAAACTAATAAATACTATGAAAAATATCAAATCATTAAGAAAACTCAATAATAATTCCGACGAAGACCAAACTAAAGTTGAGAGGACTTCAAGTAGTAGTTCCGAATCTTACGCTTGAAGGAAAATTTACTATCAGATTTTTTTTTATTTTTTTTTATTTCGAGAGTATCTTCCATTGGGATATTTTTTATTATCACGCGGGCGAAGATATTTAGACTTATTTAAAAAAAGATGGTTTATAATATAGTATATGATTGAATTCGTATACAAAAGCAAGTAGATAATAAACTGTTGTTTGAATTCACCTATTTTACTTGAAGCTTAAATAAAAAAAAAAACCATAATTATAATCTCATTTAAAATAAAAACAAGATTTATTGCTTAGCGGTAGGTAACGTCATTATCATTACAGAAGAGAAATGCTTCTGCCCTTAATTTTTTCAATATTTGCCTATTACCGTAAAAACACATTTGAAACATACACCATTACTTTTGAGAGGAAGTAATATCATTTATGTTAAAATTTTATAAAAGGAGAAACTGACTGACTGACATATCAACGCACAGCTGAAACTAGTGGGAGTAGAAGGTTGAAATCTTGCACGAGGTTTCCTTTTATGACGTAGGCGAGCACTAAGAGATGATTTTCCGAAATTCACCCCCTAAGGGGAAGAAACGGAAGTCCAAAGTTAGTATGGAGAAACCTGCTTACACGCGGGCGAAGCCGCTGGCAGAAGCTAGTTTTTAATATATTATTAATATTTTTTAGATTTTATCATAAATTTATTTTTTGGTTTAAGTATAATAGTTGATAGCTGCTCTGTCACATTAGGTAAAGGCCTGTAAAGATAGCTGTAAAGAGGATAAATAAAAAATAAACAAATTTAATTTATCCCCAGTCATCCGTAAACCCTATCTTAACTTAAACAAGGCCTTATCCCTAACTTAAAGCAAGTTAAACTTACCTAATATTCAGCTAATATCCGACGATACCGCTTGCACTTGCGACCAGCTTGCCCTCCCTGCGCTCAGTGGCTGGGAGAGGCCAATTATCCACTTAGTAAGCTGCACGCAATTGTAACGCATAGGGCTTAAGGGGGAGACAGTTATTTTATTGCCAATTGAATTTTGATTACAATACTTATCATAATTCTTGTTTTACTATTGAGGAAAATATTATTTTTTATTATTATTTTTGTACCATTACATTTTTGCTGTATGAAGCGACTGACCGTTGTTTCCGTATTTCTTTTCAAGGTAAACACTGGCCTCATCTTGTTTAAATCCTATTTGCAAAATAAATGTGTCATGATACTGTGCCTGTTATGGAAAATAATATCAAATTTGTTGGTCCTTAGATACGACTGTTTTATTCATGTCCTGACCATTACTGTCTGATCTAGATTGCCTGAAAGAGATGGCAAAATGCTATAATGCCCCTTTTGAAGGTTCCTTTTTTGTGTCACATTGTAAAATAAAGCAAACCTTTGTTTTTTTTGTCTGCGCCTTCGAGCCTTTAGTACAAATATTAGTATTAACGCAGCGGTTTGCACTGGCAACCCGAAACAGTTTTTTTCGATGCCACCCGCTAGAGCGCGCGGAAGAGGTTGACACATAGCTGCGAGAAAATTCGAACAAAAACGGCTCACGCTCAAACCGTCCACATAAAATTTTTACTTACGAACAAGTCAAGTATATTTCGTAAACTCGAAACACCGTTTTATTGAGCATAGCATAGCAAGCTCCAGTGTCTCATGCAATTTTAATATAAAATTGCTATATTGTAGAAATTTTATATTAAATTAAACACTTTGGCAGATGATCCAAAACAAATTGTACATCCTGCCTTCAAAATATGTCAATTAAATTCAACAGACCGATCCAATTATCTTTTAAAACCATTACAGAGCTCCCCAATTTAAGGAAACACAAATCTCTTGATCTCTCAATCCAAAAGTCAACGTTTTCCAGAAATTTCGCAGCACCAGTTATTGTCCCCAATTTGGGCGGCGGTAATCCTTGCAACCTGTCCTGTCATCCACGCCGTTTCGACGTACGTACTATGCTTTACCGACGAACGGCTTCGTTTCGACGTGCACTAACAATCGAAGCTGGGTTGGCCAGTTGGAGATGCAGGCTCTTATTTAGACTTAGCGTGGACCAATGAGGGTTTAGCTTAATCTAAGGATTTACTTTGAAGCTATAAGGGTTCGGAGTTAACTATGTTGCGGGTTTTTTCGTTGAATTTTGTTCGATTATGTTTTTGTTTTGTTGGTAGTCCAGAATGTTTGTTTTGACGAGGAGAGTGCTTATCAAACCTCATTAATGCAAATCGTAAAGAACAGCTGTTTTTTTTTGGAGATGTCAAAAATACTGTTTAAAGGAGCACGGCTGTTTAATGATAAGATTTACCGGAAGAATTAGAGACGTGTGATAATATTAATATGTTTTAATCTAAAAAAAACAAGTGTAGGGTATATACATGTTTTTTTTTTGACGTGGCCTACACATCAGATGTGAATATCACAATCATCGTCATCATCATTTCAGCTGAAAGACGTCCACTGTTGGACATAGGCCTTCCCAAGTATAGCCACAATGCTCAGTCCTGTGCGTCTTGCATCCATCAGATCTTTTACTTTCTTGGACCACAGGTTTGCTTTTTAGAAACTCCTCATAACTTTGGCTGGCATCGGCTCTGCTTAGCACCTCCAGTTTTGCTGACATCTGGCTTGTTAGTCTAGTGGTTAGTGACCCTGACTGCTATGCCGGAGGTCGGGGGTTTGATTCCTACCCGAAACAAATGTTTGTGTGATGAGCACGATCATTTGTTCTGTGTCTGGGTGTAATTTATCTATAATATGTATGTATTTAGATAAGTACGTTTATCAGTTGTCTAGAACTAATAACACAAGCTCTGCTTAACTTGGGACTAGACGGCGTTGTGTGATAGTAGTGGAATATTATTATATTATATAATATATCTCTTAAATGATTTCTGATGCGTTATTAATCTTGAAAACGTACTTACTTATCTACTCATATTTTTGTTAAGCTGAAATAAAGAAATGTTGCCTGATGGCAGGAAAATACTATTTACTCTTATATTATAAGTCACGCCTGAACAGTTCAACGGATATGGATGTTTGGAACAAAAGAAGACAGGAATTAGGACAGAGGATAATTTTTTATCCGGGAAGTACGATCTGCTGGCTTTGTTGACTTGTTATTGACATTTTCGCAGACGAAGCTACTGGAAAAATCTAGAAGATAATAATAATTTAATGGTAGTACTTTTTGTTGGGGATCAATAAGGAATATAAAAATATACATGAAAAATATGTATTACCTAATCAGTTTATCAGTGAACACAATACCGACAGAATCAGTACCTAGAATAAAAAACAGGATGTAACAATTTCAAACAAATGTATCTGTTATCTCGCCAAAGCGCGATTTTTGATCTCGGAGGACACGGTGGAGTATACGGTGGAGACGTGCCCAGCTTGGGCGGAGCACCGCTGTATTTTCGTGGAGGCAATCGGCGGTAGCGACTTTTCGCGCCGGGCCCTGGTTCGGGCTATGGTCCGGAGCGAGGAGGAATGGAAGGCGGTCGCCTCCTTCTGCGAAGCAATAATGTTAGCGAAGGAGGAGGCGGCACGCGTGAGAGAAAGAACATCATCACGCCCCAGCCGCCGAGATTCCGATACAGAATACCAGCCGCGGGCTTGTGGACTTCGAACAATGCGTAGCTCGTCATTCGGCCGTCCGGTAATTAACCGGATCGAGCCCAGTCGTCAACAGCGCGTAGTAATCCACGCGCTCCTCATAGAGATGTCAGTAAACCGTAGGGGCTCATCAGAGCCAATGCTTGCTAGCTAGGACCGCGGGGAATTTCTAAAAAGGAAACCCGTAATCCTAGAATGCAAAGGGCAACTGAAGGACACAGGTGTGGTTTTAGTCTGTAAAAGTCTGACACGCCCTCTCGCTCCACCCAGAACGCGAGAAGTCATAGGATGATTATACACCTTAAAAAATAAAAATGCCCAACCAGAAAACATATCCTATAGAAGGTTGCAGAGTAACTTGAATGATAGTATGATATGACAGTATTGCAGTTTGCTTTTATAAGCTTTTATAGATCTTTTGTTTCAGTAGCTTGTAGTTTCATGCTTCAAAGGATCTCAAACGATGTTTTGAGATTGAAACTATGCGTCCGTTTTCATAACATGAACAGAGGTTTTAGGATTGTATAGCTAAGCTGCAGCTGACTGCATGTGTAGATTCTGTTCCGAATCTATGAGCGGTTTGGTTTTGAATTTAAGCCTTATCTATACGATAATATAATAATAATAATAATGTTTTTTTGACATATATAATATCATTTTGACCGACCTGTTGGTCTAGTGGTTAGTGGTCCTGACTGCTATGCAGGAGGTTGTGGGTTCGATTCCCACTCAAAACAAATGTTTGTGTGATGAGCACGATCATCATATTGTATTATTTTATGCAAGTAACTAAGACTTATGATTATACATAACATGGAACATCACACCAACAAGCAACCAACATACAAATATTTCACATACATAGTTACAACCATAAGAACATATAAGGACAGTTGGGCACGCCATAATTATGACCGTAAGTCCCCTCTTAGCCACTCCTCGGCTGGAAAGACATGGAATGAACATGGTCAGTTCGGGAAGTTCCTGCACCGGATTCGTCCGGAAGTGACGCCCGGGTGTCACCAATGTGTGGACCGCCTTGAGGACACGGTAGAGGTGTGCTCGGCTTGGGCAGAGCACCGCATACACCGGGGTGGAACGCGTGGGTGTGTCAGAGTTTTACTGACTAAAACCACACCTGTGTCCTTCAGTTGCCCTTTACATTCTAGGATTACGGGTTTCCTTTTTAGAAATTCCCCGCGGTCCTAGCTAGCGAGCATTGGCTCTGATGAGCCCCTACTGCTGATTTAAACAAGTGCAAATATAGCTAACCTGACCTCTATCATTAACTAGCAAGAATATTAAGTTTACAAGCTTTCTTGCTACAAAATCTCAATTTTTCAATCACACAATGACGTTGCAGAACTTAATAAAACCACCCAAAGTTTTTCCAAACTTATATAAGGTAAGCCGTTAGTCGAAACTCTAATTCCCTTACACCGCATAAACTTCGATGCAACAAACACTAAATTCAATGTACATAGTGGACAAGCTAGGACCTCCTCGGAGAGTTCACAGACTACACCATTTCCCTGTAGATCGAGAGTAAACATAGCGTCGAGTTATATTATGCTGCTGGGCTAACAATGGATCGGGGAAGTTAGTCTGCTGTTGCAGATTAGCGTTTGGGCGTGTTCTAATCTTTCAGCAGTCTTATTTTGGAGTCGGTATTTAGAAATTGTTTAGCGTAACTAAATAGAGAATCTTTCGCGTGTTTGTGGTAATAGGATTCTCAAACGTCTAAATGTATTTGAACACAGCTATTATTATCGTGTTATAGTATTTACTGTTCAAATTTGCCTAAAGGATTGTGCGAAAGAGTCACCATGGCTCTAGAACGCTAAAGGCGACTGAATAGACACGGGTGGCTTTTTTTAAAGTCTGAAAGACCCTCTTGCTCCACCCAAAGCGAAAGAAGTTATTGATGGATTTCCACCCTCAAAAAAAATATCCTTATAAAGAGCGTCTCAACATGTCTGTAGATCTTACTTTCACATAAGGATAAAAAGCAACCGTGAAATATCTCTTAAGATAAAATACTTATTTTCAATTTGTTGTCCTATCAGCAATCTAGGATAAACTTCAGATAAAAAATGATGGTACGTGTCCAGTTTGGAATCTCACGGCTTTATCGAACCAATTGTTTTTTTTTGTAACCGTTCCAATCTATTGGTAAATACTAAGGTTTGTTTTGGAATGGAATAACTATGTTTTCGAATACTCCTACTCATATATTAAAATGACAGACGTTATGATTTCCTTCAAGTTGTCATGTTAAAGAGTAGGGATGAAACATGTGTTACTAAAATAGTTATGATTATACATGTTGGAAAAATGGAGAGGGAGCGGGAGGCCAAAATAGATGAATTGTGTGCGGAGAAAAATTAAAGAAAAAGTGAGTCTTTGTTAGCATGCCGGTTGACAGGATAGAATGGAAGCCAAAAACGTGTTGCACAGACCCCAAGTAATACAAGGACAAGGGCAGGAAGATGACGAAGATACGAATAGAGAACAGTATTAATTTGTTATAATATAAAATAAAAAAGTAAGGTAAATATCTAACAAATTACATTTTGGTTTCTAAATTCAGTCATTTCGTTTTTTCTTTATTTGTTCGTTTACTTCTAGACATCAAAATAAATTCTGCTCTTTAGACCAAATTACACCAACGATGTCATAACACCTACAATACAACTCTATTAGCTTACGAATGTGATGGTCCAAGAAAAAAAAGAACAATAAAACAAGGACAGGACTGTGATAAGCGATCGGGACGAAAGTTCGGAACTTGGGTCATTCTGTAAATTGCTGTTAGGTTGATTATCCACCAAAGCTGAGCGAGAAGCTTGCGCGGTGTGAGATGCTGTGAAACGAGAAGCTAAGTGATGCGAGGATGCGTAGCAAACTCGTTTCAGCTGTGTGCGGGCGGAGTTGTGCAAACATTTTTTATTTTTCGTATTTACAATATCTAGCTCTGCTAGCCTAGATATGTGTGAAATATCTAGGTGGTGCAAGGATTTGTAGTGGCACTGTGAAAATGTGTGGCTATTACCACCAAAGCTGAGCGACGGGCTTGTACAGTGATGCGTTGTAATTCTGTGAAACATTGCGTAGCTAAGTGGGGCAAGAATGTGTATGTGAACTCTTTTCAACTGTGCGCGCGCAGAGTTATGCAAACGAGATGTTTGTTTGTACAGTAGGTCTTCTCATTAGGTAAACCTAGCTCCGCTAGCCCTATTCCACCAGTGAAAGAAATGCGTGCGATGTAGCTATTTAGTGCGGCGATGTGAAGTGGCATTGTGAAGTGGCATTGTGCAGTGGCATTGTGAAACTGAGTGATAGTTTTCACCAAAGCTGTGCGTGGGCGGCATACAAACATCTCTGGCTTTATGATATTTACATACACCTAGTTCCGCTAACCCTTTTCTAACAAAGCTAACATAAGCTAGGTTCGAAAAATAAAATGATCTCATTGGTCCTTTTTCAACGGAGGTTTCCAGGACTTGATGCTAAGCAAATAATCACTAGAGGTATGCAGCTGAGCTACCTCGCTCATCTCTGACAAAAACACCCTTACGGAACTTATGGTTCTGGGTCTGTTCTCTGCTGATTTCTCGTCACTGTTATTGTCTCAATACGAAATAGGCTATTGCAAAGTGATATTGTATTTATTTATGTATTGGTGATTTCGTTTTATGGGTGGAAATGGGTTCGGTAAATCGGTATTGAGTTAATCGTGCGATCGGAAGTTAGGAAGTTTTTTGGATTGGGTCTTGAATTGTGATGGTATGATCTGGAAAGCTGTTTCGCAAGTTCCGATGTTCAGATGATTTGTTTACATGGTTGTTTTATTATAGCAGACAAACAATATTTTTGTCATTTTATCGTTTAATAAAACAAAGCATTTTTGGGACAGTTTTATGGATGGATTTTACATTTAATTTAATACCTATTTAACTATGCAGGTGCTTAATTAAATTATATCGATGAAAATCACATCTTAGTTTGTATCATCATCATCATCATTTCAGCCAAAAGACGTCCACTATTGGGCATAGGCCTTCCCCAAGCGTCGCCACAACGACCGGTCCTGTGCGTCTCGCATCCAACAACTTAAGTGTCAATAGGCAGGGCACATTGCACGCAGAACAGATGGTCGATGGGGACTAAAGGTTCTAGAGTGGCGACCACGTACCGGAAGATGCAGCGTTGGAAGGCCTCCTACAAGGTGGACCGATGACCTGGTGAGGGTCACGGGAATCAGATGAATGCTACTCGATGAACATAATTTTTAAATATGACGGAAATAAAACTTAAATTACATCAATAAAAAAGAATTCTAAGTTTGACGGAAATACTATTTAAATTTATAATACATTGTTAATAAATAATTCCTAAGTTCAAAAATTTACTAAATAACATTGATGAAAAAAATAAAATTCAGTTGGGCAGAAGTTTTTTTTATTATTTAAATTGCATTGATGAAAAGGGATGTGAGAAAACTGAAATGAAGCAAATGTTTATTCATCATTATCATCATCATTTCAGCCGAAAGATATCCACTGCTGGACATAGGCTCCTAAGTGTCGCCATAATGATCGGTTCTGTGCGTCTCACATCCATCGGATTCCCGCGACTCTCACTAAGTCATCGGAAATATCTAATTCATAAATAATAAATCTGTAGAAGTTTTATGTCGTGCGCGCATCACGTAAAATGTACGAAATCGATGTAGATAAGTTTTATACATTAAAATTGTGTGTAACTTGATATATTACTTAAGCTTTATTTCATCGCAATTGGTTGGCTATATCGAAAGATATTTTTTACTTTTTTCCCCTTGGGAAAATCATCTTATGACATCCCGCGATCTTGGGCGGGGCGGGAGATAGTGTCAGACTTTTACTGACTAAAAACCCACTCCTGTTCCTTCGTCGCCTTTCAGAATCAGACCCTTGGCCCCAGTAGGTTCCGACTCTGCTGGGCCCCCACAGTTGCTGACATCTCCCTGAGGCGCGCGTGGAACAGCACGCGCCGTCGGCGACTTGGGCTCGGTCCAGACGGTTACCGGATGGAGAGCCACCCATTGCTCGCCGTCCGTAAGCCCGCGCCTACGGTGGCCGGAAATCGGGATCGGAATCCCGGTGGCGGTTAGGGCGTGAGGACCGTTGCCTCACGCGATCGGCCGCCTCCTTTGCTAGCATTACTGCTTCGCAGAAGGAGGCGACCGCCTGCCACTCCTATATCGAAAGATATACTATATTCATTGACAGTTAGGCGGGTCAGCTAGAAGTATACAAATATTACAAAACTTCTCAGGAGAAAAGAGATTTTTACGGTAAAGGACAAACCATTTAAAATTTAATTATAAGCATTAAATGCAATTAGTTCTAAGTTTTTTCGTTACCTATAAAGATTCTATAATATATGAATTTTAATAATTTAGGTAGTATTCTAGTAGTATTTTTGCAATGATACTTATAAAAGACATCATTATCATCATCATCATTATTATCATTATAATTATATATTTTATTATCATTGTCATTATGTTTATTAAATTATATACATATTGATTACATTTTTAAATATTTCAAAAAAAAAAAAAAAAACATTTAAAAATATAAAAAATAGTAGCCCACCGGCATCGGGAACAGGGTCCATGCTACCGGTGGTCAGGGCTCCTGAGAGAGGAATCTCCTAACAATGCGCGCCGTGTCCAGGAGAACTGCTTTCTGAATCAGGCCCTTGATCCAGCTGCCTAACGAGAGCCTCCTCAGATGTTGTTCGAGGCTCTTAGCTATTAAGCCATTGGCCGTTACGACTATCGGCACAATGATTGCTCTATCCACTTCCCACATGTCGACAACCTCGCGAGCTAAGTCAAGATATTTAGTTTGTTTATCTTTCTCAGCTTTCACGAGGTTCTCGTCATGAGGGACCGCTATATCAACAATCATTGTGCGACGCTCTAGTCGATCTATCACCACTATGTCAGGCTTATTGGCAACAATAGTCCTGTCAGTGATGATAGATCGATCCCAATACAATGTGACGCTGCCATTTTCGAGAACTGGGTCGGGCACGTACCTATAGTACGGTACTTCTGATTCCACAAGATTGTATTTGAGAGCAAGTTGCTGGTGAATAATCCTGGCTACAAGGTTGTGTCTATGCAAATAGTCTCCGTTAGCTAAATGAGAACATCCAGAAATAATGTGTCGGATTGATTCTCCGGGTCGGTGGCATGCCCGACAGATGTCAACCGTACCGTCCTTCACAATGTATTTCCGGTAGTTGTTCGTCATCATAACTTCGTCCATAATTGCAAAGACAAAACCTTCGGTTTCTCCAAAGAGATCACCAAAGCGCAGCCAGGATACGGACGCTAAAAGATCTACATCGGGCCCATGTAAGGCCCGGTAAAAACGCCCGTGAAGCTCCTTGCCCTGCCATACTGCCCTGCGTTCATTAGTATCCATTACTGTAGGTTTGCGCCAGTTCTCGTTAGCCAAGGAGAGCGGGGTGAGGCCTTTGTCTACCGCAACCACATCTCGGTGCATCCCCACGTCGGTTTTCAGGAAGTATTCCCTGAGACTGCATATCTCACGGTTGTGCAGGGTCTTAGCATTTAAGAAACCACGACCTCCGCACTTCCGCGGGATATACAGCCTCATCACCGATGACCGTGGGTGATACATCCGATTTGCGGTTAGTAGTGAGCGTACCCTCCTATCCAGGGCGTCGAGTTCTGTCTGAGTCCATTTGAGTATGCCGAAAGAGTACATCAAAACCGGCATGACCCAACCATTGAAGGCGCGCACCTTGTTCCCGCCTGATAAAAGACTATTCAACACTTTATTCAGGCGGCCAAAGAAGCGCTCCCTCAACGATTGTTTCATGTCAGCGGCATTGATGCCTAACGCTTCCGACATACCCAAATACTTGTAAGTTTCGGTTGAGCAGAGGGATCTAATGTATATGGAATCCGAGAGTTCGGTACCCACGGATTCCATAATCTCTCCTCGCTTTACATGCATGACTGCACATTTGTCCAAACCAAATTCCATCCTGATGGCACTACTGAAGGTTTCAGTTACCTTCAGTAGCTCCATCAGTTGCAAGTTGTTGGAGGCAAAAAGTTTCAGATCATCCATGTAAAGAAGGTGAGATATAACCTGACCACCTCTTCTCAACCGGTAGCCCAAGCCAGAACCCTCCAGCAGTGTGCTGAGGGGGTTCAAAGCTAGGCAAAACCACAGTGGACTCAGACTGTCGCCCTGGAATATGCCACGCTCGATCCTTATCGGTTCGCTGCTCTCTCGGATTTGTCGACATCCTGGATAGTGAAGGGCCGTCCTCCACTGCCCCATACACGACATCAGGAAGGTGCGAAGAGTTGCATCAACTTTATACAGCTCCAGCACCCTCATGAGCCATGTATGTGGAACTGAGTCATAGGCCTTCTTATAGTCTATCCAACATGTCGACAGATCTCTTCGAGAACGACGAACCTGTTGGCTAATGGCAACATCAATGAGGAGCAGCTCCTTAGTACCACGGGACCCGTTCCTACATCCATTCTGAGAAGCAGACATGATGGAGTTTGTCTCAATATGACTATTAATTTTGGCTCTCAGAATAGATGTAAGAACTTTATAGACCGTCGGTAAGCACGTGATCGGTCTATAATTTTTAGGCTCCGCAGTACTACCCGATTTGTGGAGCAGGTAGGTTATCCCTGTCGTAAGGAACTGGGGCAGCGACCCTGACTCTAAGGCAGATTGGAATTGGGATGCCAAGCGAGCATGCGATCTTTGAAACCATTTAAGCCAGAAGTTGTGCAGCCCGTCCGGCCCTGGAGATTTCCAGTTAGGCAACGGACGGACTGCACGCGCTACGTCTTCGGGGCTGATGGTAATTGGCCCCATTTCTGGTATAAGATCGCACGTTCGCTCGATCTCCCGAGTCCAATCACCCTCGGTGTGACTGACAGGCACCGACCAGATGCTGCGCCAAAATGAACACATGGCATCATCATCCGGTAGGCGCGTATCAATCACACCTTGGTCCGGTCGCTCCCAAGCCCTATACACCCACCTTTCGTTTCTTTGGAACGTGTGATTCTGGGTGTACCGCTCCACTCGCCGCTTGTACCGTCGAATACGGTTTGCCCATGCATAGACCTTCTGCTTCAGGAAGTCGATACGCTCTGTGATATGGGGTAGATAATCTCGAGGACTAATATCTGTCCCCGAGAACGCCCGCCTCACAAAGCGCATCACCCTAGGGCGAGTGTTGCCCTCCCTGAAGCAGATAAGCTTGCCTATGAGTGCTCTGGCCTCACCGATACGGCGCTCGATCCTGCACTGCCAAGCTGGTACAGCTGGTCGTGTAACTCGGTCACTGTTAGGAAACTTGACTCGAGCTACACGACATGCCGCCACAGCAGCACAATACAAGATCGAGTGGGTATCAGTAAGGTCTTCGCTGCTATCAAAACAATTTGATAGCTGCGAATCCAGAGCACACACCAGCGCCCTATTTTTCTTATGCATGGGCAAACGAGGTAATCTAGGTCTAAGCTCAGCCGGCGTGAAACGGTACTCCCGGAATGCATCCTCCAAAGCGCTCCTCAAACGTACATTGCACTGGGTACTCACGGATATAGCCCCGTCATCATCATCCTCTCCAACGTAGTCGGGTCGTGGTGAAACATTGGGCTGCAGTTGCACCGCGGCCTGTGGCGAAGAAGGTGAGACACGGCTACTCCGTGATTCGAGGCGAAGTCTATCAAGTACGGCATCATCCAGCATACGGTTACGCTGGATGACCCGTACCTGATCCGATAGTCGTTGGTCATGTCATTGTCATTATCATTAAAATTTGTAACTCATTAAAAAGTTGTAAGCTTCCTGCGGGACAGGAATCGCCTAGTGCAGGAAGTCTTCGGAAACTATGCTTTGATAATTAAATAATGAAAACAAAATATTAAAAAAAAAATAAGTAGGAAAATTTATGCGATACCAAAATATACTTGAAACGCTGATACAAACTTTATATTCTGGTAATGAAGACGTTTTAAAATTTCCCTTTAAACTAACTGGCTAATTTGAATTTCTCAGACTTAAATAATAATTTTGTTGCAAAAAAATTGCTTCGCCGGTAAAAGTCAAGCCTCTGTTGTAATTTAATTAGTCAGTTCCCGATAAATACAAGGGTAACCTTATAATTTGGATCAGCGGTTTGTAAGCAAGATAAGTTATTTTTATAAGTTAAAGGATTTTCTGAATAGGACGGTGAAATTTTGCCCAAAGCACCCTTTTATACCGTAGGCGAGCACTAACAAGGGGTTTTTAGAAATTTAACCTTTAAGGGAGTGAAAAGGGGAAACTCGTTTGTGTGCAAAATTTCGTTCTGTATAGCAATGTACTTTAAAGTTAGCACAAATAGTAACCAAGTCAATAATAAAGGTTGGAATTGTTTGTTTTCAGAATTACCCAAATAGAACAATTTAGGGGGTTTTAATTTAAAATTTGGTACTAATTATAAACACAACGGATAATAAAGACTGTCATAGTTGTATAAGTATTTCTGTTAATAACACATTATGGATTTTCTATATTCGAAATAAAGTATATTAGTATTATTATAATTTCCTTTATTCGATGTAAATTACCATATAAATTACATTTTTAAATATTTTTTTAAATAAGATCACACAAAAAAAAAAAAACATTAAAAATAGTACCCCACCGGTATCGAGAACAGGGTCCAAGCTACCGGTGGTCAGGGCTCCAGAGAAAGGAACCTCCTAACAATGCGAGCCGTGTCCAGGAGTACCGCTTTCTGGATCAAGCCCTTGATCCAGCCGCCTAACGCGAGCCTCCTAAGGTGTTGGTCGCTATTAAGCCATTGGCTGACACGACTATCGGTACAATGATCACCGAGTCCACATCCCACATGTCGACAACCTCGCGAGCCAACTCAATTTTGTTCTGACCAAGTGACTAAGCGTTGAGATGACGTCAGAACAAAGGAATCGGAGGCGTGGCCTAATCGAGGCGTTCGACGCATGAGAATCAAAACGAAACGATCGTAACTAGGCTAGGAGGGCTGATCTTTAAGTCAAGAGTGAATAGGTTACTTTTAGGCAAACGCGCTCCATCGTTGACCACATCTTCGAGGTTTCGTTTCCATCAGGTGAGATTAAAAGCGAGCCTATCGACAATAAATAAAAGAAAATCTTATTTCACTTCCCTTCCTATAGTAGTACGATTCATCAAATAGAATGTTGAATATTGGGTCTTCATCTACAAGGACAGTCAACCCTATAAAACCCGAGCGTTTTAAAAAGGCCACACACCCTAAATCAGACTACAAATGATAACTGGTCCACAGTAAAACACTGCGTGCACCCAAAAGTCTGGCAGTCCCTTGTCAAAACCACTAACATGTGATGATATATCGTGTGAAAGGCCAGCCAGAATTTATTGACCTTTCGTATATCTACAGAAATGGTGAAATTAGGGTGGTTTAAGGTTCACGATTAATTGGGTGACAAGGGTGTCCTGGCCTTAAGAGCGGTTGGTGAGAACGTTGACAAAGAATTGTGTATGTATTGCCCAATACAGTTACTTATTTTAGTATACTCTTTAATCTTTTATTGAAAATCAGTTTCAAAATAAATGTTTAAAATAAAAAAAGTTTCCACGGTAGAACTCTTTTTACAAAATAATGCGAGCTTTCTTAGATTTCATACAAAAATGGTTATAAGTACTGCGAAAAAAATACAAAGAAACCAATTAATACCAATTTCGAAAAAAGAATAACGTATCTCTATTATGAAATAATAATGATGAAGTGAAGAGGCGTATGGCAATTTCCAGGTCTGCGATGGACAAGTTGAGGAAAATATGGAGGAATCGCAACATATATAGAGCCACAAAAATCCGGCTAGTTCGGGCACTTGTATTCCCCATATTCTTGTACGCCGCAGAAACGTGGACCTTACGGGAAATAGAGAAGAAGAAGATAGACGCCCTAGAGATGTGATGCTGGAGGAGAATGCTCGGAGTATCGTGGACTGAATTCCGTACCAACGAGTCTATACTTCGGGAACTCGGCATCAAGCAGCGTTTATCGTCTTTGGTACAGTCTCGTATTCTCACCTTTTTTGGTCACGTATGCCGCAGAGGGGAAGTGACTATTGAGCGACTTGTAGTTCAGGGAAAGGTTGAGGGTACCAGGCCACGAGAAAGGTCGCCTATGAGGTGGACTGACCAGATTAAAGCGACAGTAAGTGGCTCATCATCACTGCACGAATGCACGAGGAAGGCGGCCATCAGAGAGGAGTGGCGGCGCGTTGTGAAGCTTGCCACCAACACCTGAAGTGATGACCACGACCACTCTGTCAAAAGTGATATCGACAAGGAAGATTATGAAATAATAGTTTTTTTTTTTATTTGTAATATATAAGTAATGATACTTACTTATACCACAAGTGATTGTAACCTAACAAATTCACAAAATCGAATGTTAAAAACCTCGTACAAAAATAAACTGAAACATGATAAAAAGTTGTCACGTTTGACGAATCACATGTTATCGCCTGAAGGTATTTAAAAGGGTATTTTTCGGCGGCAAACCCTTCTATTGATGTCGGCGGTAACCTTTGTGGTGCGTCCTTTTTGCTTAAAGGGTTATCAACAAAAGACGCCGAAACTTTCGGCCCGCACAACATATTGTTTGATTTGCGCTTTTGACCTCGCTGAAGGAGATCGTGTGAAAGAATCACTTTTGTAGTTTTTTACGGTGAAGATGTTTTGTTACTTAAGTTTATGAAATATATCTCTGTTATTTTATTAATGTACTATTAAATTTAGGTACGCGTAATTTTGTAATAGACCAAAGTCACTACAATTTGTTTGACTAATGAAATATAACTTTGTAATAGTTGGCTTTATAACATATTTAAAAATCAGATATTAAAAAATAAGTATAGTTTATTTAATTTAAGGGAGCTTTAAAGTGTTTGACAGAAGTTTTGGTCCATGAAAAGTGTTTGAAACTTATAATACTACTTAAACATGATATATAAAAATCAGCCATGGTAAAATAAGTTAAGTAACTCGTTATGTTTATTACACAGGTATTCAAAGCACATGAGATGCTACTGAGAACCTAAAGTTTCATCCATGTGAAAATAAATTATGTCTGATAGCTCTGGAATCTTAGTATATAAGCATCTTTCAGCAGAAGAACTTGTGGTTTAAATAGTAACGGCTTAAAGGGTCGATCTCCGATCTTGAAGATCCGATTTTCAAGATTGAAGTTAATTCTTAGGTATTTAAATAAATCCTATCAGGGCTGTGGTATTGTTGGCATAACAAATCCTGGAACGAAAACAAAAACACCTAGATTATTCTCCTTCTCAAGAGGTGCGAAGGTTAGTCTAACACAGTAAATTGTAGCAGTAAGAGTGGCGGGTCAACGGCCGTCCATCACCCACTGTTATCAATAGTCATGTAACTCGCGCTTGTTCCCAACGTAGCCAGTTTATGGTGTGTAGAGTAAGCTGACAGCGAAATTTTGGTACCTTGTTTTTTTGACCTGGACCTGTACTATGACGCTTAAAGTAAGATTGTTTCGTTCTTATTTCCAGTGTGGATAAGAGATGACGCTAGATAACCTGTATAGCTCTGTCTCTTACCCACACTGAAATAAGAATGAAACAATCTTACTTTGAACGTCATGGTAACCCCGCATGTTTTATTTCGTATCCTACCGGTCAGTGATTTTGAATTCTATTCGGTGTAGTACATGACTACCTAAATAGTGCAGGCATCGACAAAACCAGCACCCCTAGCCAAGTTGATAATCTGCAATCGTTAACGCTAGTCGAAAATAGATATTATGATGTTGTTGAACTAACCAGAACTAATAATCGCATGTGCGAAAAAGCCCTTCATTTTTGAATAATAATAAAAAAAAAAACGCTAGTCGAAACCTAATCAAATGTATGGGAATGACATCATCTCAACGTTAAGTCACCTGGTCAGAACACACGAATAGAAAATTCGTAGCCAAGTTCATATCATTCAAAATTATAGAATGAATTGTTATCGTTTCTACAATGTTCAACGCTACAACCTTTTTATAAGTTATTGTAGAACGAGCGGCCGACTCAGGCGTGTCAACATGGCTACTAACTTTTCGTTTTCTACAATTGCTGACACCGAGGCGATACCGATTGGAGAACGGAATTCTACACGAAACAGTTGTAATTTGGCTAGGGGGGCAAATCAGTCCATTTACTCGATATCTAAGGGAGTGAGCATCATTTAGTATAATCATGATTTGCATGCTTTTTGAGTTTAAAACTATTCACAGAATGCTGTACTCCTATTTTGCACACTCAATTCTTTCCAGCACCCGGTCTAGTAGGCAAATTGCTGCATTATTTTAAAGTTTGATCCTGATTTTACAGTTTTCCTGAACACTTTGTCTATACTGTTTCTTTTATATTCTCTACCTTTTATTTTATTTTAATGTGACGTGGCTTTTATATATTCCTATTATCATTAAATAACAAAATAGGACAGTTGCTATAATCTTTAATGGATGAAGGAAAAAAGAAATGGCGATGATAGTAGATGCGTATGATTTTCTAATTGATTAGAGGTTAATTTTATAATATATTTTTTAATATTTACACAACTATCACACAACGCTGTCCAGTCCCATGCTAAGCAGAGCTTGTGTTATGAGTACTAGACAACTGAAAAACATACTTAAATATTTCTAAATACATACATATTATAGATAAATTACACCCAAATACAGAACAAATGATTGTGCTCATTACTCATTACACCAACATTTGTCCTGGGTGGGAATCGAACTCACGACCTTCGGCATAGGTGTCAGGGCCACTAACCACTAGACCAACTGGCCAGTCGAACTAAAGTAGCTCACCGTAGAATAGAGACCAAACCAAAGCCGACAGTGCGTTGTGTTATACATATCGCACCTTTAAACCAATACCGTGACTAAACGAAATTTTTCAAAAAGACTGTTTTTAATACAATCTGTAAAGTTAGAACTCAGCAAACAGATGGCGTTAAAAACAGATTTTTTGATAAATTTCGTTTAGTGACGGTATTGGTTTAAAGGTGCGATATGTCTCAACGAGACATCTGCTTCAGTGACGGAGACCGCAAGGGCTGATGCTTGCCAGGACTATGAGGTTATTTGGAAGAGTCACCATGGCCTTAGAATGCAAAGGGTAACTGAACGAGCACAGGTGGTATTTCGTCAATAAAAGTCTGACAGTCCCTCTATTATGAGCGGGAGAATTTATTTGTTGATTTTCCCCTGAAAAGAGGGGTAAATTGAAAATCTCAAATGTGAGGGTTACATTGTTATAGTACTCATTCTTTTGTGGCTTTCGAAAAAGGTGTTGTTAATTATTAACACTTCTTCAGTACCAGGTACCCATAACCTGCAAGACCAAGAATAAATCGCTTACAACTTATGCCCGACTGCCGTCGTCCGGTCGTCACTCAGTGGAAATGTCCCATTACGTCGCAAGCACGCATTGCACCAGCTATTCTTCTATAAGTACCTTGGATTATGACCGGAATTGCCTCTTGAGATGCCACTTGGTACCCCACTTGGTACTTTCACAACTTTATAGCGAGTTCAGAATTTTGTATGATGCTTTACTTTTTGTTTTGCTCGTTCCCGTATTGTTAATGTGGTAGTATGTTCGAAGTTTTTGATTCATGTACTGGTCAACGTAAGTTTAATGGTGGCACAGAAACAATAATTTATCGTGATGACCCAATTGGCGTTGGTACGGTTCTGATTCCTGGAAAATTTCGATTGCTGGCCAAATGGCTCTCTATTGCTTATGGATTTTTGGTTCTGCTTACAATTTTTTTTTGGTCCTTACAGATGCCAACCTTTTAGCACGCATCCAAATCATCTCATTACTTCTTTTTGGGCGGAGCCGGACGGCGCTTTCCATATACAGCACCTTACTGCGTGGATTTTTGCTCCGCTGGGCTGCTGTGACCCCTGTCACTGTGCATCTAGCTAAAGAGACTAGGTGTCGCAGACTGTACGTTATAGGCCCTACTTCTGAGGTTTTTGCCGTCTGCAATGGCTTTTCCACTTTAGCGCCTATTTCCGGCGATATGGCCAAATTTCACGGATAGATGAAGAAAAACTTGAATTCTATTGTATTCTATATATAAGAACATATTAAAATCATTCGCCAGCAAAATCAAACGCAGAACAAAATTTTAAATAAAAATATCATTATTTTCTGTCCTTAAGTAAGTTCTTTTTTTTTTCTTTTCAGAATGTGGCTAATGGGCGCCGTTTGCGTGCTGTGCGCGTTGCTCAGTACTGTGGACGCGCAGTGGAGATGTCCAGGCTTGTCAGCTCGACCAGCTGCCGAATGCTCCTGCGACCTGCCGCATACACTACGCTGTGCTGGAGATCATACTGCTTTACAGGTAAATTAACAGCAATCCTTCTAACCTCGATCATAGTGGCCAATCCTAATATTATAATGCACAAGTATAATAATATGCACAAACACAATGTGCTCTTTCTTTATGCTCATAGTCCAAAAGGACCAATTGACACGACCGAAGAGAGATCAGGACGTGCAGGACCGACGGATATACGAGCTGTTGTTGTGTGTGTAACACATACACACACATCAACAGCTCGTATATCCGTCGTATAACCGTGTAGCTAACTAATGTAGCTATTTTCATGCGCACCTATTTAATTTGTTAAATGTATTTTTGTTTTTATAAAGGTTATTATTATTACCATAAATTACACTGTAGGGATCATAGCACCTTCTGATAACATACGGTTAGGTATTAGTGGAAATATTAAGATTCTCTGCTAGCAAGATTTACCGTCGATTTCGATACACTATGTTGAGTGAGGAAGATATCTAAACCGGCGGTATTGAAAGCGTTTCTTCTACTTCCCCCTCTTGATATATCTCTAATGGCGATTTTCTGGTTACGTAGTTAGCTGTATTGTCGCCGCCAACGTATATTCATAGATGAGTCTTGTTGTTTTTTAAAGTGGTGTTATATTTCTGCCAGTTTTCCTCAGCGTGGCTTATTATCTCTATTCGCAATATTCATAAATTCTATTGAGTTTTAGTTTGTCAGCTATCGTTTTCAGGTTGCTATTGGACTTGGCGCGTACCTTGCACATGATGAGGCTACACGGCTTGCATCAAAATGCCTTTCACGCCATCATGCGCTATGAAAGTAATTGTTTCCCTTTTGAAAAGAGTAGAATCAAAAACCAAAGCTGTTCAAAAACATGATTTCATTTATCGTCAGATGGAAAAATATTTGACACATCGGCGATTTTTAATATCAGTTTTTAATAAACTACGTGTTGCAATATTTTTAGTTATACTGTTATTTAAATAGTCATATATTTCATTTCCGGGAAAATTCTCATGACTATCCAATATGAACTTTCTGCCCTATTTATAAAAGTCATGCTCGAGCCTCGCAAGTACTTGCAATCAAATAATCGTAATTCCATATTACAAATTCCACATGCCAGTTGCTCGAAGTTGGAATAATAATAATAATAAATGACAAAGGAGAGGTCAAAAATGGGCTATTATTCCGAAGAAATTTGAACATGAATGTGATATACCTAATATGAAAGCTTATTTATTACGCTACTCGATCATGATTAAATATGAATTTTTTAGGCATCCGTTTTTGTAAAAAGCTAAAAAATATTTCAGTAAAAATAAAACGCACATTTTTTTATTCATTCGTTCCTACACAGCAGAATTGTTTACGCGACACGATACTTCGACTTTGAAAGTGTGATTTTTGTCATTATTATGAGAAATTATAAAAATACTTCTCTCTCTCTTTGGGTGGAGCGTGAGGGCGTGTCAGACTTTTACTGACTAAAACCCACTCCAGCCTCCCTAGCCAAGTTACAACCGTTTCGTGTCGAATACCGTTCTCCAATCGATAACGCCTCGGTGTCAGCAATTATAGAAAACGATAAGTTGGTAGCCATGTTGACGCGCCTGAGTTGGCCGCTCGTTCTACAATATCAAAGGATGTAACGTTGAACATTATAGAAACGATAATTTATTCTACCATTTTGAACGATGGAACTTGGCTACGAATTTTCTATTCATTTGTTCTGACCACGTGATTTAACGTTGAGATGATGTCATTCCCATACATTTGATTAGTTTTCAACGATTGCAGATTATCAACTTGGCTAGGGGTGCTGTTGCTTCTTTGTCTTTTGTTCTAGTGGCCCGGGGTACATTTTCGCACAACCCATGGTTCGACAGTGTGAATTGAGCCTAAGAGAAAATGATAACAGTCCTGTGCACATACAAGTACGAGTTTTATTTACAAAGGTCTCATGGTATTTATTTGAATTTTACAAATTCGTTTGAAGCCCATTTTCGAGAGTTTAAATACCGGTTGAACAATTCCGAGGGATATTATTTGTCTTTGCGCTTTTTCTTATTACGGGTTCAGAAGGTATGGACTCTGTAAATATTGGTATGTTCATGTTAATGCCCGGTCAAAAAATAATGGCTTGATAGGAATTTTTTTTTCGACTTTAAATATATATGTTAATAAGAGGTCCAGATCAATAAAGCTTAGTCTTTTTCCAATTAGTTTTGGTCCGGAGGACAAGGTGGAGCACACGGTGGAGGTGTGCCCCGCTTGGGAAGAGCAATGCTGTGTCCTCATGGGGGCGATCCGCGGCAGCGATCTCTCGCGCCGGGCCTTGGTACAGGCCATGGTCCGGAGGGAGGAGGAGTGGCCGGTGGTCGCCTCCTTCTGCGAAGCAGTAATGCTAGCAAAGGAGGCGGCCGCACGCGTGAGGCAACGGTCTTCACGCACCAACCGCCGCTGGGATTCCGATCCCGACGTCCGACTACCGTAGGCTTGCGGACGACGAACAATGGGTAGCTCGCCGTCCGACCGTCCGGTAACCGTCCGGACCGAGTCCAAGTCGTCAACGGCGCATACTGTTCCACGTGCGCCTCAAGGAGATGTCAGCAACCGTAGGGGCCCAGCTGGGTCGAACTCTACTGGGGCCAAGGGTCTGATTCTGATACTCTGCACTGGTACGAAAGGCAACGAAGGAACTAGAGTAGATTTTTAGTCAGTAAAAGTCTGCCACTATCTTCCGCTCCACCCAAGACATCATCTTATGACATCCCCCGTGGATGTCATAAGATGATTTTCGCAACGAAAAAAAATCTTGGTTTGGTTAGTGCAATAGTAAAACTGACCATTCATGATGCGGCTAAGGTTACATTGAGTTAGGTTATATTTCAGGTGGCCATTTTATGACGTAGCCAACTATTATGTAAAATGGACAACTAAATCCTGAAATTATTAATTCTACGATCTGACGTCTGAACAGCAGCTAGAAGATTATATTTTATATGTTTTATCTTATAACAGAGAATGGAGGATTTTAGGTGGGAAATCATCAAATAACTTCTCTCGCTCTGGGTGGAGCTGGAAGGAGTCTGACAATCAGACTTTAACTGACTCAAATCCACCTATTTTACTTTATTTACCTTTTGCGTTCTAGAGCCACGGTAACTCTTTCAAAAGTTCCTGTAGCCCGGTCTGGACCATGACCTGAACTAAGGCCGGACGGGAGCTCCGCCCAAGCGGGGCAGACTTGCATCATATGCTCCACCGAATCTTCTGGATTTTACCCTGGCTACACTTTTGACCCCTGGATCGTAAACATTAAGGCGGTAATAATAATATAATTTTCAATATACTTACTCGAAAACCCACTCCTATCCTACTAGTGCAGAAAAGTATGCGAGCTCAGCTCCACCGCAATTTATTGTAGGTATCTTTATTTATTTATTTATTTTATAATTCATGTACACACAAATACAAAGAAGAAGATAGGTATCTTAATATAAAGTTTGTACAAAGGTACTGCTTCTTTCAAAAAGAAATTTCTTTCAGCAGACCTGTATCGTTTCAGGCTGGCCGCTAAGTGACCCCTACGAGTCACGCTTCAACCCTCGTTTATTTATTACTTCGAAAGAGTATTAAAAACATCGTTTGATACACGTGGAAATTCGTCACTGCAGCACTCTGCTCCATAACATCATAGCCTACGGTCCGGGCGGATTCCGCCTGAGTCGCAATGACAAACTTTCTCCACTTGTATCAAAATATGCTATTGCAAAATTACCACTCATGCAAAATCCAAGCTACTAAGAATATGAATAAAAGAATAAAGTAGCAATAACCAACAATTCAAGTTCTATACCAACATTGTTGGTTACAATAGCATCAAACAATACTGGCCTCACCAGGCCACAATATGTCTCTAAATATTCAATGGGCCAAAAGCTGAGGTAGTAGTATTATGGCGATCGTATTTGTACAGAACCAATGGACGTTGATTCTGAAACAATACCTTTCAGTGGTTCTTACCATGGTCTGGTGGCAAATTGGGATGCTTGTCGACTTGATGTCACGTTTGTTGCTAAAGCGAGTTTTAAAGTGGAATTGTTTTGCGGTAGGAAAATCTTCCAAAAATCTATCGTGTCAGACTTCTACTGACTAAAACCACACCTGTGTCCTACAGCTGCTTTTTGCGTTCTAGGGCCATAGATTTTCTTATCAAAAATTCCCCGCGGCCCTGCTGGGCGCTCTCGGTGTTACTGACATCTCTTTGAGGTGCGCATGGAACTAAGCGCTGTCGACGACTCAGGCTCGGTCCAGATGGTGACCGAACGGCTGGACGGCGAGTTCATTATTATTATTATTATAAAGCCTAAATGGACATGCGGCCTACAGCTGTGGGGCTCAGCGGCAAAATTAAAAGTTGAAATAATTCAGAGGTTCCAGCCAAAACATGTTGAGAATGATAGCGAACAGGTGCGTTCGCTATCATTCAAACGGTGGTACGTCTCAAATAACAGACTCCATCACGAGCTCTGCATCAAAACTGGAATGGATTACAGAAAGGACTACAGTATACAAAGAACGAATCTCAAAACATCCAAACAAGTGAGCAGTGAACCTGATGGACACCCAAACAGTCGCCAGGAGACTAAAGAGAAAGATTCCTCAAGACCTCATTTAGGAGGCTACAAGAATAAACAGGGCAGTAATTGGACAGCCTGTGTACAAATCTGTCGCATTATCAAAAGTATTGCTGAATACCTATACAATAGATTTAAATAAAATAAAAAATATTATGCCCATTCCTTGTCGTCCGCAAGCTCGCGCCTACTGTGGCCGGCAAATCCCGCAGCCCTGGATTATTCTTATTCCTTTTTCGCTTCAAGTCACCTCACTCACTTTCGAGTTCATTTAGTAAGTTCCTAACACCATCCACAATTCACTTGTACAGAGGCGTTCAGTAAACAAAAGCAATCGATTGGCAGGTGCGTGAATCGGCGAGACTTTGATAAGGGTCCGTGATCACGCACCGAGCTCTTCATGTCAATAAACGTCTTAGAATACGGCTCTAAGTGCTTCTTACCGATTATGAAGAAATGAGGGAAATGTGTGAGCGAAATGGGGGTTAGGTTGATTTTCGATTCTGTTTTGTATGTATTTAATAAGAATAGCACATGTGTTATTATTTTCAGTTGGAACTACGAGTGAGCGAATTAATGTGTCACTGGCCAAAATTTTCGTAAAATTATAAACTCATTTTTCTTGGCAAAACGCTGATAGATTACAAAGTATTGTAGGGTTTTATTGTATTCTAATAAATAGACGATTAAGAGGGTTAGTCAGACTTTTATTGACTAAAACCCACCTTTATAGGGTTCCGTACCTCAAAAGGAAAAAACGGAACCCTTATAAGATCACTTTGTTGTCCGTCCGTCTGTCTGTCTGTTTGTCTATCTGTTTGTCTGTCTGTCAAAACCCTTTATCTCAGGAACGCGTAAAGGTAAAGAGTTGAAATTAAAACCATATTGTAAGGTCTGCAGTCCCTTGAAGCCGTGAAAAAATCAAACTTCTGAATTAACGAAAACCACAGGTAAAGCCGTTTATCGCAAAAAACGTGTATTTCGACACTCTCAAGTGCATCAAAATTTATTGGGTATTTCCCATTAACCTAGAATCTTGAAATTTGGAATGAAGCAAGGTCTCATAGCACAAGTATAGGAAAAATTTGAAAACTGTAAATTTGTAGTTACGTCACAAAAAAAGACTATTTTTGCGATTCGGGAAAATCTTCGTAACTCGATTCGGAACCCTCAGTGCACGAGTCCGACTCGCACTTGCCCAGTATTTAGTGTCAGTAAACTAGTGCTTGACTGATATCCCATCTAATAGTAATCAGTGATACAATCGTTGATGGTGAATCACACTAGTTTATTAGGAGCCTATTCACTCTAGCCTGGAAGAACCTGTGTTTTATCATTTGCCCTTTGAGTTCCAAAGCCACAGTAACTCTTCCGAACAACTGCGCTGGCCCACATTCTTCATACATTTTAAATTTCCGTTACTAAGTACACGGTATTAAAACTATCAGTCTAAACCATTTCTACCTCTTTTCGTATAGAAAAATGAAATTATTATTTTTTGTCTAATCAGCCTGTTTATTTCTATTAATCGGCTTCGTACTCGTATAACTCCTGGATGGTGGGTAGTTGTGCAGGATGAGCAGTAAAACAGGTGACGCATGTTCTATGAAGGGATTTTCATATTCACTCTGGCATTATATTTGAGATGGATCGGAGAAACCCAATTGGATCAGATTAATTGTGCAGTGGCTAACCTGAGTTCGTAGTCGGCAAAAAGTGTGTTAATTAGGTTCCTACCCAACACAAATGTTTGTGTGATAAGCACTATAATTTTTTCTGTGTCTGGGTGTCATCATCATCTTCCTGCCCTTGTCCCGTGTTATTTGGGGTCGGCGCAACAGGTTTTTTTCACTTGTCATGCTATCACTAACTTCGTTTTCTTTCATATCACTCTTCACACAATCCATCCATCTTTTCTTTGGTCTCCCTCTCCCTCTTCATCCATCCACATGTAAATTCATAACTCTTTTAGTAACATGCGCTTCATCCCTCCTCTTCACATGACCATACCAAGACAAACCATTCTATGTATGTATTTAAAAATATATAAGTTGGTTTACCAGTTGTCTAGTACTCATAGCACACGCTCTACTTAGTTTGGGACTAGATGGCGTTGTGTGATAGTTGTGAAATATTATTATTATTCATACCAAAAAATACACCAGTTGTATTCAGAAAGAATCCTTCAAATTCAAATATATTAATAAGATATAACTATAGAGCGTCTGCTGAAACTATTATGTCAAACGTATTGAGTCAAGTCGCGTGGTACTTGGAAAGGATTACAGAAAGCGGCTTTCGAGACGAGAGCGCTGAGCTATTGTCGAACATCCTATGAAGCAAATCTGTCATGTGTAGATGTGTAGTACCAGGCTCCTGTGATAGATGGGAAATATGTCATACCATTGTTGGGCTGACAATTGGAGTGATAGTTATCTAGAAGGTGTATTTTGAGACATGGGAAACATGTTTTGATGTACTGAATTTATTTATTTATTTAGTTAATCATAAGAGAATAAACAGCTATAACAAAAGAATAACAATAGTATAAGAGACATTGAGCCAATTACAGGTTCTCACGGGTAGAAACAGGTAAAGTAATAGAAAACTTACGATCACTAATAAGCACGATAAAAAAAAAAAAAACGTAATTAAACATCCCTTAAGTAAAATTAGCATTATACACTTTTGAAAAAGTCCGCATTCAGCTGAGTGCGTGCCGAATAGGTTTTCATAGTAAACGGGTCAAAAGAGAACTCTTTATAAAGAACATTAAAGTCCTTACACGCTCGCACCATGCAGGAGTTTCGCCTGTAATTAGAAGAGGAAGAAGGAGTAGAGATAGGTGGAATAAATCTAACCGATCTCTGGGGGACATTAAAGCATAATTGAATTTGATGTGACTGTTAACTAGGAAAGCTTTTAGTGACTTGCGATGATAATTAATAGAGAATTTTAGAAGAAGTCTTAGTGCGCTAACCTCAAATAAATTGAAGTGATCACTGTTTTGAAAAGGGCCTCCTCTCTACGTGAGGAACTATATAGAACGAACTCATCATCTCCCTAACCCTTTTCACAACTCACTCGGGGTCGGCTTCCAGTTTAAACGGATGCGGCTTAATACCCGTGTTTTACATGGAGTGACTGCTTATCAGACTTCCAGAGCCCAGTTACTGGCCACACGATACTCCTTGGATAGACTGATGGTCAGACTTTCCAGCATCTGACTGCCTGTACCAACTGTCAAAGATCTGCGAATGACAACCAATTGAAGTGGTGGCTAGGTAATATGACACCGCTGAATCTCCACCAGCGGTTCCACCTGCGTGGTTACAGTATCTCCTCCCATTTTAAATTACAACATATGTGTTTATCCAGGATATAAGCTATCTTGGCAACTCATTTCACTCAAATCTGTTTAGCCGTTTGAGCGTGGAGGAGTAACAAATATGCACATAGAAGCACGCACACATACGTATATGCAAACACACTTTAGCCCTTAAAATATTAGTATTAGGCGGCGTTTTGTGGTTGTGACAGGTAGCCCGTGTGCAGCGACACGAAGTAGTTGAACTGCACCAAAATTGCTGCTTTTCAAACAAAGGAACAAACATATGATCATGTTTACCTATCCACTAAACGTTGTTGCTGAAAACTTTTCAAAACGTCCAGAAACTCTTTATTAATCACACTAATATTGTAAAAGCGAAAGTTTGGCCTGTTGGTCTAGTAGTTAGTTAGTGGCCCTAACTGCTATGCTGGAGGTCGTGGGTTCGATTCTCACCCAGGACAAATGTTTGTGTGATGAGCATGATCATTTGTTCCGTGCCTGGGTGTAATTTTATTTATAATATGTATGTATTTAGGAATATATAAGTATGTTTATCAGTTGTCTAGTACTCATAACACAAGCTCTGCTTAGCTTGAGACTAGAGGGCGTTGTGTGATAGTAGTGGGGGAAAAAGAAAAAAAAAAAAGTTTATGTACTCGTATGTATGTGTATGTAACAAACATACACATACAAACGAGTGCATAAACGACTTTACAGCCAGAGTCTGTGTTTCGTGATAGCTACAACCTAGGGGTCTTTAAGTCAAGAGTGCTTCAGTCAAGTCAGATCGCTTACCACCAGGCGAGATCAAACTCGAACCTATCAATCTATATAAATAAAAGCGAAATACCACTCACTGATTAATCTGGAAATCTCAGAAACTATAACACCTGCGTACTTAAGGACGTATTTACGAATTGACGCGCTTCAATTCTAGGTATTGCGGTAAATTTAAAATTAGTTAAGTAAAATATTTTGTATTCGTACAGCGATCTTATTCCACACGAGCGACTGCTTACAAGCGACACAGCTTCCACGCACGACAGCGGCTGAGCGCAGGCTAATATTTTTATTTAATTTTTTTATGCAATAACTCAAGACATTGACCAGTAAAATAACCTTTAAATTCAAGCTATTAAGATTCACGCGATAGAGATAAATTTTTTGAAAAACTAAAATTGATTTCATTTTATTTCTGAGACTAATTGGAACATTTTGGTAGTTCTTTCTCCTACCTTTTTGGATTTATCATGTCTCCTTACATAAAATCGTCAATTTTGCGTGAAGAGGTACCGGAAATGATTTATTACAGTATTATTAACCTATTTTTTTTTAAAGTTGCTACCATTTGAAGATAAGGGAATAATCTAACTATGGAAATTATTATTTACATTTAGTTTAGTTTAGTTCTGCCGCAAAATGTACCGAAAAACTGCTTATTTTGATCAGATTTGTAAACGCGTCCTTAAAATTTGGCAGGTAGTACCTTATAGGGTGTAGACATCCGCTAAGAATGGATTTTACGATTCCCCACCCCTAAGGAGGTAAAACGGGGGTTGGAAGTTTGTATGGAGAAACCTACTTTTACGCGGGCAAAGCCGCTGGCAGAAGCTAGTAATAAATAAAATTCTTCTTCATGCTCGAACGGCTTAATGGATTTCATCGAAACTTGGTACACTGGTAGACCATTTCGTAGAATACAGCTAAAGAGTGGAATTCCCTTCCAGAATTTGTCTTGCCTGTTAGCTACAACCTAGGCGTCTTTAAGTCAAGAGTGAATAGGTTACTTCTAGGCAAGCGTGCTCAAGTGTCGGCCACATCATCGGTTACCATCAGGTGAGATAGTGGTCAAACGCGAGCTTATCCATAACAAAAAAAATATATAGGATACTGTTTCCCGGGAGTATATTTCTTTAGGAAAATTGGGTTGGCTTCCAAAACGGAAACCCGGGGTCCTGGAACGCAAGGCAAAGAAGGAACATGGAGTGCGTCTTAATCAGTAGAAGTCTGACACGCTCTTCTGCTCCGCCCTAGGGCGCGAGAAGTAATTGGATGATTTCCCACCTTAAAAAAAGGAGATATGTTTCAAGCCCTATTTCATTCCAACCATTTATTTCCTTCTAAAATTTTCTCTAATTTCGTCGTTAGTAACTTAGCCCCAAAAATAGATAAATATTTTTCTCGTAATTAATCTGATCATTAATAAATAGATTCCGTTCATCTAGTGTTTAATTAAAACGTTACGGATCTTGGAATATCATTACTTAGGCAGGGAATCCATTTTAAATACTCGTAATTGTTGAGAAGAAAATTTACACTTTCACAAATCACCTTGGATTTGTAAATGTTTCAGGTTCTGACGATTTTACGGACGAATTGTTTTTATTAGTTTAATTGGAAGGATTCCTCAGATTTTCGAACGGATCTAGTTTAACAAAATTTTCAATTATGAGTTTTTTGTTTTTTAGCTGGGAAAATTATCTTATGACAAATCCCGCTCTTGGGCGGAGTGGGAGATAGTTTCAGACTTTTATTGAGTAAAAACCCACTCCTGTTCCTTCTTTGCCTTCGTCCTAGGGCCCCGGGTTTCACTTTCACACTACCCTTGGCCCCAGAAGGCTTCGACCCTGCTGGGCCCCTACGATTTGCTGCCATCTCCCTGAGGCGCGCGTGGAACAATACGCGCCGTCGACGACTTGGGCTCGGTCCGGATGGTTACCGGACGATCGGACGGTGAGCCACCTATTATGAGTTCGTGCTTTTGTGTAAATGCTGTGTGTATATATAAAAATAACTAGCTCCTGTCAGCTTAATTTGCGTATTAGTCATAAATACATACCCTATGTCACCCAGTGTATTCAACTAAATAAAATAATTCTAATTAATTTTAATTTATAGTAGGTATATTTCTGTAACCAAGTAATAAAACGGTATGTATTTTTTCCGAACATTTTAGCTTTATCTCTTACTGGGACAAAAATATTTTTTAAATAGTTGCTGTTTATATACAAAATAAAAATATTTAAAGACTGTTCTTTTGATTCATATAACGTGTCCGTTAGCTATTTTCCGGAACAAAACGGTGATGTTGCATTTTCCCTTTTGTTACCGATGAAAATACCAAAATCACTATTTAGTTACCTAGAATATTTGTAAAATTCCATCGATTACTCATGGATCCCATCATCAGAATTGGATTTTGAAAAAAAAGGGACCAATCTGGAAGCATATCCTTTTAGGGTAAAAAAAAAATTGCACATCGGCTCATAAACGACGGAGTTCTGAGGTAACCAACATAAAAAAAATCAACTGAATTGAGAACCTCCTCCTTTTTTTGAAGTCGGTTAAAAAGTAGTACTATAGTAGACCGAAAGACGTTTACTGTTCCTGTACTGTGAGTCTCACATCCATCAGATTCCTACGACTCTCACTAGGTCACTGCGTAACGCTGCGTCTTCCGGTACGCGGTCGCCACTCCAGAGTCCCTTCGGCCCCATCGACCATCTGTTCTGCGAGTAATGTGCCCTGCTCACTGCCACTTAAATTTGGCGATTCTTTGGGCTATGTCAGTAACCTTGGTTCTCCTGTGGTACTATACTACCGAAATATTTTTTCTAAAAACCTCTTACTCTCTTCCAGATCATAGGCCGTCATCTCCGCGAGCAGAAAGCCAGAAATAAGAACACAGCAGTATCTCTACTAGACTGTGCTCTACGAGGAGTGTCAGTACTCTCATCAGCATCAGTGTCAGAACTAGCAGGCGTTGGACTGCATGGGCTGGTGATATCTTCTGGCGACATTAGAAGGGTACAGCAGGGAGCTTTCAGTACTGTATCAGCAACACTGTTTGCTTTAGGTAAGTGGTCCAATACTTATTAGTTTTAAACTTGTTTTCCTATAAGAAGCAGCTTTGGACTCAGTGGAAAGGCGTGCGAAGAGGCTAATTGGGGATTCTTAGTTAAGTCAAATCTAAAAAGCCTCGAGCACAGGTGCAGGGTAGCCAGCCTATCGGTATTTTACACGTTGCATTTTGGTGAGTGTGCGCGGGAATTGCATGACTTGATTCCGCCATCTCTTTTCTACCATCGGACAACCCAACGTACGGCGAGCATCCACCCTTACGTTGTTGAAACTTCAACGGTCCGGACTAAGTGTTTCGCTTCGTCGTTTATACCGCGTACATCGAAGAACTGGCACAATTTGTCTTCTGCGGTCTTCCCATCCAACTATAATTTAGGTGAATTCAAGGCTAGAGTGAATAAGCTCTTAATAAACTAGTGCGCCTCACCATCAATGATTGCATCACTGCTAACCATCAGGTGGGATCGCAGTCAAGCACTGGTTTATATAAGTTAAAAAAAAAAGAAACCAGGAACCATTTAATGTATGGAGTGGCAATGGAATCCAGGTTACGAGTTGCAGTGTTTTAATTTTTGACGTGTTCGTTTTTATTTACATCAATTATATAATAGCTGTATCATCATCATCATCTTCCTGCCCTTGTCCCGTGTTATTTGGGGTCGGCGCAACATGTTGAATTATGATCCTTGAATTATAACCTGACGCAGGATTTTCACTATATTTATTGGAAATAAATAAATTTTCTTTGAAAATGTTAGCGCAATGTTTAGGGCTCACATAATACCAGCGCTGTGTTGTTTATCGTTTTAAATAGTAGTAACAGTATTTTTTTTTTTGTCCTGTATGTGTGAGGTACGAATAAACGTTTTTTCTTTCTTTCAATTGTTTTAAGACCATAGTAAATATTTTCCTCAGTTCACCTTTCGACTATAAAAACTTCGAAATCCCCTAAGAAATATCGCACATGTAGCAAGTTTACTCGCTATTTGTTGAACACATTGAAGCTTACAACACACTAAGTCCACTGAACCAGTGTGTTAACTACCACCGTTTCGTGTACTGCTTCTTAATTCCATTTGCAATCAAGATACATGGCAATGAGTAGGAACCTGTAGAAGTGTAACTTCTCTTGTAATCTAAACGCCAAAATGTTTGGCGTACGAAAAATGTTTCATAGTTCTTAACAAATTGAACATAAGAAAGGAAATGTGTTTGATTGCATTACTTAAGGGCATGCAATTCGACATACATTTTCACTGTTTTTCATACAACCGCTCTTACACGATTATGACGTTATTTATTACACATTTTTCATTACATATTTTGGAAACAGTATCTTGTGGATATTATCTAGGCTTTTATTGAAATCAATTTGTAAATTTGTGTAAAACTAATTCAGTAAAGACCTCTGAAAATATGCTATTTTGCTACAAAATATAACAATGCCTTGAAAATTTAATCAAGATTATGAATACTAACTATTTTTTTCAAAAACTTTTAAGGGTTTAAAAAAAATCACGTATTTCCTGGAACAAGTTTTGTGAAATATTCGAGTAAATCACAGAATTACCGAATGCTAACAGAGTTATCAGACGTTATCTTTCTTTTTTCGCGTTGCCTCTTCGTCAAACGTCGCGTTGGATTGCATTACATGAAGTAACAAGCTTTGAAACCGTGCTCGATGTTGAAGATAGGCGAGTGAAAAAGGAGCCTCTTAAGTCAAAAAATGGACACTACAAAATTACAAGCACCTATTAAACAATAATGTTGAAATGGCCCCAGTATAATGTTAGATGACGACACCAGGTACTGACTTAACAATATTTAAAATTATGGCTTTAGTTTTTTAGGGTTCTGAAGTCAGGTTGAAAAAAAATAAAACCCTTATAAGATCACTCGTGTGTTTGATTGTCTATCTATCTGTTCGTCTGTCACAGCCAATTTGCTTCGAATGTACTTGATTGGGTTGAAATTCGGTACAGAGTTTTGGTGTACAAATCTGAAAATTAAAGTGCGTCATACCAAATGAAATATATTGTAAAAGCGTCAAACGTATTTTTTCATTACTTTATAATTGTAATTTTAAATGTCATTTGAGAAAAACGAAATTGCTAGTTTGAAATTGAAAAAAAAAAATGCAGAAACAGTGCTTTAGTTTTAAAAGGTTAAATTAAAGAATAAAAATGTAAAAAAAATTACTAAATAATAAATTTAAGTTATTTGAAAAAAAAAGCGACACTACTAGTCTTAAATAAAACAAATAAAAACAGTGCTTCAGTTTTAAATTATAGAAAAAAACATATGAGTTTTATAAAAAAAAATCTTAAAAAATTGTTTTATTTAGAATAATACGAGTCATACTTGTTCTAAACCGGCTTTTTTAAAAATAATTCTACGTTTTGAGTACTTTTAATGATCAAAATCAATATGATTATCAATATGACTGTGTTTTGCTGTTTTTAGACTACACAAGTCTACATTCAGTTTTTATCGTTATTCTATGTTCAACGGGTAGCTCTAGTATTTTGGGAAACATGCTGATGTTGTTGAAAATGGCTGTGCACCTGTGAAATGGTCATGAATATATCAAAACGTAATTCTGGGAGACTTACAAAGGAAGGTCGTAATTAACTGACTTAGGTACCTCAAATACTGGGTTGTACTTCTAGCTTTTACTATATCAGCTTATGTGTTATGTGAAATAAAACAAGAGGGCATCGTTTTAGTGCCACCAGCTGGCTTCAATGGAGTCAGCAGTCAGGTTCTTAAGCAATTATTTTTATGAAGCAAAGTTTCATTTAAAATCATTACCATTGCTGTGAATGTGCGGATAAAGTATAACATCGATAGTGCCGCAGTGGTCACATATTGTTAGAAAAGAATTTTGATCACTAGAAAATTCTTGTGTTAACGATGAAACGATAGCTCATACATACCATTTCCGGAGAGCATGCTAAGTCATGTTGATTTTCACTGGCCATCTGGTCTGGCATTTAGTGGCCTTGACTGCTATGCCGGAGGTCGTGGGTTCGATTCCCACCCAGGAAAAATGTTTGTATGATGAGCGTGATCATTTGTTCTGTGTCTGGGTGTAATTTTATCTATAAAAAGTAGTAGTTGTAGTAGTTTGTATTTAGAAATATATAAGTATATTTATCAGTTATCTAGTACTCATAACACAAGCTCTGCTTAGCTTGGGAATAGACGGCGTTGTGTGATAGTTGTGGAACATTATAATATATTATTAACCATCCAACATTATATTATTTTTCACCATCTTCGCTACCTGTGTCCAGAATGGACTTTGAAAGAATCTGGCGATTAATTGATTGTTATGCTTTTCAGAAGAGCTGATTCAAAGACAGGGAGCGAAGATGGTGGAAAATATTAAAAAAAAATCGGTCTAGTGTGAGTTGGACTCGCACACGAAGGGTTCTGTACAGTTCGTAGCAAAAGACGGCAAAAAAATCACGTTTGTTGTATGGCAGCCCCACTTATATATTTATTTTATTATGTGTTTGTTTTAGATGAGCAGTGGTGGCCGAGTGGTACCGGCCCCGACTTACGAGTTGTCGGTCGCGGGTTCAAACCCAGCCAGGCGCATTACTCTGTGTAATTTATTTCATCACCACTGCTCTCAAAACGGTGAAGGAAAACATCGTGAGGAAACCGGCATGTCCTAGAACCAAAAATTTGAAGACATGTGACATCCACCAAACCCGCACTGGGCCCGCGTGGTGGATTACGGCCCATTCCCTCTCCTAGAGAGGAGGCCTGAGTCCCAACAGTGGGAACATTAAAAAGCCGACTATGTATGTTATATGTGTTTAGTATTTGTTGTTATAGCGGTAACAGAAATACATCATCTGTGAAAATTTAACTGCCTTTCACAGTTTATGAGATACAGCTTGTTGACAGACGGACAGACGGACAGACAGACGGACGAACAGCGGAGTCTTAGTAATAGGGCCTCGTTTTACCCTTTGGATATGGAACCCTAAAAATGAAACCGTTAAACACCAAATAATGACAATCCAAGTAAAATATAAACTAGTCACCTATATCCCGTGTACATTTTCTTATAATCATATAATTTGGCAACATTAAATGATTTCCCTAGAGTACTTTCTTCAGTGATAGAGGCTCTGAAACTTTACCTCGCACAGTTTCACCGATTCACTAATTTTCAATGTTTCACTAATGTTACGAGACCTAACGGTAACTAAGAATTATTAATAAATTAAATTATGTTAATAAATGCTGAAATTGGGACAGGAATTCATAATGAGAATGATTTTTGTGCTAAAACATTTTTGATATTGAGATATTTTAGTAACCAGTACCTAAGTTTTGAGAGAAGTAATAATAATATAAAATTTCACAACTATTACACAACGCCATCTAGGAAGTCTCAAACTAAGCAGAGCATGTGTTATGAGTACTAGACAACTAAAGAACATACTTATATATTTGTAAATACGTACATATTATAGATAAAAATACACCCTGACACAGAACGAATGATCGTGCTCATCACACAAATATTTGTCCTGTTTTATTGTGGTACATGGGTACGGACACACTTTTATCCGTTTCGTGTTGAGAGAATCAGAAAAATCTGGTACGTAATGTTACTAGTGACCCGTCCCAGCTTCACTCTTTCTTTTCATTAAAACCGCATTAAAATTCGTCGAATAAACAGAAAGACAGACACGGGAAGCGATTTTATTTATTACTATAAGTATAAAGAGAACTACAGAAATAATAATAGGAAATGACAATACTATCTTCTGGTGACTGGTGACCAATACATTCATCCTTACTGGTGACCTATACATACATCCTTAATGGTGACCTATACATACATCATTACTGGTGACCTATACATACATCCTTAATGGTGACCTAATACATACATCATTAGTGGTGACCTATACATACATCCTTAATGGTGACCTATACATACATCATTACTGGTGACCCATACATACATCATTACTGGTGACCTATACATACATCCTTAATGGTGACCTATACATACATCATTACTGGTGAATAATTTAAACATCATTACTGGTGACCTGTACATATATCCTTACTAATGATCTGGATCCGTACTATGACGTGTTTGAGTCATCATCATCATCCAGTATTAGAGACAGAGCTACACATAATTTATTAACACAGAAACGGTTATCGTTTCAGAAAGAAGTAGGTAATAAATAATCAATAGTCCACCCAAAGATTTACCGACAGTCAACCTAAATTTATTTATAATCCTACCGTTTGTTGCAGGTCTACCTAACAATCAGTTGCCCATGGTACCGACAGAAGCATTGAATCGACTGTGGAACTTGGATCGCTTGGATTTGTCCAATAATAAAATTCATACTTTAGACTCTAATTCATTTAAGGTGAGTTAAGCCATTACAATCTTTTGTATCCTAATCAGAATCAGAATTATTTATTTACCAGCAATATAGATACAAGTTTGAGGTGGTATAGAATTGGGTGTTTAGGCTGCATTCTGCCTTACAGCATGCAAAATAATGTTTTTTTTTTTAAAGTTACAATACAATAAAGCTATGACTACATTAGATCGACGCACACGTGTAACACGCATAATTTGTATATAGAACGATGTCGCGTAGCGTCGCGTGGCGTGGATCAAGTGCAGCTCTACAGGTCTAGTTGCCGTAATTATAAAATGTATGGAGACCGACGCGCCCAGATCGGCGTGTGTGGCACACGTGTGCGCAGTGTAGTTCTAGCTTAATTGTCATCGACTTAGTACTGACATGGCATCAAAATTCACTCAAATCAATAGTTATATAAATAGTGGATTACAAATCAATAAGCTTGTCTCGAAATTATACAAATTATTATTATCATTGTAGTTTAAATAATTCATTTAATTTAAATCTATAAGCTTATGTACTGAAGAAAACAGGTTGCTAGTTGTTACAGTTGTGTGTTGAAATGAACTTTATATACCTATTAAGTAGGTTTTAAAAATACAAAAATTATTGCTTAAGATAAAACTGAAATCACATAAAAGACATTATGAATATTGAAACTGGGTAATAAACGGCACAGTGTAGGTTATATAATAAATAGCCATAGTGAATAACCCATAATAACAGTAGTTGATGAAGAAAATAAAGATCAAGAAAAAAATTAACAGAAATCTAAAGATAACGTCGAAGAAATTGTTAGAATAAAATAGAAAAATAGAAATACTTTTATTTGGGATAAACACTGCCTAACATGGATTGTTCATGATTGTTCATAGATATTTTAAGTTTTTACATAAATGTCATTTGTATAGATATTGATGAAATAATTGACTAAGTTTTATCAAATCTAGCTTACGGCTTGTTTCGAAGTTTCTAAAAAAATATATTTTACATACAGGGCATCACAAATCTAACGTACTTGGATATAAGCGACAACCAACTGACGGATATATCAGAAGGAACATTCCTGCCTCTGATAAAGCTAAGTGTCCTGAGGCTAAGAGGAAATCTACTGAAAGTACCAGCTTTGGCGTCTTTAAAGGTAAGATTTCTTAACTCTTTTTTGTTTTTTTTTTGTATCTGTCGACATGAATAAAAGTAGATAGTTCGTTCTGTTATAGTGAATATTGCGATATCCCAGGTTAAGGCACCTCTCCTGTATGAGGTTGCAGGGCAAGAACCAATGCGAATTTTTCAATTCAAAGATTCAAAAAGATTCAAAAAGATTCAAAAAGATTCAAAAAGATTCAAAAAGATTCAAAAAGATTCAAAAAGATTCAAAAAGATTCAAAAAGATTCAAAAAGATTCAAAAAGATTCAAAAAGATTCAAAAAGATTCAAAAAGATTCAAAAAGATTCAAAAAGATTCAAAAAGATTCAAAAAGATTCAAAAAGATTCAAAAAGATTTAAAAAGATTCAAAAGCATTTATTTCGAATAAACCATTTACAGGCACTTTTGAAATATCAAGAAGTCAGTCAGTCAGAAAAAAATGATGCTAATTGCACATTCCAAAGCGTAGATCTCTATGGAGAAGAATGTGCAAGAAACTCCATGGAAACTCTTTTCAATCATGTTTTGCAATTACAAATATCTCTGTTACATGTTTCTTGTCGCTATCATGTGAGAACAATGTCAATAAAGTAAAATAAAAACTAAATATAGATATGAAAATAGCAACTGGCAGCTAAGAGATGACCAGTCTCAACTGACAGCGCCCGTATTCATATCTACTATTCTAAGTTTATCTAGGACATTACTGTCACCATGCCTCGGAAAGCACGTAAAGCCGTTGGTCCCTGTAGTCATTCGTAGATCTTTGACAGACCTGGGGATCTTTAAGTTAAGAGTGAATGGGTTACTTCTAGGTAAGCGCGCTCCATCGTTGAACACATCGTCACTTTCCATCAATTGAGATAGCCGTCAAGCCTTTGAATTTAACAATGATCAAAATGTCAGTGATATTGAAATACTTACTACGTACTTTTGAAATAAATAAATATTGATATTTTTACGTCTGTGTTACTGATTAAAATAATTTTTAAAGATTGAAAAATGTTTTCTTTGTTTTTTGTGCGTAATCCCTCTGCAATAAAATGAAAGAAACCTAAATATTCTCCTTGTAACATCAAATATCTGTTAATGACAGTCCCGTCAAAATCGGTCAGCAGTTTTAGAGATTAGCCGGAACAAACAGACAGGCAATAAGTAAAAAAAGCTGAGTTTGACAATAGAAACTGACACTTAAATTTAATTTATGTATAAAGAACATTTGAATACATTCCTTAATTAAAAAAAAAAAAAATGTAACACGATATATTATAAAAAATATAAATGTGATAACTGAAATACGTTATTTGATTAAATGGAGTTTTTGCTTAAATGACATTTGCTATCACTTTACGCTAAATAAGTATATTTTCACACAAAAGCAAATCATATCAATACTAATAAGAAATCTTGAGTTACAAAAGTAATTATAATTAAGACTAATCGACGAAATGAATTGCGAAAGTGCTGATCACCTTTTTATTAACTTGATCGTACGGTGAGTCACATAATTACGACCAACACAGAAGGCCAACTCCATACTGCGAGTAAGTACGCACGTGGCACGCACACATAGAGGTGCTTTACGTACAGCGAATGCAAATGCACTGGTAACTGTCATTTGTTTTTTTTTTGTTATGATTTCACAAAACCATTTCAAGTGCCAATCAAAACAGCGTTAAGTTTAGAAATTATTTAGTTTTTGATTTTGAATACAGTAGCTTTTGCCATTAGAATGCAGATATAATACATTCTAATGTTTTTGCAGTATTTGGTAAAAAAAATTATCGAGTCAGCCTTTTCACTAGGCTTTGCTGAGGTAGTCAATAGTCTCAGCTCCATTTTACCGAGATCGCGTATCTATTCCAATTACGGGCGGAGCCGCTGGCAGGAGCTAGTCTGATATAATTACAAAATATCAAGATGTTACAGTCGCACTAAAATGACTGACGTAACAGTGTTCCCAACATAACAAAACCATTGTTTATACACAGCTGCGTCCTCAAATCTTATGACGGTTCTCGTTCCACACAGACTCAATGAACACGTGCGTCTCACTCATAGTATAAAACCGCCCTTTTGTTTATATCTGTTATGTGGTCGAGTCTCCCAGCTATCCAATATGGACCACGCATGGAACTGTTAATCATAATTGAATTAGTTTTCTAATACCTTCTAATAAATCTGTCATTACCAATCGACATAATTTTCTTTGATATTATTCTGATGAAAATAGTAAATAGCTTTACTCAATAATTTTATTAGACGTTGATGTATATTTCAATAGAATTTTATTTTTAGTTTCCAGTCATAATACAAAATTCTAATAATTTGAAGAAAGTCTAATATTAGAATAGAGTGTTTACGTTAGCTAACTCAATTGGAACTATAAATAACTTGAGAGCACATTCTAAGTTAAACAAATATTACACCAATGATCAAGAAAGAGTTTGAATCAATTTTCCAGCTATATTCGGTGATCTTTGATGTGAGCTTGCAGACGAAGAGCAATGGGTAGTTAGCTGTCCGGCCGTCTGGTCTCGTAACCGTCCGGACCGAGCCCGAGTCGTCGATTACGCCTAATGTTCCACGCGCGTCTCAGAGATGTCTGCAAAATCGTAGGGGCCCAGCAGGGTCGAGGCGTATTGGGGCCATGGGTTCACTTCCGAAAGGGAAACCCATGGTCCTGAAACGCATATGGCAAAAAAGGAACATAAGTGTGGTTTTAGTCAGTAAAATCTGACACGCCCTCGCGCTTTGTCCTAGAGCGCGAGAAGATATTGAATGATTTCAAACTTAAAAAAAGGTATATTCGGTGGTCATCTTTATCGTAATGAAAACTTATAGCATGAATTCCTTAAGAACTCATTCCAATATTTTATTCCATTCCATCCATGTATTTTCATGATACTAGGACTTCATATACTTAAACGAATTATTTTTTAGGAGGCTCACATGCTCCGGGATCTAGATCTATCCAGCAATGCTTTAGAAGGACCACTGGGACCCACGACCGTGCCTACACTGTGCTGTCTTACTACACTTCAGCTGTCAGATAACACGTTCGCAAGCATTCGACGCGGAGCTTTGTCAGGTGAGAACAATTACATGGGTAATATAAACAAAGTAGGTATACGGATCAGTGATAATATGACAGTTGATGAAACGTAATGGAGGAAGAAAACTTATTGAGTGGATACTAAGTACCAAGGAGAAGGGCTGGAAGAATTTGACGATGATAATACTAATTTAAGATGAATAGATGGCTTCATGGAGGGATGAAACGCATGTTACTAAAAGAGGTATGAGTTTACATGTGGATGGACGGAGAGGGAGAAAAAATGGATGGATTGTGCGAAGAGTGAAAGAAAAGGAAGTTAGTAATAGTATGACGAGTGACAGGGCAGAATGGAAGAAAAAAACGTGTTGCGCCGACTCCAAATAACACGGGACAAGGCCAGGGAGATGATGAGATGGCTTCATCAAAAATTGAGATAAGATTGAATGAAGGGTGATAAGGATTTTAAGGGCAGCAGGGTTTACTTAATAATGTTGAATGTTGTAAAATAAAAGGATATTGATGTTCAATAAGTAATTTTATATACTACACTTTAGAGCAGTGGTGGATGAGTGGTAACAGGCCCGACTTACGAGTTGTGTCGCGGGTTCAAACCCAACCAGGCGCATTACTTTGTGTAATTTATTTCATCACCACTGCTCTCAATACGGTGGAAAACATCGTGAGGAAACCGGCATGTCCCAGAATCAAAAATTTGAAGACATGTGATATTCATTAACCCACGCTCGGCCTGCGCGGTGGATTATAGCCCATTCCCTCTCCTAGGGAGGAGTCCTGAGTCCCAGCAGTGGGAACATTAAAAGGCTGATTATGCTATACCATACTAACTAAATGTAACTTAAAAGGAGTAAATAATGTCCTAGCAAATGTTAATAGTATGTCAAAATGTTGTGAGAGTACGTGACGATACAGCAAACCTACTTTTACCCATTTTTGCAGTAATCGCTAATCCAATGCGCAGATGCTAAGTAAAAAAAAGGATGGAGACACAAGGAAATCTCAAAAGAACAGTTGTGAATTGATTTTAGATTTCTATGACAATATCAATTTACACGTTAAAACAGGCTCAGATGCCATAATGCAAATGAGACATTACATTTTAAATTCTTATTTCACTCTACCGATGGATAATTTCGGATAATGATCAATTCAACTAAAAAGAATCTCACATACATAGGTGTAACTTATTAAGTCATTTTCATCATTCACTTTGTTTGGGTACGAAGCTTTATTTGAATTGTGTTATTCTTACTGGGAATAGATATTCTAAAGTCGTGCTACAATATTCAGTCACACCTTGAAGCGGTCATTCATTTTATCGTTTAATATTCACACAGTCACATGACTTACGTATCTTGTAAGAGCGATTTCTTCTGATTGACGCCTTAAAAAATTTGTTCCCTACCTGAATTTTCTCGTTTTTGTCAGCATCTTTTAAATTTTTCTGAATTTTGTTCTCAAAGGGATTCGGTTGGCATATTTTAAGGTAGCTTGCTTCATTCGGTACAAGACGTCTGTCAAAGCTTGAATACTGAATGTCGACGATCGAAGTATGCATACATGCATGGATCGTCGGTGAATTGTGTCAAAATTCAAAAATTTTGCTCAGAATACAGAGAAGATTCTGATGCTATATTTCAAGCTCAAATAGGGCTCAAGTCTCAAGTCGGCTGAACTTCTGTAGTGACAAAAATGCTATAAACTGGCCTCGTATTTTGCTACTATACAGTGTTCTACAATTTTGACAGAAGTGCAATGCAAAAACTGTATCTGATTTTTTTTTCTTTGATTTGTCAGTAATTTATGCAAGAAAATAGAGAGCTTTATAGCCTTTACTCAGCAGTGGGATATGTTTCAACTCAGTAAAAAAAAGGAAGACAGAAAAGGTCTCAAGCATGAACTTGTTGAAAACTAGTATACTTTAAAACACTCTTAATAATGTACATATTGACTGGTGTACAGGAATAACTTTTTAAACCTATAAAGTATCATACTACCTACAATACAACATAGTCCTCTAAAATATTTACTACCGAACAATAAACCCGACTTTCCAAGTAGAATCCTTTAAATTAACAACAGGTCCGTGTTCTCAGGTCTCACGAACTTAACTCATTTGAACTTGCACAACAACCAGATAGATGTGCTGGAGGACTACGCGTTTAAGCACATCGCAAACTTGACACACCTGGACTTGTCTCATAATGAGATTGTTGCTGTATCAGGTAAGAAATAGTCTACATAATTATGTATATATATATATATATAACTTAAATGACAAAAACCTGGGTATCTATATGTGAAGAGTGAATAAGAATCCTCCAGACAAGCGTGCTCCATCGTCGACTACAATTGTTGCTTTCCATCAAATGATATAGAGGTCAAGAACGAGCTTATAAAAAAAAATACAATTTTAATTAATTATTTGTACTACGTATGGGCCTCATCTGAAGGCTTACAGTCACCCAAAGAGCAATGGAAAGGGCTATGCTCGGAGTTTCCTTGCGTGATCGCATAAAGAATGAAGATATCCGCAGGAGAACCAAGGTCGCCGACATAGCCCGAAGAATCGCCAAACTTAAGTGGCAGTGGGCAGGGCACATTGCTCGTAGAACGGATGGCCGATGGGGCCGAAAGGTTCTAGAGTGGCGACCGCGCACCGGAAGACGCAGCGTTGGAAGGCCTCCTACAAGGTGGACCGACGACCTGGTGAGGGTCGCGGGAGTGCGGTGGATGCGAGAAGCACTGGATCGGTCATTGTGGCGACGCTTGGGGGAGGCCTATGTCCAACAGTGGACGTCTTTCGGCTGAAATGATGATGATGATGATGACTACGTATAAAAAATACAAAAAAAAAAACAAAATTAAAATACATTCAGGCGTCGTAGTATTTCTCTACATCACTGTCATCTAGAAATGTGCCCAGAACTCTGGCAACATTGCTACATTGAAAGACAATGCTAATACTTGGGCCAAACATTGAGTCAGCCCTCTGGTCACGCAAAATGTTAGCATAGGGTTTAAATTCCATATGCGACTGTACAGTCGTGATTGTAATTTCAAACCACAGAACTGCAAAAGATCTTAGATTTCAATAGAAGGTCAAAGATCAAGAACTTCAAATATCTTTTTTTGAGAATCCAAGCCGAAATCATTAGTATTATCCCGTTTCCTCTCGATTAGTTTAGTTTAACAGAGATTATGTCCATTCAAAGCTTTTAGTCAATTCCTTGACGTTTTAATTTCCGGCAAAAAATCTTCACTGGCGCCTGGACGTGACGGAAATAAGGCGGAAAGGTATTTTTCTTAACATTTACATAAGATTTGGAGGCAACCGTCGCGAGAGAAAATCAAAATAACATTTTGTAAGACTATGTTAGAAAAGGTTTTATGAAATACTGACGTTTCAAAAAGAGATGGCTGAAGATAATAAACTTTACTATTTCTTTTAGTATATCTAATCCTTGAATGGGTTCGGTGAAGTTATTGGCGGAATTATTTCAAGTGAAATTGAAAATGAAATGGCAGTTTTAAATATTCTCAAATTGATTCCTAACGAATAATGTGATGTAAAATTAGAATGCTTTTGTATCAAAAATGTCTGCACAATAATGGGCGCGATCTTGGTAAAATGGAGCTTAGAATTGTACTACCTGATACTGAGATACATGTAATGTAATTTGCTGCAAAATACTGAAAAACACTAGAATGCGTTAAAGCCGCTTGGTGGAAAGGTAAAAATGTGCCTGTATTCTGTATCAAAAATTTAATACTATCTAAACATGATATAGTCCAAATGCAAAAACCAGCCGAGACAAAAAAAAACAAAAACCAATAGGTCGCAATAGGTCCTCTAATTTTTGTCTAACAGTAACAATATAACCATTTTTGCGAATACAAAGGTTATCCAAATAAAAATATTCAATGACCTAATTTTGGGTCTGTTACTGAAATGACAAAGGATTTGTACGATTCATGGAATTACTCTTTGCTATAAAATATTTCGGCGGCAGGTAATTGTATCACTTGTAAATTTGAATAAAGGCAAGAGTATGATGATGAATTGTATAGTATTTACTACTGACACCTTGGACTTGTTCTAATATCTTTATATATAAAACGAGAAACTGACTGACGGACATATCAACGCATAGCCAAAACTACTGGGATTAGGGGCATGAAATTTTCCTTTTATAATGTGGGCGAGTAATAAGAGAGAATTTTTCAAAACTCAGTTTGTGTGAAAGAAAAACTACTATCACGCAGGTGAAGCCGCAGGCAGAAGTTAGTAAATACATAAAAAATTAAATTAACAAGCGCCTACATATAAACTTCTTAATTGGGTAATAAGCTTAATACTCAATTGGTATTTTTGCAAAATTTTTGTTTCTGTTTTTTGAGGTAAAACTATAATTACGAGTATATTGTTTTTTTTTTTTAGTTTAAAACACAATTAAGTAATTTCAAATGTATTCTTAATGATTTGTGAGGCAAATACAACCACTCTCTCATCATTGCTAACCCCAATTCAGAATACAGTTCAAATTAGCAATAAGTTTTGCCATACCTACATATGTTTGGAACTAAATTTTCTTTAACTGATTTATCAACTTCCACAGGTGCATCCCTCGCCCAGCTGACCAATTTGGCCCATCTGGATCTTTCACACAATTTCCTTCGATCCTTATCAGCTGAACCGTTGAAATCTCTCCGGCGACTGACCGAGCTCTTACTCCACGATAACGACATCTCGATGATAGATGACGGAGCTTTGGCACTGCACAAGGACCTCGCCCGATTCACCATTGAAGGTAATGGAGGCGCGATGATACGCACTTTAAGGGGACATATTGATGGTATAGATGTAAAGCAGGTTGAACAGTGTGGTGGAATTTGTGATGGCTTATTACCAGATAACAGAGCTAAAATTTCTATTGTTAAAAGTATTAACTTGCCCAGTGAAATAATACAAGAACTGAAGCGATCAATATACGAACTAATGATAATGTAACATTTATTATGGTTCGGTATCTATATAATTTATTTTTCAACTAGCTATTCTACTTACAAAGATATAATGTCTAAATAACAGTTTATTTTTAACAGTTTTACTAAATTCATATCTGAAATAATATATATTATATCTATTGAATACTTTATGCGCACAAAAGTACAGCGGTAGACTTAATGTCGAAGGCATTTTCTACCAGTCAATGTTTATATCGTACTTCCAACCAAAAAATACTTTTGGTTCGTCTGTGTCTCTTTGTTCCGGGTAATCTCCGATACGGTTGGACTGGTTTGGATCAAAATATCACTGACAGATACTTGATAATATAAAGAGAAACTTAGGCAACATTTAAGTACTTTTAATATGAATTAGGGTTACGTATAATAAAAAATCTTGTTAAGTTTGCCTTAGACGAAGTCGGCAGTAACAGCTAGTTTCCTATAAATCTCAGTACCGTCTGTTCGTAAACTATTTAAAAATCACAAGAATATGTTTTCGTTGTAACACTAACAAGATCCTTATATTTTAAAAGTAACTTAAGGTTGAGTTTTCTATAAATATTTTATGAGACATACAGAAAGCTTATCATGTGTAATTTTCTATGTAGATGACATTCTTGTTCGCTCAACTTCTTTACCTGTGTGTATCATACAGATATTTGTCGATACTCAACGTTTCAGTGAGGTGACGTTGGAGCCTCTTTGTTCACCCATCGATATTCGCTTGTTATATTGTTGCGTGACTCTTAACTATTTCTGCCTTTGTAACTCTGTTTATGGGCTTTTTTTGTACGAAATAATCCTGGCCGTTGACACTTTTGTTGATGTGACTTCATTTTTCTCGCTCGCTTTTTTTGGTGTAGACCTTGAAAGGGAATAGAAAGGCTACAATGTGTGATATGAATACATTATCTGGCAAAATGAGTACAAAAACTTCTAGCTTTATGAATTTGACATAAATCAGTTGTATATAATAATGTAATATACTCAGAGTTATAAATATTAACACGCACACACACACCATCAACGTCACACTACATCATCAATGTCCCCGGGCAATAAGTCGGTAATTGCACAAAAATTTTTTTTCTGTTACTGACTTATTGTCCGGTAATAAAGTCTGACTTATTGCCCGTGGACCTAGATATAGAAAGATGAAAACACTATAATTTCAAACCAAAAATTAAATTTTTGAAAGAGCTAAACAATTGGTAACGAAAATAGCTGTTTCCATTTCGTTCCCTATCAGAAAATAATAAAAACTTAAATTGCAAGGTATCAAATAAGCAATTATTCATACTTTAAACTTCCTCTGTAAACTTAACCCACATTTATTTCGGGTCGTAAAGATAAATTCTGCTCTCTTTTACAGATAATCCTCTTAATTGCGATTGCCTAATGGCCGGATTCGCAAGGTGGTTAAGGGAGGCAAAAAACCTGCCCCAAACTGATAAATCTGTTGCCGTGTGTGCTACTCCACCACATTTGGAAGGTGCGCTGCTATCTAGATTGTCCAAAAACAAACTTTGTGATGATTCCGAACATACAGACTTGAAACAAAAAGATACGAACTATGATTTTAATAAGGTTTTAGCGAATTCGATTGTGAACGATTATAAAATTAATGTTGATGATAACGGAGGAGAAGTGTATATTGATAAACAAGAGGGAATGGATGATGATTTATATGATGAAGAGTTGGAAGTTCCTGCTGAAGAGGATCTGCCAATTTCTGAAGCTAAGGTATGTGAAATTTTAATTATTTTATTTAGATTTGGATTTAAAAAGACCTAACGAAAACTCCCAAGAATAGATTGCGATAACTGAAGCTGCTCATTTCTATATAAAAAGTGATTTTTTTAAGTTATTTGTTGAAAATCTTAATCAAGAGAGTGCCTCTAATTTATTAACCACATTTAGAAATATAAACTTTTCAGTAAATCTGAAAAGTATATACGAAAAAATCACCTGTTATTGAATCTAATATGTTTGATATCAGTAATATCTGTTTGCAGTGAATTTTATTGAAATTCTCACACATTTAACTCGATGAATCACTTGGCTTCATTATTAGTTGGCGCTTAAATGATACGCGATAGGTATAATGTATATCCGTTGAGCAATGCGTAGGATTTAAGTCTAAGAGTTAGTCATCTAATATATTTTTTCCGTCTATATCTTGATTGTGCCAGCATCTGCAGTAGGCAGTCGCCAAATTCTATTGTTTGCATAAATTACGAACCATTTAAAATTTATCACTTGTTTTTTTTTATAGTTCGATGAGTCTGTGATTGTACTCAATGGTGCTACGAGTATAGGTTTTTAATTCTATAGAATGATGTGGATGCCAAAATTACAAAGACTACACTAGACACATTTTATTTGATTTGTAGGCTGTATGGAAGATTTAATTTTGATAATCATAAATGTTGAATATACGCTGTTTTTTTTCGTGGTTATATATTTCAATATCATAAAAGCTAGTGCTATAAAGTCTCGAGAAAAAAAATTAAGAACTTAGAATTATATAGTTTGCTAAGGAACCCAGAACGTATCTTAAATATCTATAGCCCCAACGGCCCATGTAAATCCTTCTTTATCTTCACCAGGTCCGTCTTATAGACGCTTCGCACGACGATGAAGAAGTCCATCTATCTTGGACAGTAGACCCTCCTTCGACCCACCGGTATAGATGTACTGGAGTTACTGCATCGAGGGCTGGAGGTTTACCGAAGCATGTGGCTTGTCACAGAGCAACTCCAGCAAATATAGTGTTGAGAGGATTAAAGATTGATGCTGTGGATCAATATACGTAAGTCTTAAGTTTAATAATAATAATTTTATTGCAATTAATACACGCAGCATATACACAGACAAAAAAACTATTTTTATATATTTGAAGTGCTAATGTTGTTGAACACTGGTACCCAAATTAAGATTCAACTTGTGATTCAACAAACATATTAGTTTAGAATCTGAGTGGAATATGTTCACGTGAAAGGTATAAAAATAAAACATAAGTAAATACGGTTTTGTAAGTGTGATGGTGTAGGTGTGTGTGTGATGGTGTATGTGTGTGTGTGTGTGTGTGGTGTGTATGTATAAAATAAAAGTACGAGACTGAAGTGTATGATGTAGTTTAAAACATGACAGATGAGAGAGAAAAATGGGTATATTTGCCACTTTCAATAGTCGGACTTTAAAAACTCTTCAGAGTAACAAAACTACTTGTCCCTCAATTACTATTGTCGGTTGCGTTAATATTTACTTATTATCATTTTGTTCCATCTCTTGGTCAGATATTAATATATCATAAGTATTCACACGTAACTATGTTTCAGATAAAAATAGTATTTTCACTGTATAACGATAACATTATTTTACCGTATCATGGTTGGTTACTAGCATCTTCTAGAAACAACATCAGCATAAAATCTATACAAAAAATTTAGTCTAAAAAAATAACTGAGCAAATATGAGTATACTACAAGTCAAAGAAAATACAAACGTATCTACTAATTACATCAACATTGATCAAGTTATATCCGTAAAGATAATTTAAAGAGTTAGAGTAAACATTAAACCATCCCAAAGTTTAGAGGAGTTGGCCTTGATGGAATAATAGAAATGAATTTAGTATGAACTGAGTAATCCACTCAACTGCTTTTGGATGATATTAAATGTCATTTCAACTCCTCGGTTCCTCCACCAAAATATATTAAATATGAAATAGTAGGTATATTGGTACTATTTGCGTATTTAAGTAATTACTGTTCGTCGGTGAGTCTCAGAAAATGTAATATTACGAGTAATATTCAGACAATATTTTCAGAAGGTATTTAACTAAGAACGATACTACACTAGTGAAAGATATTATTTAAACTCTAAATGAAAAATTTAGAAACGGTACACGCTGAATAATTTTAGATCCAGCTATAATACATTATACAGGTCTTACAGGTGATGACGCAGCTATATACTCGTACGTCAGTACCCTTTACGAACTCTATTTTAAAGATGTTCAAAACCACTTTATACTGACTTGGTTGAAATTCTTCTCACAGAACATAAATGCTTGTAACTGTACGTGGATGTAATATCTACTGTTGTCCACATTGTCTAAGGCGACATCGGCTATCGTTCTGAACTGTTGACGCCTGACCAAAATATTAGAACAAGGTGCAAGAGAAAAAGTTATTGTTATAGCACTTTAGCAAGGCGCTTTCAAATGATTTCACAAAATTTCCCTAAGAAAATAGTGTTTTTATCTTTTCCATCATCTTAGTTATTTATTTAAACTTCATGTACAGTATCGGTACATAGGTGGACTTAATGCAACAAAGCATTCTCTACCAGTAAATCTTTGGGTTAAAAAAGACTCATTTTTTGTCTATATTAGGCTCAATTCAGGGCTGATGATAGTCACGTGACCTAAAGAGCAAATTACCTTAATGATATGATTCTTTTTATTATTCAGATTCTGCATAGCACTGGAAGAGATGGATAATTCTGATGTACCCCTCTCTTTGGTGCTGGGCTGCGGTGCTCCTATGCAAGTCAGACAACGAGCGGCTTTTGCTACTGTTGTACCAATAGTGGTGACTCGAGCCCCAGAAAGTAATCTTTTAAGGTGAGATAAATACTTTAAAAAGAACTTAGTTCTATTAATTAATACATTTAAATTTATGTCAGTATCTTTATTTACACAAGTGTCTGATTTCAGAGTCTCTGAAGTTCGGTCCAACGTCACTGGCGATGGTGTACTAACAGTCCTCATATCAGTCTTAGGACTACCACAAAGACCGCAGTATGTACTACCTCGCTCCCAAAGGCTGTCCAATGACGTCAGACCCATCAACAACTGCTATATCGTCCTCGCTGTGCTATCTCGAGGATCCCTTGTAGCTCAGAAAGATACTCCCTGCCAATCGACTTTAGAGATATCCATGGAAGGCTTTGTAAGAGGACCTTATGAAGTTTGCGCAGCAATTTCAAAGTACAAAGTTGATGAAAGAAGAACAATCTGTGTCGTCCCACAGCTAATAGAGTCTCTCGGAACTTTAGAAATGAAGGCAGGTTTCAAGGGTCTAAATACAGCATTAATCGGCGTGGCTCTTGGTTTGATGGTGATAGTGATCGGTTTGGTGTGGTTCGTAAGAAAAATGCTAAAGAAACCAGCTGAGTTTGAACCACATAGGTGTTTTAGACAGGAACCAGTGCAGGAGGAAAATCCAAGGGCCAGCTATGTGATGTTGACCGCAACTTCGAAGGTGTGAATGAACTTAGCAAAGAAGTTCATTTTACTAGTCGTGAAAATTCTTTTAATATATTTTTGATTGGTTATTAATGAAGTATTATATTGGAAATGTGTTTAGATGTGAAAATATATTATTGTTTGTTTAATAAAAATCGGAATTTCCAAATGGCTCACTAATTTGGACTATATAAATTATTTAACAAATACGCTTAAGATTCTATTTTTAATTTCTTTTCTGTTATATTTATTAAGTTAACAGTCTTTGTAACTACTTGAACATCTCTTTTATCAAAACCATTGTTATCATATTTTTTAATTGTTTGTTGAAACTTTTGTTTTAGAACGCTATATAAAGTTTCCTTTTCATGATTTTTTAACGAGTCAAAATCAGTTTTTTACTCACTTGCTGTATCTAGGCCCAAATATAGACCAAGTTAGTTTTGTAGTTGATAAAGTAAACACAAAACACACATAAAGTTCAACTTTTATGAAATATCAAATTATCAGAAACGTAGATATTAAGTACATTTGCGTAGACATGATATCTCAGAGATCAAAGTACAATTATATAGACGGGAATAAAGTTATTTTAGTAGATAAGTATAAATAGTACTGTGCAACAGTAATAACTGAGTCTAAGTAATGTTTAAAATCACCTCTTGCTTGTGATAAGAACATTAAGTATCAGTGTGAGAGATTATAATTAATTCTACTTAGGTGTAAGTACTTATGTAAATTTTAATATTTGAATGTTAATGTGTATTACTAATGATTCTCGTTAGTCTTGAAATTGACTGATTGTTGCGTTAAACAACTTCGGCGAAAGGGTTATTAGGTTAATTCAGATAACATGAACCAAGCATTCTTTTAAATAATTACTGTACTTTATAGCAAGCTTATGAAGAATCTGTAAAAATGCAATCACTAGTATTTTGCCAGGTGCTTTATCATCATCATCATTTCAGCCAAAAGACGTCCACTGTTGGACATAGGCCTCCCCTAAGTGTCACCACAATGAACGGTTGCGTCTCGCCTCCATCGGATTCCCTTAACTATTACCAGGTCATCGGTCCACCTTGTAGGAGGCCTTCCAACGCTGCGACTTCCGGTAGGTACGCGGTCGCCACTCCAGAACCTTTCGGCCCCAACGGCCATCTGTTCTGCAAACAATGTGCCCTGCCAGGTACCTAGTTAGTCTTTACTATTCAACTAAGCAGAAAGTAGATACATGAAAATAAAGAGCAATTTTAGATCTCTAACGCTTGACACTTTTTGTGGCTTTTCACATTTGTGCTGAATTTGGGTTCAATTTAAAAAAATATTTATTTTGATAAATTTTTCACAGGCACTTCAGGCTAAGAGTGTTCAGTGTTAACCTTCTGAAATCTCTTTTGTCAATAGGACGCTCTTATGAGATTTCCTCCTATTTACCCTTTGCCGAAGTTCAGCTCATTAACTAAACTTTGACGAGCTTCTAATAAATTACTAAAATATAAAATATGTCTTCTGTGAAGACGTATTTCTCATAAACTATTTAGATTAGAACTAATATATTAATACGAGGCTTATACATTTCGTTATTAATTAAGATATAGTCAATACGAAGTCTGTATGTAATTTTCATTTTCATATACACGATAGTTTTGTTGATATTATTCCAATATTTCAAGTCATTATATAAAATTTTATAGTTAAAACTAATGAAATAAATAAATTGGTTCAAATTGAAGAACGTATTACTAAAGAAGAAAGTATATAGTTTTAATACTTTAAGGTAAATAACAGCGAAATATTTAATAATATATACGAAATCAATTTCTTTGTCTAACAGATTCTGTAAAGCCTTTTTGTAAATGATCTTAAAGCAGAAGTATCCACAACAGTTGATGTAACAATTATTACTAGAATTTTTGTATATTGTTAACGATAATACAGTTATAAGAATAATTAAACAAAGCAATTCTAATTTAAATGATTGAATTAAAAACAATGGCAAGTGTCTTTGATTAATTTATTTAAATTAACCGGTTGTACTAAATCACTGTTAGTATTGTCCTTAATGTTCGTTTTCCTCGTAATACTGTTGAATAACAAGAGGTCAAAGCACTGAACATTTTTCTATTCTTCTTGAATTCTTGCGTTAATGGATTCCCATATTATGTCATAATTATAAATCTTTTTATTTTTGTTTAACAGGAATTTATTGGATACATAGTATTTGATGAATTTTCTATAACAACCAACGCTCATGTTGGCTTTGAATTTTTATTATGACAATAATGTTTTTTTACAGGTTAACTGAGCTAATTGGTCTGTAAAAATATAAAAATACAATCTGTCAAAACTTGAAAAGTATGGCGCATTCTTATTAATTAATAAGATTATAATTATTGACGATTTAGCTGCGCGAACATATACATTTTAATCACATTTTTAGACAAAAATCGCACTGCTGTGTTGTTAACTTGAGAAAATATTTCATACTAAAATTCATGTAATATCTCAAGAGCGTATATTATTGTTATTTGTAGTCACAATGGAAAAACAGAAGAAATAGAAGATCGTTATAGAAGAAATGCTTGGAGATGATACGAACTTTAGTAATGTTATTGTAGAGTCTTTCTAATATGCCTACTTGTATGTAGAGTTCTGTTGATTAAATGATTAGAACAAAGACTTAGTGGTGAGTTGGTAAGCCATGGTTAAAATTCCCAAATGGATACAATATTTGTATGACCTATGGTGTTGTGTGATTGGTCAAGAATAGAATTTGTTTGTGTAATTATTATTATTATCAATCTAAACATAAGTAAGGGTTTTTTTATTGGAGTGCCCCGGATGATCCTCTAATATGTGGTAATCTGGCTGACAACGTAATTATGGGCAGTTAAATATTTGTATAATAACGTACTTTTATTAGTTATTTATCAGAATCTCATACATTATGAAACAGATCACAAAACTTAAAAGGACTCTTCATACAAGGCCTAGTTTCATTATATAAAGTTCAACGAAGTTCTCTATATCTTCAAACACAGACCTAATAATGAACATCCAGACTTTGAATCAAATATCTGTGGTCCATACAAATATTTGTCTGGAAGTGCAAATCGGCTCGACTATGCCATTTGAGTTGTCAAAACGTTGCCTGCTGCAATGCAATGAGGCGGTAAGGAATGCATTCTCTCCAATCCTTCTCAATTGCCAACCAACCTGGAAAGTACCTGATGTTCGTGCACATACATAAGTTGTGTCTATATGGAATAAAGAGGAAATTACGATATAAAAGGATTCATCTTCAGTTTCTAGTGTCTATATTATACTATAAACCAAATTAAAGTTTTATTTTTGTGTTAGGAGTTTCTTACGCTTTGTATCAGATGCAAAAATATTTCTTCTATTATTTCTATCATAAGTTTTAAAATTCTATAACATGCGTTATATGGTATTTGAGCTTTATTTGCATTGTAATTAACGTAACGCGTCAAACCGCATTTAAGTTAATGTTTTCGAAGAACATTTTGTTCTGCTTTAATTAGTTTAAATTTTGTAAATAAATAATTTATGTGATGCCATTTCCATTCTTAAATAAAATATTAACAAAAATTTCTGTGTTTTTGTTGATGATTTTCCTTGTAATTATTTTTTTAAATATATCCTCTTTGCTTTATTTCTGTGAAATATTTTTTAGCAAAAACTATAGTAGTTTGATCAAGTTTTGTCATCTTAGCTGTAAAGCTTCTTGAAGTCATTGACATTATCTTGAAAAGTATTGAAGACAACATTCAAATTTTAGCTCAACAGTTTCCGAAGGCATGACGAGTGACAGGGCAGAATGGAAGAAAAAAACATGTTGCGCCGACCCCAAATAACACGGGACAAGGGCAGGAAGATGATGATGAGTTTCCGAAGGCATAGGCTTTCGGACGGCGAGCAATGCGTAGCTCAGCCTCCAGTCGTCCGGTAACCTCGAGTCATCGACGACGATTAGTGTTCCACGCGCGCCTCTAAAAAATGTCAGCAAACCACAGGAGCCCAGCAGAGTCGAAGCATACTGGGACCATGGAAGAGAACCCCAGGGCCCTGGAACGAAGGCGAAGAAGGAAAAAGAGTGGGTTTTAGTCAGTAAAAGTCTGACATGCCCTCCCGCACTGCCCCAGAGCAGGGGGAGACATTGGATGATTCCCCACCAATTAAAAAAAATAATCTCTAAAGTTTAGTACTTAATAATGTAGTGTGTTATTATTCTGTACTCTCTGTATTAAAAAATACCAATATTTATAAATACGAACAAGAACATGTAAACATGTTTCTCCCATGGGATGTCTTGTGTTCATTTTCCCTATAAATTTTGTTTTGACCAGTGTTTGGAAATACCATTTCATAAGTAATACACTGGAATTGTAAGTGGGTGATGTCCCGTTGTTATTTTAAGGGTTTTAGGAGAAATATGAGGCACACTCTTATTGTATTTTAGCCATTTGCGCATAGGAACAGTGTGGAACTCTTTACCAGCGTTTGTATTCCCACTGCATATAACCCGTCAGCCTTTAAAACAAATGTTATCAGGCCTCTTTTGGGCATGCTTGTTTCATTGTCAATCTCATCCCTCGGTTGAGCAAAATCAAGGTTATCAACTGACATATTGCAAAAAAAGCCTTTCTGCATCTAACATCTTCTAACGCCAGCAGAAATTTCTTAAGAACGAAACTCATTTCACGTAATCTTTAATTTATTGTTAGAATTTTTTTATCTGTTAGGTGTTTATAATTATATCTCAAACCTTATAAATACGCGTTAAATTATAAAACCAAAAACTGAAGGTATGGGGTAGTAGCAATATACAATGCGTACCAAATAAGAATAGGATCGATTGCCATTTTGTGACGTCACGATTGCCTTTTTATAATCATATTTTCGAATCGAAAGAAATTGGGCAAAATTTAAGAACTCAGAGATGAGCAAAATTGAAGAACTGGATTCTGATTAAACTTTTTTCGTTCACAGTTCGTAAATAAATAAAATTTTAAAAATTTCTTGTTTTGCTCACCCTATTAATTCTTTGATTTGACCGTATGACGTGACGACGCATTGCACTAAATTGTCTCTAACTTCGTTTGGTTACGGTTGGTAGACATAATCAGAAACTGTATTATAAATTAACTTTTTTAAAATAACGTTATTCAAATATTGTCTGTTCACGGATCTGGTACTCTTCAAGGCCTTCTCTAACATTCATTAAAACGCGCCTCAGGAGTAGAGTAGGAATGTCGTTGTTTTATGTCCATTGATTTCCTTCAATTCAGGTATATTTGATGGATTACTGTTTGTACATCCTAGTCTTTAAAAAACCTCAGAGAAAAAAAATCGGAAGTGTGTGGTTTTGGCTCTGTAAGGGAGAATGAAGGCCTCTTGAAGAGTGTCAGGACCCCGAAAGACGAAATTTAAGTAATGTTATTTTGTAAAGTAAATTTTCTCATGTTTTCAGTTTCTGATTTTGTAAATTAATAAGTATATATAAACACATACGCGTTGAACAGACCTCATCAGAGTTGCAACACAAACCTCCATAGTCCAGAGTTCCCGAGACGCCGTCAACCGTGACAAGTGAAGCATCGCGGGAGCCTCACTAGCCAACCAAAATGCAACAAACAGGTTGACAACCACGACCACTCTGTCAAGAGTGAACTACTAAGGAGGAGGATGTAAACATATTTATTAATATTTTATGCATCTACAAAAGTGTTTTTGTTTCTAAGACGTTTGTCTGTGTGTGTTTTTAAGTTCTCCTTCATTTTCAAACGCCCGAACGAATTTGGATGACATTTGGCACACAGGTCTACCCATAACATCCAAATTCTAGTGTATATTTCAAAATCCTTCTACATTATATTGTAGAACATAGTCTATCATGTTCTAGGATAGCGCATACTTTTTATCCCAGAAATATGATCTTTTGGGATATTTCCTTTTACAAACGGGCGTACCCGCTGGCCACAAGCAGTAAGTAATAAACAAAATTAAATTTCACTGTCGTAAATGATTGTGCTATTTTGTTCATTTCAATACTTGTAAATAGTATATCAAATTAACATTCTCGGAATTCACAGATAAAGGCGAAAAAATATAAATCTCTTATCAATACAAACAAAGAGGTAAAGTTAATTGTGCGGGTATTTCCGAATATTATATATAGCTGCAATGATAGTAGAGTTCAGGGTTTAATGATACAATAATGGGTTTTTGAATTAAGCAGTAATTGACGTAAAATAATATATTTTGAAATAACGTGGGAAGTAAAAACAAGGTGGGAGTTGAAAGTCCGGATCACCAAAAGGACACGGTGGAGCGTACATACGGTTGAGGTCTACCCTGTTTGGATGGAGCATCGTCCTGTTCTCGTGGGGGCGATGGGGAGCGGTGAAGTTTCAGCCACAAACGCCGCCATGAGAATCTAGAAGCGGCCAAAAGCCACTTGTGGCCGGTGGCTGCTACTTTTTTATCCCATACGCGCAGTATCATAATGAACTCTGACGAAGAAGGTTTAATTGCGCCAGTGGCGTGTGACTGAGTTTTGAATGGGCGTTTAGTGGTCAGTGCGGGCCTCAAGAGGCGAGTAGCGGCGGTTTGTAGCGTGTGGCGGCCATCCTTAGAAATTGTATGAGAACTATAGGAAATTATGTCTGTGGCGGTGTTTTGTGGTCGTGGCCGGTGGCCCGTGTGCGGAGACCCTTAAGGTCGGCTACTTGAACATGTCTGCTTATGGTATTGAGTATACTTATTAATTGTACAATTTAGTTTTTAGTCTTGTAAATAAAGTTTTATTTAATAACAAATCATAGTTTTTGACAAAGTTAGAAACTGACGAAGAAAGTATGGTTTTATTCATCAATCAATTTTACCCTGGTATGGATTTAAAAGGCGCGTTTATTGTGTAAGTTTTTCAAATTTACAACTAAATATCCAGGATGAAAATTGACTGTGTGAAAGAACCATATTGGAATTAAGAAATGAGATAGTAGTGAAAATTTATAAAAAAATCTTGGACGTGGATGAAATAACAAGTAATTTAAACGTCAACGTACAACTCCATTGGGTCATTCATATCATCCCAAGGAGTTTATAAACTTTTTGAAGCTATCCAGGGTGTCAGCTAATAAGCTGTAATTAAAGGTAAGTATACCCATTTCGTTAAAGCCCTAGCGCCCGAGCAGTGCAATAAAACAGTGACTTTCTGAAGCCTAGCCTCGGTAACAGCTAGGTCAATATGTTTGAAAAAATATATGTTTATTATAAACTCATCATGTAGAACATTATCAACATATGATTTTTTCACCGCTACTCCTTTCAAACGGCTTTGATCATTAGAAATATATTTACGAAAAAAAATTGCTGGTTAAGTTTCTTTAGAATGTACATAGCATATGTAAATCAATCAATTTTTCGCAAAGAAAAGGGATTTTAAGGTCAGCGGGGCTCTATCCGAGTGCAGCTGGCCAGAATTCAATGCACACATTTAATTCCGGCTAGATGTTCAAGAGAATATACGCCTTAATGTGTAACTTGGACGCACCGAAATTTTACAACAGTTCTAGATTGCAAATCACTGTATCACTGTACAAGGAGGCATATTTTGAAGGCCACATTCCTAACTGGAAAAGCTAAGGGTAACTTACTCTATAATTTTACACGTCTCACATTAAAGATTGCATTTTCAATGACGATCAATAAAACACAAGCTCAAACTTTAGAAGTAGCAGGGATATTTTTAGGTACGCCATGTTTTTCCACGGCCAGCTTTACGTGGCTTGCTCATTTATTTCTCATTCGTAAAATCTATACGTTTTCGATGGACATAACTAATAATTTAGTATAGTTTAATGAATCAAGGCATCAGAGGTAGTAATACTTAAATTATGCCACACCAGTTACATGGTTTTTTTACCTCCCCCCCCCACGTATTATTTTTTACCCCCTCCGTCGTATTGTCATATATTTTGCATATAAAGTAGTTATATAGTTTAAAGGAGTATATCAGTAAGTAGAACCAGCCAAACATATCGATGTTACCTACGATCTTTATTCTAAGCCGTTCAGTTTTTATTGTTTCTTGTTACGGTAGTTACGACAAATGAAACCGATGTCAAAGTCAAAAAAAAAAATTCACATTGGCCTACATGGGCACTTATAAAACGTCAGAAGCTAGTGCACGGTTCCAAATTGGTCGTTTCCTATGGAGAAGAACCGGCAAGAAACTCCATGGGTACTCTTTTAAAAAAATGATTGTTTATATATTACAGTATTAATAGACATGTAATAACAGTGTAGACCAGTCGATATTGTACCTAAAAGTACAATAAAAATAATCATATTAAAAAAAAAAGTGAGTCGTAATAGGAAGTAACCTAAGAATTTGCGAAGTCCACGGTGTTCTCACATTCACATTAAAAAAAAAAGAAGCTATATAAAAAAAAAACAAGAACAATAAGTAATTACAATTATCAATAAATGACATGTCAACAAAAAGAAAATTACTAACGAATTTATGGTGGTTGGCGTCTAATAATATAAAAAATATTGCAAAAGCAATGTGTAGGAAGACAAGAAAAAAGAAAATGTATATATTACAACAAATGTGGAGCAGTTAATAGATAGATGTACACAATATTATGAGTTACCAGGGGGCCACATCAACGAACGATCTTCTTTAATAATGTAAACATACTAATTCTTTACCTGACATTATAAAAACGAAAGTTACTTGTAACTGTTTGCCTGCCCGTTTGTTCATCTGTGAGAATTTATATTTCACGACAATTCTGCTGAGCCGTTTGTGATGTTTGATATGAATAGTCCAATCCGGGGGTCTTACTTTTTTATCAACTAACTACACGGGAGAAGTCGCGGGTGGAAGCTAATAAGCTATATTACAGTAAAGTTTCATCGAAATCTGTTTAGCTGTTTGAACGTGAAGGACTACCAAACATAGACACACACATACATCCATAAATACTTTCATCTTTAAAATTTTCGTATGATATTAATAAAGAGCAATGTCTCTTGAGGTATAAAACTGGAGTACAAAAAAACCTCAGTGCGATTGTGGAAGTCTCTATAAAGAAATGATGAAATTGGCAAAAAAAAGAAAAAAAAAAACAGCAAGAAAAACTTTTATTCGTACCTCATTCATACAAAAAAATAACATTAAAACCTGTGCAGGGTCAAAAACCAGTATTCAAATAGACCAGTAACCTTTGCAACTATAAAATAATTAGCTCATATCAAATCAAAACTAATTTACAAGGTAACGGTGCCTTGATGCTAGCTCCCACTCTAAGTTGCAAGAAGTTGGGGAAGACCCACGCTCAGTTTGTATATTTATTGTCACTTGCGGTTTATTCTGACCTAGGGTTTTAGATTTTATTGATATTTCTTTATCACGTAGACTTAGGTGAGTAGAGCAGTGGTGGCCGAGTGGTAACGGCCCCGACTTACGAGCTGTAGGTCGCGGGTTCAAATCCAGCCAGGCGCATTACTTTGTGTAATTTATTTCATCACCACTGCTCTCAAAACGGTGAAGGAAAACATCGTGAGGAAACCGGCATGTCCTAGAACCAAAAATTCGAAGACATGTGACATCCACCAACCCGCACTGGGCCCGCGTGGAGGATTACGGCCCATCCCCTTTCCTAGAGAGGAGGCCTAAGTCCCAACAGTGGGAACATTATAAGGCCGACTATGCTATGCTATGTAGACTTAGGTGATGCTTAAAAGCTGGTCAAGGTATGAATGATGACCGTGAAAGAGACGATTGTGAAGAATGAAGATGGAGTAGGTAACTTAGTGAATGCCAAAGAGTAAACAAAAAATAGAATAGAAAAGTGTAAAAATGGAAAACCAAATCTGACCGCAAAATATGTGTTACCGGCAGTAAAATATAATTGCATGAGACAGAGGCCCGCGTTTGTCACCTGATGGATGGAGCAAGCTTGCTTAAAAGCAACCTATTCACCCTTGACATAAAGACCCCTAGTTTATAGCTATCAGAAAATCAGACTCCGGTAGGGAATTCCACTCCTTAGCTGTACGCATAATGAATGTGTTCCCAAAACGCTTTTTTTTTAGGTGGGAAAATCATCTTATGAGAAATCTTGCTCTTGGGCGGAGCAGGAGATAGTGTCAGACTTTTACTGACTAAAAACCCACTCCTCTTCCTTCTTTACTTTCGTCCCAGGGCCCCGGGTTTCGTTTTCACACTAACCAAAACGCTTTGTACGTACGAGTGGGATGTCCACCATGTGGTGCGCACCGGTGGCGCAACGCCATACGTCTTGTGATCCGATGATGGAACGGACTTGGCGAAATTAGATTGTGCAATTCCAGTGCACACTCCCCGAAATGTAAACGATAGAAAACCGACATGCTAGCAACTCGGCTCTAGTGCATCAAGATGGTATTTAGCAGCCCATCCATTGGTCTGCTTGCGTTGGAACAGCTATTTCGACTCAAATCCTCTAGAATGACTACACTGAGCGTCATACCGGAATACGGCCAGGCCGTTTGGCGGTACGTCTTTGCTCAGTGGGTGGTCGCAAGCCAACGGTCCACTGGGGCCACGGGTAGTGTGAAAGTGAAACCCGTGGCCCTGGGTCGAAGGTAAAGAAGGAACAAGAGTTGGTTTTTAGACAGTAAAAGTCTGACACTATCTTTCGTTCCGCCCAATAGCGGGATTTGTCATTAGATGATTTTTCCACCTAAAAAAAAGCCAATGGTCGAAACCTACTACCAGTTAGTGTCACCTAATTAGCACCACCCGGTTACCACATGTAGGGACTTGCTTTGGGTATTTTTCTAGGGACGCGGGTGACGCGGACCCCAGATGGTAAGTATAGACAATGAAAATAAATACGTATAGAAACCATTCAATCTGAAAATAGTAAAGCAGTTAGCAATATCACCGCTTGATAGTCAGGCAACAACATAATTACAAAACTGTCACAAGTTATGCACTAATTTCCTCAAAGTAAAATATTATAAATGTCAAAGCTGCGTAGACGCATACATAATACATATTAGTAAACAGACTCTGCTATCAGTACCAAGCCGGTCGTCATGGCGAGTGCACGTGTCATTCAAGTTGTTTTAGTTCTAACATTATGTTTGGGACTTCAAGCCAAAGTGTATACGAGATGCCAGTTAACCAGGGAGCTGTTGAAAAATAATTTTTCAAGGACTTTTCTTAGCAACTGTGAGTTGTTTATTTTAATATATTCTTTTCCCGCGCATTTTCTATTGTCAACGTTAGCAATTATATATAATAGTGCGTCTATATTTTATCATATTTTTCTTGTTTAAAGAGCTGTAATGATGTTGGTGATTATTATAGATTTTTTATCCTTGACATTAAATTATAGGTTCAATAACACCAACGTTTGTCATTCCATTAAAAATTAAAACTGTTTTGACCGATCATTATAGTCATCTTCTTATTGAACGACAGCCAATATTCAGTCTTTGACGGTGCACCTATATTTATCAAAGAGCTATTTGTATTGTAATTATATTGTTTTGAATGCAGTGTCTCTGATGATTAGTTAATAGTTTCGTTTTTAATCACCATTCCTCCAATACTACTCCAACATCTTATAGATCTACATCTTGTTAGGCACCTCATATTATAGGGCTAAGGATCATTATAAAAATGCCTTCAGATAGGAAAGTCCAAAAGTTGTACTACATTTCAAAATACCCTGGGTCACACATAGTAACACTATGCCCGATCTACGGATCGAAACTAGGATTCTCGTGACTACTAGGTCCTCAGTATCAGGCATAATTTAAAGTAAATCGGGCTAACATCACTTTACAGCAATTTGTAAAGGATTTAAAGATAAATAATTCATTTATTTATTTAAACTTCATGTACTGTAGTGGTATATAGGTGGACTGAATGCAACAAGAAATCATTTATTTTTCTATTTTTTTTCTATTTATCTTCAACGCTCTTAATGTTATCCACCGACATCTGATAAGAAAATAATCCAGTTGATGTCAGTTACTACCGTTGGGAAAACACAAGACAGATGTACCGGCACATTATTATTGACAGCTTGTCTATAACAATACGAAGTGTCCTTGACGTTGCTAACGGCTGCAACATTTGTTTGTACCTATACATCCATTAAGTCAAAATTAATGATCGTTGACGCGATTAAACTATTAGTTACAGGTTTTATAGCTAAAGGCTAGAGACTTATTCGATCCTACTGAGGTTTTGATAGTAAAAACTATACATCATGCCCTTGTCCCGTGTTATTTGGGGTCGGCGCAACACGTTTTTTTCTTCCATTCTGCCTTGTCACTCGTCATACTATCACTAACTGCCTTTTCTTTCATATCCCTCATCACACAATGCATCCATCTTTTGTTTGGTCTCCCTCTCCCTCTTCATCATGCGTTTCATCCCTCCTCTTCACATGACTATACCAAGACAAACGATTCCCTTTCAACTTTTCAGTCACTGGCGCCATACATAGAGTAATTAATTAATTTTCTTAAAAATATTCTCACTAAGTCTTGCTTTAGATTCTTCATTAGTATTAACATCTACATTTACAGTGTAGGTTCTAATGTTTTTGCAGTATTTGGTACCAAATGTATCAAGTCCACCGTTTTTGGCAAGTTTCGCTGAAGTAGTCAATTGAATGCTGCAATGCTCCATTTTACATATTATCCAGTCATGCTGACACCTGATATGAAAAATTACATCATTTGTTCCATCACAATATTCAATAGGGAATATTTTTACGAAAGAATTAAAACATTTATCGAACTTTACTCGAAAAAAATCGAAATTTATTGAACTGGTCCCGCTATTTCCTTTTTTGCTTGCCTGTGTTTAATTTGGTTCTGATCTAAGGCCTATTAATTTAAATATATCTGTTACGAACATAATAATGATATATGATTACAATGAACAATCAATATAACCAAGTGTGGCTGTCATCTCAATTTCATGCATAATTATGATAATTTTAAATTACAGTATATATTTCAATAATAAAGGCACTAATAACTTACGAGCAGACTAAGACAATGTATATAAAAATCTGATTTGTTTTATTTCAAAACGAGTTTTTCTTTAAATTTTTGTTTTTGTTTAAAAAAAAAAAATGTTTTTGAGCATGTCCGTCCTAAAATCTTGACTCTGATTTGCATTCATTTGATGGAGCAGGTTAGGGCCGATGCCTATTAGGGCTGTGGAATTGTTCGAGTTACCATGGTCCAAGAACACAAAGTGTACTTACTCGTAACAGAAGGAAAACAGGTAGGTTTGGTCAGTAAAATTCTGACACTCCATCTTTCTCTACCTAGTGAAGCCTCCCCTTTTTCGAACCAAGAAATTTTTAGGTCATCAAGTAACTCTTCAGTTACTTGATTTCTCACCTTGTTTTTAATATTGATAGGCTAGCTTTTGACCACTATCTCACCTGATGGTAAGCTATGATGTGATCTAGAATGTTGCCTAGAAGTAACCTTTTCACTCTCGACATAAAGACAAAGGGAATTCTACTCCTTAGCTGTACGTACAATGAATGTGTTGTCCACCATGTAACCGACTCAAAAAAAAGTCTATAGTCAGTCACTTTAAAAAAAGTCTTGACTCTAACTAAGTGCGCTCAGCCTAAACACTACATTTAAATTTTTCCCGGATCTGTGTATAACAAATGAAGTAACAATTATCTACGGATATTTATATGTGTGCGTACATAAACATCTGTGTTGTATAGTTAGTTATACTCATTGTATTCTCTCATTTACTGATTGCTAGTCATGATTTCGTCAATGGGTTTTCCTTACATGAACATGGTTTTTGATAGCTATCAAGTGATTGGTATTCAAGTGTAGGATTTTTTTAATCAGTGGGTTTATTATGGTTATGGTCTTAAATTGCCTTTTAGACTTTTAAGTATAGGTCAGTCGAGTATGTATGACGCATTTTTAATGCGTTAACTGCTGAGGTCTTCCCGTCCGATTATAATTTAGGTGTTTTCAAGGCAAATATGCTCATAATAAACTAGTGCACTTTACTATCAACGACTGCTTCACTCCTTACCATCAGGTGGGATCACAGTCAACCAATGGTTTATATCATTTAAAAAAAATAGACCCTTGGAGAGTCACGCAGCAACAGTTATAGTACAATACTGCTTATGTGTGATTACTACTACATACTCAATATAATGTTGTTATAGTGAACGTGATTGCAAATGAAGAGATGAATGAAGTATGTAGCTTTGACTTTATTCGTTATTCTAGTTTAAAATTCGAATTCATGATCTTTTCGCGTTGGTGCGATTCTGTATTTAAAATATTTATGAATAAATAAAATATTTGCTACTAACCAGTTTACTAACTGTGAATGCGAAAACAAAATCAGAATTGATCAAAAAATAAATAAGATATAAAAAAAAAATAACAAATTATCCGTCTGTCTTGAAACAATACCGTACTCTATTTTGCTCATATGGGCGTGATGGACTTTGACGTCAGAATCCTCATCGGTATTGTCAGCTAATTGATGAAGATATTACTAAAATTCTTTCATATTAGTTTACCAGAAGTAATAAGTATTTTATTGAGCATATGAAAAATATGTATGTATTTTCTATTGTACTGCCGTCAATTAACGCATGTGTTATTTTAGCATTAACTTCAGTATGACGTGCTTCAGCTATACCTCTAGTATTACGTGCATTTATGACCATAGACAGTAACTACAATATCTGATGGGCTGCCAGCATGTTTGTCACTCTTCAACCATATAAGTGAACTTCATCATCATTATCATCATCATCATTTCAGTCGAAAGCCGTCTACTGTTGGACATAGGCCTCCCCCAAGCGTCGCCACAACGACCGATCCTGTGCGTTTAGTATCCACCGCATTCCCGCGATTCTCACCAGGTCGTGGGTCCACCTTGTGGGAGGCCTTCCAACGTAGCGTTTTCCGGTGCGCGTTCGCCACTCTAGAACCTTTCAGCCCCATGGACTATCCGTTCTACGAGCAATGTGTTTGCCCACTGCCACTTTAGTATTAGTGAACTTACTGCTGAGTGATTCTGGGGGAAAACCTACCTAAACTTGAGTAGGTTACATCATTATGTGTTTCAAATTAATGAGTAGGTGTATGTCAAGTTTTCCTCTTCAGTTTTTGCCCTCCCACCTGTACACGCTTAAAAAAAAAATTAGAATCAACTTCATTACTGTGCCTTGTCAGTGTATTGGTCGTGAGTATTTTTTTTAAATTGAGAAATCATGTCTTTCCGCTTTGTTATACCTATTACTTGCAGTTACCACTACTGAGAATACTTATAATAACACCTTTATTATATTATTTTTGTGTGCTTATTTGGTATAATGGACGCAAAGTGTGACTGCTGAGCGTGAGATTCTAGGTTCAGTTCCCAGTTCGGGAATAGTGTTATTGGGATTTTCCATTTCAAATATCTCAGTAGCAGCCTAGAGTTTGAAAGTCGGTGGTGTGGTATTCCCGTACCTCGAAAAACACGTAAAACTTATAGTCCTACTGATCTCTCCCTATCGTGTCATATAGCAGTCCAATCGAACTATGAGAGTATTGAATAAAGAAACATATGGGGCATTTCTGTATGCGTAAACACTTGCGCACTATAACATCTTCCTGCTTGGCTGATTTCCGATGTTCCTGTAATTAATGGTGCAAAAAAAACCGGCCAATTGCGAGTCGGACTCGCGCACTGAGAGTTCCGTACAAACTTACCTATACAAACAGTTCAATTCCCGAATCTCAATTCGGGAATTAAACTGTTTTAGTTATGAAGATTTTTCCGAATCGCAAAAAGTTTTTTTTATTTTATGACGTTACTTCTAATTTAGAGTTTTCAGATTTTTTCCTATACTTTCGTTATAAGACCATGCTTCATGCCAAATTTCAGGATTCTAGGTGAACGGGAAATACCCTATGAATTTTAGTTTTCCTTGAGAGTAAGTTTGATTTTTCACAGCTTCAAGGGACCGCAGACTTGAGTATAGTTTTAATTGAGAAATAAATCGATATTATTATTATTATTATTATTATTATTTGTTTAGTTCTTTATAGTTCTTCCCGTATAAGAGAGATTAATAAACCTTACACACGGGCCGGGGCCAAGTATGTAAGGCGTGATTTAAATGGAAAAGGTGGATGTCAGTGTTGAAGAAGTCAGGAACTTTCTAGTGATACGACAGGTGTTAAGGATAGTGGCTTTTTGGAGCATATACAATGTTTGAGCTGGCATCTGCAGAGTGTTGAGGCTTTGTGCGAGAGATTTTGGTATTATGCCAGTAGACGAAAGAACAATCGGGACAATATGAACTGTTTGAGCTTTCCATTGGGTTTTAATCTCTATGGCGAGATCTTGGTACTTACAAAGCTTTTCGGATATTGTGGTTTGAACATTGTGTGAGTTAGGTATTGCTATGTCTATCAGATATACTGTTTTGTTAGTTTTATCGTGAACAGTAATATCGGGTCTATTGTAGTGAATTGTTTTGTCTGTAATAATAGTCCGATCCCAGTAAATTTTGATGTCCTTACTTTCTAAAATTGTTTCTGGGGTATATTTATAATACGGCATCATTTCAGTTACAAGTTTATATTTGTATGCTAAATGTTGGTGTATAATGGCAGCAACTTGGTCATGACGGTGTTTATAATCTGTTTGAACTAGCGATTTACATGCTCCTGTTATATGTTGGATGGTTTCGGAGGCACTGTTGCAGTGTCTGCAGAAATCAGTCGGCTGATTCTGGTCTTTCATGATATATTTTTTGTAGTTACGAGTGGCTACTATTTGATCCTGTATCGCTAGCATAAAACCCTCAGTCTCTGGAAACAATTCGCCTCGTTTGAGCCATTCGTTCGACATCAATTTATCGACGTGTGGCTGGCTCAGGGAGGCTCGGTGTCTTCCATGAAGGGCTTTTTCAGACCATGCTGCAATTTTTTGTTGTGTACTTGTAATGTGTTCATTTATTTGCGAGTTCCTATTTTGGAGATTTAGTGGCGTAAGTTTTTTATCTATGTCCGATATCTGTTTGTGTAGTAATGAATTTTCTGATTTATAATGGAAGTACACTCTGAGTGAATGTATCTGTTTATTGTGTAAATTTTGGATGTCTATTAGTCCCCTTCCTCCTTCTTGGCGAGGCAGTGTAAGTCGTTGTATGCACGATTTTGGATGGTGTTTTCTATGCTTGGTAAGGAGTATGTGGACAGTACGCTGTAGTTTTTTGATATCAGTCTTTGACCATTTTATAATTCCGAAAGAGTATGTGAGAATAGGTATTGCAAATGTGTTGATGGCTTTTATCGTATTTCTAGAGTTCAGGTTACTTTTTAAAATAAGGTTGAGGCGGTGTGAGAATTTTTTGAGCAGTTCTTGTTTTGATAGTTTTTGTTGTATCTGTCTGGACTGTTTAAAACCTAAGTACTTGTAAGTACTCTGTTCATCCATTGGGTCGATTGATTCACCTGATCCTAATGGGTAACTATTATTTTGGATTTTACCTTTTACCACGGACAAGATTTTGCACTTATCCACACCGAATGACATACAAATGTCATCAGAAAACCGCTGAGTTGTATCAGCTAGTTGAAAAAGTGCTTCCTTGTCTGCTGCATATAACTTTATGTCATCCATGTACATTAGGTGTGTTAGTTTGTATTGGGTATTATGATTTGCCAGTATGAATCCCACGTCTGTTTTATCTAGCAAGTGTGACAGTGGATTAAGTGCCATGCAAAACCATAGAGGACTCAGAGCGTCTCCTTGAAAAATTCCACGTTTAATAGAGATTGGTTCAGTAGCTACTGTCATCGAAGATGAGTGAATTCTAAGAACAGTTTGCCAGTTCTGCATAGACGTTTCTAAGAATTGCTTCAGAGTAGGGTGAATTTTGTATAAATTTAAAACGTATAATAACCAACTGTGCGGAACTGAATCGAAAGCCTTTTTATAATCGATAAACATAGTATGAATGTCTTTCCTACATTTAACAGCGCTGTTCATTGCTATCGCGTCAATGGTTAGTTGTTCTTTACATCCTTGGCTATGCTTACGACATCCCTTTTGCTGTTCTGCTAGAATGTTATTTTTTATCAAATGTTCGTATACTACTTCGCTTACGCAGGCGGTTAATATTTTGTACAAGGTTTGTAGACAAGTAATTGGTCGGTATTTTGCGGGGTTTGTGGTGTCATTTATATCTTTAGGTATCATGTAAGTTACTCCGTGTGTGATGTATATTGGAAGTAAATGTGGTGATTGTATGAATGTATTTAAATGGTTATATAAGAAAGGATGTATGCTAGAGAATTTTTTATACCAGTAGTTATGGATGTTGTCAGTGCCTGGTGATTTCCAGTTGTGTGTACGCTTAATGACTTCTATAAATGTTTCTATAGGTATAAACTCAAATTCCATATCAGGCATTTCTGTACCTGCATCGCTGACCCAGTCTACATGTTCATTATGGTATACTGGATTTTCCCAAATATTGGCCCAAAATTCTCGTAGTGATTCCGGTGAAGGTGTATCTAGACTTTCGTTAGTAATGTCTCTGTTGTTAGACGTAAGGTTTCTATAAAATATTTTTTCATTATTTTTAAATTTTGTGTTTTGTACTTTGCGATTAGTGCATGTTATATATCTTTTAAGTCTACTGGATGCTGCGCTTAATTTTTGTTTTAAGGTGTCCAAAAAGTGTTCTATTTGTGTATTAGAATTTTCAAGTTGAGCGTGTAATTGATATTTTAACTTTATTTGTTCGACTGCTGCTACTAATTTTTCACTTCTACTACCATTAATAAAATGTGTTAGCCTACCTATATTTGCTCTTAAATTTTGGATTCTCTTTTCTAACCTGATTTGCCACTTTGGTTTTCTAAATGTAAATGTACGACGTTCATTTTGTGCTGAGCCCGCTATTTTGGCTCCGTTGCATATAGCTGCTGTCCACGCTGCACAGTAAATTATTGTCTGCATTTTGATAAACTCGGTATCGCCATTAACGTGTTTAGGAAGAATGACATTATTTATGTACGAAACTATTGCAGAAAATTTTTTAGAGGTCTTCTGCTTGGGAATGTATGGCCTATTAGTGGGGTGTGTATTATTAAAATTTAGTTGAGCTTGTTGAAATGTGGCTTCTATTTTGGTCTTGCTTTCTGAGATAAAGTTAAGATTGTCTTGCATAGGCTCAGATTGAGCAATATTGATGTTATTCAAGAAATTATTATCCTCTTCTGTATTTACTTGTGATTCAAGGACGATTTCTAAATTTGCGCTGTTATTCAAGACTACGTTTGTTGTGAGAGTGTTTGTAGATGTGTCAGAGAAGTTAGCATTTGTACCAAGTAGATCTAACTCGGTCTGCGATTGTGTATTCAAATGATTGCCACTAGTTTGTTCAGTATTTTGGTCGTTAGTGTTGGGATTGTCTAATTCTATAGCTACCTGATTTTTAATTTCTTCTAACTTTTTGGTGTCTATGTATGCATTATTTATAATCGCTCTCACTTGATCAGATAATCTTTGTTCTGTTAAATGTGTTAATTCGGGGTATATATTTATAAATTCTTCACGTAAATGTTTTCTATAAGCTGTTTTATTTGTTTCTAATTGCGTGACAGTATAATATATTCTAATTATTGCTTCATTATGTTCATATGTCCATCTCATGCGCTGGCTGGATTGTGTGTTAGATTGTGTGGAGTGTTGCTGTATCCGAGTATGAAACATTTGTAGTTCAGCCCTGACCTCTTCATAAATCTGGTCAATTGTGTCTTGTGGGAGCAATTTCTTTTGAACTATAGCTCTACGCTGGTCGCCTATTCTTTGTCGGCTAACTTGCATATCTGGGTATTTTTCTAAGAACTTAGTATGAAGTGATGGAAGATATGCATTTTTATCTGTGTCCATATTTGTAAGATAAAGATAAGTGCGTAGGATGAATTTATTCATCTCAATACTCCATTTCCTACGACTTGTTGCAGTCCTAGCAGTGGGTACAGTATCATCGACAGAATTTGTCTCCTGTACAACATCCGCTGACTGTATTGATGATGAAGATGGCGTCGGAGTGACGCGGAAAGATTGTGAAGATGACGGGATTGATGAAAAAAGAGATGAAGGAGATAACGAAAAGATTTGTGAAGTTTCGTCATCTATCTGAGGCATACTTGCCAGAAGTTGTTTTTTAGTTTTTGATCTAGTATTCATGATATTCCCACGAGTAGCTAGGGACTTAAAAGTCAACCACAGCAGAGCCCTGCGTTCACTGCGGCAAGGGTGAATAAAACTGGAGGTTCCCTATTATCCAGAGTTTGCACACTAGCGACTAGTGCATTCCACTAGCCATGCAGCCCTCGGCATGTGCAACCTTGGCTTGGATTGTATCTCTCTTAGTCTGGCCCTTTGCCCTAGACCTGTCTCGACAAGGTAAACTCTGTCGTCACAGGCCCAGGGTTCGGAGCACGCAAGCCCCATCACGGCGTCAACGTAGAGATACGACGATGGGGTTATTATTATTATTATTATTATTATTATTATTATTATTATTATTATTATTATTTCCTTTATTACATTTATATAAACATATTAGTTACATTTTTAAATATTTCAAAAATAAAAAATAAAACATTTAAAAATATAAAAAACAGCATCCCACCGGTATCGGGAACAGGGTCCAAGCTACCGGCGGTCAGGGCTCCAGAGAAAGGAACCTCCTAACAATGCGAGCCGTGTCCAGGAGTACCGCTTTCTGAATCAAGCCCTTGATCCAGCCGCCTAACGCGAGCCTCCTAAGGTGTTGGTCGAGGCTCTTGGCTATTAAGCCATTGCCCGACACGACTATCGGCACAATGATCGCCGAGTCCACATCCCACATGTCGACAACCTCGCGAGCCAAGTCAATATACTTGATTAGTTTATCTTTCTCGGCTTTCACGAGGTTCTCGTCATGGGGGACGGATATGTCAACAATCATTGCACGCCTCTCGCTTCGGTCCACCACCACTATATCAGGCTTATTGGCTACAATAGTCCTGTCAGTGATGATGGACCGATCCCAGTACAAACTGATATGACCATTATCAAGAACTGGGTCGGGCTCATACCTGTAGTACGGCACTTCCGATTCCACAAGAGAGTATTTCAAAGCAAGTTGCTGATGGATAATCCTGGCTACAAGGTTGTGTCTATGCAAGTACTCTCCGTTAGCTAGACGAGAACAACCAGAGATAATGTGACGAATCGATTCCCCCGGACGGTGACATGCCCGACAGATGTCAACCGTGCCGTCCTTCACAATAAATCTCCGGTAGTTATTCGTCATGATAACTTCGTCCATAATTGCACAGACAAAACCTTCGGTTTCCCCAAAGAGGTCACCGGAACGCAGCCAGGCTACGGACGCCAATTGGTCTACTTCGGGCCTGTGAAGGGCCCGGAAAAAGCGTCCGTGAAGTTCCTTGCTTTGCCATACTTCCCTGCGATCGTTAGTGTCAAGCACTACCGGTTTGCGCCAGTTCTCGTTAGCCAGGGCGAGCGGGGTGAGTCCCTTGTCCACTGCCACTACATCTCGATGCATACCCACGTCGGCAGCTAGGAAATATTCCCTGAGACTGCATACCTCGCGGTTGTGTAGGGTCTTAGCATTTAAAAAACCTCGACCCCCACACTTCCGCGGGATATACAATCTCATCACCGACGATCGTGGGTGATGCATTCGGTATGCAGTCAGCAGTGTGCGGACCCTCCTATCCAGGGCGTCAAGTTCTGTTTGAGTCCATTTGAGTACGCCGAAAGAGTACATCAATACCGGCATGACCCAACCGTTGAAGGCGCGCACCTTGTTTCCGCCTGAAAGAAGGCTATTGAATACCTTCTTCAGGCGTCCAAAGAAGCGCGCTTGCAACGATTGCTTCATGTCAGTGATATTGATGCCTAGAGCTTCCGACATACCCAAATACTTATAGGTTTCGGTTGGAGAGAGGGATCTCAGGTTTATGGAATCCGTGAGTTGGGTGCCCACGGATTCCACAACCTCCCCTCGCTTTACATGCATGACCGCACATTTGTCCACACCAAACTCCATCCTGATGGCACTACTGAAGGTTTCAGTTACCTTCAGTAGCTCCATCAGTTGCAGATTGTTGGGGGCAAAAAGTTTCAGGTCATCCATGTAAAGTAGGTGAGATATTACCTGACCACCTCTCTTCAACCGATAGCCTAGACCTGAATTCTCCAGCAGTGTACTTAGAGGATTCAAGGCTAGGCAAAACCAAAGTGGACTCAAACTATCACCCTGGAATATACCTCGCTCGATCCTTACAGGTTCGCTATTCCTCTGGGTATGTCGACATCCTGGATAGCGAAGGACCGTACTCCATTGCCTCATACACGACATCAGGAAGGTGCGTAGTGTTGTATCAATTTTATACAATTCCAGCACCCTCATGAGCCATGTATGAGGAACAGAGTCATAGGCCTTCTTATAATCTATCCAACATGTCGACAGATCCTTTCGGGAACGTCGAACCTGTTGGCTAATGGTCATATCGATGAGGAGTAGCTCCTTAGTACCGCGGGACCCATTCCTACATCCATTTTGAGAGGCAGACATGATAGCGTTATTATCTACATGATGGTTAATCTTTGCTCTCAAAATGGATGTAAGAACCTTATAGACTGTCGGCAAACACGTAATCGGTCTATAGTTTTTGGGTTCCGCGGTGCTACCAGATTTGTGGAGCAGGTGGGTAACTCCTGTTGTAAGAAACTCGGGTAGCGAGCCAGACTCCAAGGCGGTCTGATACTGAGATGCCAAACGAGCGTGCGATCTTTGAAACCACTTTATCCAAAAGTTGTGCAGTCCGTCCGGCCCTGGAGATTTCCAATTAGGCAACGGACGGACTGCACGGGCCACATCTTGGGGGCTAATTGTAATTGCCCCCATTTCTGGGATCGGTTCGCATGCTCGTTCGACCTCTCGAGTCCAACCACCTTCAGTATGACTGACAGGCACCGACCAGATGTTACGCCAGAACGAAATCATGGCGTCATCATCCGGAAGGCGCGTGTCAGCCACACCTTGGTCCGGCTGCTCCCAAGCTCTATATACCCACCTTTCATTACTCCGGAATGTGCGATTCTGGGTGTACCGCTCAACCCGCCGCTTATACCTTCGGATACGGTTTGCCCATGCGTACACCTTCTGCTTCAGGAAGTCGATGCGCTCTGTGACACAGTACATATAGTCTCGGGGGCTGATGTCAGTCCCCGAAAACGCCCGTCTCACAAAGCGCATCACTCGAGGGCGAGTGTTGCCCTCCCTGAAGCAGGTTAGTTTGCCGATGAGTACTCTGGCCCCACCAATACGACGCTCGATCCTGCACTGCCAGGCCGGCACAGCTGGTTTTGGTCGTGTAGCTACGTCACTGTTTGGAAATTTGACGTGAGCTACACGACATGCCGCTACAGCCGCGCAGTACATTATCGAGTGTGTATCAGTGAGATCTTCGCAGTCATCAAAATAGTTTGACAACTGCGAATCCAGAGCAGCCACCAGCGCCTTATTCTTATTACACATGGGCAAACGAGGTAATCGCGGCCTAAGTTTAAGCGGCATGTTGCGATACTCCCGAATAGCACACTCCAAAGCACTCCTCAATTCATTGTTAGACTGGGTACTTACATGTGTAACCATGTCAGTGCTCTCCTCGTCAGCGTGATTGGGAAGATGGTTGGACGGTGATACCTGTGAAGGTACCGCCGTCTGCGACGAAGAGGCAATGGCATGGCTACCCATTTCCGTTCGGAGGCGATCAAGTACAGTATCGTCCAACATATGATTACGCTGGATGACCCGCACCTGATCCGATAGTCGTTGGGCCGAAACGTTGACGGCTGGCTCAAGCACCTGAAACAAAGAGAGCATCCGAACACGGTACGCGGTCAGGTTGTTTCCTCCCTCTGTAGCCCCATAGTATGAGCGCATGACGTTTTCATTGATGGATTGCGTCCATCGCATGCGCTGCACACTTCCGCCGGGAGCTGGGACCCTATCAGAGGCCGGTGGGCCTCGGGGTCCTAAGCCACTCGGCGGCCGGCGTCCTCGCCGTCGACGCGCAGGTGGTGGTGACGTGGGCGGCGAGTAGTACTCGTCGCTCGAGCTCGACGCAGCTGCCGCGGCCGGTGTCACAGCACTCGCAGTGGGGCTGGGTTCCGGCGGCGGCGAGGCGGAGCTGAGCGACGAGGCCGGAGGTGGTAGGCGTGCACGGCGAGCTGCGGCTCTCGTCAACATGGTTGTATGATTTTCATTTCTGCTAGGTTTCGTCTATTTTATTATCATTCATGCTGGTGACATATGTCATCTGTCTGGTTTATGGATTTTTTCTCTTCTCTTCTATGTGGTATTGAGTATAATTATATTGTTTTTAGTTTTTTTAAGTAGTGGAATCTTCCTTAATATTTTTATTGTTGAATTTTGGTTAGACTGGGTCCAGAAATCAATATTTTAAAATTTAAAACTGTGATTGAAAAAAATACGACTTCTGTTGACATCGGGTGTTGCCATGTTGTTATTATTATTATTATTATTATTATTATTATTATTATTATTATTATTATTATTATTATTATTATTATTATTATTATTATTATTATTATTATTATTATTATTATTATTATTATTATTATTATTATTATTATTATTATTATTATTATTATTATTATTATTATTATTATAATTTCAACTCGATACTCCACGCGCTCCGAAGATAAAGGGTCTTGACAGACAGACAGGTAGACAGACGGACAACAAAGTGATCATAAAAGGGTTCAGTTTTTTTCGTTTGGAGGTACGAAACCCTAAAAAGTCTCAAAAATAAATTCAAATGACTCGACTTGCTACTATTCACCGTACCTTGACCAGAGGTCAATTTATAGTCTGGTCTATAAAACAATGAAGTATTCGTCATCAATTTTAAAGTCGTAATTAAATGCCACCCATAAATATGTCTTAGAGTAGTAGCTAAGTAATGTAAGAAACAAAAATCAATTTTAATGTTGTAAAAACTTCAGAGAGCCGCCATTATTTTATTGAATGTAGACATCAAAGTATTTTTGTTTCTCAAGCAGTAGGCACAATACGACGCAAGGGGAAATTGGAGAAACTCGGGTGGGTTTTAGTCAGTAAAAGTTTAACACTCCCTCTCGTTCCACCCAGAAAGGGAGAAGTTATTCCGTATTTTACCTGGGTAGTAAATCATAAAAAATTATAGTATGGGTGTAAGACATTTTAGTTAAATAGGTAAACTCATTTTGTAGTAACTAAGCTGGGTGCTACTATGGCTAATTGATTGTGCCAATGTTTTATGTTATATTTGTGTTAGAAAAACGTAAACTTAGATCATATGATAGATAAGTGTAGCGTGTCGTCCGCCCGGAATTACCGGACTGTAATCATCCTGACTGAGCCCAAGTCGTCGAAAGCGCAAGTGTTCCAAACGCCCCTCAAAGAGTTGTCAACAAACCGTAGGGGCTCAGCAGGGCCGATGCCCACTGCGGGCATTTTCTTAAAAGGAGACCCGTGGTTTTAGAACGCAGAGGGTAAGTGAAGGACACAGGTGTTGTTTTGGTCCGTAAAAGTATGACACGCCCTCCCACTCAACCCTCGAGCGCGAGAAGTCATTGGATGATTTCCTACGTCAAAAAAAAGTCATATAGCAGATAAGTAATTATATCTATATATATAAAAGAAAGTCGTGTTAGTTACACCACTTATAACTCAAGAACGGCTGAACCGATTTGGCTGAAAATTGGTGGGGAGGTAGCTTAGAACCAGGAGACGGACATAGGGTACTTTTTAACGAGTAGGGTAGAGTAGGGTAGAGTAGGGTAGAGTAGGGTAGAGTAGGGTAGAGTAGGGTAGAGTAGGGTAGAGTAGGGTAGAGTAGGGTAGAGTAGGGTAGAGTAGGGTAGAGTAGGGTAGAGTAGGGTAGAGTAGGGTAGAGTAGGGTAGAGTAGGGTAGAGTAGGGTAGAGTAGGGTAATTTTTTTTTTTACTAAATCCCGCTTTTGGGCAGAACAACGTCTGCTGGGACCGCTAGTAATTAATATAAATGACGTACAATAACAACGCAATGCGTTGATACAACAGGAAGGACTGATTACTTTAGGATTAAATATTCTGTTTGACCTGTCAACTGTTTTGAAGAAAAGTAAACAAACAACATACAACTCAAACAACTGATGCTGTTTACTTACAGATTGTAAAATTCTTCGTATTTAAAAGCTATTTTGATTAGCACGTTTGTTTTATTTTCTCTCTCGCTCTAGGGCGGAGTGTGATGGCGTGTCAGAATTTTACTAACTAATACCACACCTATGTTCCTTCTTTGTCTTGCGTTCTAGGACCCTGGGGTTCCCTTTTGGACTACCCTTGGGCTTTCACATGACGTAAACAGATGCAATCTAGTCTAATCCAAGGTAAACAAGTCAGACTGACATGGCTGCAGAAATGATCGATCGGAAGGAACATATGTGAGTTTTATTCAGTAATCGCGCCTCCTTGTCCTCTTGCTCCACCCAGACCGAGAAAAGCTATTTGATGCTTTCCCACCACGAAATAAAGATAAAGATGTCAGAAAGGCAGTCTAAAATTTACTGAACATTTAATAAATCATTTGTTGTTTTAATAATACATAATTATAGTAACGATGTTTTATTTTTACAATAAATTTTATTTTTATTTTTACAGGGGTATGTCTGATAGAACAAGAGAGTGACAGAAACACGTCAGCGATGGTCGTGAAGAGTCCAAGAAGGAAATATTATGGATTGTTTCAAGTAAGTAAATTATCTTACAAGTCGACTTAACTCAAGAGCTGGTTTTTTTTAGCCAACGAATCAGCAAAAATAAAGCAATTAAGGTGGTAATGCTGCCAGAGCTCGGGGCAATTTTCCCCATTGACAACGAAGTGGATGATTTTTTTTATGCCCCTTAAGTTAAATATTAGTTGTATTAATTGTAGTTACATTCAGTTGTAAATACAAACCACAAGTGCGAGTTTTTAGTTAGTTCAATAAAATAAGATACTAAAGCCACAGTAGGTTTTAACAAATGTTTTTATTAGTATCTACATGTGCCTAAAATACTTCAATCAAGTTGGAATTGTGTCGCATATACAGAAAAATTTACACTATATAAAAAAAAATACAAGTAGGTACATACATTTAACGAAAAACCTCCCTTCTAAATATCTTAAGATATGGCAACAAAAAATTTCTCCGCAGCGATGTCGACTGGAAGTAAGCCGAAAAAACTGGCGGCATTGCCACGTTGTATGGCAATGCTTAATCTCTGACTGAGATTAAAGCGAGCCCTTGCGTTTTAAGCAGTTTTAGAAATTGTATTTAGCTAAAGAATGCAATCAGCACATAATCAAAATATAGCGTGGGAAGCTCGCCTATATGAACTAAGAGCCATAAAAGGACTGCAGGACTGAGCCGGAATATTTGACCTTTATTTTAAACAAAGCTTTTTATAATTTCAGATAGGAAGTGAATGGTGCAAGGAAGGCAAGAAAGGTGGGAAGTGCAACATTACATGCGAATGTAAGTTGACTTGACAAATATATGTTTTTTTAAGAAACAACAACCAAACCTACCAACCAAATAACCAACTAAACAACCCAAATCCAACACAACCAACTCCAACTCAACTTCCCAACCCTAACTCCTGTCCAACTTTTTTTTTAAATAATTACATACTTTTTCTATTTGAATGTATGAAGTGAGCCGATTGTTGTTGTTAACTTCAGAAAGACGATCTTCTTTGAACGCCCTTTTCAGAGCAACGCGAACGCCGGCGTTCGCGCGGCGTGACGTCATCCGGCATTCGGCCGAAAGTCAAGCGAACGCCGGCGTTCGCTCTCTCCCACTTCATTTTCAACAGTTAGAGACTACTTTTGCATGAACAAGTTTGATTACTTACGTTCTTGGATAAATTTCCTATAAATTGAACGCATTATATTTTATAGTCTCTACTCTCAAATTTTTTTTTTTTCGTTTTTATTTGTAAAACGCTGGTCGACTCTTCGCGTGACCAGAGGGCTGGGCTTTTCTTCGGTCAACGTATCAGCATTGCCATCCAGCGTGGCAATGCTGCCAGCGTTCTGGGCACTTTTCCCATTGACATCGATGTGGACGAATTTTTTGATGCCCTATGAGTTTTATTACTACCCGTTTGTACATATATTATTTTCAGTTTGTTTATATACTTATTAAGTTATTTATAATATTTAGGATTAATAGTTAAGGTGTATATATAAAATAAAACGTCATATTCCCGCCACAATTTTGTTTATGGCTCCCCTGCAGTTTGACAGTTCTTGACAGTTCTTGTTTGGTTGAAAGGTTAAATTAGATAATAAAAGATACTTGCTTGTAGTTCGCAATCCAGATAATCGTGAATCTGTATAATATAACGGACGTACGGATAAGCAAGTTTTCACTATGTTGGTTTATTTGTTTATAATGGTTACATATTAAAAAAAAAAACTTGAAATCGAAGGTTAAGCATCGTTTACCGAGGTCGGTGTGTGGATGGACCATCTAAACATAACAAAATTCCTCCACTCCTGGGAAATCAAATCATAGGAGATCGTCGGAATACTCTATCGAAAGTAGATATACAAAATTCCAAATACATACTTTATTAATTATTATCAACACTTAATGTACGTGGTCCTATCAGAATACCAGTGCTGCGTTATTTTGCTTTTTTTTTGCATAATATGTTGAGATAAGAGCCTTTTGGCCTCGCACCAATCTTTTTTTTATTATTTGTGTTTCTTTTTAATTTTAAGTTATTTATATTTTTATTAACATTTTTTTTTATTGTTGTTTGTCCTGTGCCAGTCACAAATAAATGTTTTATCTCTTTCTTTATTAATTCCTGTTGAATTTACAGCACTCCTAGATGAAGACATCAAAGACGACGGCGTTTGCGCCGTCCAAGTGTTCGAGGCAGAAGGATTCAAGTATTGGGCCAAATGGGAGGCAAGGTGCAAGGGACACGTCTTGCCTGATATTGAGAAGTAAGTTCTGAATACAATATCAAAAATAGATAGTAGAATAGTTCCTTAAAAATTGCAAATAGAAATAAGCTCTTTCTCTATCCGTCTGATTATAATTTAAGTGTCTTCAAAGCTAGAGTGAATAAACTAGCACGCTTAACCATCAACAACGGCATAACTGCTTACTGTAGGGTGGGTCCGATGGATGCGAGACGCACAGGACCGGTCATTATGGTGACATTTGGGGGAGGCCTATGTCCAACAGTGGGCGGTTTTTGGCAGAAACGATGAGGATATGATAAGGTGGGATCATAGTAAAGCTCTGGGTCATACCAGTTACTTCAGAGCTCGATCCGGACGGCCGGACAGCGAGCTACCCATTGCTCAATGTCGCAAGCTTGCATCTACAGTAGCTGGTAGTCGGGGATGGGGTCTCGGCGACCGTGGCGAGTGGATGTTCGTTCTCTCACGCATGTGGTGTCCTCCTTTGCTAGCATTACTGCTTCGCAGAAGGAGGCCACCGTCTACCATTCCTTCTCGATCTAGACCGTATCCTGCAACAGGGCCCGGCGTGAGAGATCGCTGCTACCGATTGCCTCCACAAAGACACGGCGGTGCTTCGCCCAAGCAGTGTACACCTCCACCGTATGCTCCACCGTTTTCTCCGGGCAGTTTACACATTGGTGACACCCGGGCCTTTCTTCCACCTGAATCCGATGCAGGAACCTCCCAAACTTACAATGTCCGGTGACCATGCAGAGGCTGAGAATGCTGTGAAACCTCTTCAATCACTCCTCAAAGAGGGGACTTACCGGCATGATTATGGCGTATCCACAGAGAAAAGACGACATTTTGTATATATATATACATACTTTTGAAGTTTATTCTTCTGTATTTTTATGCACCTGCCACATTTTCTCTTCACCACCCTAGGTTGACTGGTAGAGAATGCCTAAGGCATTAAGTCCGCCTTTGTACTTTTGTGTTGCATGAAGTTTTAATAAATAAATAAATAAAAGACCTACTATTCACAGAAATAAGATCATTTACAGTTTGATTATACTTATGCTTATTAATATACATGGATCGTATTCTCTGACTTTATATACGCAAAGCGTCTTTCATGCCAGTACATTGATTTAATTAATCCATCAATCAATCAATCAAAATAATTATTTACTAGAATGTGGCACATAAGGTGTTAGAGTACATTTCTTTCAGCATATCCGCCATAACATGGCGTGCAAATATGTTCACATTAAGTTTTATCAGGAGATAAATGAGCCCTTTTTGAGGCCATATTTCATACATTGTTGTTTTATCTTGTCTATCGTGAATAATTAGTTTGTTAGCTCTCATTATCTGCCTTGATAACATTGTAAACAGCGTCTAGTTTTCTAGGAACACAGTGTTGTGTTTAAATTTCTAATTATTTATTAAGTAAATTGCCTCGTTGGCCTTGGGAATGAGAATTTAGGTTCTATCAAAGTCAAAGTCAAAAGTTTTTATTTCACATAGGCCTACATGGGCACTTATAAAAAGTCAGAAGCTAGTACATCGGGAATGGTCATCATTTCGTCGGCGCAACGTTTTTTCTTTCATTCTGTCTGTCCGTCACGCTATTATAAATCCATCTTTTCTTTGATCTTTCTCATGTTCTTTATCCATCTACATGTATGCTTATAACTCTTTAGTAATATGCATGACATCTCCAAAATTATCTAGTACCCGATTGGCGAAAAGTAAGTGTCGATGTGTGGGCGGGTAGGACCTCTGCTATTACCTTCGAGGCATACTGGCGTGATGATATGTTCAGTTATATAATAAAATTATTTTCCTGCGTTTTGTGTGCATTTTGTATTGTTGTGTGAGTGCTTTAGTAATATATATAGATACACGACTTAAATAAATATGCACAGTGCGAATCAACAGACTAATCTTGGGTTATTGTTATGACAATATTAGTATTACGGCGAAAACATTATGTTAGTGTAACGAGAAAAAGAGTCATAAAAAAATTGAGGTCGGACGGCACAATTGGCGTAGTGGTTGAAAGATCGGCTGCTGCTGTGCGTGTCACCGGTTCGACTCCAGCATAGAACAAATACACTTATACCTCACTCACGTCCCTAGCACACATTCTTCGCTCACGTCCCTAGCACACATTCTTTGCTCATATCCCTAGCACACATTCCTACCCTTCTTTAAAAATAAAATTAGTATTTCTTTGGCGGAGTTTCCTTGAGTGATCGAATTAGAAATGAAGATATCTGCAGGAGAACCAAGGTTGCCAACATAGCACGAAGAATCGCCAAACAGTACTGTGTTTAACATGGAGCGACTGCCTATCAGACCTTCACAATCCGGTCACTGGGCGACACGTATTGTGTCCTTGGATAGAATGGTGGCTATCTTTCTGACATCTTACTATTTGTAATGACTGTCAAAGATCTACGAATGACAATCGAGACCAACGCGGCATCGGTTTTATGTGCTTTCCGAGGCACGAGGTGTCAGTAAGAAAAATTCACATCGGTTCTTCCAGTTCCAAATCCGAACCCGCCACCTCACGCATGCATGAGAGGCGGATGTCTTAACCAGTGAGTCATCAAGACACTTTAGGACCGATCTAGTTTCTTATTAATGTCGATATCAGTTTTCTCGATTTTCATACTTTGAAACTACAAGCACTTCCTTTGTGTGTGTGTTTTCTTGTTAATGAGAAAACTTAACTTACTGAACTTTAACTAACTTTGTTTTAGTACTTTATACAATGCTTCGACTCTTAATAAAGTACGGAAAATTCTTTTTTTTTTTAAACGTTGCCCGTACTGAATACGATTGTTTTTGGGGGTATCAACAAATAATTTCTCCCACTCTGGGCGATGCGAGAGTGAATGTCAGACTTTTACTGGCTGAGGTCACTCTATTGAACAGTCCCGCATAAGACTCAGAAGTTATATAGTTTACATGCTAGTGAACGCACCCATGATACAGGTTGGGCTTGCGGACGATGAGCATTTGGTAGCTCGCCGTCTAGCCATCCGGTAACCGTCCGGATCGATCCAAAGTCGTCGACGGCGCGTAGTGTTCCACGCGCGCCTCAAAGAGATGTTAACAAAACCGTAGGGGCTCAACAGGGCCGAAGCCTAGTGGGCCATGGGTCAACTTCTGAAAGGGTAACCTGTGGTCCTAGATTGCATAGCAACTGAACACACATACGTGTGGTTTTAGTCAGTAAAAATCTGACGCGCCTTCCCGCCCTTCTCTGGAGCAGGAGAAGTCATTAGATGACTTTCCACCTCAAAAAATCCCACGATACAGGAAACATTTAAATTCACATACATCTGTAGGCTGTTTGAACAATCGTTCTGTGCGGAAATTGAACTTAAAACAAGCAGCGCAACAGCCAATCGTTTGACCACTGCGCCAACTGTTTTGTCAAGGTTGTTTGCCCCCCTAGCCAAGTTACGACCGTTTCGTTTCGATTCTCTTGCATTGAACGCCTCGAGTAGGCCACGCCTCCGATTCCTTTGTTCTGACGTCATCTTAACGCTCAGTCACGTGGTCAGAACAAAGGAATGGGAGGCGTGGCCTACTCGAGGCGTTCGACGCGAAAGAATCGAAACGAAACGGTCGTAACTTGGCTAGAGGGGCTGATGACAATGCAAATCATAATAATGTTATTGACGAACGCGCAAGTGGAAAATATCACAAACAAATATTTTTAGATACAGTGCAGTGTCGACATACTCGTATTTATTGTTAAATAAAATCACGCTTCGTTACACATAGTTACAACGTAAAATCCAAAGTTGACTTTGATTATAATCTCGTTGAGGAAAATGATTCTCATTCATAACTTCGCTTTTGTTTGCGGTGAACACGTTGTGAGGAGCACTTATAAAAAAAACACGCACGTATCATTCTTTTTAGTGTTCCGTACCTCAAAAAGAAAAAAGGGAACCCTTATAGGATCACTTTGTTGTCCGTCCGTCTGTCTATGTGTCTGTCAAGACCCTTTATCTCAGGAACGCGTGGTATCGAATTGAAATAAAAATCATATTTACACGCAAGTCTGCGGTCTCTTGTGTGCTGTGAAAAAATCGAACTTCCAAGTTAACGAGAAAAAAAGATAAGGCCGTTTATGTCACAAAAAACTTATATTTCGACACTCTCAAGGGAATCAAAATTCATAGGGTACTTCCCGTTGACCCAAAATCCTAAAATTTGGCGTAAAGCAAGGTCTTATAGCACAGTTATAGGAATAAATCTGAAAATAGTAAATTTGTTGTTACGTTACAAAAAAATAAATTTTGCTATCGGAAAAAACTTCGAGACTCCATTCGGGAATTGAACTATTCACATAGGTAAGTTTGTACGGAACCCTCAGTGCGCGAGTCCGACTTGCACTTGCCCAGTTTTTTTAAAGTTATTTTTATAACTTTGACGTAGGCAAATCTGTCTTAATCCTATTGAAAATCATATTAATGTTACTGAGAAACCCGCATGTGAAAAATAACACATACAAGTTTTTTAGTTACTGTGTGATGTTGACATATTTATTGTTAAAAAAAAAATCACGCTTCGTATGTATGTATACACATCGGTAGGTATATCGTAAAACCCAAAACGACTTTGACTATAATCTCTTTGAGGAAAATTATTCTCATTCATAACTTTGCTCTTGTTTGCGGTGAATTCATTGTATTGATACATTGTGAACATTAAAAATAAAAATCACGCACGTATCGGTTCGAAGCGAGGTGGTGTGGTAGGCGGACGCCTCCTTCGGCGAAGCAGTAATGCTAACAAAGAAGGAGGACGTAGGTGCACGCGTGAGGCAGCGACCGTCACGACCCAGCCGTCGGGATCCCGATCCCGAGATATTTTTCCCGAGACCGTCAGTCCGAGCCCAAGTCATCGACGGCGTGTACTGTTCTACGCGCGCCTCAAGGAGATGTCAGCAAACTGTAGGGGCCCAGCATGTTCGAAGCCTACTGGGGCCAAGGGTTTGTTTCTGAAAGGAAATCTCGGTCCTGGGACAAAGGCAAAGAAGGAACACGAGTGAGTTTTTAGTCAGTAAAAGTCTGCCACGCCCTCTCGCATCGCCCAAGAGCAGGGGATAACATTGGATGATTTTCCTACCTACAAAAAAAAGAGACATATTTTTTTACGCCATACTTTCCACCATAAGACTTTTATTGCTAGACTTGGAGCTCTCTCAACAGTTGCTGTATCGACCGTTCCCACATCCAGAAAAACATTTGAGATTTGACTATATTACCAATTCACCTATTTTTCACAGAGTAATGGAAGGTAGTCACAATTTTTAAAAAAATGCTTCTTTTCATGTTAATGTGAATAAACAATTTTCTTCGAGAGGGTTGCAGTAATATTCGAAAAAAAATGGTATCATTCCATATTAAACTTGATCAGTGGATGAGCGCTTTGGATAAAAACAATCTTTTTGGGAATTAACTATGACTTCGTTGAAGTTTGTTCATTTCCATGACCAAAATCATCGGTAAAATTTTTAGATACTTGCACCTGAAATGTGTTCTATTTATAAATATTATTTTTTTGCTTCATTTCAGGTGTCCAGACTGGGTACACCCACCAAGCAGAGTTTCCCCACCCCGCGACAAGAGAACAGCACGAGGCAAGAGAACCATCAGAAGATTTAGCAGAAGAGCCATCTTTTCGAGCCAACCTTATTAGGCTATGGCTTATATTGTTAGATTTATTGTTAATTGTTATTCACTGTCAAGAGTGAAAGTTTTAGGCTCACTTGCACCAACATTCACTAAGGGCGCTTTCAATTTATGCGTACTGCAACCGGCCGTCTGTCGCACGTTAGCAGTCCGACAACAAGCACCTAAATTGAAAAAGTATCGTGCTGCCTTGAGTTTAAATGGCAGTGATGCGCTATTCAACACCGCACTATTCACGTGGTGCTTATGACGTTGCCGTTCTGTTGTTAACCGTTCGCCGCACGGTTGCCGCACCGCGCGCTTTGTGTAAAAAACACGATCGTTCGTACGCAGTACGACTAACGCACCGCATCCGCACCGCAGCAGGCCGTCAAAAAACGCATGAATTGAAAGCGCCCTAAATGTATTTTAACGCTGAACGAATTGGGTGATTTCCTCTGTTTATTTTTGTACAACATTTTATATGTATACTGGCCGTTGCCAGCGGCTGTGGCTGCATGATAGAAGAAAATTATCACAAAGGAATATAATCCCAGGATAAAAAAATATTCTATGTGCTATTCTAGGACATGGTTTACCTATGTGCCAAATATTCATTCATCCATATAACGTACCTTTATTGCAAAAATCAACTATCTGCATTTTTTACCCAAATTAAAGTTAAATCCATTCATCCATTCGTCTCATCAAGATGAATCTACAGGTAAAACCGGTTATTGGCTACGACACTTATTTACAAAGATAGCTTCGGCAAAAAGTAAATAATCTACAAATTTGATTCAATATAATAGTAATAAAATAATATAATAATACATTTTTTGGTATAGTAGTATATAGTTGGTGCATTTAGTTGGTTTTTACAATAAGGGTACGATATACAAATTTTCGCGGTTATTATTATTTCTTATTAGTAGGTTTTTTTTTCTGAAAACGGCATCAGAATGTGTTATTAAATGAAGCAGCAATTAGCATTTGAAGTATTGGAATAAAAAACGCCCCGCGCGCTGGGAACGCGTGATGGGAACATCTTGGTGTGTCTTTTGTACGCGCGTATCCTAACGGCGGTGACATCACATTTCAGTATATTATGCATCCTTTTTTTCTGTTATTTGACAGAGTTCTCTTCCACCAGATTAGAAACGTTGTTAACATAATTACTTTAAACGAATTTTTTTTTTTGCAACAAATTTTGTTACTTTTTGAAACAAATGTTAAGAAACTACAGTTAACTAATCAATTTGTCACAGTAATTTTGCGACAACTTTCGTTTCAGTAACTGAGCCCAAACAATTAAGTAAGTTAAAAACCTTTGAAATCTAGTTCAAAGGTTTCTAACTTATAATTAATTTTCAACAAATTTGAAAAAAAATAATCTATTTATAATAAAGTTGATTTATCTTATACAATTAATAATCCATTTTGATTGTGGTGCAAGTGGACTTTTAATATTAGATGTTATTATGTACTTATGGGTGCCGTGCATTTATTCGTCGATCGTAACCATCAACGATTATCAAGATAAAATAATAAAAAAAAAAACTGAAAGGAAACTGATGGTAGCTGGTCTACCTGAATTATGTAAATATCGATCGAACAAAATTTTAACCGGTCTGTTATGAAGCAGTTTGTTGTTAAATTGTGCATTTACGTTACTGTGCCTAAATAAAATTATGTTAATTTTATGAAAAGTTTGTTTCATTTTGCTAGAAATGTTGCAGTCAAAACTAATGTACTTCTGACCAATTCTTGTAGTCGCAGTTGCAGAAGTACTTTTGACCAGTTAAAACTACTTTTACATAACTAAGATTTACTTAACAACCAAGATTGATAGGTTTATTTTGAACATTAGTAGTAATTATCAATGAAAGAAATGTTTTGTAATTTTTAAAATAATAAAATAAACGCGTTTCAACTTTATAAGAGTTTTGATTAAAGCCAGTCAAAAATAGTTCGACTACTTAGTTAGTTTTGTGTTAATGTGTGCCAGAGATAAAAAATAGTACTTAGGTGCTGATTTAATGGTGGGAACGTATAAAAGAGTAATCGTGGCCTTGGAACGAAAAAGGCAACGGAAGAACAGAGGTGGGTTTAGGTCGTAAAAATCTGACACATCCTCTCGCCTCACCCTAAAGCAGAGCTAGAGAAGTCATTTGATGATTTCCGACCTCAAAAAAGGTAATAATGTAATATAAAGTGATCATATGATTGTAATGACTAAACAATTATTTAACAAAACACAATGTAGTATCATCAACATTGTGTTTTGTTAAAAAGGAAAAGGTTTAATAATATCTAAACAATTTATAAAATTCTACTAAATAAATATATTAGAAAGGCTATTAGAGGATTATTATTACTGAATATAAATAGTTTTTCCAACGTCAAAAATAATTACGTTCCTATCACAACTATTTTTTTTTTTAGGTGGGAAATCATCTAATGACAAATCGCGCCCTTGGGCGGAGCGAGAGATAGTGTCAGACTTTTACTGATTAAAAACCCACTCCTGTTCCTTCGTTGCCTTTCGTACCAGGGCCGAGTCTTCCTTTCAGAATCAGACCCTTGGCCCCAGTAGGCTTCGGCCCTGCTGGGCCCCTACGGTTTGCTGACATTTATCACAACTGTTAAGAATTCCATTTCAAGATTCTTCTAAAGTCACGTGAAATAAATTGATCCTTTGTTATAAACTAAAATAAGATGCAAAAATCCAATCAACGTTTCAAGTCACTCGTATATATTTTAATGAAGTTTCTCAATGGGCCGGATTATTACATTTAGAAATGACATAAAAATACCCCAAAAATGAAATTTCGTTTTCAGATTGGTGATCATGAAAATATGACCTCAATGGGCCAATGTTTCCCACAATTTTAAATTTAATAAATCGGTGAACCCTGCTCACAAAAGATACCTAAGATCATAAAATCAAATAAATAGCGTTTTTAGGGTCCCGTACCTCAAAAGGAAAAAACGGAAACCTTGTAGGATCACTTTGTGTGTGGCGTTGAGGTATCGAGTTAAACTTAAAACCATATACTCAGGTCTGTAGTCCTTTAAAGCGGTCGTTTATGTCGCAAAAATCGTAAATTTGACATTCCTAAAGAAATCGAAATTCAGAGTGTACCTACTTCCTGTTGACCTAGATACTGAAATTTGGCATGAAGCAAGGTCATATAGCACAAGTATAGGAATAAATCTGGAATCTGAACATTTGTGGTTGCGTCACAAAAAAAAACTTTTTTCTACTCGGAAAAATATTCGCACCTCGATTCGGGAATTGAACTATTTGCATAAATTAGTTTGTACGGAACCCTCAGTGTGTGAGTCCGACTCGCACTTTCCCAGTTTTTCTATTACAAATTGCCCTGTAGCAGTCCACAGTTTTAAATTCTATGGTGTGATACCCCGAGTCTCGGAAAGCACGTAAAGCTGTTGACCCTCCATCTGATCTCTCCCTGGTCGTGTTAGTTTGCTATTTCATCTGACTTTAAAAGTAAATGAACAAAAAATGAATTTATGCTTTTTTTGTTCTTGTTTCACTCTAGGGAGGTGCGAGAGGGCCAGGCTTTTACTAATTAAAACTCATTCCTATGATCCTTTTTTGGCTTACATTACACCGGAGGCTTCGACACTGCTGGGCCTCTACGGTTTTGCTGACGACTCGGGTTCGGTCCAGATGGTTACCGGACGAAAAGACGGCGAGGTACCCCTTTCTCACCGTCTGCAAGCCCACGCCAACGGTGATCGGAAATCGGGGTCGGGATCCCAGCGGCTGGGGCGTGAGGGCCGTTCCATACGGCTTCACTAGCATTACTGCTTTGCAGAAGTAGGCAACAATCTGCCATTCCTCCTCGCTCCAGACCATGGCCTGTACCAGGGCCCGGCGCGAGATATATAAAAATAAAAATGAGCAAAAAGAATCACGTTTGTTGTATGGGAGCCCCCTTAAATATTAAGTTTTTATCTACAAAATTGCCGTTTTTTTTTTCCTATTTTTTTATTTTTATTCATCAAAGTAATTCTCCATACCATCAATGCATTTTTGCCAAGGTTACGTTAACGTTAGCTTATTGAAGCCCTTTTTGAAAAGTCTGCTGGACGGGAGACAAAAATTCTTCTCAGGCATTTTAAACTGCCTCTAGGTTATTGAATTTTTTACCCGCCAAGAATTTATCCGAATTCTGGAAAAAATAGAAGACTGTAGGGACAAAGTCTGGTGAGTACGATGGATGACGGAGAACTTCCAACACCAGTTTTTTAAAGTATCTATAATGACGAAAAGTGTACAAATGCGATGAAAACAGAACGATAACCATTACAAATTAAACTAATATAATATACTAGCACTTTGCCCGCGACTACGTCCGCGCACATCGCGTTTGGACTTCAACCCTTAAAACACTTCCAAACTTAAAGAGTAGTTTGGAAAAGTTTATCACAATTTAATAAGATAAGGTTTTTATAAGCTTTCTTTATAAACAACATTCCTCGTAGTTCTAGAGGGCGCTGCCAGAATCACCAGACTGCAAGGTGAGCTCACGCGCGAGCATGCCACGTAGAACTGCCCGTGCGAGAAACAGGGTTGGCGCAGGTCAACTCCAGCAAATTTAAGGGTTTGGCCCTGTGATTTATTTATTGTCATCGCAAAGCAAACTTTCAAAGGAAACTGTAGTCTTTTGAATTCAAAAGGAAGATCGTTCGGAATTAATAGAATACGCGGTATGAACACTGTTTCTCCCTGGGCAGACCCGGTTAAAATAATAACCTCAACAATATTGCGATGCAATGCTTTTACTTGCATCCTAGTACCATTACATAACTTCGGAGGCTTCAAGTTCCTAAGCAACATCACGGGTGTGCCCACACGCAGTGCAAGTTTATGGTATGGAAGGCCGGCTGGATTAATAGTGTTCAGAAACTCAACCGGATAGTGGACTGCTTCGTCTGCATTTACCACCGTGTCTATTGAACTATACACTATAGGCGTCAATATAGCTCTTTCGAAATTTTTTCAATCATCTCTTCGACTGTACTTACTACCGCGCATAATTTTTCAGGTATGACTATAACCCCATCTAATTCTTGGTACTTGCCGTTTCCTAAATGGAGTAAAAGGTCTGAAAATTCTCCTGCAGAGACGTCTCCTCTGAGATGTACTCTCATATTTTTCGTTAATTTAAGAATTTTAGTATAGGGCCATAAGTGAGATCTTTTAATGCATGCTTTCATTTCATCCACTTGTGTCCCTTTTGGTATCGTTTTTAACTGGTAAAGTTTGGCGAAAAAAAAATAACTCCCGCCAGCAATACTGTCATACCACCCATTTAGTTGTCGTTGCTTCGTATGTCCTGTAGGCTTCTATTTAATGCTTAAATAGCTCTTTTGTGCGCCATTGTGCTTTCGTCCCAGACTATTATTTTTGCTTTACGTAACAATTGGGCAAGATTACTTTGCTTGGAAATGTTGCACATTGGCGTCTCTACATTTGATAAACAAAGGGGCAATTTCAAAGCAGAGTGTGCAGTTCGACCACCTTCCAATAACTAATAATGTGCGGCGATCCCAGAAGACGCGACTGCCAAAGCGATTCCGCAAGTACTTCTTACTTTTGCTAAAATTAAACTGATAAGACATGTTTTACCAGTCCCACCTGGTGCATCTAAAAAGAACATTTGAACTGGAAACAATTTTTCTTTAATTTTTTCCACCGAGGGTTGCACATGAAGGTGACAAATAAGTCTGGGCGACCATAATGACGTACATAAGTCATAGTGACCTGAGTTCGCTCGTGCATGTATCTCGGCCCACCGGTGAAAAAGGACGGTAATACCACTATTTGACCCAGCTGATAAGCGTCAACATCTTGTCTACCGATGGCGTCGTGGCGATGGTGGATATAGCTATCGGAACTTTGCCTGATTATTTCTAATGAAATTCAGTCTCTCAGTTTTTGCGTACAAATCTACTATATATTGACTAAAATGAGCATCAAAGTGAAGATGGTAATTTTCCTAATTTTCCCTGACAATGATGTAGTATGAATAAAAGCTCGATGCTGACACTGTCTTTTTCTGAAGTAATTTTGTTTCCGGGTCTTGCTGTGGAATAGCAACTGAATAACCGTCTTCTCCGTGGCTGAACATTACAGGATATTGCAAAGCATCGTAAGAGCGATGTATTTCACTAATTATATCGCGACGCTCGAACTGTTGATCTAATAACACCAAAGCAACTTAATTCATTTGTGTGGTGGTTGTTTTTCGGCATGTATAACTAACTTGAAAGTTTTACAGGAGGAAGAAATTCTGTCAATGGTACTCTTCATGTCCCTAATATAAGGATTGACTTCGTGCAACATTTTTTGCAGTTGTTTTATTAAATTTGGTTTTAATTGCGGGAAATTACAGCATCTTAAATTTGCTTCTCTTTCATCTTCACCCACGATAAATTTGTAAAAACTGAGCTGTTTGACCGGGTTCTGACAATAAACTGCCAATTAAACTTGATAAACTTGTCCCTTGTACTTTGAAGGTTGGCATATATCCATCTCCACCAACTTGTTTCCCACCAAACGACGTCATTTGGAAACAATTGTTGTATTTTCGAATGTTCGAAATAAAATGTTTGTGATCAGGATGGAGATCCATTATCAAACTATAAAGGGGTTCGGGAGGTGTACTCAATAATTTGAGTTAAACTTTACCGCTGCTGCAACACATCTCAGGAGTTTCGTCTTTCCATTTAAACGCATTACACCAACAACATTTATGATTCATATCCTCAATTGAAACTACATTATCAAATTTGTAATTTATTTACAACAACACGCATATTGAAGCGGGACTGCGCTGCTCTGTGTACTTCAGGATGCGCTTGCTGGTAATTTTCAGCGGCTATTTTTCGTTTGGCATTTCGGTGTGTTTTTTTTTATAATTGCATACAGCTTTCCAGTGTGCCAAAGAATTATTTTCTGAGTATATTTTCTGAGCTTGTCTAACTTGAATTTTCCTCGTTTTGTCTGTATATCCATGACGGCATCACAAAAAAGAGGACCACTCTTTTTTGTGATGCCGTCATGGACTGTGAAGGAATGTCTAGAAATGACTGAATATGAATCTAAGGAATTTAGTGACACAATATCAGGTACTTCATCATATTTCGTTTTCTTCACATTTATGTTTTCCTCGTCAGAATTAACGCCTGTAGGATTAAGTTCTTCATATGAAAAGTAAGCATCGAAATGACCATTTGAAAGATTTTGTGTAAAGCGAAGACGTTTTATCGGGTAACCTGGAGTACCTGCATTTACATACAATTCACCGTTACGATAAACTTCGAAAATACCATACCAACTAAATCTTACATCCAGTTACTTATCTTAATTTTAATATTATTCAAAATGTTACGTAAGACTGTTTAAAAAATATTGTTTTGTAATTAACTTTATGTTTTCGTTTGTACCAATTTGTGTCAGTAGATGTCGTTGTACGTATATAAATCACATAATTGATACGTTATTATACGATTAGGTTAGGTTATTAACATGGATGATAACATTTCACCAATACAGAGATGGATGTTGTATTATTGTTTGAGAAAGTATTATATTAAATTATTTTTTTTACCCACACTTTTGAGTAAAATAAACCACTGTGTAAAATCTTTCCGTAAAATAAATAATCGCTATTTGCTATGTTAGAGCTTGTTTTTCTAATTTCTAACACCGAGTTGCGAGTAAATTAGGATGCGCAGTAAGATTTCAAAAATCCTGAACATGATAAAGAACACTTGACTCGACCCTAAACCGTAATTTGAGGGTAGTTTTGGAAAACGACTAATGCGTATCTTAATTATTTATTTAAATGTGTATTCGTGCAAAGTTTCAAGTTTATTAACCCAATAAATAAGATTCTCCCATACAAACTTTAACACCCCCTAAATCTTGCACTGGGGGGTTGTACTGAAAAAAAAATATCGTAAACTTTATAACTAATTTAGGTTAATATTTGTACTAAGTTTTGAGTTAATTAGCCCACGAAAAAAAAAATTGCTTACATACGAAATCCCCCCTTTTTACCCCCTTAGGGGCTGAATTTTGGAAAATCCTTTCTTAGTGCTCGCCTACGTTATAAAAGGAAGCCTTGTGCAAAATTTCACGCTCCTAGTCCCAGTAGTTTCGGCTGTGCGTTGATATGTCAGTCAGTCAGTTTCTCCTTTTATATATATAGATATATTAAAAATAAAAATAATTTGAACATAGAATTCTTAGCGAAAAAAGAAAAAAATAGACTTGAAATAGCCAGTTCGGCAGAACGGCAATTTCATAAGTAAAGATCTATTATTTATTATATTCTGTTTTTTTTTTTTATTATTTGTTGTTATAGCGGCCCACAGAAATAAATTTGTCAACTGTCTAACTATCACGGTCCATGAGATACAGCCTGATGACAGACGGTCAGACAGACGGACGCGTAGCGGAGTCTTAATAATAGGGTCCCGTTTTACCTTTTAGGTACGGAACCCTAATAACCAAAGTTTTAAAGACGGGAATTTACAAGAACAAAATAAAACCTTTCATTAGTAAGTACTAAGAAAGTATATATGTATACTTTCATAGGTAACTAAAGATAGTACAAACGGTAAGGCCAGGTAAACTAAGTGATTTACTAGCGAAGCGGGAATGTCTTTATTAAAGTCGTAAACTTTGTCCTTCGAGTCACCGATTGAAAATGCTGTTCAATTTTGGGGAGTCAGGGATTTTAAAACTATTCGTTCTATATTTGACTTTTCGGACACAAATTTGGCCAGTTTTTCCCGAAGGTTCGATAAAAGTTTAGACTCTACATTAATGCAATTAAATACAGTCAGAAATAAACTTTTTGTCGGCACTGTTGGCGTTATGGTTGAGTGATCGGCTGCTGCGCTGCGGTTCGTGGGTTCGATGCCCGGAACAAATATTTGTATGGCCTACAGTCCCCTAGCCAAGTTACAACCATTTCGTTTCGATTCACTTGTCGTTGATCGCCTCGAGTCGGCCACGCCTCCTATTCCTTTGTTCTGACCACGTGACTGAGCGTTGAGATGACGTCAGAATAAAGGAATCGAGGAAGGCGTGGCCTACTTAAGGCGATCAACGAAAAGAGAATCGAAACGAAACGGTAGTAACTTGGCTAGTGGGGCTACTAGGTGTTCCAGGTCTGGGTGTCTTGTCTATGTGAGTTTACATGTAAGTGAACGTATCCACGAAACAGGAGTTATTTCTAGTGTGAGAAACTTTTTTTTTTCTAGTAAAAAAAGTTCAAAGATCACACTCCAATCCCAACTGAACTAGAAGGTCACAAAAACAACATTATATTTCATTAACTCGGAGACAGCATGGAGAATGTGGTGGCCGAGTGGTAATGGCCCCGACTTACGAGGTGAACCAAAAGTTTGAAGACATAAGACATCCACCAACCCGCACTAGGACCGCGTGGTGGATTACGGCCCACTTCCTCTTCTAGAGAGGAGGCCTGAGTCCCAATAGTTGGAACATTATAAGCCGACTATGCTCTATAACTAGGAGTAAAATACGGTTTAGTTCCATCTCAACACCTTTCCATCACGAAATCCATGAATTTATTCAGCACTAGCTTCTGCCAGTGACGCGTGAAAGTAGAAATATATAGCCTCTGTCACTCATATAGTAAGATAAAGTAACTTTCTATTATTAAGTATAAAAAAAGACAACCCTTCTTGTAGTCAGGTAATAAGTGCCGCATAGCATAGTCGGCCTTACTATGTTCCCACTGTTGGGACTCAGGCCTCCTCTCTAGAAGAGGAAGTGGGCCGTAATCCACCACGCGGTCCCAGTACGGGTTGGTGGATGTCGTATGTATTCGAACTTTTGGTTCTAGGATACGCCGGTTTCCCCACGATGTATTTCTTCACTGTTTTGAGAGCAGTGGTGATGAAATAAATTACACAAAGTAATGCGCCTGGCTGGGTTTGAACCCGCAACCTACGACTCGTAAGTCGGGGCCGTTACCATTCGGCCACCTGCTCTTTAAATGTTCAATTTTGAAATTTATTCATTACAAACAAAATACATATTTTTCCTTTTTAAAATATTAGTATATAGTATGATTTCCCACCGCAAAAACGAAAAAAAAAGATATAGAAAATCACTTGCGATTTCTGTAACGTGTATTATAAATTTTAAAGGGTGTGTGACCCATTTACTGTTTGTACCTCATGATGGAGCTAATTGACAGTATACGTACGCAGAATGGCATGCTGAACCTAATTATACAGAACATTTGTAATAAAGTTTATATCAACATGTACTCCAACCTCATCAAAACTCACATTACCAAGTTCAGCGGTTTCATTTCCCTTCTACGCAACCACTTTGTCCCAAACATACAGCGCGGGTTCACAAAATTGCGTAACGTTACCGGAATCGAATCAATTTCAACTCGACATTCATTAATTAAAACAGTTCCGTGTTCCTCTGATCGTTGGTTACTTACCGATAATAATGGAGTGGATTAATTTTGCTTAATTACTAAGTTATAAGTTAGGGTGGATGTATGGCAAAGTTAGGGTCACCATACACGGGCTACACATGACAGCAACTAAAGTCACGATGGAAAACTAGAAGCGGACACAAAGCTGTAGCAGTAGCTGAAGCGCGCGACAGTCACTTATAGCCGGTGGCTGCTAATTGTTCAAACTCAAACTCAAAATTATTTATTTCACAAAGGCCTAAACGTCACTTATAAAACGTCAGAAACTAAGGCTCGGTTCCAAGCAATCGTTTCCTATGGAGAAGAACCGGCAAGTAACTCCATGGTTACTCTTTTAAAAAAATATTTGTTTCTACAATGTCTGCATATTACAATATTAAAAGATATGAAAGAATGTTTAACCTATGCGCGCAGTATTATACTGGACTCTGACGAAGAAGGTTTAAATGCACGAGTGACGTGTGGCGGCGTTTTGAGTCGGCTATTAGTGATAGAGCGGGCCACAAGAAGTGAGTAGTGACGGTTTGGAGCCTGTGGCGGACACGGTCAACCGTGTGCGGCGAGTCCATATAAAATGTTAGAAAACTATAGGAAATATACCTGTGGCGTGGTTTTGTGGTTCTGGCTAGTGGTCCGTGTGCGGCGTCCCCTAGTGAAGATTTGCGTTAAGCCATCGGTGGCTAGACGAAGGAGCTGGTGGTTAAGCAATAACATTCGCACGAATCGATCTTAGAGGTTAAGCAACGCGTGCTGAGGTCATTTCGCGGATGAGTGACTATCCAATATACATTATGCCTCTAATGACACATTAAGGACACAAGGTGGACCGACAACCTGGTGAGAGTCGCGGGAACGCGGTGGATGTGAGACGCATAGGATCGGTCGTTGTGGCGATGCTTGGGGGAGGCCTATGTCCAACAACGGACGTCTGTCGGCTGAAATGATGATGATGATGACACATTAACCCATCGATAATGCCTTTCATTTAACTAAATCTGTAATATAGTATTTTTTTACAACATTTAACATAATAGAGCAGTCATGATCTTGTGATAACGGCCCCAATTTTCAAAATGCGGTTCTAATCCAGCCAAGCGCATTACTTTGTGTAATTTACTTCATCACCACTGCTCTCAAAATGGTGAAGAAAAACATCGTGAGGAAACTGGCATGCCCAAGAATTAAAAATTCGAAGACATGTGACATCCACCCACAGGCACTGGATCCTCGTGGTGGATTACAGCCTGTTCCCTCTCCTAAAGAGGAGGCCTGAGTCCAAGCAGTGGGAACATTAAAAGGCTGATGATTATGCTATGCCAACATAATAAACTCATACCAAGATACACGCTATGCTTATTTTGGTACCCGTTGCTAATTTTTAAGGCTATTTTTAGTTTTATTTTCGGTCAAGTTGATGCTATAATTTGTAAACTGTGCTCGTTAAATTAATTATTATATTATTAGGTCTTCTTAGTCTTAAATGAAACCGAAAATAAAAAAAATTGAAATTGCCACTTTTCATGAAATAAGTTAACGCCCTGTTTTCTCTATATTTTTCATTTTTATCAATTAAAGTAATTTCTCATGCAATCGATGCATTTTTGCCAACGTAGTGGTAGCTTGTTGATGCCCTGTTTTAAAAGTCTGCTAGACGGGAGGCAACAAATTTTTCAAAGGCATTTTGAACTGCCTCTCGGTTATTGATTTTTTTCCCCGCCAAGAAATTCATATTCTGGAAACTACTGACGTGAAATTGCCAGTTCGGCAGAACAGCAATTTCATAGGTAAAGACCTATTATTGTAAGTTTTTTAAACACAGGTAGTGTTTGCGCGTATTTTATTTTTACTGGCAATGCATTCCATATAGGAGCGGTAGTTGAATGCTGTCGCATTTTAAGTCTCAAGTTACCTAATGAAGTAAGAAATAACGTATATGAGTCGCAAAGAAACCGAATCTTTCTTTGAGGTAGAAGGGGAAAAGAGCACATTATACAAAAGTGAACAAATATGAGCATTCCGGCGAAGGGAATCAGCAACCACTTGAGTTTATTAAAGAATGCAAAAGCCTGGTAAAATTTTCGCGAACCTGGTTTATTTGTAGTAGGTATTTTCTTTGTATTCGTTTCTTTTTTCTTTAAATGCACCTGCCACTATTCTTTGACTGGCCTGCTGGTCTAGTGGTTAGTGACCCTGACTGCTATGCTGAAGGTCGTGGGTTCGATTCCCACCCAGGACAAAAGTTTGTGTGATGAGCACGATCGTTTGTTCTGTGTCTGGGTGTAATATATCTATACTATGTATGTATTTAGAAATATATAAGCATGTTTATCAGTTGTCTAGTACCCATAACACAAGCTCTGCTTGGCTTGGGACTAGACGGCGTTGAGTGAAAGGTGAAAAAACTATTCTTATCTGCATCATCCAAAGACTTGGGCACGCCATAATTACGGCGGTAAGTTCCTTCTTTGAGGAATGGCTGGAAAGACAACACGGCGTCCTTACCTTCCGCATGACGCAGGTCCTCACCAGACATGTTAAGTTCGAGAGGTTCCTGCATCGGATTCGTGCGGAAGAAACGCCGAATACGGTGGAGTATACAGTAGAGGTGTGCCCCGCCTGGGCAGAGCACCGCCGTGTCCTCGTGGGGGCGATCGGCGGCAGCGATCTCTCGCGTTGGGTCATGGTTCGGAGCGAGGAGGAGTGGCAGGTGGTCGCCTCTTTCTGCGAAGCAGTAATACTAGCAAAGGAGGAGGCCGCACGTGCACGCGCTACGGAGCGGCCCTTACGCCCCAGCCGCCGGGTTCGTGCGCCTCATGGAGATGTCAGCAAACCGTAAGGACCCAGCAGGATCGAAGCCTACTGGGGGCATGGGTCTGCTTCTGAAAGGAAGACTCGTCCTTGGTATGAAAGGCAACGAAGGAACAGGAGTGGGGTTTTAGTCAGTAAAAGTTTGACACACCCTCTCGCCCCTTCCAAGAGCGGGGGATGTCATTGGATGATTTTCCTACCGAAAAAAAGTCGTAGTTGGTACTGTGGGGACGTTTGAAAGAGTTGCCGTGACCCTTGGGCCCTTCATTTGACCTTTGTGTTCTTGAACGCAAAGGTCAAATGAAGAAAAATGTGTTTTAGTCATTCAAAGTCTGACACGCCCTTTCACTCTACTCTAGAGTGGGTAAAAGTCATTTGATGATTTCCCACGTCAAACAAAAAAACATAGTGAAAGGCTTGGTAGATTCTTTTTGATCTGTGGCTACAATGGATTGATTTTCTTCGAAGTCTTATAGATAGATTTGCCTGGCATACTAAAATATGCAAGTGTGTCTGTTTGCAACGGTAACCTACTGTACAAATATAGTACAGACCTGCATTCCTGTAGTGAGATCTTATGAACATGACCAACAAGCGTGGAGACTGCCTTATTTGGTCCTTAAATAAAAATCTGGAAGCAATTTTAAAGGTAATAGGAAAAATTTTAGTCTTCATAAATATTATCATCATCATGATCCTGCCCTTGTGTCGTGTTATTTGGGGTTGGTGTAAAATGTATTTCTTCTTACATTCTGTCTTGCCAACTGTCATTCTATTACTGACTTTTTTTACTTTCATATCATTCCTCACACAATCCATCTATCTTATTTTTGATCTCTCTCTTGCTCTCCATCTACTTATATGTATACTCATAACTCTTTTAATAACATACAATTCATCCATCTCTCCTCTTCACATGAACATATCAACAACATCAAACAACACAAAAACACAACAATTAACGATTCCTTTTCAACTTTTCCGTTACTGGCGCCACTACTACTAATCTCGACAATCAACACATCTATTTCAACATTCTCCATCTCCGATATATGCAATCTTTTTTCATACATCTTTTTCTTTAATGTTATTGGTTAGTTCAAATTAATTCGAAAATCTACCATACGCCACCTATATGTATAGAGTGGTGCCGCATAGAACTATGAGAGAAGAGAATAGAGAGTGGACCTGTGTTTGTTTGTGGCTAATCTACGTTGAGATTGGCCACCGTGACCGAAACGGTTGGGTGGGAGGATTATAATTAGAGTAGCCGCAGCATTCAACAATTTCAAATAGATAGTTCTGAGATTATTAATATTAATATGAACACGAATCTTTGTTGGTATAACTTTGAAAGTAAGCTACTATCATCTTAGTATCAATCAATTTGACTAGCCAGTTGGTCTAGTGGTTAGTGATCCTGACTGCTAGGCCGGAGGTCGTGGGTTCGATTCCCACCCAGGACAAATGTTTGTGTGATGAGCACGATCATTTGTTCTATGTCTGGGTGTAATTTATCTATAATATGTATGTATTTAGAAATATAGGTAAGTATGTTTATCAATTGTCTAGTACTCATAGCACAAGCTCTGTTTAGTTTGAGACTAGATGGCGTTGTGTGATAGTTGTGGAGTAATTAATTTTAGGCGCAAATTATACAAATGCAGTTTTTCTGTCTCACCAAGGCCAAGGTTGGTTATAGATGTGTGTACATAGGTTCAAAAACATTTGTTTTGAAAGCCACAAAAAGACGCCACCAAGAAATACAATTTCTATAGCTTATATTAAAATCTACGACTACAATCAAATTTATTTATTTTGATTTGCCCGTGTTCATTTTGGCGAGGTCGATTCTCGGGGCGAATAGATTCAAAGCTTAAAAATGCATGCAGCGTTCAGCAGTGAAGTGGACAGCCAGAAAATGTCTGGGATTTGCATTGATAACTGTATATTCTGAGTGTCTTAAAGTTGTGAAGTCGTACACTTCGAGAGAAATCCATTTGCAGCATATAATTTTACAGGCAGGTAATATGATTAATTTATCCGATATTTGCTTAAGACACTTCTCTTATTCTTAAATAAAAAGATACGGATGTCTTGCATATCAAAGAAAGTCTAGCTGGTCTTTCTAAATAGTTCACAGCTAATAATCTCTTATTAAATGCGAAGAAAACGAAATGTCTAAAGTTTTCTTTTGTTTTTTTTCCTCACTCTTGAAGACTGGGTCAGCGCAATATGTTTATTTCTCCTTTTCGGTCCTGTCAACGTCATTGTCCGTCATGCTATCACATACTCCCTTTTTAACCGACTTCAAAAAATAGGAGGAGGTTATCAATTCGGTTTGTACGTTTTTTTTTATGTGTGTTGTTCATCTTTTTCATTCACCTCAGAACGCCATCGTTTATGGACTGATTTGCAATTTTTTTTTTTACCTCTTCGAGGATACGCTTTCCGATTGGTTCCATTTTTTTCAGAATCCAGATCTGATGTCGGGGTACAATTATAGCGGTAAGTCTCTTCTTTGAGGAGTGGCTTTTTTTTTTTTTTTTTTTTCGGTGGGAAAATCATCTTATGACATCCCACGCTCTTGGGCGGGGCGGGAGATAGTGTCAGACTTTTACTGACTAAAAACCCACTCCTGTTTCTTCGTTGCCTTTCGTACCAGGGCCGAGTCTTCCTTTCAGAATCAGACCCTTGGCCCCAGTAGGCTTCGACCCTGCTGGGCCCCTACAGTTGCTGACATCTCCTTGAGGCGCGCGTGGAACAGCACGCGCCGTTGACGACTTGGGCTTGGTCCGGACGGTTACCGGACGGTCGGACGGCAAGCCACCCATTGCTCGCCGTCCGCAAGCCCGCGCCTACGGTGGCCGGAAATCGGGATCGGAATCCCGGCGGCGGTTGGGGCGTGAGGACCGCTGCCTCTCGCGATCGGCCGCCTCCTTTGCAAGCATTACTGCTTCGCAGAAGGAGGCGACCGCCTGCCACTCCTCCTCGCCTCGGACCATGGCCTGTACCAAGGCCCGGCGCGAGAGATCGCCGCCGCCAATTACCCCCACGAGGACACGGCGTTGCTCTGCCCAAGCGGGGCACACCTCCACCGTATGCTCCACCGTGTCCTCCGGGCGGTCCACACAGTGGCGACACCCGGGCGTCGCTTCCGCACGAATCCGGTGCAGGAACTTCCCGAACTTACCGTGTCCGGTGAGGACCTGCGTCATGACGCCGTGTTGCCTTTCCAGCCACTTTTAGGAGTGGCTGGAGTGGCAACACGGCGTCCTCACCTTCCGCATGACGCAGGTCCTCACCGGGCATGGCAAGTTCGGGAGGTTCCTGCATCGAATTCAGGGTGGCAGTGACCTTTCGCGTCGGGCCCTGGTTTAGGCTATGGTCTGATCTGATGATGGAGCCGAAAGGTAGAAGGTAGATACAGGAACTTCATAATAAAACAATCAAACCTAGCAGTGTGGTTAATTTGAATTGTCATGAGAAATAGGCACTCTGGTTATAAGTGTATCGCAACTAAAAAGTGCGAAATAAACCTTCTACAAAAAAAAAAATTTTTTTTTTGTAAAAGATTTTATTTTTATATATCATTCTTCACACAATTTATCCATCTTTTCTTTGGCCTTCCTCTCCTTCTCCATTCATCCATAAGTAAACTCTTAACTATTTTAGTAACATGCGGTCGTAGAAGACCATTGTAATATAAAACAAATGGGTATGGTGTGAGCAACGTCTGGCAATGCTGGTGCAGCGAAATTCTACCGAACGGTTATGTCACCCGTACTTTGTATGAAAACTGGAGTACAGAGTAGACTACAGAATTTGGCAACCTGGGTATTTTTTTAAATAATTTTATTTTAATTATACTAATATAATATTGTGCACTTAAATATTCATAAACTATTTATAGCCTGACTACTATAAACATACTACGTACACATAATTAATGTACAGATATAAAATTATAGTATTTTATCAGTATTTTCTTGGATAAAATGATTTTTTTGAATACAGACTTCGTATTCATGAATATGTAATGAATGTTTGTTAGTTTTAAAATATGAATTATTCGCATGTTTTTTTTTTATTTTATATCGCAAATGCGTTAGCATCTATCTGTACGGATATATAAATATTTTCCTAAGTTTAATTTTTTGTCTGTTTTGAGAGCAATGGTGGCCGAGTGGTAACGGCCCCGACTTATGATTGTAGGTCGCGGGTTCAAACCCCGCCAGGCGCATTACTTTGTGTAATTTATTTCATCATCACTGCTCTCAAAACGGTGAAGGAAAACATAGTGAGGAAACCAGCATGTCCTAGAATCAAAAATTGTGAGAAGAGGCCTGAGTCCTAGCTGTGGGAGCATTAAAAGGCTGATTATGCTATGCTTATGCTTAATTTTCTGTCTTACAAACTCAAACTCATTTTCTTTGCTAAACTACATGGATCTTTTAGATCAATAAATAGTTACAAAATTAAGGGTTATTGTTAATGTATGTAGAAATAAAAAAAATGTATTTGAGAAAAATAAAAAAAATACATTTATTTCAATAAATACATATAATCCAATGATAAGGTTGACACAGTAGTTTAATCATTGGCTGCTGCATTGTCTTTTGTAGGTTCGATTCCCGCAAGGAAAAACTAATTGTATTGGCGTGCGTATTGGCAGATGGCCGTTGGGGCCGAAAAGTTCTGGAATGGCGGTCACGTACAGGAAGACGTAGCGTTGGAAGGCCTCCTACAAGGTGGACCGATGGCTTGGTAACGGTTGCGGGAGTCCGAAGGATGCGAGACGCACGGAACCGTTCATTGTGGCGACACTTGGGGGAGGCCTATGTCCAGCAGTGGACGTCTTTCGGCTAAAATGATGATGATGATGATTGGCGTACAAATAGTTGTCCGGATCTGGGTGTCTTGTGTATGTCAGTTTAAATGTTTGTGAACGCAACTATAATAGAGAAGTAATTCCTAGTGTAGGGCAACGTTTTTTTTTTATATAAAAACCGGACTAGTGCGAGTTGGACTCGCGCATTGAGGGTTCCGTACAAACTTACCAATGAAAATAGTTCAATTTCCGAATCGAGTCTCAAAGAGTTTTTACGAATCGCAATTTAAACTCGATACCTCCAAGCGTTTACGAGATAAAGGGTCTTGACAGACAGACAGACGGACAACAAAGTGATTCTATAAGAGTTCGGTTTTTTTTCTTTTGAGGTACGGAACCCTAAAAAAGACAAAAAAAAAAATAATACAACAAAGGTTTATAAACGAATTACTAAACGGTAGTGATACATAGTATTCACACATGTGCTCTTAATAGAAAAGTAGTAAAATGTTACGGTAATTGAGTTTGTGCAATGCGAGTATTGTTTTACAATCTTCAACAGGTTCAACAATGTTTCCAAATGCTAAACAATTAGCTTGTACACGCTAGTGGTTGTGGAGCTGGACTAGCATAGAGCAAAGCATTTCTATAATATGCTTGTCAAGTGTACGTATTAATTTCATTGAGTTCTAATATAATATGGGGAGATATTTTTAACCGGCTTCAAAGCAGAGGTTATATGTTCGGCTGTATGTATTTTTTTATATATGTTCACCACCCAATTTTGTTTTTTTTAATGAATACACTCCTGGATTGATCCCATAGGAATATTGTCATGATCTGATGATGAATTTCGTAGATTTGGAACAGAACTCCTCAAAAGATTAGAACTCTCTTAACAAATAAAATTGCTTTTTTGATACAAGTAGTCGATAACTGACTGAAGGAAGAGAGGACGCTACGTCCTCTCGGCATCTCCCAGCTGTTTTTGGGTTTATTAGAATTGTTCTCAGTTGCAAATTGGCTATAACATACTATCAAACTGATCTGATGATGGAGCTGTAAGGTTGAAGGTAGGCTCCGTAATAAATCAATATATCATAGCCGTGTTTGGGTTTATTAGATTGATTGACAGTTGACTTAATAACGCTTTAGGACTCCCCAAGATGTGCATGACACGATAAAGGTACAACGATATGACGACCATTTTGATAGAAGTAGAATATGTAATTATAGCAGGTTTATACCGCGTGCATCGAAGAACTGGGACAATATGCCTGCTGCGGTCTTTTCGTCCGATTATAAGTGGGCTAGAGTGAATAGGCTCTTAGTAAACTAGTGCGCTTCACTATCAACGCCATCAGATGGGATCACTGTTAAGCATTAGTTTGTATAAATTTAAAAATTTAAAATAATAATTTCAAAAAGAGATGTCTTAAATACGGCCTTCTAAACACCATAATGGATAGGGTTGAGTGTCCTATTATGAAGCACTGGAATAAGGTACCCAGTTCGGGTGATGTCCTTTTTAATATAAAATAAAGTAAAAAATAGGTATTAACATAGTTTTAAGTCTTACTAACACTTTCATATGTTCTGATTTAAAATATTAAATTAAAATGAGTCATATAACGGGGTTTGAATCTAGGCAAGTGCTTTACATAATACTTTCATGACATTTAAATTAGTGACATGTTTATTTTTAATCCATGACATTATTATTATTTCATGACATTTTAATTTTTAATGCGAAGTTTTTAAATATTTAATCTCTGACATTTAATTTAGCCATTATTTGAATCTAAAGTAAAAATTATGACATTTTTTATGGGAAGAATACCAGATAGACATTGTAGATAACCTGATAAATTTAATTTATTTTTGTGTAATTTGAATTTTATAGCTACTAACATGGTTTTAAATAAATATTGTTACTAAAAAAAACCCCTTATTTGAGTGCAAACTTGAATTAAATGGTACTATTATTTAAAAATATAAGCATGTCAAAACAAAATTATCTGCCGCCTCTACATTTCATTACTCTGTAAGATCCAGTTAGGGACTGCGGAGAGCCCGCCACATACAATATCCAGCTCCTGTAGGACCTAGCTATTGTAATATTTTGTTTTGTATACCACATGTTGCTGCATATTAAATTCAATTCCGAAATTGAAAGGGATTTATGCTAGCTTGCCTTGAATAGATTTTAGTTTCATAAGATTCATGGTTTGCGAACAAGTAATATTTCCTTTATTCGATGTAAAATACAAACATATTGGTATGATTTAATTGGCTAGAAATGTAGAACTGCTAAAAATGCTGAGTTTACTACTTTATAAATATTACGTCTGTATATTTCAAAGGGTTGGGCAGAAGTTACTCACATTTTAGTAGTAAAGTTTATTTTATTTTTCATTTACTACAAGCAGTGCCTAAAGCCAATAATCAAGCTGCTTTGGGAAGTTCCTAATGAAAAAACTAACAAAAGTTTGTGAACAGTATTAACTTAAATAGTAACATAACTTTATATTAAAACTTAAATTGATGAATATACATCGGTAACTTTAGATGCTCTGAAAGAACTTAAAAATAAATAAAAATATTTCTAAGTCATCATCATCATCATTTCAGCCAATAGACGTCTACTGCTGGACATAGGCCTCCTCCAAATGTCGCCAAAATGAACGGTTCTGTGCGTCTCGCATCCATGGGATTCCCGCAACCTTCACCAAGTCATCGGTCCACCCTGTTCCCTGTTGTAGCCTTCCAATACTGCAAAACTCTTCTGTCTTCTGGTAAACAACTAGCGCCATCTGTAGTACCATTTTAAAAAGTATTTTAAATACAAATGCACCGTCAAATTAATTTTGTTCACTAGCATATTATTATAGGGAAAGTTTAAAAGGTAGGTAGGTAGGTAGATAGGCAGTTAGCTAGGTAGGTAGGTAGCGTAGGGGAGGTAGTCCGTTGACGGGAGTGAAACCTTGGACAAAAGCTAGTTACAAATATAAGTTCAGAGAAACTGATCCAGTAAACCCGTGAAAGACGAAAAAAATGTAGACATGTATAAGACAAGAGAAGAAGAGTATTGAAGCCTTAAACTAAAGTATCAAATATCCCTGCACATACAGTTTATATATGACTATAATTATCTAATACTATCAATAGACATCCTAATAATATAAGTATAATAATTATCACAGTTGAGAGGAAAGATAGTAGGTACTTTTTTAATTGAATTTTGAAAAGGGAATTCGATTTCACAAAACCTACCAACCCTACTGTATGGATAAAGAAATACTATAATTAAGTATAGGATATAATTTAATAGTAGAAGTATATAACTTTACCCTAAATTCAATTTACACACAGTTTTCAAAAGACCCCCTTTCTATCTTCTCTAATCTCTACCATGATCTACAAACGCGGTATTCATTTCAATTAGCGCCGTAATTCTATCGAATTCGAGGGTGAAAAAATATGGCGCTGAGTACCTTATCTTCCGATTTCAGAGGAAAACGGTTGTTTATGATGCCAAAGCGATGAACCCGTTATTGAATGAATAAATTAAGATTTAAATTTCGTCGTCGAAGGTCTTTTTTAGTAGCACCGCAATGGGGGTAAGGATGAGCACCTTCCTACGCGAGAAAGATTGTGGGAACATACAACTACAAGTACTACTCTTCTTTATTTTTTTCTATTTCTCTACTATTTTGGTGTACAATAAAATTTATTCTGTTCTATACAATTACAATGGAAAACATTTCAGTAGCTCCTGTATCACGAGCGCGTTCAGAAACATTTAAATTCACATATACAAGGTCCAGATCCAGATCCAGATTCGAAACAACTATTTGTAGACTATTTTATGACCTATATTTAATCCTTGCGGGAAATGATCGAACCCACAAAAATTTAAACCGGGTTTTTTTAACATCGTGTGGATTTCATCACGCTTGCGGGATTGCTCAGCACGGGTAGTCCCCGCAAATGTCTTTTTCATACAAGTATTACTGTAATACACGCACGCGGGATGCAGGGCGTGATATCAGGCAACAGCCCCACATGCGGAGCAATTTCGCATGCGTGATGAAATCCGCACGATATTAAAAACATCCTGAAGTAGTGTTCGAATATGCACTAACTAAAAATCAGATTATTTAATCATTTGAAATTTATCCGTAGATGTTGAAGTAGCCAAAAGTTTACTGTCAACATCTTAAACGTTCTTGAACCATTTGCAATAACAAGTAAACAAATTATAAGAAAGAAAAAGAACCATAACAATGCAAATTGTATAAAAACAGAATCGTTTTCCGTACCGTCACCTTTGGCAAGCTTGCCATTGCTTTTTCGCCCCTAGGTTAAACAATCTTTAGCTAACTTCTTGGTCACTGGCCGTTGTTTCCGAAGAACTGTTATTAGAAAACTTCGCGTTCTAGTTTTTGGTCATGTTGGCTTCTGAACTATCTTAGTACTGAACTAATAATTGAGAGTCTATACTGCAACTGGGACTGAGAGAGTAGGGTTGTTTTGTTCAATTAGGGAGTAAATGAAACTTTTGTTAATACCGAAGACGTTGAAAACTAATATGTATACCTATATTTCAGTGATCATGACGAGTTAGTGATAATAATAATAATGATAATAATTGTTTATTGATCAAAAAGGGCACAGATGATATGAAAAAAACAAAACATAAACTACTAACAAGCAAGATATACAAGCTTAAGTAACCACATTACATGGGAGAAGACAGTCAATTAATTCCTTAGTCCAGTTGTTGACGAGTTAGTTACTTCTTAAAATTAATTGGATGTTAAAGGCCAGTCTGGGGCAATCAGTCAAGTAGTTTGGACGCTCCAAACGATCACGTTTGGTCTTGCTAGTCTGGCTTACGGTACTTCTAAGTTTGTAATTACCTAATTTTAACTACCTGTGTGTAATATATGATTGTGAAGTACCGATATTATAATAATTCTATGCCATGAATTCTTTATCATGGAATTTAACCGATGAAGGCTGTGCTGCTAATTTATGCTTTTACCTTCACATATAATATTTTCATGATAAGAAATTGAACTAGTATTACTCGGTTCCAGTTTGAAAGGATGGATACCGGTGTAATTACAGATACACGAGATATTTCAGCTTTGAGTATATGGATTCAAATAATCGAGTTTGTCATCTCAGATATAAAGCTGGAATAGCTGGACGCACCAAAAGCGAATTATGGTGCAGTATCTGCTAGTATATATCAAATATCCATTGATGGAGGTGAACATTAATCAGGTAAGCTGTTAAATTTTATGTCATCCAGTTCATCAATGGCTGCTTTATAATTTACAATTAACGACATATATAATTTCTTAGATCTACCTACAGTGACCCGTCTATATTTAAATCATTATGTATTACTTAAGTCGTACTGACCAAACAGCAGTAACAAAATTCAATTTTCATATTTTAGACGTTGCACCAACGTGGTGAATGTAAGTGCAATGCTACTGCCAAACTTTTGACAAAACTGCAAAGAGATACACAGAGAAATCCTTAGAGCAGCTTTGATACTGAAGTTAGTAGATGGAATATATTTATTTATTGAATCTTCATGCAACAAAAGATACAAAGGCGTACTTAATTCCAGGGCTTATATTCCTGTCAATTTCACACTGACCTGTGGAGTTGTTCTTGATAATACAATTTCATGATAATCCCTTAAGATATCCATAAAATAAAGCGCAGAAAATGAGAAATCTTTATCTCCAAAAATAACATTATAACAAGCCCTTCTTAATTAAAAAAAAGTTTATGCAGCGGATTATACAAAAAAATACAACTGGGAAATCTAAACTTATTACAGAACTGAAATGAACTGTTAACAAACTGACAAAGGATTAAATTTTTTCTTTACCATTCTACGCTTTTCACGAACCTTTTCGTCACCCAATATTCTTATAAGGTCATACTTTCTGTTAAGCCATTATAGACTTTATTTCTTGGTTCACAAGGTTCTTACAAGTGTCAATCGGTGTCTCAGCTTTTGTTCTAAGACTGGAAATGCGTCGCCTTGAGAGCAGAAAATCTAAATTAAGGTGACCTCCCCCGTCGACGTCATTTCTTCGGTCTGAGAATTTTTAGAAGGACCCTGGAGTTAAGGTAGAGTTCTTTTAACGCTGGTCGACATACTTTCTATACGTTTCCCGACGGTACTTAAGTAAATACTAGCAGTTAACTTTTATGGAACTATTACATACATTCAGTCTAATAAAGTTATGTTTGCAGTTCTTAGGTCCCGAACTTTAGGATCTGTTTTGACTTCCAAAATAGTTGGTACGTTATTGAAGTTTTCTGTTATTACAGTATTAAGAAGATTGTATTTCTCTTTGTTTTCCTTATAGTGGAAATGATTTGATACGAATTTGCTTTTAGCAGGGTCGGAGCAAATGAAGCAGGGTGGGTTACTTACAACCTCGGTATTATTTCTTTGTTTGCTGACTTATTAATATCTTTATTCTTTGCTTATGATCTTGTTTTGCTTTGGTTTATTTGTGATACCTTCATTATTATATCTTATATTTCGCTGCTTCAGCAAATCAGTATCTACTTGATTATTGATTAATAAAAGAATCAATTATTTAGGCATGTTTTCTCTTTTCTGTATTGATCCCTGTGGTACTCCACAATATTTTTTACAAATTATGAGTATTAATAAGTAACAGATCTATTCATGTTTTTTATTACTTCTTGAAATATCCAAATGAATAAAGGTGGGATAAGTATGAAGTTGATGGTAATAACCTATTTTTTTGCAATAATAGTAAAGACAAAAGCTTAAATTTTAGCACAAATAAGGAAAATGTTGAGGTTGAAAATAGGGTACTTAGTAAAAATAATAATCAAATCATAATAAAGATTACGAAAAAATGTAAATATTAAAGGCGTCGCTACCGGAATCACAGCATTAAATCTTCTCAAGTATTCACACCAATCAAAACTTGTCAAACTCGGTTTAGAAACTTCATTGAAAATTTATTCAAAAGACAGAGGTCTCCGAAAAGTTGTGAATAACTTATCTCTCAGAAGTCTGTCAAACTGAATTATCCTCGTTATAATGATCACTCGATAGCCCCTCGCCCTTTTTATTAGCATTAGGCTAACATTAAGCAGTTTGAGAGGCCAATGAAAATAATTGACGATATTTAGGAAATCTCGACAATCGGGTTCATTTGAGATGGAATTGGTAGTAAGATCTCCAATTATTGTCAAGTTACTTTTTTTACAAAAGATTTATTGTTGCCTTTCTGAAGTAAGTCGTATTTTTCGTTCTTCGTCGCGATAAGAAATCAGTTTGGCAAATTGTTTACACGGCTTGTATTCACGACATCTCTGGGGAAGGTGAACTCGGGGTTTTGAGTTGGCGTAAAAAGTATTTGTAAAATATTATAAATGTGAAAGTTTGTATGCATGTGTAAATGTGCGTTGTTAATCCCTTTACGCTTAAAGAGTTGGACGGATTTCGATAAACTTTGGTACACTGGGAGACCATGATCTAGAATAGGATATAGGATACTTTTACCCTGGGAATATGTATCCTTGGGATGATATTGTATACCGTAAAAGTAATGAATTCAAACCTTATTGACCTCAGAGTTAAACTACCACTGTCTTAAAACTATTACTATCTTAAAACTTAAAAAAAAACTAAAAAAAAAAAACTTTTTGTGTTCTGTAAAAATATAATAATATTTCTACAGAATACAAAGTTTTTTTTTTGTACAGTAACATTGTTTATGGTAAAAAGAAATGAGACCATAAATAGGTTAAAGTGAATATAAATAAAAAATTTAAATAGAACTTGAACTCAAAGCGTTTATTTCAATTAAACTATTTACAGGTTCTTTTGAATTGTCAAGGTTGGCCGACCAGTCACAAGAAAAAAAAAAACGAAGCTATTTGCACGTTCCAAAGCGTAGATCTCTATGAAGATGAACGTGCAGAAATCTCCAAGGGCACTCTTTTAAATCAATAAATACCTAGTTATGAAAACCGGGCAAGTGCGAGTCGGACTCGCGCACTCAGGGTTCCGTAGGCCTTACCTATTAAAACAGGTCAATGAATAGAGTTACGAAGATTTTTCCGAATCGCAATTTTTTTTTGTGACCTAACAATAAATTTGCAGTTTTCATATTTTTTTCTATACTTGTGCTATGAGACCTTGCTTCATGCCAAAATTCAAGATTCTAGGTCAACGGGAAGTATCCTATGAATTTTGATTCCCTTGAGAGTGTCGAAATACACGTTTTTTTGCGACATAAACGGCCGTATCTTTTTTTTTCGTTCACATATAAGTCTGATTTTTTCACAACTTTAAGGGACTGTAGATCTTAGTGTATGGCTTTAATTTCAAATCGATACCTTCACGCGTTTTCGAGATAAAGGGTCTTGATAGACAGACAAACAGACAGACAGACAGACGGATGGACAACAAAGTGATCTTATGAGGGTTCCATTTTTCCTTTTGAGGTACGGAACCCTAAAAAAATGGTTATATGTGTGAACGATGTAGAAAAACGTGCTCGTTAAATCCATGCCTTAATATGAAATTTAGAAATAGCTCTCTCCGTCTGTATTACCTGGTTCACGTAGTAACGCCTTAACGGATCTGTATGTAACTCGGGATACAGATAAACAGCAACAGCAGCAGAAATAATTTCTAACCTTCGCGCAGGCAAAGACGCAAGCAAAAATTTGTCTTAATATAATTCTCATACACGTCGATAGTAATATATTTTTTGTTTCAAACGTGCCTGGCCCAAAGGGAGGGCAATTTATTTTATCTAACGCTGAGTCAATCAGACAGATATGAGGCTGCAAGAAAAATGTTACCACCTCACGAAATGAGGTCTTTGAGAGATAACTAACCTTATATAAAACGTATTCAAAAATATTCCAGGTGATATGATTGAGGAATTTCTGGAATGATGAGATGTTTTGGGACTTGAATAATAAAACCTACTTTAGTTCTTTGTTTTGGTTGATATAGCCAGATTATTTTTATGGATTTTTTTTATCAGGTCTTTCAACCTAACCTTTATTTTACAAACTTTTAATATTTAAAAAACTAGTTTCATTTTACTAATACCAAATCTAATTTTAACCAATATTTCATAAGCCTAATGAAGCCTTATTCAATTTGAAATAATAGCATCTCATTTATAGAAATAACCTTGTTGAATCCATTAAACTCCAATAAATTTACAATGTTCAACAAAGTGAAAAAAAGAAAGTAAAGTGATTGTACACGAGAAATCACAATTACTGGAGCATTAATCTTGATTTATTACGAACATTCCCGACAATGTCTCACGACTGTAGCCTGTGGAATCGTTTAATCGTAGTACAGAAGTTGGCCAATAGTTTCAATTAGAAAAATACTTAAAGTCCTTTTGCCTTCATGAAGTTATCTTGACTGCAGTTTACAAATAAGATCTCTAAGTCTTTTGTACTAATGTTTACAACAGAAGTGGATTTTGAGACCCATTAAAGTTAGATTGAATTGTAACTGGATTATTGGGTACTAATACTACTACAATTTAAATAAGAAGAAGATAATGAATTAATTAGAAAAGACAAAGCTTAGTTAAAATTATCAAGATAAAAAGTATGGTATAATAAGACATGGATATTATTGGATATATAAAATAATATGGAATAAATAAATAAATAATAAGACTCTATGTTTTTTTTTTTTCGGTGGGGAAATCATCTTATGACGTCCCCCGCTCTGGGCGGAGCGGGAGATAGTGTCAGACTTTTACTTACTAAAAACCCGCTCCTGTTCCTTCGTTGCCTTTCGTACCAGGGCCGAGTCTTCCTTTCAGAATCAGACCCTTGGCCCCAGTAGGCTTCGACCCTAATGGGCCCCTACGGTTGCTGTCATCTCCTTGAGGTGCGCGTGAAACAGTACGCGCCGTCGACGACTTGGGCTCGGTCCGGACGGTTAACGGACGGTCGGACGGCGAACTACCCATTGCTCACCGTCCGCAAGCCAACGCCTACGGTGGCCGGAAATCGGGATCAGAATCCCGGCAAGACTCTAAGATCTCAAGATAATTATGTGTAGTATTGAGTTGCGGGAATCCAATGGATGCAAGACGCACAGGATTTTTCGTTGTGGTGACACTTGGAAGAGGCCTATATCCAGCAGTGGCAGTAGCTGCTGACGGGTATTCAACCGCAAACGGCTAGGTTAGCTGCTGCACCTAGCCGGATGCGGTTGAATACCCGTGTTTGACATGGAGCCACTACCTATCCCACGTCCACAACCCAGATAACGGGCAATGCGATACTTCTTAGATAGATTGATGGCTTTTTTTTTCGGTGGGAAAATCATCTTATGACATCAGCCGCTCTTGAGCGCAGCGGGAGATAGTGTCAGACTTTTCCTGACTAAAAACCCACTCTTCCTTTCAGAATCAGACCCTTAGCCCCAGTAGGCTTCGACCCTGCTGGGCCCCTGTAGTTGCTGACATCTCTTTGAGGCACGCGTGGAACAGTACGACGACTCGGTTCGGACGGTTACCGGACGGTCGAACCATTGCTCGCCGTCTGCAAGCCCGCGCAGGACAGACTGATGGTAAAATTTTCTGACGTCTGACTACTTGGAGCAACTGTCAAAGAAATGGATTCACTACAAATGACAACTATAGTAAAACATACAAAATCAAAAAGTTTGAAACGTTTTTTATTAATTTGACTACTTTTATACCTTATTATGTACCTATTTATGATTTTCTATAAAGACAATTAACATTAAAATCTCTTAATACTTCTTCAAATCCTTTACAGTGGTACAAGTCGCCCACTCAAGTGTGATTGTTCCACTACGGATAGTCGGGACCAATAGCCATTGCCAATATTTGCTCAAGCTGGCAAACACTGCGCGGCAAATTAAAGCGATTTTCTTCCATAGACTGCCAGGTCGCCAGCTGAATCGTAATGTATTGTTTTTGCTGAATGATCCTTGATTCTAACTGCTGATTATTCGATGAATAATCTTTTTATTATTTATTGGGGTACGAGAAATATTACTTGGTCAATGGTAGTTGGAGAGGGAAGGAATTAGTGTGGTTGGGAAATGTGGTATGAAAAACAAGTCTTAGGTAAAACAAAATGTTATGCAGTGGTTAGTAGTGATTTGAGACACATTTTATTACAGAAAATAAAGAAGAAAGATAGAAAAAGAGTTTATTTACGACAAACATGGCACATAATTTAAAAAAATAAAAATAAAATATATATATAAAAATAAAAAATATACAAAAGAGTGAAGTTATGCGACACATCCGCGCAAAACGGCCAGCGCTCAGCAAATTACTGGGGCTCATGTATGGAACAGAGTCACAGCGCTGATTTTCAGCAGCAGTCGTCGTCGACGAGTCGTTGAACGAATTAGATACAGGATTGTTCGAAAGAGTTATCAAAGGCCTGAAACGCAAAAGACTACTGAAGAAACACAGGTAGGTTTTAGTTGAGCTCGCCACAATTAAGGCGGTAAGTCCCCTTTTTGAGGAGTGGCTGGATAGACAACATGGCGTCCTTACCTTCCGCATGACGCAGATCTTCACCGGACATGGTAAGTTCGGTAGGTTCCTGCACTAGATTCGTGCGGAAGAAACGCCTGGGTGTCACCATTGCGTGGACCACCCGGTGGACACGGTAGAGGTGTGCCCCGCCTGGGCAGAGCACCGCCATGTCCTCGTGGAGGCGATCGGCGGCAGCGATCTCTCGCGCCGGGCCTTGGTACAGGCCATGCTCCGAAGCAAGCAGGAGTGGCAGCCGGTCGCCTCCTTCTGCGAAGCAGTAATGCTAGCTAAGGAGGCAGCCGCACATGCGAGGGAACGGCCCTCACGCACCAGCCGCTGGGATACCGATCCCGATTTCCAGACACCGTAGGCGTTGGCTTGCGGACGGCGAGCATTGGGTAGCTAGCCATCCTACCGTCCGGTAACCGTCCGGACCGAACTCAAATTGTCGACGGCGCGTAGTGTTCCACATGCGCCTCAACACGACGGAACAGGAGTGGGTTTTAGTCAGTAAAAGTCTGACACGCCTTTCCGCCCCCCCACTGTATAATTTTTTTTAAATACATCTTTCGGGCCAAATAATAGAACCCGCGGAATTTGAAATTTGAATTTTTAAATTTAGAAGAGAATTTTTAATGGAGCTTCAAGAGTTGTTAGCTCACACTAGTTATAAGGATCAATTGAGTTAAGGGTTTCACTAACGAGGCCGTAAGCGATAGCGAGCAATTAGTCAGATCATACGTGAGATTTTACTGGTACTTGTGTGCCTTCAAATATTTTCGTTTTCATGTACTTATGATAGTGACGGGTGGAAGGAGATGTGCAGCTTTGTCTGCGAATAAATCGTCGTATCCTACGAATAGGGGCGTAAGTGCATAATAGCAACTTTTCAGGAGATACTTTTTCGTGTTTAATTAAAGTAATTATTATCAAATATGTATTAGTGATTTCATATAATGTGTATTGATATCTTAAGATTCGGCTAGGATTATTTTCAATAAATTATCTTTATATTTTAAATGCATTTTTTCCCTTAAATCCTTATTCTCTGTTGTGTTAATCAATAGAAAAAAACCATAATGGTGATTGTGGTCGTGTTCTATGGAATGGCTATATTACGATACGAAGCCCTAATTACGTTTGTGTCTTTCTTCTATGTTTCAAATTTTGATTTTGTTTATTCTTCCGCAGATAAAAGGCATAATGTAACTTATTGCTCAAGTCCAGCACTACTTCGCATTATGTAATTAGAACGACCTAATTAAGTACAAACTCGTTGATGTTATGATATTTGAACTTATTCAACACTACAATTAAACAAAACGCGTTCCGCCGACTAGTGGCCGAACGGCGCTAGTACGCTTTCTCCGCGCCCACGCACCCCCACTATTCACGAAGAAAGAGGGCGCGACGGCGATTGTAGCTTTTTTCTTCGATGAAAACGTAGTGCTTAAAATTGTGGCTTTTTAGAAAACCTGATTATTTGATAACCTGTACCTGAACCTGTATCTGATATGATGAGAAGAATAGGATTATGCAATAAAAAAAGAAAGACCCTATGTTCGTTAGGGCACTATTCGTAGGATACAACGAAATCAGGATTAAAGTAGAAGGGTGATACTGAACAAGTAATAATAATAATTCGTCAGAATTTCGATCATAGTAGTCAGTCTCAATACGGTGGCGTGCCGGACCCTGGTACAGACCATGGTCCGGTGCGAGGAGGAATGGCAGGCGGTCGCCTCCTTCTATGAAGCAGTAATGTCAAGGAGGCGGTCGCACGCGTGAGGAAACGGACTTATTTACGCCCCAGCAGCCGGAATCCTGACCCCGGTTTTTAGCCACCGTAAATGCGGGCTTGTGGACGACAAGTAATGGGTAACTTGCTGTCCGCTAACCGTCCGGACAGAGCCCCAGTCGTTGACGGCACGTAGTGTTCCATGCGAGTCTTAAAGAAATTGCAACAAAACCATAGGAGCCCAGCAGGGTCGAAGCTTTCTAGGGACATGGGTTGTACAAAAGAGAACCCCGGGGCCCTGGAACGAAGGCAAAAAAGCAACATAGGAGTTTTAGTCAGTAAAAGTCTGAGACGCCCTCTTGCTCTGCTCTAGAGCGAGTGAAGACATTGGATGGTTACACTCCTAACAAAAAACATTATCTGATGTGTGATATACGAGTAGATGTTTAGAAGAGGGACATAATGTAGGTAAGCCAAAAAATATAATACTGGTGATCATCGATTTGACAAAGATGAATACTATGGTCAGAATACCGACAACAGATGAAATTTATAAAGAGACATGTGGAAGTCAAAAAGCTACCCTTCTATTCTAAAACTCCCGATAATAGTCGGCTGCGAGATTTCATGAAATCCAATCAGGTGCCCTCTCATAAAAGTCAGAGTAATTAAAACTCCTCGAAATTCGATTAGAAAAAATCTCCGCCTATATCCACTCGTTACAATAAACGAATTAGAGAAGAATATATATTCACACCTAAGATTCGTTTAGGACCAGTCCAATAAAAAGATTTCGAGTCAGCACACACTACCTCAACCTCTTTACTAACTGCTCTAAAAAATCAGTGAAAATCAAATCGGACTCGGGGACCGAGGGTTCCGTCCGCTTAAATATATTTTTCTTATAAAAGTTGCATAATAGATGCACACAACCTATATTTGCGCAAATACGTACTTACGTCCCTAATAATAATAAATAAGGTTTTAGTGTTTTTATTCAGGTAAGTTACACCGAAGTTATATCCCAACCACTTTATAATACCTAACATTCTAAAATATTAAATTAATTCACCAACATCATACATACAATTCATACATTAAATTGCATAAAAAAAATATTATTAATCTAATACTTAAACAAAATCTCGTGGCACAGTCTTTGTTATCGAACTTCTTTGAAACGTCAAGTAACCAATTTTGATGATTTTTTGTGTATATTTGGTTAAGTCTGAGAATAGGTCGGAGGCTATTTTTTACCGTCTTACCCTACTCCCCATTTTTTCTTTGATAATTTTTATGGCAGAACAACGTTTGCCAAACCAGCTAGTATTATGTTAAAATCAAATAATTAAATTCTAAAAGATAGTTTGTTAGTGTCTGCAAGTCTCTTGTACTCATTGTGCGCATGGTAGCATGAAGTCTACAGTATCCACTAAGATCCGCCAACATGAGTTAAATTCGGTGAGGAAGCTATTAATTTTATTACTATTGCCGTTTTTCTTGATATCTAAAATATACCATGTATAAACGTTGTTTTATTTTTTCTGTAATATTAAAAACAATTTTTTGTCTCATCAACTCAATCAAAACAAGTACTTTCAGGATATAATTAATAGTTCATAAAAAACTGCTTGTTTAGCACTAGTTCTTTCTATACACCAAAATTTATTTTTCACTATTTTGCTTCAGAACCCTATAAAGTCTTTCACCGCTTCGGGCAAATAGCTGTTCTCATTTTGCCTAAGCTTTTTAATTTCCAGGCGTATCGAGTAGATTTGTCCGAGGGTTGGCCAACGATAATATTGAGTGGCGATGTCTTTGCTACTACTGTTTAAAAGGACTGTTTAATTTAGTGAAAATGTGTGCATTTTGCTTTTTTTGTCGTATCCTCCGGGCGGTCGATACAGTAGTGATACACGGGTGTTTCTTCCACCTGAATACGATGCAGGAATCTCCTGAAAATACTATGTCCGTTGAGGACCTGCTTCATGCGGCAGGTGAAGACGCTGTGTCGCCTCTCCAGTCACTCCACTACTTACTGCCATAGTTATGGCGTGCCCACCACTGGGTTACGACAATCGTTGTCGCCATTTCGCCATGAGATCCCGCAGAAACTCTGTCCGCCTTACCCCGACTTGTCGCGGTAGCGTAGTTTTGCCCCGGCGTTGCATCTCCATGTGCAGATCGTGCATGCGCGCAAAGTTTGTCCCAAGCATATGTTTCGTTGGGATAACTATTTCTACTTTCCTGTGGGTGACGCCACTGGCAGAAGCTAGTTGTCGAAACTGTCTTATTAATTTTTGGGCCTCCTCATTATCTCCCAGTTCTACGCCACTTCCAGCCAATGTTTAAGGAAGATACTATTTATTTATTTCTTTACAAGCACTTGTACAACGTTACGGACTATGTACAAGGCGATGTACAATAGAAACTTACAAACTAAAAAAATACATTTATTAAAACAATAATAATCTAATAACAAATCCATACACATTGAAAAAAAAAAAACTAACATATAATTTACAAATAAAAAGAAAATACATATACGAGAACATTCCCACTAAAATAATATATCCCACAAAACAAATGAAACAATGTTTACTTATTTTTTTTTTTACTTATACTATGGCGTCCTGACATTTTCTTGTGGTTTTTGGACCCCAATATTGTGTTTTGGCATGTTGGGCAAATACTCGTATGTCCAACCCATTCCCATACAATCAATGGAAACGTAATAATTAATATTATTTTTATGACTATCATTAAAAAAATAACTAATAAAATAGTGTCACAAACTCAACACCAACCACAGTTGCAACTCAGCACCTCTCGTTAAAAATATTGACAATAATTTGAACAGAACGTAAGTAATATTTTAACGTTCGACAATGTTCGGTAAGTTATTCTTTCCACAATATCTGCTACAGAAGAGAACAGAAGTTCGGTTCCACAATACGATGCAATAATAACGCATATATAGACATGCTTCACGCACAGCGACTGCAACCGCACTCGCGACTGTCATTTGTTTGAGATCGTCGTACGTATGTGTCGATACGTGTGTGAGTGCGTCTGTTTTCCTTTGTTGTATGAAGCCGACCTTCTTTTAAGTCCTATAATAGTACATTACTACTCGAAACTGCAACGTAGCAGGTATTAAATCATTTTCGCGCATGCTGAATATTAATAATGTGGCTTGCCACTGGATGTGCGGACTATGGTGTCCCATTATCTGATGTACGCGAAAGATAAATGTTGTTTAAGATTTTATTGTCCCTTTGTTTCGTGGTTATCTAATATATTCTATATATAATAAATGTTATGTAAGAGATGGTGTTGAATAATTATGGTAATGAGATTTGCTTTCGGTTTTATGACTTGTCATGGAACTGTTTTAACAATTCATTATTTCTTAGGTTTCGTCAATAACAATAAGTATTCGCAAATATACACATAGCAAACACGCCAGTATTTTTATCTATATATATAAAAGAAGAAACTGACTGTCTGACATATCAACGCACAGCCGAAAATATAGGGCCTAGAAGCGTGAAATTTTGCACAAGGCTTCCTTTTATGACGTAGGCGAGCACTAAGAGAGGATTTTACAAAATTCACCCCCTAAAGGGATGAAACGGGGGCCCAGTTTGTATGGAGAAAACTACTTTCACGCGGGCGAAGCCGCGGGCAGAAGCTAGTAAATACATATAGGTATAACTTGTTTTTCTTAAGAATAAAAAATACACAACTGTTCAAAATCAAGGTTAAGTACCTCAAGTGATAGGAATAAAGTATAAATAAAACAAAAGTTATATTTTAATTATAATATTATAGAGACAGCACAATTTCCAGGGACACGTGTAACAGCAAGAGTATAAATTTATTGTACTTTAAAATAGCTAAAATCTACCTCTATGGCAATATACAGCATCATATTACGGTGAATATTCACTACATGATGTACAAATTACTTAATATGTACTTATCTATTGACAATGATAGTCACGTTAGCTCTATTTGTTTAACACTTTATCACAATCACGTCACTTTTTGTAATGTACGTAGCTATTGGGATATATACTTCCAGTAGGATACCCAGTATTGTATGTATGAGGATACTGGCCAGTTCCACTTAATCTTGCTTGAGGATATACCGGTTGAACTGGTGAAATATTTGGAGTGTATCCTGGGTGATAACTCTGTGCATAGACTTCAATAGCAAACTTGTACCCTCTCAAAATTGAAGGACTCTTTAAAGCTATTGTGACGGTCTTACTCCCAAGCCCACCAGCCTCAATGTATGCTTCTCCTTCTTTATCAGGTCTCAGGTCTGTGACGTATACAGCATCTATCAGTTCGTGGTTTGGTGTGCTGACCATAACATCATCTTCTCTACGCCATATAGCAGGGTTTGCAATTTTAACAGCATTATAAATTTTTTTAGAGTATGGTGTTGCTAGTCCAAGGATTATATCGTTGGATTCCACTGAAGTTAAATTTGACAATGAAAGTAACAAAATTAAGAATTTGAGATACATTTTTACCTAGTTTTTGGCTTTAGCGATAACTGTGTTAAATATGTTAGATATATATGAATACTAGAATACAAATGAATCAATCAGGAAATATTTCTCTTTTATATGGGGCACATATTAGCACGAAGATGATGTCTTTTCTAGTTCACGATAATTCACAAGTTTCTGTATAAGGCTCAATGTTTTAAAAATACCTATTCCTAGGATATTACGTAATAATTATTATTATGATGTATGGTGAATTCATTGTATAGTAGTTCTTCTGAGAATAACAAATAATATTTACGTTATGTAGCTCCATTCAGAAAAAAATATTGTTTTCATAAATCTGATGCAACCTTTATTAGTTAATCAATATTTCAATATCTATCAAGTCAGTTTTAAATTCGTCTTCATTCAGACAAAACACGTAGAAAATATATTATTGTACAGTAAAATTGTTAAACAACTTCAAAAAAGCAAAATGACTTGTAAGATTATAATTTTAAATCTTATCTTTATTGTCGGCACCATTAAAGGCAGTGATATGTTCCTTGGATACTCAGATATAAAATCAAAATTAATATATAGCAGAAGCTTTGATCAGGGGCCAGACGTTTGGATGCACGTTGAAAGTATCACTATAAATAATTGTTCGAAAAATGAAGTGATAAATGCTATACAAATTCTGGATTTAAGATCTGATAAAAAGGGTGATATTGGTATAATGGATGGTGGTATTGGAGCTAATTTTGTGACAATAGAACTTTTTAGTCCAGGAAAGTACGTGGGATTAACGTTTTGGGTAGAAGTGTTTGCGTTACCAACAGGCCATTTCCTGTACCATTACGGACGTTAACTGAAGACAATAATAGTTTCAATTTTGTAATAGTGTTATTTCATTTTATAAAGCGGTTGTTTAATTTTAATAGTATTTTATATTATTTAGTAAAGTGTTAATTTATTTTATAGCAATGTGTTATTGTTAAATAAAGTGGTAATGAGTTTTCTGGCCTTTCGATTTGCTCCAGGTTGATAAATTTATTAACTATAATCATGTTCACCAAAACTTTGAATTCTATCAGGTAAACTAACTCTGGATAGTATTTTTGTTTTCGCCATTTATATCGAGCGATTCTAAGAATATTCCTCACAAAACTACAGGATATGATTTATTATGTTTGCCTTCACTTGTCCCGCTGATATCGAGATTTCTTCGGCAAAATAGAGATGTGTAATTCAGATATTGCGACTCCATATAACTGTGTAGCTTTTGTGTTTAGGCTCATAACAATAAAATAAATGTATGTGGGATATAAGAATGCGTTGTTTTGGTTGCAATGGTTTTTTATACGGCCACATTGGGAGTGAAAGGGTTCCTTTATGTTTTTGAAGTGTGTTAGTGTCTTAAGTATAGTGTTATTCCTGGCTTTGTAAAGGAAGTTATGTTAGATATTTTTCGGTTGTGTCTGTCTATCATTTTGATAAAGGATTATTGTGTTGGATTGTATTCAAGGTTACTGAGACAAAAATCTGTTGTGTTTGGTGAATAAATGAATCTTAATGTGATGGAAATTATTTGAGTTTATCACAGCTCAGTTTAGGAATAAAAGTTGAGAACTATTGAAAAGTCTTCTTCTTTTGTATGTCTTGATCCTTTATATTGTTATGTAAAGCCGAAACAAAATGTTATATGATGATTTTCTTTACCCAGTCTACAGTCACTTTGCCGTTCACTCCTTTTTTCTTCAATTATTAAAATAAATCTGCCTAACCTTTTTTTAATTATGCTGGGGTCGGCTTCAAGTCTAACTGAAGACAGCTGCATAGCTATTAACGTAACACGATACCCCTTGCAAGACTTGAGTCTGATTTTCTGGCTTCTGACTATCCGTAACTAATGTCAATGATCTACAAATGATAACCAGGACCAACAACTTAAGGTACTTTCAGAGACTCGAAGGAATCTCGGTATGTCAAGATGGTCACCCATCCACAAGTTGACCTCGGGAAGCGTTGCTTAATCGTGCGGTAGTTATTAATTAGCCTTGAGCTGTTCTGCTTCGTATTTCTTTTTTGTAATTACTAGCTCTTTCTCAAAATTAATTAATGTTTTTCTCACAGTACCGCTGTAAAGACCAATACATGCATAGGCAGCATCTAGTGAAGAATTTGAGAAATCAATTACAAAATCATCATTCATCACGCATGATAATTTTATGACTGTCATTTATTGACATGTAGATGCTTCTCCTTATTCTTGCCATAAAATCTTTATATCACCTCTTAAAACAAAAGGCGATGACTCACAAATCGTAATGACTGATAATATAATGACGTCACAATATATTCTATTTACAGTTATTGTGAAGATAAATAATGCGGAGTCAATACATTTGTGATATTAAATCGGTAAATCAAGGATACTCTAAGCACCACATTAAGTTAGATAGAAGCACAAATAGAATGTATAGAGAGTTGGTGATACCACTGCCACTGCCATCTCTAGTATTGAGGGAAAGAACGTTGATACTTAACTTGTTCCACGGTTTTCAAAGAGAAGCACGTAGCTAAGTATTAAGAAGAGTTTTTGGCGAGATTTTTTCTAGTGAAGTTCAGTGGCTGTTTTGATTATTCGCAAATTGATTCCTAGTGGATATTGTGATGTGAAATTGATGTGGTTTTGTATCTCAGATGACTGCACAGCTGGATAGTATGTGGAATCATTAAGATAGACGCGACTTCGGCAGAATTAAGCTGGGAATTTTATTGTATTGACTACCTTAGCGAAAATTACCGAGCGGGCAGTTTGCAGTATTTGGCAGCTGACAAATGTTGAATACATTTGTCAGCTACCAAATACTGCAAAAACATTAGAATGTGTTACACCTGCATTCTAATGGAACTCAAAGTGACTGAAAACTGTGTACTTTCTAAACTTGACACTAGCTAAATGCACAAACAGTGCGAAGCAAAAAAAAGTACTAAAAATCGCACAGCAAAGTTAAGTAATGCTTACCGATGTCGATCCGTAAATGGATGTGAATCCTTTACATATTGAGATTACTTCATATCTTGAAATGCACTCTACTCTTTTACAGACGTTAGTTATTATGAGTAGTTGGAAGCGCTAAATATTTCGATAGCGAGGCTCCACTGAGCTCGATAGATGGCGTTGTACCATTTGCTATATCGCGGTGTTAAGATTTTCCGCGAATATGTTATACGGCCTTGACAAATAAAATACTTTACATTCGCTTTGGCAAAATTTTTTTTAATTTATATACCGAATTCTTTGGGCAGTGGCTCAGGCAGTGCTTGAGTGACAAACACTAAGTTTTGCCAAAAGGTATCGTAAGTAACTACGACACCCTTTGGTTCGCTACTGTTAGCCAGTTACTGGGTTGTGGAGGTTGGACAGGCAGTCGCTCCCTGTAAAATATTATACAATATTTGCCTGGATACAACTGGGCTAGAGGTCGATATCAGCAAAGTTTAAAGAAAGGATTGGTAGATTGATCGATTGTGCTGCATTTTCTCAAATATGTGAAAACAGATTTTAGACATCTATAACGCCACATACGAAGTAAACTTCACACTCCATAACTTTTCTATCGCAATATCAAAGTTCTCCTCGCGATCAGGCTGTTGCCTGAAACCAGACATAACACTCGTCTAGTCGGCGGATCCTCCCTTTTCAATGCAGGTGTGCTTACCTCTAAAAAAGTATAGAATAGAATACATTTTATGACTACTACTACTTACCACCATATGCACCACTGCTCTAGTGGTGCCCCAACTTACGAGCAGTGGTCGCGGGTTCAAATCCTGCCAGGCGCATTACTTTGTGTAATTTATTTCATCACCACTGTTCGCAAAACGGTGAAGGAAAACATCGTGAAGAAACCGGCATGTCCTAGAACGAAAAATTCGAAGACATACGACATTCACCAACCCGCACTGGGCCCGCATGGTGGATTACGGTCCATTCCTTCTCCTAGAGAGGTGGCCTGAGTCCCAGCAGTGGGAACATTAAAAGGCTAATTATGCATACTATGCTATTATATTACTTACCACTCCACCACATCCACACACACACTCCACTACATTACTCTTTTACTTTACTTTAGTATTGGTCCGCCTTTGTACAATGTTTAGTGCATAAAGTTTTAAATAAATAAATAAAATACCTTATTATTTTTATTACAGTCAAATTGTTTTTTGAGATGGCTTTCAATATGGAGTGTCATGAGTATTTTATTATGTATGTCTCGCGCTTAATCCTTTCCAATAGTTTATGCTCTAGCAATAGTTTACGAGAACATTTAAAACGTAATGATGATAAAGAAAGGCTGGTGGTCATATTACGACATACCGACGGGCCTCGCTGGAGAAACCACTGCATTTCCCTGATGCTAGCCTAGACGAAACCTTGTGACCTTCAACGGTAGGAAAAGCACAAACACTAACCTGGATGTTAATGAGAAGTTGACGGGATCCGATGACGATGGGGAGCACTGCGGTACCACGCTCTAGACCCGCCAGTTGTTATCATAAATTCACAGGATTGCACTACTATTCACCAAGTCAGGCAGAATCAATCGTAAACTAAAATTCAATGAACTTTTAAACCGACATTAGTTTTACATGGAAAAAAAGATTTTATTTTCATGAATACGAGGCATGGACGCATTTTATTTTTGAATCTTAACAGCTGTCATTGGTATGCGTGTCCACCAATGGGAAGCTATGCGCGCAGCTTATGGCTTCGTCAGTGATGGCGGTAAATTTAAATAAAGGAGAGAAAACATTCTGGATGGAAGAATAAATTAGGACTGGTTTCCTGTCTGTACAACATTCATGAAGATAAATTTTCAACGTAACAATACCAAATATAAAAAGGCTACAAATATCATACTCACAACATAAATACGTTTACATCTAAATGCACACCTGATTAAATCAGAAACTCCAAAGTAGACTTCTATAATTGGCTGGCGTTATTCATCTAACGTGCAAATGCAAGGTAAGGCTACATCTAATATGTTCACACTAGTCCTTAGCAGTATTCACAAAGAGAACGCCCACGGCTATCCTCCTTACTACAAATACAAGTTAGTACAGAAAGTTATTTCTATATAATGAGCGAAAACGCACGCACACATAGACAAGTTTCACGTACAATGAGTGCAAGCGCACTCGCGACCGGTACTTGTTTGATAGTACCGTACGTAGACACGCGCCTGTGTTTGTGACCCTGTTTCGCTTGTTTTATGGAGCCGACCTTCTGGTCTGTTCTGTTCCCACACGATGAAGAAGGTACTAAGTAAGTTATGCAGTTAGAGCAAATAGTGTGTGTGAGGAGATAAGCGCAGTGAATGACATTAATTGTATTTGTTTTTAGTTTTATTGTGTTTACCAAGGTGCATAGAGTTTGTGAGATTCTGTTAGTGTGGTTTATTAATGAGGAGACGTCGAGTTAGTTATACTAAAAGCCTGACACGATAGTACGGGAGATGTAATTGGATGATATCCCACCAAAAAAAAAATAATCTCGAGACAGTTATTAAAACCAAAACACAGCTAGGATACATTATTTTATTACGCATAAATTACGGCTACAGAGCAGTACGCTTTAATCAAATGTAGTGCATCCAATGACAATTCGACAAAATGATATTGAGCCGAATCACGACTGGCATACATTGTTTCCAAAATCACTCAAAATGTTTATAATATTTGAGGATTTCCCTTAGTATCAAAATGAAGCCAAACTGAAAGTGACCTTTTCTTTCTTCATTGTGCATACAGCTAAGGAGTAAAATTCCCTGCCGGAGTCTGTTTTCTGATGGCTACAACCTGGGGATCTTTAAGTCAAAAGTGAATAGGTTACTTCTAGGTAAGTGCGCTCCATCGTTGACCGCATCGTATCTTTTCATCAGCTTGAGATAGCAGTCAAGCGCGAATCTATCAAAAAAAAATAATCCTAATCGGTTCTATGATTACAAAGTTCTGTGGTAACAAACTTAAAAAATATAACGGAATTGAGAATTCCCTTCCTTTTTTGAAGTCATTCAGTAAAAAATTGTATATTATAACATCGCAAGTGTCCAACAAACAACTCTATACAATTCCCTAACCAATCCAAATCCAAACTGTACGAATAATATTTTTATTTTCACTAGATTCAAGGGATTGCCAACCAGCATGTTATTGCAGCCCACTGGGGGGCGAATCACAATGTAGAAAAATATAAAAATATTTCTACAACCCCACTGTTTTGGAAGTTAATTCGTTTCTCGAATCTATCTTCTTCTTATTTGTAGTTGGGTTGTTGCCAAGTGTGGAGTCGGGTGTCGTTGTGTTGTGTATGAATAAATCTTCTTTAGTTGTTCGTTCACGCCCTGTCTTCTTTAAGATGGAGTGGTTCACAGTTGTCTGTGATTTATGCAGTGGTTTATTAACTCTTCACTTTTGGAGGATAAAAAGCTGATAACGATTCTGTTTTTTTCTTTTGAGATGAGAAATCCTCTATGACTTCTCCGGCTCTCGAGTGGAGCAAGAAAGCGTATTAGATTTTAACTGACTAAATCCCACATGTGTCCTTTAGTTGCCCTTTGCGTTCAAGGACCACGGTTCACCTTTCAGGAATTTTCCGTGGAAGCTAGCATAGAATAGAATATCGTTTATTTAATAAAAGTGGCACATTTAAATTAAGATACAAAAAACTATTAAAACGCATACATTGCATTTTCGCCTGAACTAGGTTGGACCTGTATGTCAGGCTAAAAAGTACTAAGAACCTAAGAAATAAAAAATTAACAATCATTGAATTCACCATAATAAATAACCTAAATTTAATTAACTAAAAGCAAAGCATGTTTTATTTACAAACTAAAAGGATAAGGCTGTGTTATTCTTACGTTTGCTTCATTACTGTTGTGAGTATATAATTAATAATGATGGGCTAGAAGTATGTCTTAGAAAATATCACCCGAAAGTATTGTAACAGTGTTCAACAAATAATAATATTGCTGACCAGAGAATAAGCAGTGGAGAAGCATTGGGCGCAACTCCTTTTTTCTCTATAGGTTTCAACGCGGGACTGATCTTATGCTTATGAAAATCAGTTTTTTTTTTTAGGTGTGAAAATCATCTTATGACAAATCTCGCTCTTGGGCGGAGCGAGAGATAGTGTCAGACTTTTACTGACTAAAAACCCACTCCTGTTCCTTCTTTGCCTTCGTCCCAGAGCCCCGGGTTTCGTTTTCACACTACCCATGGCCCCAGTAGGCTTCGACCCTGCTGGGCCCCTACGATTTGCTGACATCTCCCTGAGGCGCGCGTGGAACAATACGCGCCGTCGACGACTTGGGCTCAGTCCGGATGGTTACCGGACGATCAGACATTGCTTGCATTCATTGCTCGCCGTCCGCAAGCCCGCGCCTACGGTGGCCGGAAATCGGGATCGGAATCCCGGTGGCGGTTGAGGCGTGAGGACTGTTGTCTCACGCGATCGGCCGCCTCCTTTGCTAGCAATACTGCTTCGCAGAAGGAGGCGACCGCCTGTCACTCCTCCTCGCTCCGAACCATGGCCTGTACCAAGGCCCGGCGCGAGAGATCGCCGCCGCCGATCGCCCCCATGAGGACACGGCGTTGCTCTGCCCAAGCGGGGCACACCTCCACTGTGTGCTCCACCGTGTCCTCCAGGCGCTCCACACAGTGGCGACACCCGGGCGGGTCTTCCGCACGAATTCGGTGCAGGAACTTTCCGAACTTACCATGTTCGGTGAGAACCTGCGTCATGCGGAAGGTGAGGACGCCGTGAGGTCTTTCCAACCACATGAAAATCAGTGGACATTTTTCAGACTTTCCATGGCTGGGCAAACACCAGTACTTATCAATAAGTTATCCCTAGTCGGTAGTGTAACAAGCCATTAAGTTCTTAAAGTAAACGAATAGGCTTATCCGTCAGAAAGTTCTTAGATACAATCCACCTTTCAAAAATCTCTCTTGTCAACGCTATCGTTTGAACTATACATTATAATTTTAATATAATTTGAATCCAACATAATAAAATTAAAACAAAAATAATAACCGTTGATTTCGCATCAACAAACATCGCAAAAATCATATGAAATAAAACAAACTAAACCGCAACAATTTACCTAATCAATACCGATTCATAAACTTCAACAAAAATAAAGAACAACCGAGAATGGCAGTTAATAAAAATAGTAGCAAGTGTATTCTCCGAAACGAAGCGACCATTTGTCATAGTGAATGAACTCGCCAGTTCATTTGCGTTTCAGTTGTTGCTACTACTGAGAATTATATCAATGGTCCCCTGTAATGGAAAGCTAAGTTATTTATAGCACTAGGAAATACGCGATTATTTGTGCTTGTAAAACGATTTAGTAGAAGTTTGGATGTTTTAACAGGTAATATTTTATTACTAAAGAGATCATTGTCAAATAGATGGCTTTAGAAAATATTAGGATGTGGTGGGTGACTAAGCTCCGTAGTGTGTAAGGGGGAGAAAAAGCCTTAAAAGAAAAACTTAGCTTTGTTAATAAACTTTTTCTTTTAAGTGTGGAATTCATCTAATGACTTCTCGCGCTTTTCGTGTCAGACTTTTACTGACTAAAACCACACCTGTGTCCTTCAGTTGCCCTTTGCGTTCTAGGAATACGGGTGTCCTTTTTAGGAATTCTCCGCGGTCCTAGCTAGCGGGCATCGGCCCTGCTGGGCTCCTACGGTTTGCTGACATTTAGTTGAGGAGCGCTTGGATCACTATGCGCTGTTGACGACTGGGCTTGGTCCGATCAATTACCGGACGGCCGGACGGCAAGCTACCCATTGCTCGACGTCCGCAAGCCCGTATCTACTGTGGCTGGTAGTCGGGGTCAGAATCTCGGCGGCTGGGGCGTGAGGACATTTGTTCCCTCACGCGTGAGGTCTCCTCCTTCGCTAGCATTACTGCTTCGCAGGAGGCCACCTGCCATTCCTCCTCGCTTCGGACCATAGCCCAAACCAGGGCTCGACGCGAGAGGTCTCTGCCGCCGATTGCTTCCACGAGGACACGACGGTGCTCCGCCCAAGCGGGGTACACCTCCACCGTATGCTCCACCATGTCCTCCGGGTGGTCCACACAATGATAACACCCGGGTGTTTCTTCCGCCTGAATCCGATGCAGGAACCTCCCGAACTTGCCATGTCTGGTGACCTGCGTCATGCGGAAGGTGAGGACGCCGTGTTGCCGCTCCAGCCACTCCTCAAAGAGGGGACTTACCGCCATAATTGTAGCGTGCCCATTTTTAATAGACGTAGAACCCGTTTTAAACAAGAGATTTCATATTTCTGAAGGAGCAATTCAAATCCACGCTTTCTTAATAGAAAATAACCTCCAGATAAACCACGTTGATATACAAAGGAACATAATTATCAATAGTAGTGAATTCATATTCGCAGTGTCATGAAATAAAATTATATTGATCAGAATTACGTCACCCTTACGTTGTTGAAACTTCAACAGTCTGGACTAAGCGTTTCGCTTCGTCGTTTATACTGCATACATCGAAGAACTGGAATAATTTGCCTGCTGCGGTCTTCCTGTCCAACTATAATTTAGGTGCTTTCAAGGCTAAAGTGGCTCTTGATACACTAATGCGCCACACCATCAATGATTGCATCACTGCTTACCATCAAGTGGAATCGCAGTCAAGCACTGGTTTATATCAATTAAATTAAATTAATTACATGATACTGTAAGTGTTTGGAGGAATATCGGCCACCTCCGTGCTAAGGATATCCATGATCACTATAAGTTTGGGGTATGAAAAAAGATTAACTAATAGATTTTATAATGAGACTAACTCCTGCCAGTGGTTTCACTGGTATGAAAGTAGCGTAAACTTTTACCCCCGTTTCAACCCCGAAGGCAGTGAATTTTGTCACCCACGGCAACTTTTTGTAGCGATGCTGTCGCGCGTTTCGTAAACACACGACAGCATCGCTACTAATGCGCGTTAGTCGAATTTGCAACACGCTACTAACTTCTGCCAACGGCTTCGCCCGCGTGAAAATATGTTTCTCCATGCAAACTTTGGACCCCGATTTCATCCAGTTAGGTGGTGAATTTTTAAAAATTCTCTCTTAGTGCTCGCTTATGACATAAAAGGAAACCTTGTGCAAAGAATATGCAGAAAAAGTAAACTCCTTATCTGTCCTAGATATTATTTAAATTTGAATTATATGATAAGAATTATGATGTTAATTTGAAATCTTATAAAGGACTCGATAAAAAAAATGTATTTAGAGGTATGCGAAACATAGAGAAAACACCCGCAAACCTCCGTTGAAAAGGGAGGATCCTCCGACCAGACGGGTGTTATGTCTGGTGGGCTACTGCCCGGTAGATGATTTCGGGCTGTTCTATATGTTCTAATCACGCGGAGAACTTTAATTTGCGCGATGCAGGATTAGTTCTTATGTGACGCCATAGATGTCGCTACATGTAGAATTAGGATATTTTGTTGATTATATTTCAGTTCTTTCATAATTTTATTTTTATTACTGATCATTACTCGGATACAGAGTCTTTTGAGTTGTTATGTCTTTATAGTGTAATTATTTTTACTTATTATTATTTCTTGGCAATTTATTATTATATGTTTTACAATATACTGCAATGATGAGTAACAGTGTTTTCTCGGTAGATACTCCTTTTTTTACTGTAATTGACGTTTTTATTTTGAGTTTTCTTTTCAAGCGCTTAACTTCTGTTTATTGATGAAAATAACAACTCTTCCTTAGAAAAAAATAAATTACAACAGCCATGTCACAAACCTAGCCTAAACTCCCATTTTCATCCATTTCAATGGTGTTGGAAATATTTTTAGACAAGTTTTGATACATAAATCAATCGAATTTGTAATATATGAAACCCGGGGCCCTGGGACGAGGGCAAGGAGGGAACAGGAGTGGGTTTTTAGTCAGTAAAAGTCTGACACTATTTCTCGCTCCGCCCAAGAGCGGGATTTGTCATAAGATGATTTTCCCACCTAAAAAAAAAAAAAAAAAAAAAAAAAAAAAAAAAAAAAAAAAAAAAAAAAAAAAAAAAAAATATATATATATATAGACCGATTATTTTTCTTTCCCATAGGAGAAACGACTTGTACATTTTAGTATTATCAAAGAAAAAGCCTAGAATATACGGTTTACGCAAGTATCTACAACATTTGAATATTTTATATTATTTTTATACGACAATATAGCCATAATTTCACGGCACTTACTAACTATTTCTATGCATCAGTTTCATACCCAAGTCTTTTCTTTTGACAGTCATGTTGACAGTTCGAGGAGGTAATACCTATCTGTATTTCGACGGGTTCCATGAACCAAATCTTATAAAAAAATAAGACGAAATATATTTTATTATATAATCATATTGTACATAGTAAAAACTATATAGCAGTCCTTTTTTTTTGTTAAATATCCTAACCAATCAAGCATTATTGTCAGAACTTCAAACCGTAAATCGATATTTTTTCATATACGATTTTGTTCTTGGGATATCGATTTGGATATTTACCTCTTATTGTCATCATCAATTGCAGTTGACTCAACGGAATCACAACTCAGGTTGAGAAGGCATTTTCTCAAAAATTTAAATAAGCGCCTAGTGAATAACTAATAGTAAAGTTGCCTGAATACTATAAGATGTATAAAAATCAGTAGGAAATTAATATTATAATAAATATATCGTCTAATAACTTTTGAACCCGTGCTTTATATGATGTTAAATTTAGGTATATTAAAAATGCAAATAAAAAGCTATCATATGACATAAATATGTATTCTGGGTTTTGTGGCTGGGGACTGGGGAATAGCTCTATACAAATATAGGCATTATTCTTTCATGCTCATAGTCCCAGTAGTTTCGGCTGTGCGTTGATATAACAGTGAGTCAGTTTCTTCTTTTATATATATAGATATAGATAAAATAGTGGGTTTTAAAAAGCTAACCAGCTTTAAGTTTTAAGTGATTCAGTAATCCAATGTATACGAGACGCACAGGACTACTTAAAGTAACATTTATTCCAGGGAAAGTCACAGTTCCTGTGAAAAAAGTCACTGGAGAAACAATAAATAAGTGGCAAGACCCGCAAGCGTTTTTGTTATAATTATGCTAAAAGAAATTTAAAGGAAAATTCATGTCAGAATACTTTATATATTTTTACAAACCACACAAGGTCAGACTCAGGAAAAACTCGGCAAAATATATTTACACACAAAGCGAACCAAAAACCGAACTTCTGCCAAACACATAATATTTTCACACAACCCCATAGAAGCCGTCGCAATCAGGCTAATAAGCCAAACCCAACCCACTATAGAGTACCAACGCATAAATCACTCCAGCACATAGTGAATACAGTCGCGCGGATGAAAAATAACAGTAACACAAAGATATTAGATTTATGATATTTGTATACGACTGACGAATGGTGTCTCGTGTAGAATAGGGAGAAAATAGAGGTGGCAAGCCGGGAAGACAGTGTATTGTTATTTTCGATGTATGTAAGTACGGAAATTGGGTACTTACCTATTCTGTTCCTTGAATTATATTTTCCACAATCAAGTAGGGGTTAAAATTTGTAGCTGTGTTAGGTTTTGATTATTCAATACAACCATCCGAAAACCTGCTTTTATTCCACTGCTTTTAGGAACGCAATTGACTGTTTTTCTCATTAGTGTGGAAAAGTGCGTGTGTTCGCCCCCGCCACAATTTTATTACATTTATCGTATCAGGCTGGACGCGTGTCGATCTCCACGAGTCACACGTCAACCACCACGGGTCGCGCGTCAACGCCCGTTAAATGTCTTTCGTTTGATAACGTTGTAATACACTTAGAATGTATATAACATGTATATGACAAATGTAACACGTATATGAAACACGTATATAACATGTATATGACAAATTTCCATGTGTATCAACACATGGAAATTTGTCACTCCATAACACACTCGCCAAGGCTCGGGTGAATGTTATCTTGGTCACAACGACAAAGTCCACTAATTGTATTAAAATGTACTAACACGTACAAATCAAAATGTATTGTTCTGGATCGAGATTATGTTTAGTTTATTATTTTTATTAGTTTAGCTTATCGGAGCTAACCTTTTACTTCATACAATTTATGTTTCATAGTTGAGTCAAATTAGTCTTATTTCTGTTATTGCGGTCCATTTTTTTCAGGAGTCGTATTTGTTCCACCATCTTATTCTTTGCTTACCTCGATATCCTTGATTTTGACCTCTCATGAAGATGACTATAAAATTCATTCCGATTGAGAATTGATTTGATGGCCGTTGGGGCCGAAAGGTTCTGGGGTGGCAACCGTGAACTGGAAGACGCAGTGTTGGAAGGCCCCCTATAAGGTGGACCGACGACCTGGTGAAGGTTGCAGGAATCCGATGGATGCGAGACGCACACGACCGTTCATTGTGGTGACATTTGGGGGAGGCCTATTGTCCAGCATTGGACGTCTATCGGCTGAAACGATGATGATGATGATGATTGAGAATTTAATATTTTGATGAAACTATTTTAGATACCAGTTAATTAAAATTGACTGACCATGTAGGGGAAGTGAGAAAAATTAATTTAAAAATTATCGTCTAATTTATTATCATAACAAAATCCCCCTGCATGAGCTTCCCAATTAAAACTTAATAAGAAGTTCATTAAAAGTAGATTTGCGTAGATTGTATACCGCCTTAGGATATAATTAAATTATTTTTCCTTAAAAAGTTTATCAAAAGATGAGTAAAATTTTTAGTTTAGGGAAAATGCTCCTGAAAAAATTTATAGATTTAAATAATTTTTAGAACAAATCTTAAAAAAATGTAGATATTAATTATAGAAATAAGTATTATTATGTCTTCTAAAGGAGTAAGGTAAGCAAATTCAAGCAGTAAAATTGCTTCCAATTTCTCCGTAGTCACTATGCGTGTGTAACTCTTTACTGAACCGACTCACTGTTTCAAAAAGTTTTAGTGTTCCGAAAGATTGGAACATCAGTAAAGTTTTAAATGCATCATTTTGAACAATTGGAACACTGATACACTCTTTACTTTAAGTGACAAGCAGTCTTTTTAAAATTCAAATTATAAGGTAAATAGCGTACATGTAATTAACGACCTGAACTAAAAACATCTGCTTAAGATTATTCTCAAATCGAAATTCAATTAAATAAAACTTTTAGTGTATATGACGCAATAGATCACGATTCATAACAGTCAGTGTCTGTATCTTTTGTACCGTTGTTCCAAATGTTCCGTTTGTATCTTGTGAGTCGATGTTTCAAATGTTGCGTTTGTATATTTTGAGCCGTTGTTTCAAATGTTCCGTTTGTATCTTGTGATCCGATGTTTCAAATGATCAGTTTGTATCTTTTGAGCCGATGTTCCAAATGTTCCGTTTGTATCTTGTAGGCCGATGTTTCAAATGTTCCGTTTGTATATTTTGAGCCGATGTTCCAAATGTTCCAAATGATGCATATCACTGTTTCGGAACATTTCAGTGATTCAGATGCAAATGATCCAATCGCAAAGATGACACCCATTTCCCACGCCTAGTAGTCACAACCAAAATAAATAAATATTATAAAATAAATGTCACATTTTTTTTTTAAATTACAGATTTTTTTACTTATTTATTTATTGTACACCACATAAACAAAAATACAGGACCAACATAATAAAAATTAGTGTACAATAGGTGGTCTTCATCGCACAGGGCAATTTCTTACAGACAACCTTTGGATGGACTGTAAGAAAGGAGATAGATTAAGATTAGGATTTAAATAATTTTTAGAAAAAATCTTTAAAAATGTGAATATTAATATAAATAAGTATTATTATGTCTATTAAAGAACTAAGCAAATTCGAGTAGTGAAATTACTTTCGATTTCTCCGTAGTAACAACCAAAATTAATAAATAATGTTTAAGATTGTTAAATCAATTTATAAGTATGTTAATCAAGTACGCTGAATAAGATTAAAAAAATAAGATGAAACATAGACCTACCGAACAGTGCCATCAGTAACTTTCTGAGACTACTTCCTCGGTAACGGCTATATCAATATGTTTGAAAAAAGTATCATATCTTTTTTTTCGTATGACTAACTACTTTTGCTAAAAAAAAAAATTAGGACATGATATTTATTGAAATATGTTTACAAAAAAAATTGCTGGTTAAGTGTTCTTCAGAATGTACATAACATTATGTAAATTAATCAATAATTCGCAAAGAAAATGGATTTAAAGTAGGGCTCTATTCGGGTGAAACTGGCTCGAATTAAATGGACACATAATCGTACTGCCGCCTATGGCCGCCTATGGCTGTACGATTATGTGTCCATTTAACTCCGGCCAGATGTTCAAGGGACATACGCCTTAATTGGGACACTTCCTTCTTCAATGCAGACGAGGTCAGTGGACAAAACCTTGTTCACAATATCAGACAGTAAAATACATAGCACTTTAAAACAATTAAAGTAATCGCCTTCTAATAAAAAGAATATTTTTATCTGTGTCAAAGTAAAAATTATTGCGAAAAAATTTTTTCCGTAATAATAGATACGTTCTCTGTCACTCAAGTCCCTATCAAAGAGAATTTTTTCTTAGCTTTACAAATCAAAATATCAAAGGGGTGTCACTCAAGCATTTATAACATACAGTCCCACGTTCGCCGTATCATTTTGTCATTTTTTTAAGTATATATCCCTTAAAGATGATTGGCATGACAGGTACAACTGTTGACAGCGATGTTATAATTTTTAGTGGAAAAATATATAGCATTTTTTGTTGATTCTTGTAAACCCTTGTTTTAAGGGCTTAATCCAAAAGAAAACTCTCCAAAAGAAATATCACAGCACATGCTGAGATAGGAGCCTTTTTGGCCTTGCACAGCTCTTTTATGTTTATCTTTTAATATTGTTTTCTTTTATTTTAGATTAAGTATTTATAGATTAAGTAGTTACTTTTTATTTTATTGTTATTTGTCCTGTGCGAGTCTCAAATAAATGTTTTCTTTCTTTTTGTAGATATACATATTTCTTACAATTAATAGATTCAGGAAAATTTGCATGAAACTAAAGGTAGTCATCAATTTGTGATTGCTGCTTTAAATAGAAGACTGAATAAACCAAACACATTGAAAAGGTTTTTCTTTGCAGACGTTGTATTCACAAACATGCACAAAGCAGGAGTATATTCCATAAATTTAAAAAATCTAAAGTAAAAAAAAATTCGAAAAAATAAATTTTCGCTCGTCTACCTTTTTGACGCGACTGTACCAATTTAAGCTCCAATATAAATACCTAGCTGTTCTTTCTTAACACCATTTTCTTGTTTCATTCAAAATGGAGGAGACTTTCCTTACATTCCACCGGGTCCTATCCTTTGCCGGGATTCCCATCTTCACAGAAAAATGGAGCTCCAAACCCTGGTTGCTTCTGCAAATCTTCAATTTTATCATTGGTGTTTTGTGTTTTATTTTCACTACTGGTTTTGTCGTTACAAACCTTGATGATTTTCATCTCTGTATCCAAGGGGCTTGTATTTGGACTACAGGGGTCATCATGACTATCTCTTTAGCAGTCTGCCTCATATTTCGTAACCAATTTCGAAGTTTCCTTGAAGAGATAGCTTTTAAAGATGCCATGTTGGAAATGCCGTTGATAAATCACATTTTGTTGGTGCATCAAAGTGGGGAAAAGATATCTGAATTGAGAAATTTAGTAGTTGATACTCAAGAAAAGGTTTTCAAGTACACAAGGTTTCTTTTGAAGACGTATGTTGCTAGTGTGTTCCTGTGTGCGACTTTGTACCTTTGCAGTCCAATTTATCAAATGATTGTGAGAGAAGATAAATCTTTACGTCTATTGGGTAAGTAATCTATATATATAAAAGGTGAAACTGACTGACTGACATATCAACGCACAGCCGAAACTACTGGGACTAGTAGTGTAAAATTTTGCACAAGGTTTCCTTTTATGACGTTTTAAAATTCACCCCCTATGGGTATGACATGAGGGTAAGAAGTTTGTATGGATAACCTTAGTTTCAAGCGGGCGAAGCTGCTGGCAAAGTGCTAGTTCCGTATATTGTAGAAAATTTCAAAAATAGAATATTGTTGGCATCTAATTAAAAGAAAGACAAAAGTATTTCTTTTTATATCAGTCTGTAATATATGAACATATCTGTTGCTACTAACATAGAGATATTTAATTCTCAAAAACACACAAAGTAGAGAGACTTGATGACATTGAGTTAGTTACCACGTGCGTATGTTTGTTCCACTCATCCAATGCATAGCATATAATACTATATACTAAATGAACGAAAAAACAAACGTATAAACGTATGTTTATCAGTTGTCTAGTACTCATAGCTCAAGCTCTGCTTAGTTTGAGACAAGATGGCGTTTTGTGATGGTTGTGGAATATTATTATTATTCAGGCTTGATGTCGATAATTTGTTTTTGTTGATTTTATGACAAATTGGGCTAGTTTGTTCTTGTATGTATTTTTACCAATAAAGGTATTATGTTGTAAAACTGTGCTTCTTCAAATGTTAACATTTTATAGCTATCTTTTTAATGTTTTAGCTTTTGATATGTGGTTTCCATTGAGTTTGGAAAACTACACCGTTTATATCATATCGTTCATATTTCATGCTTATGCTGGTTATTTGTGCTGTATTGGTAAGTACACCTTTCATCTATTCAAAAATTATTCTCTTGTGAACTCTTGAAAACCTTGCATCTATCGGTAGTATAAATACACGATAGCTTAGCCAGAAAATTCCATTGCAAAAATTTTATGGCAGTAACAAAACACCCGAGGTAGGTGGTTGATTTCAATCTAATCTAAATGCATCATCATCCTCAGATAAACGTAAAGATATAACCCTACAAATAAATACATTTTAATAATTGCTCAGTTTATTGAAACCAAAGACTATAAGCGCACGTCTTGAAGCTCAGAGTAAATCTAAGCATTTATCAATGTCTGCGTAAAGTCTTTGTTGAAAACGGATTTCTGGGAATTTGTTTACAGGTTATTCTGAGCAGGATTTCTATTGAAATCACGATAATACAATGCAATATAAATTTTGAATTTAGTTGGGTATATAAAGTTGAAGCTTAGATTCTAAATATAAAAACACATTGTTAAATAATATGATAAGATAATAATGATTTATTTGTGTAAAAATTGTATACATACAATATTAAGATTGATTGTTTGAGTCCAGTCATGTTTAGCCGTATGTAACGACGTACAAATATTTCTCTAATATAGAAAAAAAAAACAACAATATACAAAAAAAAAACCTAGCATAACCTTACAAAATTTATGACATAAAGACCTAAATTCGAAGTATTTATATAAAATTGTAATGTCAAACGTTCTAAATTAATTAAAAACAAAAATGTCAAACTAATATAAGAATAATGTCCAGTCCACCCCTATAATCAACTAAAATTTAAATACAAAACTGTAATATTTGGTGGTGGAAAAATAAACAAAGTTTATTATTATTATTATTTATTAATAATGTCAAATTTGCAAAATGTAGTCAATAACCTGAAAGTAGCTAAAAATACCTGCTAATCATATGTCATTTATATATGGGTAAGACCAAGATGGTGGAGCATAGTGCGAAAAGGAGAAGGCCTTTACTCGGCGTAGGTGGAAAAAGGCTACCAATGAAGATGATTATGATTAAATGTACTCAATTTATGATAATTCACTAAGTCGAACTCTTAATATATAATAATATATATTCATATACATATTTTATATTATTGATAGGCTCGCGTTTGACTAGCTAGTATGCCACCTGATGGTAAGCGATGATGTGGTCTACGATGGAGCATGCTTGTACCGTCACTCTTTAAGACCCCTAGGTTATGGCTACCAAGAAATACAGACTTTGACAGGGAATTCCACTCCTTAGCTGTACATACAATAAATGTGTTCCTGAAACATTTTGTATCCTGTTGTCTACTATGTACTGATGGCGCAACACCATACGTCTACTGTTCCGATGATGGAACGGGCTTGGCGGAATAAAATTGTGCAATTCCAGTGCTCACTCCCCGAAATATAAACGAAAGGAAACCGACTGGCTAGCAACTCGACGTCAATACTTAAGAGTTTGAAGCTTCGACTCGACGAGTGCATCCTTGTCGATGATCTTTTAATACTTATATATTATTCTAATTAAAGCGTCTGTTTTAAGCTTATCCAGGTCTACAATCAACCATAATACTTTTTATTGCTCAAGTGATACGTCAGATAAAGATACTAACCTTCATACTCTTGCACATGAATGAATTGGTACTGGAAATGACAGGTATTCAAGATAATAAATGGCGTATGTACTGTACTGTGATTTTGACGCAGTGTATGGATCATTATGTGAAGATTAAAAGGTACCTCTGACATTGAATTGCTTCTAGATAAAATTGTTACATTGAAATTTGATTTTATGTTGTTGTCATAAATATAAGTTTAGATAAAAAACCATGATCATAGGTATGATTTGGAATTATAAAAATCTAAAAATTGGCCTTGGGGAATGGAAACGACACGCCACTTAACTATGATATTATTGAGGAAAGAATCATTGATAAAACTACAAATCAATTTTTGCAAAATACTGGCCAATTATAATAAAAAAAACAGCACCTTTTTTGTAAAACAAGAAAAATCATAGTTGTTTCTTGTAAAAGACGAAAAATCATATGATCTGAATATCAATGTAAAAATAAATAAATCTTTAAACAATTTAATTTAAATGATAAAAACAACAGTAACTCACAAGTGTAATTTAGATAATATTATCTCTATAGCCTTTACAATAACTAACAAATTAGGAATCTAAATATCTGTTTTATAGTTTCAGCAATCGGCTCAATGTTATCTGTCGTCCATTTTACTTAACATTGATATTAGTCGCCATAATGCTCGTTTGTATGTGTTCGGTGAAAATCGCAATATCGGTAAGTAATGAAAACTTTGGTAATTACAATAATTAAATTTTATCGCTCCGTCCCTTTTGTATTAATAGCAGTTCGATTTTAGGATTTAAGTGTGATTTGAAATATATCGAATTTGGATTTTATTTAACTAAGTACATTTCATTGGTTTCTGTTTCAACTTTCCAATTATTATTTGTGATTATTAAAATATTATTTGGATTGACATTTAGAATTGCGAAATGATTTGAGGATATTTTATTACAGCAGTATTAATTTTGATCAATTTCTTGTGATTTGACATTTGATTTAATTCTGGGTAACCTTTTAATACCAGAGGGTGTAAAGGACACAAAAGTCATATATGTATTAGTTAGAAAGATATATATAATTATTATTCTGAACGGAGCAAATTTTTTATCTTTTATTGGAGCACATTTTATTTATCGGAGCATAAATCTATGGATGAAAGATTTCTGAGAATTTTTAAAGGGAATTAGAATAAACAGAAGAATAAGAGATTTATAGAATACTAGTTTCTGTCAGCTCTATTACCCGCGTTAAAGTGAAAATCTCAAGAGAACATACATTATACACAGGAATAAAAAGCATCCTATTCAATTCAGTTCAATTCAAAGTCATTTGTTTTCCCTTTTTACGTAGGTACTTTTCGACTTAAAAATATATTCCACCATTGTAAGACTTTGGTGCATGAAGAAGATGCTTGAAACAAGAAAAAAAAAAACTGGTGATAAAGATCACCAGTTTTTTTTCAACGGCTTGCGCCCGTTGTGAAAGCATGACCGAACCTACTTTGCCAATCCCAGTACTCAAGACAACTCGTTCAGGAAGAAAAGTAAAATTTTCTGACTACTGTCGACCTGGTCTCTGGAGGGGAATAAAACTGGTGATAAAGATCACCAGTTTTTTCTTGTTGCAAGGTTTGCCCTAGCCAAATATAATGCAACAGTTATTAGACAACCTTGAGTGACCGTAACATCATTCAATGTAAAAAACTTTCGAACATTATTCTCACTGATATAATACCAAATTTTCAAAATATAGTATGCTTTTTGCAAGAGTTAGTCAGTCAAAATTACAAAATGAAATTCACTACAAGTACAAGGCGAAACTGATACACTCTAATATTCAGTTTTCTCGCTTGCCGCTGTGTAACTTTTTGTTTCAACAACCAACTAGTTTCCGTTATATTAACCGAAAAGTTTTGGTTTCAGAATAAATTATCATTGGACACGATGAAGTATTACGTACACGAGTTTTGTTTTATACTTGTAGTACTCATGTTCTGTTTGATGGGACAGCAAGTTGAGAATGAGGTAAATGCATGTAACATGTTCAAAGTCATCAAGTCAGCATCATATATTCATCGTCATTTGAGCCAAAAGTCCTCAAAAACTATGTCAACTGCAGGCCACAGTTTTTGTTTTTAGCGTCGCCACATCTATCGGTGCATTCTCAAAAGGAAATGGTTCGAATAATTTCTAGTGCAAATGTGAGGGTTGCTGGAAGGTAGCCTCCAGATCTCCGTAATAACAAAATGAATCCTAGCCGTGTTTGGAGTCGTTGAAATTGTTATAAAATGCACTCTGGCTGTAAATTATTTTAATTATATCCTACTGGTATCTTACGTAATTTGCACGCTGGGTTTCACTCTGTGATACCAAATCCAAAAAAAAGTTTTTTTTTTTACTACAAAATAAAAATTAATTCTACTAAAACACACGACTTCCAAATTTAAAATCTTTTACTTTTTTGTATTTTTATACGTGATGTGAGGTATTGAGTTGAAATTAAAAGCATATAGTCAGGTCTGTGATCCCTTGAAGCTGTGAAAAAATAAGACTTCAGAGTTAACGAAAAAAAAAATGATACGGCCGTTTATATCGCATAAAACGTGTATTTCGATTCTCTTAAGGGAATCAAAATTCTTATATTTACAGTGTGAGGCATTAGAGAACACAGTCACAGAGAAATGGTACATCTTCAACAGGACACATAAGACCAACGTGAGGATCTTCAATATGGCTCTCAATCAACGAATGCCTATCTACATCTTTGGAACTATTACACTATCTTTACCTACATTTACTTGGGTAAGCGCATGCATTAAATATTGTATTGTACAGATAGCGGCATGAATCTTGAGCGCTCGGCGAAAGAGCGGGGATCGCTTTGTGCATCGTACAACATCGGCGAGCCAATCACTGTACATGGATTGCAGTACCCCGCATCTCCTTTTATACCACTAAAAAGACCCAATATTTCACTTCTGCGAGATTCTGCGCAAGTTGAACTGTAGAAGTCAGCGCTCAAGATCCGTGCCGGTATCTGTAGTCATCATCATCTTCATGTCATTATATTGTAGTCCCATATTATTTTGTGTCGACGCAACAATTTTTTTTTCTTTCATTCTATCTTGTCAGCAGTCTGGCTATCGTTGACTCCCTTTTCCTCCCTCACACTCTTTGAGCTTAGGTAAAATAAAATCTGCACAAGTTAAACTTAAGCTTCAGGTTGAGGCCAAGCTACGCTCGCTGAGATCGGCCTAAGATGGATATTAATTTATTTTTTTTAATTCTTTTAACGGCTAGCATTTGAACATCTTCAATAGTCGTTACGGATAGTCAGAAGCTAGACAATCTGACACCAGTATTGTCAATGAGTATCGTTTTATCCAGGTTCTGGGTTTTGAAGGTCAGGATAGGCAGCCGCTCTAAATAAAATTCAGTTGCACCTACTTAGACTAGAAGCCAACCCCAAAATAGTTAGGAAATGTTGAGGCAGAGAGTTAGAAGACAATTTTATAAATAATTATGAGTACCATTTCGTTATTAATATAAGGAGCTTTGCGTCATATGATAGGCTCGCGCTTGGCCACTATCGCATCAGACAGTAAGCGACGATGTGGTCGACGATGGAGTCTAACTAGAAAAACAACGTATTCACTCTTGACTTAAAGACCGCTATGTTTGTAACTATGAGGAAACACAGACTCCGGAAAGTAATTTCATGCCTTAGCTGTACATACAATGAATGTGTTCCCAAAGCATTTTGTACCTATGGATGGGATATCCACCATGTACCGGTAGTATTATAATGCCGTACGTCATGTGGCCCGATGACGAAACGAGTTTAGCGGTATTAAACCGTGCGTTTCCGATGCACAATTGCATACTCTCCGAAATATAAACGAGTCTATCTTTGTTACAACTAATGTATGAAAATACCGTCTGGTAACCATCCAAAATGAGCCCGAATCATCGACGGCGCGTAGTGTTACACGCGCGCCTCAAAGAGATGTCAGTGAAACCGTAGGGCCCCAGCAGGGTCGTAGCTTACTGGCGTATGACTTGTTCGAAAGAGAATCTCGGGGCCCTGGAACGAAGGCAAAGAAGGAACATAGGAGTGGGTTTTAGTCAGTAAGAGTCTGACACACTCTCCCATTCCACCTTAGATCGGGAGAAGTCATTGTATGATTTCCTACCTAAAAAAAAACTGATGGATGAAGATGTTAACCCGTGTACGCACGTACTAACAAATTTGTTGCGTTACATGATACGCAACAACATGGTTCGCATGTGTGTACCATTATCGAACATCGAATACTCTGTTGGCCAAACATGTTAGCGGCAATCCTATTAGTATGTTCTGTATGGACGGTGTTCCTCATGAATCAATGCGAACACCAAACAAAAAAACTTTTCACTACATCACAATCACCCACTTCCAACGATGTCGCCATGGCTATTAACTTATTAAGATAGTTCACAACTGTTGTGTGCGAACTCTATTCGAACTATGTTCGCGTTCGTGTTCGAATATGCCGTCCAAACGAACAAACCAAATGTTACACGGCTTTATGTAATTTAAATCATACACACGAGTATGAACTTGACACTTCACTAGATACAACATACAATCTATGTATTATATAACTTTCTGCTCGTTTGTTTCAGTTTATCAAAACCGGAATGTCTTTCTTCACACTAGTGATGAATGTTTTGGAAGAAGATATTGGAATGTAAATATTTTTGACGTCAATATAATAATATGTAGTTGTTTTAATTTATTTTTCCTTCTGGTATTTTGTATTAAATCTATGCGGTTTCAAGCGAATAGATTGAGTCAGAAACACCACACTGCGCTCAAAAACAAAAATAGCAGTTGAAAATAAAAAAATGCCCAGTGAAGTGAAGTACGAGTAGGTTGGCCATGAATATTTAAAGGTATGTGGAACATGGTGTATAGTCCTGCAAAGTTCCATTGGAATGTTAGGATCCTACGACTAGACGGGCGTTGGGTCTGGTCTGGGCAACTTGTAGACTGTCAATTTCCTCCAGTTAATGGTTGTATATGTTATAGTCGCATGGAAAGCTTTAATACCGCGATGCAATTTTGAATTTTAGTTCCTATGCGACGTCACAGATATCGCTACAAATGCACATGGGCGAAGATTGCCACTTACTAGATACCTGAGAGAGGATATTGCCATTGATGCCTACCGAGGTGAAGGTGGTATGGCGATCTCATCGTGGTGACGTATTTGACCAGAAATCCTCCAGGACAGCCAAAGGAATCGGAGCCCCTAGCCTAGCCTAAAGGAATCTGAAGCGTGGCCGATTCGAGGCGATCAACGAAAAGAAAATCGAAACGAAATTGTTGTTACCTGGCTAGGTGGGCTGAGCGGTTTGAGAGAAAGAGAGGAGGCCTTCGCGCAACAGTGTGACACAATGTAGACTAACAAAAAATTGCGGTTAACAATATGAAAAGGTTTTTAAAGTTTCACCGGTGCTTATTGTTATGACACTAGATATTTTGTAATATTGCCATTTTAAAATCAAGTAAAGCAAGATGAGTTACAGGGCCTACTTTCGTTCTTTAACATGACCTTTCTGTCTGCGGGATGGAAAATGCTTTTTCTATACAGCGAACGACATGTCCTATTACTACGAGTATTAGCTACATGCATCAAATATTCATCCACAGGAGTCGCCCCGGTCACAGGGCTACTTCCTTCCACTGTATGCTCGGGTTTAGGGACGATGAGCAATGGGTAGCTCGCTGTCCGGCTCGTCCCCCAAGTCGTCGACGGCACGTAGTGTTCGCGCACGCACACACGCGCGTCATTGCAATGTGATGCCCGCTAAGGCCACGGGTATATTTAAAAGAGTTACAGAAGTCCTGGAACGCAAAAAGTAACAGAACGTCACAGATGGGTTTAATTTAGTCGGTGAAAGTCTGTCTGTGAAGTTTGGAGAACCAAGATCACCGATATAGGCCGAAGAATCGCCAAACTTAATGAGCAGTGGGCAGGGCACATTGCTCGTAGAACGGATGGTCGATGGGGCCGAAAGATTCTAGAGTGGCGACCGCGCACTGGAAAACGCAGCGTTAGAAGGCCTCCCTCAAGGTGGACCGACGACCTGGTGAAAGTCCTATGTCCAACAGTGGACATCTTTCGGATGAAATGATGATGATGATGATGAAAATCTGACACGTCCTCTCGATTCACTCAATATCAGGAATAGTCAATTGATGATTTATCACTCAAAAAAATGCACCATATGTTACTCATTTTTTCAGCTTCGTCGTCAACTGTTCTCCGAACCCTAAAAATCCGAGAATTAACGTTACTTAAACATACAAGTAATGTAAATTAAAACGAAATTTAAAACTGATGATTTCAATTCATTCCGTTCGATTAATTAATTCGTATTGTTCGAAATATTCAGCGTTTTAATTTGTGCATACATTGTAAGATTTAATGTTTATTTTAAGTGGTCTGTGTTCGAAATTGGCAAATGGATTTGTTATCGAATCAGCGTAGCCAGATTGGTATCTGTATGGCCTGTTATTTAGATTTCATTAAAAATGTTAATTTGGAAAATATATAAAAAAAAAAATGAGAGCAGTGGTGGCCGAGTGGTAACGGCCCCGACTTACGAATTCTAGGTTGCGGGTTCAAACCCTGCCAGGCGCATTACTATTTAATTTAATTTATTCCATCACCACTGCTCTCAAAACGGTGAAGGAAAACATGGTGACGAAACCGGCATGTCCTAGAACCAAAAATTTGAAGACATGTGACATTCACCAATCCGCACTGGGCCCGCGTGTTGGATTACGGCCCATTCCTTCTCCTAGAGAGAGGAGGCCTGAGTCCCAGCAGTGGGAGCATTAAAAGGCTGATTATGCTATTATGCTATATTATTTTTAAAGAAGTATGTTTCTAAAATGCCTACATAATCTCAAAAAAAAGCAATGTATTTACTGAATGTGTGATTATTGATGGGGCGTGATTAAGTTTTACTTGATTTTTAGACCACTTTTTTGATCATTATCATTATGAATAAGAATTATAAAGCAATCGAGGGAAGTGTGAAAACAAAACTGGTCAATCAGAACAAACTATCGCGTCTTTACGCAGTTCTCTGATTGGCTGACGAAGACACGGCACATTGCGATTGGATATTCATCGTAAACAATTATAATATTAATAAATGTGATAAGGGCAACAACAGTCTACTAAATGCAAAAGGTAAAGGACTGATCGATGAAGCGACTTGTGTAAGTTAGCCTGGGTCTAGCTGCAAACGTTTTTCGGCTGAAATGATGAAGATGTGATGATTCGATTAGATTGGAAGTCAACCGCAAATTAGTTGATAAAAGTTAGTGATTAACGAGAAAAATTGTGTATATAATCTGCGCTCGTGCAAAGTCGGGGTGAATCGGTAGTTTATTTATTTATTAAAACTTCATGCAATACAAAGGTACAAAGGAGGACTTAATGCCTTACGCATTCTCTACCAGTCAACCAAGGGGAAAACATGGCAGGTGCATAAAAAACAAAAATAAAATAGATTATTAAGAAAAATAAGGGTATAATAATATGGTAGTAAATGTATGTAGAGCAGTGATGGCCGAGTGGTAACGGCCCCGACTTACGAATGTGTAGGTCGCGGGTTCAAACCCAGCCAGGCGCCATTACTTTGTGTAATTTATTTCATCACCACTGCTCTCAAAACGGTGAAGGAAAACATCGTGAGGAAACCGGCATGTCCTAGAACCAAAAATTCAAAGACATGTGACATTCGCTAACCCGCACTGGGCCCGCGTGGTGGATTACGGCCCATTCCCTCTCCTAGAGAGGAGGCCAGAGTCCCAACAGTGGAAACATTAAAAGGCCGACTATGCTATGCTATGCTAAATGTATGTAGTATGTATTTAGTAGTAGTAGTTGAATGTATAATATTTAATGTTAACATCAAACTTTAAAATGATTCCCAATTCAATCGAATATTTCACAATATATGTGATTTTAAACGAAAATTAACAAGGCTGTAACCAAGTATCAACGCCATGAATACAATATCCTATTAAATTTGATTGCACCCTGTACGGGCACACGACGAATCAAGCTATTAGATATACATTTCCAGTTGGAATTGACCTCGGAATGAATAAGCTTTATACTCATATAAAGGTCAGCTTATAATGGAAATATGTAGCTTGAGAATGTGTGGTTGTGCGTACTGCTCATTCATGCGAAGCGATCTCACTTGCCGTAATTTTTTCGGTGAAATTTTAAAGCCATGTTTCCAGTGATGGTAATTTTTATGAATTATTAATTTTTCACTACCCCGCTGGCGTATTACATGAGAATGGTTTACGAGGCGTACAACGTATGATCGTGAATATTTTTACTTTAAAGAAATGGAGACTGAACGGGGTAAAATGTTTTATTAATTGGTAGGGAACCGGCCAGGTGTGGGTATATCAACGTGTATGGGGTCCGCGTGACCTGCTGCCTAAAAAGCCTGCTGCTGCTTAAAAAGGTAAGGCCTTTTTCCCGGTAGTGGAAACATCACATGAGTATTTCGATTACTGATTCTGTTTGATCAACATGTGAATTGCATAGTTAAGGCATCGAAAGCTCTGGGATTTATACTACGCACTACGACCTGTTTCTTCTTCTTTTTCTTATACGAGTTAAAATTTTGTATTTTTCTTTCGTACTTAGCCATCTAGAATACGCATCTCAGGTTTGGAACCCGCAGTATGAGACTTATAAGTCCCGTATTGAACGCGGGCAAAGAAAATTTCTACGTTACCTAGATTATAGGGCACAGCAATACTTAGTTGACTATGAGCACCGCTGTCAACGGTACCACTTCCTTTCTCTGGAGATGAGGTGTCATATTGGAGATATAAGTATGCTGATGGATATCGCAAATGGCCACATTGACTGTCCTGAACTCGTTTCTAATTTAGCACTACGCACAAACCTAATGTGAATACGTCAGCAACCAATATTAAGCGTACCTTTCGCATTGACCAATTATATGTTTTTTTTTTTTTTGATAAGGAGTTCACTTGATTTCAATAAGTTTTCTAGAGACCTTGATATCGACTTGTTTTGCACCAGTGTGGCGATCTTACGACGGCAAATGGCACAGAATTTTTCCGGTGATTAACTTTTTTTGTTAGGAATTAATTGACTCATGTGTACTTTCTTTTTATCGATATATTTTTTTTTATCTATGTGTGGAGGCTTGTAATTAGCGATTTGATAATATTACAATGTATATATCCTTTTTTTTATTTGTCTGTTAGCCTTCTGTGAAATAAAATAAATAAAATATGTTACCCCTTTCAGTCTTGGAAGCATATCCAAGACTGAAAGGGGTAACATATTTTATTAATTGGTAGGGAACCGGCTAGGTGTGAGTTCATAAACCTGCACGGGGTCCGCGTGATGTACTCCTACTCCTGCTTAAAACGATAAAGCATTTGGCCCAGCAGTGAGTACATCGATTACGATATGCTTCCTGGTAGTGTTGTAAGCATAGCATAGCATAGTCGGCCTTATAATGTTCCCACTGTTGGGACTCAGGCCTCCTCTCTGGGAGAGGGGATGGGCCGTAATCCACCACGCGGGCCCAGTGCGGGTTGGTGGATGCCACATGTCTTCGATTTTTTGGTTCTAGGACATGCCGGTTTCCTCACGATGTTTTCCTTCACCGTTTTGAGAGCAGTGGTGATAAAATAAATTACACAAAGTACGTAGTAGTGTTGTAAGTACTGGAACATAATTAAGATGTTTTAGCTTTTTCTCTGAGTTGGCAAAGTACAACAAAACAATCGCCGTCATTTCACCCTATTAAGGACATAGGAGTCTCCGAAGTGACGGCTGGTCATGTGTTTCTTGGAAGTAGTATGTACCTCTCGGGTTTAGCCCTGGCCTAGACCATGTTATTGAATGAGAGGGCATGGTAAGCAGCCACATCTTCCCGCGAAAAAGAGGCAATTCCTATGCCCCAGCTACCACAGGAGAGGCCAAGAGCATTTGGAGTCGCAGGGCGATTGCCGGCTACTGTAGGCGCGGGCTTGCAGATGGTGAGCGATAGGTAGCTCACCGTCCGATAAGGACTAGGCCCATGCTGTGTTCTACACGTGTTTCAAACAGCTGTCAGCATGAGTGACGGGGCTATACCCGCTAAGATTACGATATTATTGGAAACAGTCACCCCAAATTTTGAACACTAATAACAACGGAAAGGAAATGGGGGAATGCTCCCTCTCACTCCATTAATACTGGGAGAAGTAATTTGATGGTATACCACTCCCAAATAAAAAGGCCATGGAATACTTTAACGAACACCTCTTCCTATTATTTCAAATGTTGCCATTAGATATTATTTTACGGCGTGAAAGCAATAAAAAGTCACGTCTTGTTTTCTCTTCTTGTTATAGTAGTCCTGATGTCTGAAATACGGTATTTATTATCTAGTTCAGACACAGATGTTCATCACTAACACAAAATGTTAAGTACAAACTCAACAAGGTCTACAATAATTTTATGTTTAGTATTTTTTTGGTTACAATTTAAAGGACTGGCTTTTACATCGGTCAGAGATTAAGCATTGCCATACAACGTGGCAATGCCGCCAGCCTTTTGGGTTACACTGTCAGTCAATATCGTTGCAGAGGAGTTTTATGACGACATATTTTAGTTAGGAGTAGCCTTTAGTGTATACATAGTTTTAGTGTATTTTAGTTAAGTGTTTTTGAAATAATCGTGTAAATATAAATAAAATAATTATTATAATTATTATAGTAGTCAAATAGTGGCAATACTGTGCCACTTACCATCAGATTCCTGCTAATTGGCCTTCCAAACTAAGACAAAATAAGATTTTTATCTTGGAGTGATCCTTCAAATGAGGTGTGTTGGTTAGGCTTTTGTACAATATTATCGAAGCCACAGAAAGTACCCATAATACCATTAATACGGGTTGACGTTTTATAACTTTTTTTTTCGGATATAATCATACTGAGTTCACAATAACATTTGAGTTATAAATCTGTCATGAAAAGCTTGTCAAAAGGGATATGCGTACAAGCCTTACTTTTCCTTTTTTAGTTTGAAATTCAATAGCAGCTAAATTGAACTAGCACTGGATTCGTGCGGAAGAAACGCCCGGGTGTCACCGTTGTGTGGACCGCCCGAAGATCACGGTGGAGCGTACGGTAGAGGCCATGAGACGTTACCAGAGGTGGTACAGGCCATGGTCCGGAGCGAGGAGGAGTGGCAGGTGGTCACCTCCTTCTTTGAAGCAGTAATGCTAGCAAAGGAGGTGGTCGCACGCGCGAGGTAACGGCCCTCACACCCCAGCCGCCGGGATTCCGAACCCGATTTCCGTAGGTGCGGGCTTGCGGACGGCGGGCAAATTGGTAGCTCGCCTTCGGACCGTCCGGTAACCGTCTGGGCTGAGCCTAAATCATCGATGCAGCGTAGTGTTACACGCGCGCCTCAAGGATATGTCACCAAACGTCTCTACGTTTGGTGACATATCCTTGAGGCGCGCGTGTAGGCCTCTGCCTAGCAGTGTCGAAGCCTACTGGGGTCATGGGTGATGTGAAAGAGAACCCCGGGGTTGAAACGAAGGCAAAGAAGGAACAGTAGTGGTTTTAGTCAGTAAAAGTCTGACACGCCCTCTCGCCCTGCCCAAGGTCGGGTGATGTTATTAGATGATTCCCTACCTAAAAAAAGCTATATTGAACTAGATTTAATATACGTATATTGATTGTAGTTTTTTTTTTATTTTTTTTTTACGTAAGTCGCAGTTTCTAACCTAGCCAGGCGCATTACTTTGTGTAATACAATTCATCACCACTGCTCTCAAAACAGGGAAGGAAACTATCGCGAGGAAAGTGGCTTGTCATAGAATAAGAAATTCGACGAGATGTGGCATCCACCAATCCACACTGGGCTCGCGAGGTGGATTACTCCTAGACAGGAGGCTGGAGTCCCAGCAGTGGGTACATTATAAAGCTGATTATACTATGCTTCTACTTATTCTTTTTTACATACTTATCTTATAATACTTTTAATAATAAATTAGTTACTTACTGGTTTCTATAAATACGTATTATAATTAAACTATAATTCTTGTTTTTATTTACATTGTCAATTGGCTGTTATTATCAGTAAAATACCTAGTAATATAGACGTCTGATGTAAATCATGCATATTATTCTAGTCAATGTAGAATTTATACAAATAATTTAAAATTGATTTAAAACGTACAATGTAAGTACGAGTTTCATAGTACGATAAGAAAATTTACTTTTCTTTCAAATTGAAGTGTACTGTGTATTGGCGCTGACTCACATCGCCTCCGTGGCGCAATTGGCTAGCGCGTTCGGCTGTTAACCGAAAGGTTGGTGGTTCGAGCCCACCCGGGGGCGAAAACTTTTTAAAATAAAATTATTATTCAGATGTCGGCGTTTTAGGGTTCTTTTTTTATTATGAGAAATCATTAACTGATTTTTAATTTGAACTACCACAGGAAAGCACCAAGACAAAATAGTGGGAAGTGAAGTGTTACTAACATAATTTAAAATCATATTTACTAACAATGTAAATTAATATGGATATGTATTTTAGTCGAAAAGGTATTTTTGATGTGGGTACTGTTACCTAAAATAATATGTTTATTATTAACGAAACATATTAATAAAAATATAAAATTAATTAGTATTTATCAGTTAGTATAAAAAATATAACACGGTGTCCCTATTTCCTGAAATGGCCTTTTATAAATAATAAAACTAAAATATAAGCGAGCCAAAGTTTGTATTATGATGTGAGTGTGTAATAGGTGTGCGTTTGTTTGTGACTCCTTCATAAGCATGAACATAACAATAAGCGGCTGAACGAATTTGAATAAAACTTTACAGTTATATAGGTTATACCTCAGAATAATATAGAGGCTAAAAATTATAATGGGCAAAGCCAATGGCAAAAGTTAGTATGCATTGAAAAAATAAATAACTTTGCCTCTTTATGTTTAGATGTTAATAAAAAACAATTTTCTGGGTTTATAAAAATGTACCTACGTTACATATTGCTATTAAGTTTTAATAATATGTACGTATTGAGGATGTCGAAATTACAATATATTAATTATTTATATTGATTTTTCATTTTTTAAGATAAAAATTGTAAGACAATTCACATGTAATGCATGTAAAAAATAATGATGCTACACTACGTGGAAATAATCAACTGACACACAATATAACAAAATAACTCCAAATATCCAAATACTGTGTGCCAGCCACATATTGGATCTGACCAGCAATGCAATCGCAAAATGTAAATACCATTAACCCTAGAGACGTATTAGATGAACGTCTCAATTCATGAAGCTACACAGGGTGGATTTTTGAGGCAGAGCAGCAAGGATAAGTTTAAAAGATTGTAAATATTTTAAAACTAAAAACAAAAATGGTTTATAAGAAAATGGTCAATTAACACAACGTCTGTTTCTGATGCCATTTAATCACGATTAAAAATCTGATAATAATTACAGTAACAACCAATATGAATAAAAAATAAAAGGTTGACTGGTAAAAACTGCCAAAGACATTAAAGTCCGCCTTTGTACTTCTGTGTGCGATAATAAATAAAATCTAGTATAGCATAGCATAGTCGGCCTTATAATGTTCCCACTGCTGGGACGCAGGCCTCCTCTCTAGGAGAGGGAATGGGCCGTAATCCACCACGCGGGTCCAGTGCGGGTTAGTGGATATCACATGTCTTCGAATGTTTGGTTACACGACCTACAACTCGTAAGTCGGGGCCGTTACCACTCGGCCAGCACTGCTCTTAAATAAAATCTATTGTCTCCAAAATTTTACCAAATATTAATTATGTACTAAACAACTGATACACTGTTTTCCATATTATAGTAATATCTTATTTCGCTCGATAGTGAAATGTGTTCATTTAAATTAGCAAATTTTACTCCCTTGAAGATTAAAATGAATCAAAAGTCACCCTGTATAGGCACCCAATGGTTACATAACATCATGCACGTTAGGCTGCTACAAACGATTATTAAGACGGACTTGATTATACTAGTTGTATGGAATTGTAAAGCATATAGTAATATGCGACTGAATAATAGTGAGATATCGGTAGGGTTCCTGATCTAGAGGTATATTTAGGGAACTGTAGAGGTAATTGAAATTATTATCTGCTAGTTTGAAGGGCAAATAGGTCGTATTTTGTAGTTGTGTCCCGTGTTTAGAAATTTAGTCATTCTCAAAGTGCCTGTTTGAAATATTGTAGCAAAACTGCCTGTACAACAGAGAACTGTGACACTAAAGTACCTACATAACTGCCAAAAAAGGGCAGGAGCAGACTAAAAATAAAGATTTTGTTTCATCGTTATAATCAACAAAAAAGAAAAAGAAAAGAAATCGATTACAAAAAAAGAACAGTGAAACTTTACCTAATTACCTCCCACGCACCCCCACTCTTCTCACTTTCGTCTCTCTCTCTCTACTTTTTATAATAATTTATTTATTTATTTATTTAATGCTTTATGCACACAAATTTACAGAGGCGGACTTAATGCCTTAGGCATTTTCTACCACCAGTCAACCTTTGGGTGATGCAGAGAAGAGTATCTTCTTCTATGTATGTGTGTAGGTGCATAAATTATAGAATAAATAAAACGATCAAAATAAATTTACTTTCGGAAGTCAGTGGTTCTGGTATTGTTTGTTTGTTATTTAACACCGACTTCCGAAATTTAAGTTATTTTGATCGTTATAGTGTTTTATTTTTATTAAGTTTTTTATTTCACACATTTTGTAGTTGTGATACACTTATAGCCAGAGTACTATGGTGCCTATCTTCCGGCTCCATCATCATCATTGTATGTTATAAGCTCCTCCTTTTTTTGAAGTCGGTTGAAAAAAAAAGGATTTACATCTGTGCAAAAACTCCTACTTACATTTAAATATTAAACCAGCTGAGCAAACTGCATAGAAATTATTAATTTTAAAACGTAATTTTGTTTGTTGCCTTGTTAAAACGAAATGCGAGTCCTCGTCTTATGTTAGTATTATAATGCTCATATTATACGGTTGATTCAAAGAGTACAGTTGACATGCAGTATGCTGTATTCAAACCTATGACAATTTTATTTAGAAGAATTAGCAAAAATGATTTGAATATCTTTACAGCTGTCATTTCATTTGTAGGGATTTTTCATAGTAAAAAGGTAATTAATATCTATGTCACAATTATTCAGGTGATAATAATAATAATATGCTGTAATAAGAATTGTTAACAAATAATTAGCATGGGAAAGGTAATAATTATTGAAATAATACTAGATTAGTATGACGTTAGTTTTGATAACCCAAAATTGGTTTACTTAGCTGTAATTATTATTCAATGTGGTGGAAGCATTATCTGAAATTATTAACTCAAACCAGCTTAAAAAAGCTTTTTTGGGATCATTTCACATAAAAAAGTCATAGAATAGGTTTAGTTTGTTCATACGTTTAGGACGTAAACCGCATTTAAACTTAAATATTAACTAATTAAAATGAACCAATACAAAGAAAAATTTTAATAGTTCAACAAATATGACTAAGTTTATAATAAATATGGAAATAATTTCTTCAAAGTGTTCCAAGAACATGATTAGAAAAATTAAAAAAACAAAGGTGATCAAGAAAGAATGGATGATGAAGTAAATAATCGTATCAATTGTGAAACGTGAGTAGGTAACAATAACGCAGGTATTGGGTAACCAATTACTTAAGATAACATTAATATAGATTTAAGTATTGCTATAGTAAACTTCGAAGATGCTCAAGTTTAGCCAATTATATTTCAAGCTCCAATGCATTGGATAACGATGTGCTGCAGATTACTTGAGGAAATAACGATGGGAATATTAAAAAACGAATTCTGTTATTTATTTTTTACAAGCATAAGCGTAATCTGCTTTTTAATATTCCCATTGCTGGGACTCAGAGTCCTCTCTAGAATAGAATCATTTTTTACGTTATTGGGTAATTAATAAAAATTAACAAAAACATATCTACTAGAACTAAAAATAGATTACAGGTATTATTAGAGGCAAATTTTTAGGTTGATCATTTTAGAAAGATTCCTACTTATTTAATAAAACTTCATGCAACACAAACGTACAAAGGCAGTCTTAATGCCTTAGGCATTCTCTAACAACGATGGTTTAAAGAAAACATGACAGGTGCATAAAAAAAAATATGTATTAAGAAAATAAGAGTACAATGGAAGTTATTATTTCTTCGGAAGTCAAAAAGCTGTAGCTCAATCAAAGTAAGTTTTGAGAAAATGAGGACTTTGTATAGTACTGATTTCCATCTACATAATGACATGCTGCCCATAACTTACGATTTATGACGATAAAAATTATCTAAAGACAATTTTCAGGTCCAAGGCTATATCTACGTATAGTGTGTGTATTATGTATCTTGTGTGTGTTTTGTATGTATTATTTGTTTATATCTATCTTTATTATGTGTTTTGTTTTATTTTATTATTGTTGTTTCTATTTCTTCCCATGAGAACCTGTAATTGGCTCATTATTGTTCCAATACAGTTATTGGTTTTACGAAGAACTTGCCTGATACGGAAAACTTGCCATAGCAAATAAAAAATAATTGAATATTTTCAGATAGATATTGCTTTTTGGCTTCCGAGTGCAGTATTTCTTTTATTTAATAACGATATCTACTTGATGTGGAGTGTAAGCTGCAACTATTTAGACTGCAGCTTAAATATAGTTGCTTAATAATATGCTACTAAGCCTAATTTTAATACAATCTGATCTTTCCAGATTAATTTGCTTACCAAAATAAAAAATAAAAACTGAGCAAGTGCGAGTCGAACTCGCACATCGAGGGTTATCTATGTAGTATGAGTAATTCAGTTCAATTCTCGAATGGAGTCTGGAACATTTACGTATAGCAAAAAATTTTTTTTTTGCGATAAAACAACAAATTTGCTGTTTTCAGATTTATTCCTATATCTGTGCTATAAGACCTTGCTTTATGTCAAATTTCAGAATTTTGGGTCAACGGGAAATATCCTACGAATTTTGAGAGTGTCGAAATATACGTTTTTTGCGACATAAACAGCCATATTTTTTAGAAAAGAGAACTTAGAAGTTTGATTCATTCACTGCTTCAAGTATTTTCTAGTATATGGTTCTAATTTCAGCTCGATACCTCTACGCGTTCCCGAGATAAAGGGTCTTGACAGACAGAAAGATTATATTTGTAGCCATTTTTAAATATTTCAACCTAATATGATAAGTGTTAAGTATTTGGTGTAAGAGAGTATTTACATATATGTTGTAACCGATGATTGTGTCTTATTAGATACGTAAATGTCCGTACAAATAAATTTAAGGTTATTAGTCACATAGTACTCTATTTGGGAATGTTTAAAACCGCTTCCGTTTGATCCTAGAAGAGTCTTTATAGTTAGTCTTGAATTCCTGAATTTTCATTTTGCAGTGGGTCCTAGTTAGTGAATAAATATTAATAATTACTTGTTTAACAACTTAGTGAATGTTAAGTTAGAATACAGAAATATTTTTCTTTCATTTTCTTTAACGGTCCTGATTTACGAATTGTAGGTCGAGGGTTCAAACCCAGTCAGGTGCATTACTTTGTGTAATTTATTTCATTACCACTGCTCTCAAAACAGTAAAGGAAAACATCGTGAGGAAACCAGCATAACCTGGAGCCAAAAATTCGAAGACATGTGACATCCACCAACCCGCACTGGGCCCTCGTGGATTACGGCCCATTACCTCTCCTAAAGAGGAAGCTGCTTATGCAATGTATGTTACGGTAATTAGAGGGGTCTCTAAACTGCTTTAACATTTAATAAAACCTAAAGAAAATTTCATTGCATCGATTCTTCCACCAGACTACACCAACACAATGAGTAACAATTTTCCTATACTGTTATATCAGAATTTCATCCATAACAGCATTAGGATTATTTTCTTAGTTGATGGGACCATTTGTGTTAATGGAACGGCCTCGTAAATATTGCCTGCCGTCTTGTAAATCCTGATTGACTTATGTTTATTTATTAGCTATAATCTTGTTACATTTTTATGATGTAGTGAGTGTATTTGCTGCGGCCTTTGCTGACGTTATAGAAGTGTGTGCTGATTGTACTACATAGTAATGTTTTATGTTCTTCATATTAAGTATAGTGGTAATAAGACTAATAACTTTAGTATTCATGAAATGGATTGCCATTGTTATTATCGCTCATAAGTAATCTCATGGGATGAGTATAAATATTGATTTTGCAGGGAACTATACTAGGTCCCAATATTTCTGAAGAAAAGTCTCGGATTTTATACCATTATCACAGTAAGATGGGTGAGATGATGAGATGGATGAGATGGATGAGAGAGGAAAGCGAGAGATGTTTGTCAGATAAGGTGTGTAAGGGATGAAACTGGAATGATTTTATCAGAAGAAAACAAAATCAAAGAGAGGTGGAAGGACTATTTTGAAAGACTGATGAATGAGGAAAACAACTGGAATGGGATTTTAGAGAGCAAACCAGTGAATGTGGGTTTAGTGAGAATGATTAGTATGGATGAAGTCAGAATAGCTGTAAATGGAATGAAGAATGGTAAGGCAATTGGTCCAGACGGAATACCAGTTGAAGTGTGGAAGTTGCTGCGAGTGGATGGATGGATGTGGTTAGCTTTGTTCTTCAATAAGTTGTTGCGGGAAGAAGCCATACCTGATGAGTGGTGCAACAGTTCCCTGGTGCCCATCTTTAAAAACAAGGGTGATGTGCTTGAATGCAACAATTATAGAGGAATAAAGCTAATGTCACATACTATGAAAGCCTGGGAGAAAGTTATTGAAAGGAGGATAAGAGAAGAGAGTGAAATTTCACAGAACCAATTCGGTTTTATGCCTGGTCGGGGTACAGCGGATGCCATTTTTGCTATACGCCAGCTGTGCGAGAAATACAGAGGTGCGCATAAAAACTTGCACATGGTATTCGTTGACCTTGAAAAAGCATATGACCGGGTACCTCGTGAGGTTCTGTGGTGGGCCCTTAAGGAGCAAGGTGTGCCTGGGAAGTATGTACAGTTGATCCGAGCGATGTACAGTCGATGCAGTACCCAAGTCCGGTCTACAGTGGGCACCACTGGCAGCTTCAATGTGGCTGTCGGGTTACATCAAGGGTCGGCGCTCAGCCCTTACCTCTTCCTGATGATAATGGACGCTCTGACGTCGGACATTCAGGAAGAGGCTCCCTGGTGTATGCTGTTTGCCGATGACATTGTGTTGGTTGCCGAGAGTGGCCTAGAGGTTCAGAACAGATTGGAGGTGTGGTGGCACAGACTGGAGAGTGTTGGCCTGAAATTGAGTAGAACCAAAACGGAATACTTGTTCTGCGATTTCGACGGTCTCTCCAATCCAGTGCCTTTAGCTCTCGCTGGAACGCCCATACCGATCTGCTCCGACTTTCGGTACCTGGGGTCACTCGTCCAAGGGGATGGTGAGGTAGACCGGGACGTAACACATCGGATCAACGCAGGATGGATGAAATGGCGACAGGTCACGGGCACAACTTGTGACCCACGGATGCCCCTCAAGTTGAAGGGTAAAATCTACAAGTCCGTGATAAGACCTGTCATACTGTATGGATCAGAATGTTGGGCTGTGAAAAAGACGGATGAAAAAAGATTGCACGTAGCGGAGATGAGAATGTTAAGATGGATGTGTGGTGTGACGAGAATGGATAAAGTGAGAAATGAGTATATTAGGGGAAGTTTGAAAGTGGCGCCAGTGACTGAAAAATTGAAAGGGAATCGTTTGTCTTGGTATGGTCATGTGAAGAGGAGGGATGAAGCGCATGTTACTAAAAGAGTTATGAGTTTACATGTGGATGGATGGAGAGGGAGAGGGAGACCAAAGAAAAGATGGATGGATTGTGTGAAGAGTGATATGAAAGAAAAGGAAGTTAATGATAGCATGACGAGTGACAGGGCAGAATGGAAGAAAAAAACATGTTGCGCCGACCCCAAATAACACGGGACAAGGGCAGGAAGATGATGATGATCACAGTAAGATGGGTTTTTTATTCAGCTCAAAGATATATTGCTCAGCAAAAATTGTAGTTCCACGTCACATTGCAAGCCCACGAAAGAGGCCGTTTACTATAAAAAATGATGTCACCGCTTTCTGATATTATCGGTAATTATTGCAGTTTAGTTTAAATTTTATTAACACCTAGCTGATGTCTGCGACTTCGGCAGCGATAGATTCGTAAAATCGCATAATACCATTTGGTCACAAGTTCATGAAGGTTTCTATTTATACGGAACCCTAAATCTTTATTCAAAATAAAAGTAGCCTATGTTACTCCTGTTTTGTATTTTGTATAATATCGCAGTACTTATAATCTTTTTTGTATGAAATCTAAAAAAAACTCGCATTATTTTGTAATAAGAGTTCTACTGTGAAAACAATGTATCTGAAGTGGTATGCAATATTGATGATCTATACGTCTTAAAACTGCTAATAAATGGGTTGTCTATTTTTGTTTCAATCACTTTCACGTAGAAAATTTTATCTCACGCATAAATTTTCTTCTCACTTTGAAATTGGTGTTGTCTGTTTTTGAGTAATTTTGTTTTATCAAGCTGGCGTTATTTTCATTGTCAATAGGCTATATACAAAGTTAGATAGTCAAAGAGACAACCAAGATATGACCTGCCAATCCCACACATTTTAGACTTATGTCTAAAGTCCGTAGACGTTCTCTTGAAGATCAACAACTTCATGCTTTAGGTGAAGCTACATGTTACATCGCAGCAGGGATATTCAAATGTTTACAAACGTTTCCGTATGTCATTTGGTCTAGGATAGCATGCATACAGTGCGGACTAAAGTTATTACAGCTGAGATCTTTGTCACAGATGTATGGTGCCACTTGATATTGAAATGGTATATATAGCTGCTAACTTAAGGCATTTGACTGGGGTTATCAAAATGTGTAGTAATTTGTTGTTCTGTGTTGATTAGAATTGAAATAGTCAATTATTTTATTTTGGCGTCCCATAGGTATATTTATTTTAAATGTAATCCATAATTGGCGGTCTTATAAGATGGGACAATTTGTCACTGACAAGTTTTAATCTGGGAAATTGTTTTATTATTTTTCATCCAAAATCACTTGTAATTTTCTCAAGATAATACTATTTTTTTAGTAACGTTCGCATATAATTATCTTTCACGCTTGAATTTCAAGATGTTGCTATTGTATGTCTTTATATCTATGGTAACAAAAATAGTCCTGCCTTTGACATTCATAGAGATATCCGTGTATTCCAAATTACCTGCTGTATCTCAAATACGCTGCCTTTCCTCTATTATTATCATGACACTTTTCCTCGTATGTGAAATGAATTTTAAGCATTTTTGCGGTTAGCAGACGCGTCATCCTTGTTTTATTATTTTATCAAAGACATCGTTATGCGGACAGAATATTATGATGAAGCTATTCCTTTAATTTACATGGGCGTTTTTTATGGGCTGAACTTAATTTCATTCAAAATAAGTTCAGCCCAGCATTATAAGTGTTGATGATTTCACTTGACATTACCGTAATATGGTTTGGTATATAGTATATATTATAACACCCAAGAAGTTAAAAAACAACTCACTGTACCTGCAAGGAAGAAAAGCCTCTCGCCATGAGATCGCTTTATGCCGAACCGGTGCTACTGTCAAAAAGACTTATGCATCCTAAAAGACTTTTTCAGCTTGTGTTTCTGGGGCACTGAGCTTTTTTTTTTTTTTTTTTTCCGGTGGGAAAATCATCTTATGACATCCCCCGCTCTTGGGCGGGGCGGGAGATAGTGTCAGACTTTTACTGACTAAAAACCCACTCCTGTTCCTTCGTTGCCTTTCGTACCAGGGCCGAGTCTTCCTTTCAGAATCAGACCCTTGGCCCCAGTAGGCTTCGACCCTGCTGGGCCCCTACAGTTGCTGACATCTCCTTGAGGCGCGCGTGGAACAGCACGCGCCGTTGACGACTTGGGCTTGGTCCGGACGGTTACCGGACGGTCGGACGGCAAGCCACCCATTGCTCGCCGTCCGCAAGCCCGCGCCTACGGTGGCCGGAAATCGGGATCGGAATCCCGGCGGCGGTTGGGGCGTGAGGACCGCTGCCTCACGCGATCGGCCGCCTCCTTTGCAAGCATTACTGCTTCGCAGAAGGAGGCGACCGCCTGCCACTCCTCCTCGCCCCGGACCATGGCCTGTACCAAGGCCCGGCGCGAGAGATCGCCGCCGGTAATTGTTCCATAGGTGGCATCAGTTGTTTGATAATTTAGCTCTTTCTATGCGATTTGCTAAGTCGGATAGTTTAAATGGGTTGCTTATAGAATCACAATTTAAACAATAGTTGTGTAACGGGAACTATACCGTCAAATAGGAATAAAAATATATAATCCTATAATGCGGTATTAGTGCATATAGCCCACGTACAATGGTCTACATAGGACTAAGTGCGTAAACCTAAAATAGATAGATAGATAGATTGCGGTATTATAGTTCTCCGCGCGATATGCAATTCTCATAAATTAACGATTTGGCAGTTGCTCAGACCAGACACAACACCCATCTGGTCGGAGGAACCTCCCTGTTTAAGAAGGTTCGTAGGACTTTACACCGTGTTCTATACGACGGCCACGTTTGACGTCAACTCTACCCTGTTTTGATGGTTTGACTTTTGATTCACACGCATTTCGTGGATTGCGCTTTCTCTCAGTTCCAGTAGACCTTATTTTCAATATTTACAGATTACTTGAATAAGTTTGATTATTTACGATCTTGGATAAATTTCCTACAAATAGAACGAGTAATATTTTATAATCTATGCGGACATCGGCGTTCGCTTGGTGTTTAGCGAAAAGGCGCGTGGTCACGCGCCGTCACTGCAGTAGATGTATGAGCTGGTTGAGAGACACTGGTGAGCTTCTTAAAAGTGTTCCAAAGTTTTTTACTATTGTGGTTCAGGTCGATACTAGTAGTGGTTTCCATCTATTTCTCGTATCTTAAATAACTTAAATCTGTGGATACAATGGCGGTCTTATCACTAACAGCGATATCTACCAGAAAACTAAAGGATGGAATGTAAGAACTTAAAATAAAATGGGGGTTAGTGATTTTTGGTCTGATCTCATTGATAAGACCAAAACTTTCAAAAATTTAAGGTCTCAATGGGTTTCTCATGATAATTCAAGAAGAATTTCTGCATTAGCCTAAGAGAATTCTTTTTCTTCTCGATGACGATCTAGATCGGTTAGCAAGGCTGGTTTTATGAGAAGACTGACTCTGAGAAGGGCCAATTAGAGATTTTTATTTGACATAAACTTGTGCTTGACTGCGATCCCACCTGATGTTAAGCAGTGACGCAATTGTTGATGATGAAGGTGAGGGTGAGGTGCGCTAGTTTATTAAGAGTTTATTCACTCTAGCCTTGAAGACACCCAAATTATAATTGGATGGGAAGACCGCAGCAGGCAAATTGTTCCATTCCTTCGATGTACACGGTATAAACGATGAGGCAAAACGCTTAGTCTGGACCGTAGAGGTTTCAACAACGTAAGGGTGGATAGTTGATATAAGGCGAAGTCAAGTCATACAATTCCCGCGCACACGCTCCAAAATGCAACACTGTCTTCGTGGTGAAAGGATTAGCTAATTGGCAGAAGTTAATTGCCCAGGTTACGCTAAACTTAATAGAAGATATATACAAATGTTGAAGATAGACGTATGAGGTAACGTTACTCGGGGAGACTCCTTTCATGCAACCCACTGAGCTAAGTGAAAAAAGGTTTTGACATAGACATTCAGATGTTTTCGGAACAGGGCTTGAAGTTCCGCAAACCTCAATTGAAAAGGGAAGCTCCTCCAACCAGATGGGAGTTGTGTCTTTCTGAGAATTCTAGTACCGCGATACAGGATTTTAGTTTTAGATACCACTACACGCATTTACAATTCAATATAAACAATGCTAAAGAAGAAAATATACCGTTTACAGCCACTCTAAATAGCACGCCATCTTTCACGAAATGCAACGGTTTGTACTTAAAACTTTCTGTACATTTCTTTTACGCAGAAATATTTCTTAGGCAGTTATTTATGTGTTCCTTTACGCAAAATAAGCCGTTATGTGAGGCTTACTTCTGAAGGAAACAATACCAGTTTATTTATTGGGTAATGATTTAAAAGGGGGTTGTGGATTGTCGCGAATTTTTTCGTGAATTTTATTTTATATCAGCTTCTTTTTGTTAGCAGTTTCGCTCGAGTGAAAGTAGAAAATTATCTCAAGATAACAGAATCCTGGGATAAAAGTATTACCGTCCGATTATAATTTAGGTGTCTACAAGGCTAGAGTGAATAAGCCCTTAATAAATTAGAATGCTTCACTATCAATGATTGCATCACTGCTTATCATCTGATGGGATTGTAGTTTATATCAATTTAAAAAAAAAACCTAAATACTATTCACCTTTATTAAGTATTATTATCATTTAGCACAAAAGATCCAGAAGGGTCGAAGTGCTCTGGTTTTAAGGCCAGCCCCACATCAAGATAAGATAAGTATTTCATAAGCAATCATTAATGATTAACATATTTGGTTAATTTAAAAATCTACCCCCAACAGAACAAAAGTGGGTATAAGTGAATTAGCTGTTTCTTATACGCTATATCCTATGCAGGAGAAAATACAAAATTACACGCGGACGAAGTCGCGGGAATTTGCTAGTGAGCGATAAACGCTTCTTGCTATAATGCATTCGCTATAAGGAAGAGCTTCATTATTTTGCAAAGATAACAACATCGACAATCCCTAAAACAATATTCGTAACAATTTGATATGACTTCTAGACAGCGGAGGATTAAGGGAGGTCACATGTCAAAGAAGGAAGGGAGATATGCCAAAAAATATTTTACTGATACCAATATCAACTAAACTCTTGTGTTCTCTGTTATAAGTAGATCGATGACAGAAAATGAATGATTTGATAACAGTAGAAATACGTACATATATCATCCCTATATATAAGGTGTTAAAAATAAACTTTAAGAATTTCGAGGGGACATTGTACTCCTCGTTATGAACAACTTTTACTATGGGACCAAACCTGGAATAGCGAAAAAAAATCAGCTGCTCCATACGTTTTGACGAATTATGCGAACATAAACGTATGGAGCAGCTGATTTTTTTTTTCGCGATTTCAGGTTTGGTCTTATAGTAAAAGTTGTTCAAAATGAGGAGTATAAGGTCCCCTCGAAATTCTTAAAGTAATTTTTTTAACACCTTATATATAATCGCTGCTGATAGAATTCTCAGAGTTAATTCTCACTGGTTTGTGGTAAACTGTAATAAATTTCATATATTGCAAGAGTACCTAATGCCATTTGCGGGTTCTTTTCGGTGGTTTTCTTGATAGTAGACTCAAATAAAATTGCCTACTTTGAAATCGGTATCGGGAACTTAATATCTCAACAAGAGTTGCAGCGCAGTAGTCAAAATCACAATTAAATTAATTTTCAAAAGTTTGTAACGGTAACTTATAATATTTTATGAAAAATAGTGTGATAACTTTAGATTCGGTCGATACCACTGCCCTCCTAACCAAGTTACGATCGTTTCGTTTGCGTCGAAAGCCTCGAGTAGGCCACGCCTCGGATTCCTTTGTTCTGACGTCATTTCAAAGCTAAGTCACAAAGGAATCGGAGGCGTGGCCTACTCGAGGCGTTCGACGCAAACGAAACGACCGTAAATTGGCTAGGGGGGCTGGTACACGGTGGACATACTATATATACTACCGATAAACACAAAACGTTTTGGGAACACATATTTTATCGTGAGTAACAAACCATATCGTCTTCTTTTCCAAATTTCAGGAAGGACATCGTTTATGACGCAACGAATTTGTCTCAAATCCGTTGCCGTGCGGTAGCCGCAGCATAATCCTAGACTAGTGCAATATGCAGAGTAAGACGACGGCTTACATTGTTTTTGGCTGCGTCATGCCTTCGGCTTTATGGAGTATGGTTATTACGTGCTTTTATTTGTTTGTCTTGTCTTGCAGATTTTTTCTTGTGGAAATGAAACACAGTATGGATTATTGTTATTACAGTAGTTATTCTTGCTTAGTGTTTTGTTTATTGCATTCGATTGAATTAACTAGGACATTCTTATCATCATTCATAGGTCAGCTTAACCCACTACTGAGTATCGGCCATTTTTTGTTCGTGTCATTATTTGTAGTTTTGTAATAATTATTAACAATATTGAAATGTCCTTGGAATTTTTTGTTTGTTTTTTTCTATAAGATGCAATGTATCGGATAACAAGCATCAATTTTCTTAATATTACCTAACTAAAAAGATTAATTGCAATAATAGCTATGAGTTGAGTTTGGAAAAGAATATGTTGTTAGCTTTTTATTGCAATTTGTATAAAAGTGAATAGGATACCTCTAGGCAAGCGAGCTCCAATGTTGATCACGGCATTGTTTACCATAAGCTAAGATAGTAGTTTAATGTGAATTATAATAAAAAGTCTAATCGATTTTGCCAACAAGTTGTCATTATAGGTATTTTCACTCGAAAAAATATTTATATGATCCTTCTGTCTGGTCGGTGCTTTTTAAAATGTGATAGTATTATTTAAAAATAATCTATTTGAAAAGAATATTAAAATTAAAATTATTTGCTGCACCAATAACATTTCATCTTTTTTTTTTGAATAAAGAATCAATTTAACAAAAAAAAAAATAGAATATTGGAGAAAATTACTCCAACTCCATCATCAAAGAAATTAGTAAACTCGCACATGTGCATTTGAAAACAAACACAAAGCAAAAGCAATAGAACTGATATTCAGACTGACTGGTATGGACTGTCAGTGTGAACTGACGGTATAGACTGACGAAAGCATTTGACAAACATACGGACCTCCACACGGATTAGAATTGGATGCCCATTTGTCATCTGCGTATTATCATAACTCAACTGAGGATGACGAATTTGACCGTGTTTATAAGCTGTTGTGTGAGCAGTTTCAAGCTTGCAGATTGGCTTATAATTAGCATGGTATGAGCATTTCAGCGGTTTATCTAACATTGCCAATGTCGAAAAGGAGAGAAGAGATTTATAACAAGAATAACTATGGACATTACAGTTTTAACACAAATGTTTAGCTATGAAGAATTGTTAAGCTAAAAATCACAGTAATCAAAATTATGTTTGCCGTACATTAAAGAGTTCTTCAGGGGTCTTTATTAGGTCCGGTGCACTATAGTGCCAATCAAATGGAAAATGTTTCAAGTAATCATTATTTTGTCTTAGCAAAAAGATATAATAAATCAGCGATGGTATTGAGCATTCATTATTACCCGACTACGGCAAAGCCAAAGTAGGGTTATGATTTTGACAGGCTATGTATGTATGTATGCATGTATGTATGTGAGTATGTTCATCTGTTCCCTCATAGCTCCTAACCTACATAACGGAACTCGACGTATGAGGTATCGTTAAAACCGTCTTAATTGTCCGCTGAACATAGGTTACGTGACGTGTCACGAAACTCGATATGGCGCCCTCTAGCGGACAAAAAGTAATATGGTAAAAATAAAAATGAAGATAAATACGCCGTCTTTGGTATCATTTGAAAGGACTTTACTTGTAAATTTCCAAAATATTGCTCAAATTTAAAGTGACGCCCTCTAGCGGGCAAAAAGTCATGTGTTAAAGATAAATTCACCGTGTTTGATATCATTTGAAAGGGTTTCACTGGTTTTTATCAAAAAATATCACCAAAATTAAATGTGGCGCCCTCTGGTGGACAAAAATTAATTACCATTATTAATTAGGCATTTTAAATTTAGCTTTTACAAGTTAATGGTATAGAAGCACAGTGATTTAACACCAAAATAATTTAAATAAAAAATAAAAAACTAACCCGGCTACGACAAAAAAAAACGACGCTGAAAAATATCTCATATACTTTTTCAGCGTCGTTTTTTTTTTTGTCGTAGCCGGGTTTTATTTCGGCTATGATATTAATACTGTGGTAATATAGTTAAACCCTGAACTTGAAATTTTAGAGCTTAAATTACAACTACTGAATTTTCCGTAGGTCACAAAGGATAGTTACAAAAACAAAATATTTTGGACTCAAACAATAATAAAGTTGAAACTAGTTTTTCCTAAGTTCCAGTTTGAGTTTCTACTTTGAAATTCAATCTTAAAGACAACGCCTAACTAATTAGTTCTAGTTTATCTTAATTTTAGGCTACTATCTTTTCTTGTTACTTCAAAGACTTCTCAGTACTTACTCAAGTTTATGTTTGTTTTAAGAGTATTTCTGTGTTCAGGATAAGTGAAGATTTTAGGTTGATTAGGTAAATCTTAGAATTATTTTGTAACCAAGATGTCATTTAAGGACTACTGTCATAATTATCATAAAATCTCGACATTTCTAATCACTTTAAAAGTTACTCGTTTAAAAGCAGATTCATTTAATTATTAATTACTAGTTTCTGCCCGCGGCTTCGCTCGCGTAAACGTAGGTTTCTTCATACAAACTTTGGACCCCCGCTTCATCCCCTTAGGGAGTGAATTTTGGAAAATCCTTTCTTAGTGCTCGCCTACGTCATAAAAGGAAACCTTGTGCAAAATTTCACGCTCCTAGTCCCAGTAGTTTCGGCTGTGCGTTGATATGTCAGTCAGTCAGTTTCTCCTTTTATATATATATAGATTATGAGGAACACCAACGACATATTAACAAGATGCTATACTGGTAGGTAATTTTATAGACACTCGATTCTGTGCAAATATGTCAATTAAACGGGTCCACAGCTTATGCAATTTTTTATTTTATGAATTAAATTAAATTAATATTAGATGTAAATTAGATAAGATTCGATAAGATTCTTGAAATACATTATTTCAAGCAGATGGTAAAGACTGCGCCATTTTAACTTTATGAAATTTAAATTATTAAGTGTGATTAGATTTGGTCGGTGTGTTTGCGGGATCAATAGTATCCTGTATGCTAATCAAGGTAATGTGTACTTGCGTGTCATGCTAGTTGTGATTATTCAACAAGCACTTTCCAAATTATTAGTAGGACGTTTATGATTTTAATAACCACAAATGTTTACGATTAATTGTTTAATTGAAAAGGATTTTTATTTCAATTCAATTTAGATTTTGTTTTATAAGATAATTAATGGAAAATAAGTTTGGAAACAAATTAGCAAAATACTCAACGGTTACTTTTAAAAATAAATATAAAAGATTTTTTAATGTTTCCATGTTCCACACCTGTATTAGAGCGAATAAATAATATTTAAATTGGTCCAGCAGTTTTTGAGTATTAGCGAGACTAACAAACAGCAATTGATTTTTATATAGCTTATTACAATAGGGTAGTTAATAGACGTTTATCATCGTTTAGCCAATCAGGACCACGGGGATTTTCTGAAAGGGAAACTACGGTTTCCCTTTCAGAAGAAAGTTTCCCTAGAACGGAAAAGGACAACTGAAGGACACAGGTATCCTTTTGCTCCACCCTAAAGCAGAAGAAGTCATTGGATGAATTCCCGACTCAAAATAAAAATCGTTAAGCCAAGTAGTCATAACTACCGGGCCCAAGTCGTCGACGGCGCCTACTGTTCCAAGCGCGTCTCAAAGAGATATCAGCAACCGTAGGGGCCCAGCAGGGTCGAAGCCTACTAGGGCCATGGGTGTTGCGAAACAGATCCCCGGGGCCCTGGAAAAATGGTAAAGAAAGGAACAGGAGTGGGTTTTTAGTAAAAGTCTGACACTATCTCTCGCTCCACCTAAGAGTGATAGGGGGATATCATTAGATGATTTTCCCACCCGAAAAAAAAAGTAGTCGTAACTAGCCTTTCAGAAACTAAAAATCAAATCTAACCCATACAACAGACTCAATTTCCAACTTCAAAACGCAAATTATATTCGAATAGAAACTCCATAGTTACAAGTGAAGGTTTCTATTTTTTGTTGTGCGGGAAAAGAGCGCAATATGCCAGCGAAGTGCCTCTTAGGTGCTCTTGGCTTTTTATGGCTCGACTCGGCCTGGGCAACGACAAGCTCTAAACAACTAAGGCTGTTGGAGCAACTTATGAGCATGCCGCTTGAACGTTATATTTTTCCCTATCATTTATGAGAAATTTTATGTTATGAGGTCGTTTTTCTTAATAATAATATTAGTTTATTGTCATGAAGAAACACACATTAGTATAAACTACTTAACAAAATGCTAACACCGCTGCTGAAGTTTTTATACAGATATTGTGAGCCCTGTCTCTTAACTTAGGATAAACTGTATCTTCTTAGGGATCTTTAAGTCAAGAGTGAATAGTTTACTTCTAGGTAAGCGTGCCCTATCATCGGCCACATCATCGCTTACCATCAAGTGAGACAGTGGTCAAAAGCGAGCCTATCAATAAATAAACAAAAAAATCTTATGAGATAGTGTTCAACTGTGAGGTTACTTAAGAATAAGACATATACAGATGCAACAAAGCATTCTCAATCAGTGCACTAACATTTTTTTTAGATTTATGCTGATATAACAGACTGACCGTTTTTTTTTTTTCGTTTATTTACAACAACATTAATACATTGATGCTAACGTATTTACATACCAGCACAAACCATCGTGGGTTTAACAGCGGTATGTGAGAAGCGATAAACTCGGCGCAAAACACACTTTAGGCGAACAGTAGGTACATACATAGTCATCATTCTAAAGGTATATTCTAAGTACACTAGCTTCTACATTTTAAAAGTAATATCAATTTGGGTTAAAATGTTTTGAATCTAATTAATTTTACATTTCAGTTAAAAAATACTACACTATTTAGATGTGCAGCAACAAATAAATAATATTTATTACTGAATTTATTAAATATTATCTACTTAAATGGCGATGAAAGGGATGTAAAATGATTGAAAATAATTTGGTTTTTGAATACACCACAATTTATCTGCGGCGATCCTCCCATCCGATTATAATTTAGGTGTCTTCGGTGTGCTTCACCATCAACGATTGCATCACTGCTTACCATCAGGTGGGATTGAAGTCAAGCACTAGTTCATATCAATAAAAAATAATTTTATATCAACCTCATACGAGTAAGAACTACTACACTTAATTAGGGTTCCGTCAATATTATAAATACGGAACACGGACATTGAAAGAGGATGGAAAGGAAATAATTCCTGATTTGTACTCGTACTAATACGAGTGTCGCCGCTTGCCTCCCACTCTTAAACTCCACTACAGATAAGAAATATATACGGACACTACCAGACCACGCACATTTAGATCGCAAGTTTACTATTGGTGGTAGTCACACATGCAAGAAAGCAATTTAGGGCGACTAAAAGGTCGCTAATTTATATTGATGAAACATCTTTCATCTGTTCCCTAATTATAAACCATGTCACTCAAAAATAATCTCTACCTACCTACCTATGTAATAACTGAGTTCATTAAACTCCATTGAAACCCCGACCTAAATAACATACTGTAGAAAATTTTAACACGGACACACTGAAAACAGAAAGCTTATAAGAAAACGGGTCACTCATTCATTTAGTATTACAACTCAGTCGCCATTGTCTCGGCCCCATTCAGTCAAATTGTCATACCGTAATGTAATTTATCAAGGCGTTCGCGTCTCTCCCTTAGGGTGCTTTTTCACGTGAGATGTGCGAGGTAGCTAGAGTTTCAGAGCTGCGGGATTATACGAAGAAATTACTAAGAAAAGAAATAACAGATGAAACACGGGTAGGTTTTAGTTAGTGTAAATCTGACACGTGTTATTACTCCACCCAGAGCGAGTTTTCTTTTTAAAATTTTCAACCAAAAAAAAAAAACTAGTAAACGAGGACAAGATCCACTATTCCTAATAGCTCTCTCTCAAGTTTTTGCCCTATCCTTGCCTAGTACAGCTTAGGTGGAAATAGGCAAGCGGAGCTAGGTATACTGATAAAAAGCACGAAATGTGTACGAGGGATGCCAGTGAAGAATGTTTGTAAGGACACTTAAGACGGCTACTATACCATTACACAGCTACTCATTACATTATACAGATAAAGGTATCTCGCCGTTCGGCCGTCCGGTAATTATCCGGGCCGAGCCCAAGTTGTCGACGCGCATAGTATTACATTCGCACCACAAAGAGATCTTAAACCGTAGGGGCCCAACAAGGCCAAAGCCTACTGGGGCCATGTGTTCGCTTCGGAAAGGGAAACTTGGGGTCCTAGAACGCAAGGTAAATAAAGAAGGAATATAAGAGTGGGTTTTAGTCAGTAAAAAACACGCCCTCCCGCTCCGCCCTAGAAATCATTGGATGATTTTTCACCCATTGCACAGCTTCGTTACTCATCCTCTTACCACGCTAACTCCTCGTACAGGTTTATTGGAAGTAATCACACATTTTCACACCGCCGCTATCCAGCCTCGCACCGCTTTGTTACCTCGCAAATCTTTAATGGAAAAACGCCCTTAGGTATGAGGACGTTTACTCTGAAAACTCGTTTAAAACCTCGCTTTATGGTGTCATAATGAGTATAAAGGAGGTCTTTAGGTTTTGTATGGTCATTGTATAATTAGGTGTGGAAGCGAGGAAAGATTGGGCTTAGATATTAATATCTTTATGCGTGGTGTCCTGATGATTTTTTAATCTGTTTGCTTGTTTTATGTTTTAGATTAATTCCAAGAGTTTAGGATTAATTTATTTTTTGAAGTGGGAAATTATCTTATGTCTTTTCGCGCTCTAGAGTGGATGAGAGGGCGTGTCAGAATTTTACTGACTAAAACCGAATTTATGTTCTTTCAGTTTGCCTTTTGCGTGCAGGCATCGGCCCTGCTGGGTCCATACGGTTTTATTGATAACAAATTGTAGTGACAGCGGGCTCGCGCTCTTTACCGCACTAGTGCGGAAAACAGTAAATTGCGTGCATAAAAGCGGTAGGGATAGGAATGGGTTTTCGAGTAAGTGTATTGAATAAGTATTTATTTTACTTTCCTGTTGACTAACCCAAAAAAAAAAGAAATACATCATCAGACAATAGTGCAACCAGCTAACTTTGACCTCGCAACCTTTCCGCTGGCTGAACTTAACACATTTCCACCAAAGGTCAGCGTCCCGCTAATTCCTAATTACAATTCATAGAGCTATAAAATGAACATTCACAATCAGGACGTTTGGCGATTGTCGACAAAACGCAATTAACTTAATTGGGGAAGACTTCATTTGACTTTTACGACATTTTGTTTGTTTTTCTCGAGAAACCGTCGTTCGGGAAACGGATAGAGATGTAAAGGAATCGTGTTATTTGAAATTCTGGTTTCTGGGTTTTATTTTACGAAGCGTGAATGGTTGTTTTAAATAATTTCGTAATTGTATTCAGTTCTACTGCCAGTGGCTTTGAAAGTTGAAAATATTTACTCAGTGTTAAAGTAGCATTCTATTGGTAAAAGAATTTTTAAAATCGGTCTTGTGTTTTTGAGTTTATTTATTACAAAACTAAAATACAAATCTTTTCTCTTAAAATATAGTAAGTATAGGCTACGGTCGCCTCCTTCTGCGAAGCAGAAATGCTAGCAAAGAAGGCGGCCGCACGCGCGAGGGAACGGCCCTCACGCCCCAGCTGCTCGAATCCCGATTCCGATTTCCAGCCACCGTAGGCGCTAGCTTGCCGACGGTGAGCAATGGGTAGCTCGCCATCCGATCGTCTGGTAACCATACGGACCGAGCCCAAGTTGTCGACGGCGCGAAGTGTTTCACGCGCGCCTCAAGGAGGTAGTCAAGCAGGATCGAAGCCTACTGGGGTCATGAGTGATGCGAAAGAGAACCCCGGGGAACGAAGACAAAGAAGGAACAGGAATGGGTTTTAGTCAATAAAAGTCTGACACGCCCTCCCGCCCCACCCAAGGGCAGGAGATGTCATTAGATGATTTCCCACCTAAAAAAAAGTTAGTATAGGCTAACTTCTGCCAGCGGCTTTGCCCGCGTGAGAGGAAAAAATATAAAACCTATTATATAGTAAATCAATAATAAAAATCAATGTAAAAAATAAATTAATTTGATTTGTTATTATATAAGATAATAACAAATCAAATTATTATTTTTTTTGTTATCGAGTTAATATCCTGTTTTTTTTTTTATTAAACGGCGCTATACTCAGTACTACTACGCTTTCTATTTAGTTGTATTAAGTTTAAGGTTTTTTTATTATGTTTTTTATTCTACAGTAATTATAGTTAAATATAGGTAAGTTAAAAATATTCTATGAAACAACGAGGTAAATGACTTGCCTAACCCAGATATTTAGGAGAGCCTGTAGCAAGTAGTAAAATTAATTTTGATTTACCTTCAGCCTTCGATCAAGAACCTTTAGCCAATACTGTGATGACGACGGTCGAAAGTAATGGCGAATTAAGTTAGTTGGCTGTAACACATACACAATATGTAGTGGTAAGCAAAACCTTTGTTTTTTCTAACCTTTGCATTCTAGGACAACTGGTAATCTTTTCAGAAGTTGATAAGAGGCTTCAGCTTTGCTGGGCAAGGATCCCGTTGACGATTCGGGCTCGGTCCGGACGGTTATTGAACGGCCAGACGGCGAGCTACCCATTGCTCATCGCCCTTAAGCTCACGCCAACGGTAGCTGGTAGTTGGGGTCGGGGTATCGGCGGCTGGGGCTTGAGGATGTCCATTTCCTCACGCGTGTGACCGTTTCCTTTGCTAGCATTACTGCTTCGCAGAAGGATGCGACCGCCATCCAATCCCCCTCGCTCCGGGTCATGACTTGTACCAGGACTCAGGTTGCGTTAAGAATCTAATACGAAAACTACCCAAACGATCAAAATAGTACCTAGCTGTACGTACTTGTACGTACAACTATGTATTATTTTGTATATTATTTTATCTTTAGAAAAACACAAGTACCTAAGAACCAGTATATAAGACAACAAAAGGAATGGATCTCAAAAGATTGTTGTCCCTTAATAACAAAAATTTATTAATAACAAAAGAACAATAAAATCAAATAATAAGTATCTTAAAAATTGGGAACAACAGTGAAAAGCTAACGGAAAACCTATAAAATTACAATACGGCCTTTTCAATAAAAATCGAGACCTAATGAGCATTACAGTCAAAGACATCTAAATGGGCGTTGAAGACATAAAAATGCGAGTGATATAAAATTTAATACTTTGAATTATTATTATATTGAACCTTTGGAAGCCATCCGTTAATTTATTGATTTTTAATACAAAGAAATGAAATAGTGTATTTAAGGAGAGAATATTATATAATCATTTTTTTTTTATTCTTGTTAGTTTCGCGCTTGACCACTATCTCACCTGCCCCCCTAGCCAAGTTACAATCGTTTCGCTCGCGCCGAACGCCTCGAGTAGGCCACGCCTCCGATTCCTTTGTTCTGACGTCATCTCAATTCTCAGTCACGTGGTCAGAACACAGGAACACACAACACACGTCAAGATGTGTTTGTATGCTCTATGCACTAAAAGAAAATCGTTTTCTGAGAAAATATGAGCTGCGCATTACTCTATTGCAAATCTTGTTATGTTAAAATGACTGGACCTAACTTCGGTTTATTTTCGTAAATGTTTTTGGTGTTTACACGGTAATTATTTTGAATTCAATCATTATTGTAAACATTTCCAGAATATTTGCTGATTTTGTGATAACGTTATTGTTGAAAAGCTTAACCATCTTTTATCACACACTTTTTTTTTTTTTTAAGGTGGGAAATCATCCAAATGACTTCTCGCGCTCTGGGTGGAGCGCGAGGGCGTGTCAGACTTTTACTGACTAAAACCAAACCTGTATCCTTCAATTACCCTTTGCGTCCTAGGACTACGGGTTTCCCTTTCAGAAATTCTCCGCGGTCCTAGTTAGCGGGCATCGGCCCTGCTGGGCCCCTACGGTTTTGTGATAACGTTATTGTTGAAAAGCTTAACCTTCTTTTATCACACACTGAGGCTCTACCACGAGCTCATAACGTGATCCATATTCCGAACTGTTAAAGGAATGGAGCTATACAGGATGTATAGCTCCATCATTCTTTTTGCTCGTACGACTAACATTTTAACATATCATGGTAAGGCCCCTAGCCACCTACCGAGCGAATTTATATAAATTTTGTCAAATTTAATTTGCGTGTTTGCTATTCAAAGTCAGATGGCGTCACCGAGATATAGGATGACAGTTCTTCTAAGACATTTTCTTCTAATAGCCGCTCTATTGTATCTCTTTAAATCTCTTCGATTGACACGATAGGGGCTTGTGTTTTATATAATATGTATATTATAATGTAAAATGAGGTGAAGTGTAAAAACCGGGCAAGTGCGAGTCGGACTCGTGCACTGAGGGTTCCGTACAAACTTACCTATGAAACCAGTTCAATTTCCGAATTGAGTTACGAAGATTTTTTCCAATCGAAAAAAAAATATTTATGGTGTCGTAACTGCAAATTAGGAGTTTTCTGATTTTTTCCTATACTTGTGCTATGAGACCTTGCTTCATGCTAAATTCCAGGATTCTGGGTCAACGGGAAGTACCCTATGGATTTTGATTCCCTTGAGAGAGTCGAAATTTACGTTTTTGCGACTTACATGGCCGTATGTATTTTTTCGTTTACTCAGAAGTTTGATTTAGTATATGGTTTTAATTTCAACTCGATACCTTAACGCATTCCGGAGATAAAGGGACTGACAGACAGATAGACAGACAGGCCGACGGACAATAAAGTGATCCTATAAGGATTCAGTTTTTTTCCTTTTGGGGTTCAAAACTGTAAAAAGCTACAGAGACTTATAACATTCTTCTCTTTCATGTGTGAAACGTACCTAAACGTGGTGCGTCCTTAAAATTTCTCTATCAATTCTTGTCCGATCCGAAAATAGAAAAGCGAAAAGCACTGACGACGTTGTGATATTGTACTTTGTTCTTTTTTATTTTACTTTGTGTTTATAACCGTTGTGCTGGCTGTCCCGAATAAAAACATTTCTATTCTATTCTATATATTTTTATTAAAATACTTAAAAACTTAAAATAACAACTCATAATTAAGATATGATAACTATCAAACTATCAACTAACTTTGAAACAGGAAACTTTATTGGTTGTACCTTTTTTCAAATCATAGAAATTTTTGGGCACGCCATAATTATAGTGGTTGAGGAGTGGCTGAAAAGACAACACGGCGTCCTTACCTTCCGCATGACGCAGGTTCTCACCGGACATGGTAAGTTCGGGAGGTTCCTGCACCGGATTCGTACGGAAGAAACGCCCGGGTGTCACCATTGTGTGGACCGCCCGGAAGACACGGTGGAGCATACGTTAGAGATTTGCCCAGCTTGGGCAGAACACTGCCGTGTCCTTGTGGGGGCCTCCTCTCGCGCTGGACCCTGGTACAGGCCATGGTACGGAGCGAGGAGGAGTAGCAGGCGGTTCCCTCCTTCTGCGAAGCAGTAATGCTAGCTAAGGAGGTGGCCGCATGCGCGAGGGAATGGCCCTCGCGTCCCAGTCGCGCGTAGTGTTCCACGCGCGTCTCAAAGGGATGTCAGCAAATCGTAGGGTTCCAGCAGGGTCGAAGCCTACTAGGGGCCATGGGTTAAGTGAAAATGAACCCCCAGGGCCCTGGAAATATGGCAACGAAGGAACAGGAGTGGGTTTTTAGTCAGTAAAAGTCTGACACTATCTCCCGTTCCGCCCAAGAGCGGGGGATGTCATTAGATGATTTTCCCACCAGAAAAAAAAAACCTTAAAAAAAAACACCAATTTTATTCTTTATTTTTCCAAATAATGGCGTTCCTTTGGTGGTAAAGACCGTCATTACAATTTTACGTATATGACACAACACTAAAAATTTTAGTCTCTTGTCTTGATCCGATAAACCACAATATGTTAAAAACAAGTCTCTCAAACATTTACTACCTTGACAACAATTTTATATTGCGCAAGGTGTGTACCTTGACTACCTGAAAATGCAGTCAGGAAAATAAAAGGGGAAAATTCCAAATCGTATCGTAGAATTTCCTGCAAATATGGCAGAAACATTTGGTAGAAAGAAACAAAGGACTCGAACGTAGAAGGCCAAAACACAAAGTAAAATAATTTGCTCGCCGCCTAACTTCAACATTGTCGAAAACTAACTCCGACACAACTATTTTAATGGGGAATGTTTCTGACATCGCTATCTCTAGTCTGAAACTACATGTCACACCTCCCCTTTTAACATATCCTCATTCTAATTAGAATGAGAGAGATAGATGATATATTCAGGCGACGAATGCGAACGGAAATTGAGTGGACCCTTTTCACTTTAACGCCAAACCTCACTAAGTCTCGGATAAAGAAACTTTCGGGTTGTAAATGTTTGAAATATTTACAAAAAGTGTTTCCTGGTCGAATAGTTTGCTGTCAAAGTGTCATAGCTGTTTTCCTTTTAGTATATCGTTTTATGTCGACATTTAGCCTTTAAAAGGACAATGCTCAGAGGAATACTCACATCGCTTCAGTAAATTGGACAAAGTTTGCGACAGTGGATATAATTTTGGATTTGGGAGCGTTGTTTTTTATTTATACGAGTTTACTTTGGTTTTAAAAGTAAAATTAAAACAGCTTTCTAATTAGATAAGGGTTTTTCAATCTAAAAAACAAAAAACAATTTAAAAAAATGCAATATAAAAGTGGGCGATTAACCTTTTAGCTGCCTTAGGAATTATAACTTTTAAATTACAAACTAAAGATAAATAAATATTAAATAATATACGATTAACCTTTTAGCTGCCTTAGGAATTATAACTTTTAAATTACAAACTAAAGATAAATAAATATAATTATACGTACAACCAAGGAGAACAACTGCTAATTTTTTGGCTGATTAAAAAAATCGGTTTCGATTAATCTGGATCAAAAATTTTAAAGGACAGGGATTGTACCTATGTCCTAAAAAATGTTGTTATTTGAGTATCATTGTTAGTTGTTAATATTTTAAAATTTTCAAACATTATATTCATGCTTAATTATGGTCAGTGTTTCTGCACTGCCTCCCTAGCCAAGTTACAACCGTTTCGTTTCGATTCTCTTTTCGTTGATCGCCTCGAGTCGGCCACGCCTCCTATACCTTTGTTCTGACGTCATCTCAACGGTCAGTCACGTGGTCAGAAAAAAGGAATAGGAAGCGTGGCCGACTCGAGGTGATCAACGAAAAGTGAATCGAAACGAAACGATTGTAACTTGGCTGTAACAACAAGAAGTAATAATAATTTATTAGAGTTTGGCGCAACACAACTAGGGCAGGAAGATGATGATCCTCGTATATGCATTTTTCGAAACAAGTTCAACATTTTAATATCAGTACAACGCGAAAACAAGCCACACTTTTCAAAATAAAACGCCTCCATAATTTGTCGGTCATTAAAAAACAAACTTCAGTACCAACAGTGGGCGCAAATGACGCTATGCACGAAACAAACGGCCAGCGGATGAGTCTCGGAGTCACGGACCACAAATTGTTTTTGTGGTAACCCTAATTATTTCCACTTGATGGTTTTATCTGTAGATAGAGAATTTGGAAGAGACTACATTATAATTATTAAGAAATATTTAAGGTTTTGATAATTGGTTGCTAATCTATATATCTATATATATAAAAGGAGAAACTGACTGACTGACATATCAACGCACAGCCAAAACTACTGGGATTAGAAACCTGGAATTTTGCACAAGGCTTCCTCTTATGACGCAGGCGAGCACTAAGAGAGGATTTCCCAAAATTCATCCCTTAAAAAGATGTAAAGGGGGTCCATAGTTTGTATGGAGAAACCTACTTTTACGCAGGCGAAGCCGCTGGCTGAAGCTAGTATAGCATAAAAGCGAAATACCACTCACTGATTAATCACGAAATCTCAGAAACCACAACACCTACAAACTTAAAATTTGGCAGGTAGGATCCTTATAGGGTGAAGACATCCGCTAAGAACGGATTATCCGAAATTCAAAGATGAAACGGGGGTCTAAAGTTTGTATAGAGAAGCCTACTTTCACGCCGGCGAAGCCACTGGCAGAAACTAGTAAGATATGTTATTGAGGACTTTAAGGACTCAGTGATAGGGTTGACAGTCCGGATGGTTACCGGACGGCCAAAGGAAGTGCTACCCATTTCTCGCCGTCCGCAAGCCTACGCCTATGGTGGATGGAAATTGGGATCGGGATCCCGGCGGCTGGGGTGTGAGGGCCGTTCCCTCCTCGCTCCGGACCATTGCCTGTACCAGGGCCCGTTGCAAGAGGTCGTTGCCGCTGATCACCCCCATGAGAACGCAGCGGTGCTCTGCCCAAACGCGATTATAGTAAGCACATAAATGAAAATATCTAGAATTATTTTATTTCACACAATAGTAAATTGAAATAAGGAGTAAAACTCCTTTGCAAGGCTTAATTGTGTATCAAATAAAACTAAACATAAAAAAAAAACAGAAATGATAATGCAGACAAACTCTTTTTCAAATGCATATATTTTATTTCTCTCTTCAGCTACTCTCATCCTCTACGGCTGTAGAATTGTTCAAAAGAGTTACGATGGCCCTGAAAAGCAAATGAAAACAAAAACACGGGTGAATTTTAGTCAGTGAAAATTTGATAGTCCCTTTCACTTTACTCAGAGCTGAAGAAGCTACTCATATATTGACTGACCTGTTGGTCTTCGATTCCCACCCAGGACAAATATTTGTGTGATGAGCAGATGAGCACAATGATTTGTTTAGTGTCTGGGTGTAATTAATCTATAAAATGTGTGTTTTTAGAAATATTTAAGTATGTTTATTAGTTGTCTAGTACACATAACACAAGCTCTGCTTAGCTTGGGACTAGACGGCGTTGTGTGATAGTTGTGTGAATAGCATAGCATAGCATAGTCGGCCATATAATGTTCCCACTGCTGGGACTCAGGCCTCTTCTCTAGGAGAGGGGATGAGCAATAATCCACCACCCGGGCCCAGTGCGGGTTGGTGGATGGATGTGTCATGTCTTCGAATTTTTGGTTCTAGAAGATTTCCTCACGATGTTTTCCTCCACCGTTTTGAGAGCAGTGGTGATGAAATAAATTATGTTATGAATTATGTTGTGTGAATATATTATATTATTATATCCAACTAAACAAGACTGGGCACGCCTTAATTATGGCGATAAGTCCCCTCTTTGAGGAGTGGCTGGAAAGACCTCACGGCGTCCTTACTTACCGCATGACGCAGGTCCTCACCGGACATGGTAAGTTTGGGAAGTTCCTGTACCGGATCCGTGCAGAAGAGACGCCCGGGTGCCACCATTGTGTGGACCGCCCGGAGGACACGGTGGAGCACACGGTAGAGGTGTGCCCCGCTTGGGCAGAGCACCGTCGTGTCCTCGTGAGGGCGATCGGCGGCAGCGATCTCTCGCGCCGGGCCTTGGTACAGGCCATGGTCCGGAGCGAGGAGGAGTGGCAGGCGGTCGCCTCCTTCTGCGAAGCAGTAATGCTAGCAAAGGAGGCGGCCGATCGCGTGAGGCAACGGCAACGGTCCTTACGCCCCAACCGCCGCCGGGATTCCGATCCCGATTTCCGGCCACCGTAGGCGCGGGCTTGCGGACGGCGAGCAATGGGTGGCTCGCCGTCCGATCGTCCGGTAACCGTCCGGACCGAGCCCAAGTCGTCGACGGCGCGTAGTGTTCCACGCGCGCCTCAAGGAGATGTCAGCAACCGTAGGGGCCCAACAGGGTCGAAGCCTACTGGGGCCATGGGTGATGCGAAAGAGATCCCCGGGGCCCTGGAAAACAAATGGCAAAGAAGGAACAGGAGTGGGTTTTTAGTCAGTAAAAGTCTGACACTATCTCCCGCTCCGCCCAAGAGCGGGGGATGTCATGAGATGATTTTCCCACCCGAAAAAAAAAAAAAAAAAAAAAAAAAAAAAACTAAACAAGACAAAAAATAAACTCTAGAGCGGGTACCTTATAAATAAATCCAACTGATCTGGTTATCCCAGAAAGAGTAGCTTAAACACATTAGTAATTCACTTGTACACTTTGTACAGTCACATATGAAGCAGGTTAAAATACATTGTCTTTAGGGACCAAGTGAGAACAAATGACGAGAATTCATTATCTTTAAATTCGTCCATTCCTTGTAAGGTTCTACATCTGCAATTTCCACTCTTAGCGCGTTGCAAACTCAGCCACTATATCCAATAAAGATGCAAGCTTGTCAGCGTTTATAGTTCCCATTTTTGTTCTCTAGTTTATTTTAAAAGAGTGGCGAAATATGTACGAGTATGTGTATGGGTTTATGAGCCTTATTTCCGTGAGTCTTTCCTGAATGTGTTTTAAGAAAAACAAAGGAAGATAGACTTCAAAATGCATTATTAATTTAATGCTACCAATTGGATATTTGAATCAATTTTTATTGTTATTTGTATCAAAAAGTATCTTTTTCCGAAATCGCAAATAGAAAGAATTTTTCAAATCTGTAAAATATTAAACAAGTTAGAAACCTCTCTAATCTCGAAGGGAAAAAAAAACAGAGTAAGGATCATCATCATCATCATCATCATTTCAGCCGATAGACGTCCACTGTTCAACAAGCGACACTTGGGGGAGGCCTATGTCCAACAATGGACGTCTTTTGGTTGAAATGATGATGATGGTGATGATGATTGTAGAAAAAACAGATGCAGGTTAATACCCAATTCACGAATTTTTAAATTAGCTCAGGTTAGTCTATATTAGAGGCCATCCATGAATTACTTTACACGAATTTCACAATTGTTATTGTCACAGCTGGTCATGTTTATGAAACTTCCCCTCCCTAGTGTGACGTCACATACATGATTAAATTAAAGCAACAGTTCCAAAATTAGTTTTTGAACTCACCAACAAAACAATTTGAACCTTACAGACATACAGATACAGTTGGAAATATTTTTAAGATTTTCGTTAACAGTTAGGATTTTGCGTTTTAATACTCAGATATAGATTTTTAAATATGCTGTCGTGGAACATATGACTCCTAATGCTCGTCACGCTTCGTTGAAGTAGGTGTGATGTAGTATATACAATTATGCAAACCAGATTCGTAATAACATACCAATCTAAGGACTCAAACGTAAAACTGCGATACGACGACGCATTGTAATAAACCACGAGCCCACACGTTGCATCGCAAAAACTTACGAATTGATTCGCATCACATATTGTATGATCGAAATCGCATCGCACCGCAGTTTTATAGCAATTCTGCAGCCATATATGAGCTGGTGCTGCAAAATACCAACTAACTGCTTCGAATTTAGCGGAGAAGCGTGCGAAGAGGCTAATTGGTGATCCAGATTTGGTTAAGACCAATCAACAAAGCCTGGAGAATAGGTGTAGGGTAGCCAGCCTTTCGATATTTTATAGGATGCATTTTGGAGAGTGTGCGTGGGAATTACATGACTTGATTCCGCCATCGCCTTTCTACCATCGGACATCCCGACGTACGGCGAGTAACCACCCGTACCCAGTTGACTTTTCTACGGTCCAGACTAAGTGTTTTGCTTCGTCGTATATACTGCGTACATCGAAAGATTGGAACAATTGGCCCTGCAGTCTTCCCGTCTAATTATAATTTAGGTGTCTTCAAGGCTAAAGTGAATAGACTCTCAATAAACCAGTGCATAGTGATTGCATTACTGTTTACCATCAGGTGGAATACCAGTCAAGCACTAGTTTACGTCATTATAAAAAGTTGTACTGTAATTTGAAAAGAAAAAACTAGACGAAATCTGCACTACTTATTTTATCCACCTCTGTAGACAACGGTAAATCATTTCATTCAACAAAATTTCGGGGAACATCTACTTCCTTATAATCAAAGCAAGCAAAGTATCCTATCTCCAGAGAATTCAGTTCCTTTACTCCGCTGATTGCTCATCTCAGAACAAAATGAAAATTCAAATAGGTATTGTTAACTCAATCAATACTGGGTCTCGGAAATCCTTTAAGAAAGATTACAAACCCAAAAGCTCCAAGTTTGGTCCCGTAGCGACCGCTTACTACACTAATGGGCTATAGGAAGGCATTTTCAATTTTACCTGAGAATTTACATACCCAATGAGATTGAGTCTTGATGGCATTTCGACGTTGATCTTAGAATTTGCATAAAAGTGAAAAAAAGGACGAGAGCTGTTTGCCTTTTAGAATATTTAATTAAAGGGACGAGCACCAGCGTTGTTTCTGGTCGTGTTTTATCAGCATTTTTTTCTGTTTTAAACCTTAAAAAAATGAAAAAAAAATGAAGGTATCAGAACATATCATCATGATTGTCGGGGAAGTGTTAGATTATGTAACTTTCTAGGTTATAATTGACTTTTTTTTAGGGTTCCGTACCTCAAAAGAAAAAAAACGGAACCCTTATAGAATTGTTTTGTTTTCCGTACGTCTGTCTGTCTGTCAAGGCCCTTTATCTCGGGAACGCGTGAAGATATCGAGTTGAAATTAAAACCATATACTCAAGTCTGCAGTCCCTTGAAGCTGTGAAAAAACCAAACTTCTAAGTTAACGTTAAAAAAGATACGGCTGTTTATGTTGCAAAAAACGTGTATTTCGACACACTCAAGGGAATCAAAATTCATACCGTACTTCCCGTTTACCTAGAATACTGAAATTTAGCATGTAGTAAGATTTTATAGTACAAGTATAGGAAAAAATCTGAAAAGTGTGAATTTGTAGTTGCGCCACAAAAAAAAAATATTTTTTTGCGATTCGGTAAAATCTTGGTACGAGTAACTCAATTCGGGAATTGAACTGTTTTCATAGGTAAGTTTGTACAGAACCCTTAGTGCGCGAGTCCGACTCGCACTTGCATGCTTTTTTTTTAGGTGGGAAAATAATCTGAGAACAAATCGCGCTCTTGGGCGGAGCGGGAGATAGTGTCAGACTTTTACTGACTAAAAACTCACTCCTGTTCCTTCATTGCGACACCCGGGCGTCGCTTCCGCACGAATCCGGTGCAGGAACTTCCCGAACTTACCATGTTCGGTAAGAACCTGCGTCATGCGGAAGGTGAGGACGCCGTGAGGTCGTTCCAACCACGCCTCAAAGAGAGGACTTACCGCCATAATTGTGGCGTGCCCTAGGCTTACGTTAGACCACTATCTCACCTGATGGTAACCGATGATGTGGCCGACGACTTATTTTTAGGATCGATCTTCTTTATAAAGAAAACTATTTGGCTTGTTATTATTATATTATTAATCTTTAAACCCATCCTGTCATCATCACCATTTTTCTCTGTTAGTCCTTATCTCAATAATTTAACCCTTTTGTAATCATACTATCTCTTACACTACATTTCTTTTTCACTATAGTTCCTGTGACCATCTGTTTTTTAAATACACATAATATTGTGCTATATTTACACTGATCCAGCCAGCCATCGACTAAATAAAAGGACGTGACTTTTTAGAAAGAAAGAAAGAAATGCGTGCGTCTCGCATCCCTCTGATTCCCGCAACTCTTACCAGGTCATCGGTCTACTTCGTAGGAGGCCTTCCAAAGCTGCGTCTTCCGGTCTCCACTTCAGAACCTTTCGGCTCCAAAGGCCATCTGTTCTGCGAGCAATGTGCCTTGCCTATTACTACTTAAGTTTGACGATTCTTCGTCTTATGACCATAATCCCAACTATTTCTTACCAATTACAAACTACAAAAAAAAAAAACTGAATTTGTTCCGACTTCGTCTAAATGGCTCGCAGATTCCTTTGCGATACAGAATACAAATGATTCGTTCAAAGCGTCTAGTACTGCGTTGATTTTATCTCGCTGTCTGTCTGTCTGAGTAATTAAAATATGCACTTTATTTAATGCTAATTTCATTGCAGTATTTGAGCTTTGAATATCTTTATAAACTGAGTAGAGTGTTGAAATATGAAATAAGTAATTTCTGGAATCGGAAAGTTATAAGAGAGAAATAACAAATAATAGAGAGAGAAATAATAAATACTGACAAATGCTTGCACTGACTGGACAGGTCCGCTCAGAACTGTGTGGTTCTATCTTCAAAAGATCATCTCAGACTCTAATCTGCATGGTTCACATATAATTTGACCATTAAACGTTTGTTGTATGGACTTCAAAAAATTCTTTGACCCCTGTGTTTGTTTCGGTGTTTCTTCTCAGTGTTGTCAGCTAGTAAACACCGGTTTCATCTAGTTTAAATTGACAAAAAAAAAATGACGTGTAAGTCTTTTTAAAAAACCTAATTGCAAAATAAATATCATTTATCATAATCCTTTGTCCTATATTCCGTAGATAAAGTAATAAGCAGAGGTCGGAATTATGTAGAGTTATTTATGTGCTTACACTGATTTCATACAGCGAAAGAATAAAGTGGATATGCCACAAATCCCGAGATTGATTTTAAAGAGCAGATTTTTTATAACATTATCAGAAATATAGCAGAAAAAAATTCTTCCTGCATTAATGATGGGGAAGAGGAAGTGTATAAATTTGCTAACCTCACCTCAGTTGACGTAGAATGATCTTTTTTAATGTACGAGTGGATTTTAGACGTTCGGGGAAATTCATTGAAGCCACAAAATATTAAAAAGCTACTAGTAATATACTCATCTATCTCTGAGGTTTTTATTATTATTTAATGGTATGGATATTGTTGGCCACACGGGAGTGTCCATTAGAAATCCCGGGAAGATCCATATTAATATCAATATTTCGATGCAAGTACAAAAATAACTCTACCTAATTTCAACCACTGGATGTGGATAAACGTGTGAACTTGTGTGAATAAAAAACTTAGTAGCTGATCTGTTCAAGTAATCCTCCTTTTAAATTATACGTCTGAAAGTCTACATGTGGATGGATGTTTAGATATTTGTTACACGAGTACAATGCCTAAATGGATGATGCGAGATAGATTGAAAGTCATCATTATCATCCGCGGCCATGGAACGTGAAGGGCAGCTGAAGGAACACAGGTGGGTGTGGTCGGTAAAAGTCTGATACTTTGCCAACCAATGTTGGGGAAGATTTTGGAAAAACTCAACACTCGAAAAAAAAAGAAACGAATTGAAATGAATGGGATTTTTATAAAAAAAGTAAACCATAGTACTTAGGATTAAGAATAATTTAATCCTAGTAGTACTTCCATTCTTTTCGAAACCTGGGTACTTTACCAGGGTACTTTGCGTGGAAAAAGGTACTAGAAAAAACGGGTAAAAAAAATTATTAAAGTCCAGCATATTTCATCAGTTCAACAAAAAACATTTTCTTCAAAATAATTTCAATCAGTCAGGCATCAGTAGTAAAAGTTGTTAAATAAACAATTCGCCAAAAAACTACTTTTTAGACAGTCTATTTCCAACAGTAGACGACTTTCACATGAAATAATAATAATAATATTCCACAACTTTCACACAACGCCATCTAGGTCCAAACTTAGAAGAGCTTGTGTTATGAGCACTAGACAACTGATAAACATACATAAATGTTTCAAAATATATATGTCGGGGATTATGACAAATTAGCGATAATAAGACACTCAATTGATTCCTTAGTACCGGGTGACACGTTGTGACGTTGTAGACGTCACGTGAGCGTAATCGTTTGGAGGGGTGACATTTACGAATGTCAGTCTTGGGCGATCCGCCGAGCGGTGCCGACGCTTCTAACGATTTTACTGGTTCTCTTAGATTAAGATATTCCTAAGTCTGTAATGGCGTAATAATAATATGTACTGTGAAATAAAAGTGATCGTGATGTGAATTGTTACTTTAATTCTACGTCATGAACCCTCAACCAGAAAACCTTACTAATGACGGCTGTGGCCCTCGCTACGTCCCCGTCAGGAGGCGTGGCAAGCGGTCCAACCGGGGCCCTTGACATCGGACCCGACGTCGGGGTGCCTAATAGATGATGACGATTATAGAGCAAGTGGCTCCATGAGTATGATGACGGCTGTGCCGCTGCGTGCGCCTTTATATACATATTATAAATAAATTACACCCAGAAACAAATAATTGTCTTGGGTGGGAATCAAACCCACAATCTCTGACATAGTAGTCAGGGCCACTGATCACTGAACCAACAAGCCCGTGACGATGATATAGACCGCCTTATAACATTTCTACTGCTAGGACTCAGGCCTCCTCTAGGAGATGAAATGGGCTGTAATCTACCGCGGGATGATTCTTAGGATATATCCTTGTTTGCAAGTCTGTCGGTTTTAACCTAAACCGTCTTTGGCCACTATCAAGGGGTACAAGGTCGAACAACTTTATCTTTGACCGCAAGAACCCTTTAGCGCTAAAGGGTTAAGATAACCCTCGCTGTCTTACAACCCCCAACCGGCAGGTCGCGTACTATAACTCGTTTTAAAGCGTCTTGAGAATCGGATCAGATCACTTTAAAGGTTGAACTAGTTTCGGGCTGAATACAACCGTCTATACAAAGGGTATAAACTTGTTTACACGATCCGATATTGTAGCATTTTAGGGTTGGATTCAATTTGGTATATTTGTGTTTGATGATGCTGTTTATTTTCGGATTTAAGGGTTGATGCCCCGTCTGCATGTAATCAGATCGGCGAAGACCTTTTGCATTTGTTTGTTTTATTTGTCTTTTCTCGATTTCTTTCATTGTTTTGAGTGGTGGTGCAAATTTGATTAGTAAGTTTACGTTGATGCAAATGGAAATTCATTATCGATTAAATTTTTCTACGTGGTATCTAGATATTTGTGTGGACATTCTATCAGTAGAATTTGCATTGCGAGACCTGGATTCAAATAAATTTCTAAATACCTAATTTATATTGAAAACATGCTTGTTGCTGCATTTAACCCAATCAATGTTGGGTGGAAAAGCTAAGTAGACGATAAGACTGCTTTCTGGCAGACTTTAAGGTAGAACTACATTGTGTACACGTAGGCTACGTACGCCGATCTGGGCGCGTCGTTCTCCATACATTTTATATGGCAACTAGAATTGTAGAGCTACAATGCAATGTGGCTTTCGCTACGTCCCCGTCAAGGGGCGTGGCAGGCGGCTTCAGGGCTTCGCCCTCTGGCCGCGGAGTCCTGCCGGGGTCCGTTACTACGGACCCGTCATCGGGGTGCCTATTAGGCGATGGCATTTTAAGAGCGCGTCTCTATGTGTTTATGTTTGTATGTGTATACTGTAGGCACGTCACGACGCTGTTGCACACAGCGCCGACTCTTCACGACATACCGGCGGTCAGACCCCGCCAGGTGAGACCCCTAGGGGAAGCTCGGCGGGAGACGACCAGCGACGAGTATGCCGACTTTTTACGGACCTACAGTAGGAGATGTGACCCCCGTCTAACCCGCTTCCAGAGCGAGCCGGTTACGGTTCAGACTGCAGGGACGTTTTCTGTGTGTGTGTGAGCGGCATTGTATTGTGTTACATCGCTCAGTGCACGTGCACCGAATAGTTAGCTTGCGCTATCTTTTCGGTGCGTGAGTCTAGCGCGTGTAGAGAGGTGAATGTATGGTCGACTCGCGTCGTGCCTATATTAACTTAGCACACGACGTTTGTCGGGGTGCGTGTGTAGAGCTACATTACACCCACGCGACGTTACGTACAACACAGGCAGCCCACGTCTAAGGTTATACCATTACCTTTTGGCATAGATGCCTTTAACAATGGGCTGGCCAATAAGATACCTGAGTAAGTCCAAATCACCTTTCGTTGGCGATGTTGCGTTCATTTTGGCGGTTCGAACATTGATGTCATTTATTATTATTGTTCCGAAGAGTTACCACGGTCGTAGAACGCATAGGCCAACTGAAGGAACACGGTTGGATTTTAGTCAGTAAATGTCTGACAATCCACCTAGAGGGGAAGATGTCATTTGATGACTTTTTTAATATGATTATTTTTATTGTGCTTGCGGGTAAAATATTGACTGGTCTACACTGTTCTTACATAACATCTATTAATACTGTAATATGGAAATACACAGTATTAGTAGATGTTAATGTGAAAAAGTGGATGTTAATCAACCACTTATTTAAGAGTAACCATGGAGTTTCTTGTCGGTTCTTTTCCATAGGAAACGACCAATTGGGAACCGAGCACTAGCTTCTGATGTTTTATAAGGGCCCATGTGAAATAAAAATGTTTGAATTGAACTGAATTTAAATTAAATTGATGATTTGCCTCTTGCGAATAAAGGTGGAATTCTGTAGTTTATTTATTTATTTATAATTTATTAATTGCTTGCTATACTTACAGTATGCACCAAAGCGTATAACAAGCCAACAAACTAACCGCCTTGGTAATAAGCCGTAAGTTCATATACATACGAATATACGTAACATTTTCATTCGCAATATTAACCGTATAACTTAGACTGCAGCACCACATAGACATACATATATAAGTAGTATGTACATACAATAGTACATTTATGCAGTTCTGACAAAGGACACAGATGCGCTATTGTGATTATCTCAAGCTAGTCGTAAGGCGCAAATGGATTGCTGGTAAACTGGTTATTGCTTGAGAATGTGTAGGAATAGTTATATGTGTAAACTTACAAACGGCGGCTGTACTGGTTTTTCAGATGATGTCATTGATCGCAGTCATTGATTTTTAGGGTTCCATACCTCTAAAGGAAAAAACGGAACCCTTATAGGATCACTTTGTTGTCCGTCTGTCTGTCTGTCTGTCAAGACCCTTTATCTCGAGCACGCGTAGAGGTATCGAGTTGAAATTGAAACCATATACTTAGGTCTGCGGTCCCTTAAAGCTGTGGAAAAATTAAACTTGGAAGGTAACGAAAAAAAAAGATACAGCCGTTTATGTTGCAAGAAACGATTTCGACACTCTCAAGGGAATCAAAACTCAAACGGTACTTCTCGTTGTCCTAGAATCCTGAAATTTGGCATGAAGTAAGGTCTCAAAGCATAAGTATAGGAAAACTAACTGAAAACTGTAAATTTGTAGTTACGTCACAAAAAAAAACTTTTCTGCGATTCATAAAAATCTTTGAGACTCGATTCGGAAATTGAACTCTTTTTATAAATAAATTTGTACGGAACCCTCAGTGCGCGAGTCCGACTCGCACTTGCCCGTTGTTTTTTGCTTAGTGCAGTTCATAATTAGCTGGTTCAAAATTCAAATCTTTTTATTTCTCATAGGCCTACATGGGCACTTTTAAAACGTCAGAAGCTAGTGCACGGTTCCAATTGGCCGTTTCCTATGGAGAAAATACATGGTTACTCTTTTAAAAAAATGATTGGTTTTACAATATTTCTGTATTAAAATATTAATTGGTATGTAAGGACAGTGTAGATCATTCATTGTTGTACCCAGAAATACAATAAAAATAATAGTAAAATAGTGGGTAAAAATAAAAAGTAGAGTCTACAGTGTTCTCATATTTACACAAAAAGGGGCTATATATTAAAAAAAAAAACTGGGCAAGTGCGAGTCGGACTCGCGCACTGAGGGTTCCGTACAAACTTACATATGTAAATAATTCAAATCCTGAATGATGTCTCGAAGATTTTTCCGAATCGCAAAAAAGGTTTTTTTTTTATGACGTAACAACAAATTTACGTTTTCAGATTTATTCCTATAGGTACATGTGCTATAATGTCCTTGCTTTATGCCTTTCAGGATTCTAGGTCAACGGGAAGTACCCGATGAATTTTGATTCCTTTGGGTGTGTCGAAATGTTTTTACGACACAAACGGCCCTATCTTTTTTTTCTTTAACTTACAGGTTTGATTTTTTCACAGCTTCAAGAGACCGCAGATTTGAGTACATGAGTTAATGATTTTAATTATAAGTCGATACCTCCATCCGTTCTCGATATTAAGGGTCTTGACAGACAGACAGACAACAAATTAAACCTTTTAGGGTTCCGTTTTTTTTCTTTTGAGGTACGGAACTCTAAAAAACTTATGTTTAAATTAGTGATGATTGAATAAAAGTCTAAATAATTTAGAAATATTGCAAAAGCAATGTAATAAAAAATAAAAATAAAATTAAAACAAAGATGAAGTATTTAATAAACACATTTGTACACAATAATGCAGTTAATGAGTTACAAGGGCAGCCACATGTGCAAAAGCAGCCACTGCCAAACAAGCTTATCTCCAACACAGTATTTAACCTTGTATTACGCTTTTTTTTATTAAGGACACAATTGATATAAGTTTATGTTGTTGGTTATATGTTAATAAGGAAAACGCTAGACCTCTCAAAATGTCAATAAATGTAAATGTGCCAATCGGATCAATAGTAGTCCCAGGTAAAGGACATATAACTGTCTTACATAGACGACGTCGAGGTACAAAATCGAGTAGCTTATAGGAAAACAATAGTGCGTATCACATTACGACACTGTCTCGTGCGAGTTTCTTGGCACACAGTTGGTACTGTTACGCTCAGTTAAGTCTTACAGTTCTCGTAAGATTTTAGTCTTTGTATAGTCTGAAAGCTGGGCGTCACGATGCGTTGCGATGCGGCGCCGCAACGCATCGTGTGACCCGGCCCTGAAGCAGATGACGAAGTCTACAACTACGTCACTAACACAAAGTATTTAATGCCTGCAGTAAGCAGTGGTCTATTTTAATTACCTTCGTGTTTGTCTTATTTTTTGTTTAATCCTGTTAAAGTCTTTTGTGTATTGAACATTGACGATCGCAGTTTTATAGGTGATGATAATAGTTGTTATACTGGGTGTCTAAAAAAAAAACACTACTGTAGATGAATCAAAAAATCGATGCCCTCTTTGTAACTTCAAGATGTTGTTTGACACTGACCATCGGCTATGACTTCTTCCGCTCTACGACGGAGCGAGAAAGCGAGTCAGACTTTTATTGACTAAAACACATCTGACTTGTAGATATGTTCTTTCTTTGCCATACGTTCCAGGACCACCGGGTTTCCCTTTCGGAAGTGAACTCATGACTCCAGTAAGGCTTTGGCCCTGTTAGGCGCCTACGGTTTTGTTAATTCACCTTAACGCACTGATTCGTAAAACTGATTTAAGAACCGAATAAAACAAGCCTCTATGCAAATCACGGACTAGGTACAGGTGTATAACCTTCGTCTTATAATTAAAACTTTTTATCTGCCCGACTTCTGCTCTTTAAGTTCATTCGTAATGTTAGAGATTTGCATTTAAAGATGGCGCCGGTGTTCAGGCTGAGTCTCCAATTAAGTTAAGCAGGTTTTAATTTTATTTTAAAAGTCTATGATTTTTATGAGGCACAAATTCCTCGGATTTTTTTTATTAACATAAAAGGTTTTAAAAAATTTCATCCTTACAATTATTTAACTAGAATATAATTATACTACACTAATAAACAACTTTATAAGTATGTACAAACGTGTATAAAAATAATTTACGGGGCACCAAAAAACTCATCCACGTAGTTGTCAATTGGAACAGTGCCCAGAACGCTAGCAGCATTGCCACGTTGAATGGCAATGCTGATTTGCTGACCAAAACAAAAGATCAGCCCTCTGATCACGTGAATAGTCGACTAATGGTTTGCTAATGTTGTTGTAAATTGTGGGTTTATTTATATCTACCTTATTGCACAAAAAATAACAAATTTACAAATTGAAACCTTATCTCATTTGGCGATTTCTTCCAGGCAACCTGGAATGGATAGATATTGCCTGGACACAAAATGGGGTTGCACTTGGTGCAAATATAAAAGTAATAAAAAACTTAATAGATACTTAATACTAAAATAGATACACATATACATACATACAAAATATATATAAGCAAGATAATAATAATAAGTGAAGAAACGAAACGGACGGTCTGGTCGGTGATGGGTTGAGTTCGAGAGATGTGTGAGTATTTTTGACGGAATTTCAAAGGTTGTTTCAATTATTTGCAAATTAATTCCTAGTATACGCAGTGTGTAGTGTCCTTACGTGTAGGTCGCGGGTTCAAACCCAGCCAGGCGTACACTTTGTGAAATTTATTTCATTACCACTGCTCTCAAAACGGTGAAGGAAAACATCGTGAGGAAACCGGGATATCCTAAAACCAAAAATTCGAAGACATGTGACATCCGCCAACCCGCACTGGGCCCACGTGGGCCATTACGGCCCATTCCCTCTCCTAGAGAGGAGACCTGAGTCCCAGCAGTGGAAACATTATAAGGCCGACTATGCTATAATTCCTAGTGTACATTGTGATGTAAAATTGGTGTAGTTTTATATCTCAAATGTCTGCACAACTGGACATTATGTGGAATTATTAAAAACGGCGTGATGGCGGCCAAATGGTGCTTAGAATATTATTGTAGTATCGACTACATCGGCGAAGCTTGTCGAGAAGACTGACTTAAGAAATTAGCTACCAAATTCTGCAAAAGCATTATATGATGTTACATCCGCATGGTATCAAGAACCATCCAGATTTCTATTAAAATCTAGTTCTGATAATGGAATACATAAGAACTAGATTGGCCTGTCGGTCTAGTGGTTAGTGGCCTTGCCTGCTATCCCGGAGGTCGTGGGTCCGATTTCCACCCAGGAAATATGTTTGTGTAATGAGCACAATCATTTGTTCTGTGTCTGGATGTAATTTATCTATAATATGTATGTATTTAGAAATAAATAAGTATGTTTATCAGTTATCTAGTACTCATAAAACAAGCTCTGCTTAGTTTGGGACTAGACGGCGTTGTGTGATAGTTGTGGATTATTATTATTATTACTCTAAGGAACTTCTTAAATATTACAGACACATAGTGATTTTGGCATTTTCATCAAGAACTCAAGCATTTTGTAATAAAATAATCACAAAAGTACTATATTGTAAGAATAACAAGTTACATCTCCATCACCTATTTTCTACAAAAAATAAAACTATTGAAAAGCGGGCCTGAATAACTCAATCAATACAGAGCAAACCGTATATCAGGCGTTTGAAAACTTCCCCAGTTTGAAAGCTCTCTAACAAATTGTGGAAATAACTAGTTTAGCGCTCAAATGTATAGAGTTTTAGCACGATTCGTAGTTCCCCTCTTGACTTTTGGTATTGAAATTATTTTAGGAAGGAAATCGTAACGGTAAGTGAACAAAAGGATTTACTTGTGTTTTTATTTTTAGGGTTCCGTATGTACCTCCCCCTCCCCTGGAAAAATCTTCGTAACTAAAGTTTTCTTAGGTAAAGTACGGAACTTGCTTGGTTTTTTTATTATTGTAAGCCTGCCGTTTGAGATCTATCTCACCAGATAGTAAGTGATAATGTGGTCGGCGATAGAGACACTTGCCAAGGAATAAGACTCCAGCAGGAAATTCCGTTCCTTAGTTCGCAGTTAATGTATTCCCAAAACAAGTGGGATGTTTGTAATGTGTTTAATGGTGGGATTTCCATTATATTCCGGCCAAAGGCAGAATTCATAGTAGTGGCCAACGGAAAAGCACTAGGAAAATGGAGTTCGATAATTCCCGATAAAAAAAGTCGGCCCTCTCAGATCCTTCAACGAAAATTATCATTTAATTGTCAGCTTGTTATTAATATACACTAAAGAATGAATTTTTCCCGACTGACTCATTTGGAAAAGAGTTAATTTCCTTACAAAGACTATACAATATAGGTAGAAAGTTATGAAATGACTTCTCTTCAATCTTTCAAACGTTCCAGTAGCTCCGTAACCGAAAACCGTAGTGGCCCAGCAGGGTCGAAGCCTACTGGGGTCATGGGTGATGCGAAAGAGAACCCCGGGGCCCTGGAACAAAGGCTAAGAAGGAACAGGAGTGGGTTTTAATCAGTAAAAGTTTGACACGCCCTCGCGTTGGGACGTGGGGCGAACGATAATGACATCTCCCGCCCGCTGTCATTAGATGATTTCCCGCTTAAAAAAAACCTACTGCTCGTCGAAAATATACTCATAACTATACTCCTATAGAAATACTTGGCTATAGAAATAAATGTATACTGTGAGAGCACTTTTCTAGACGAACTGATTTACAAGTCGTAGCTCTGCTCTCTTGTTATTTATTTTTTGTTTAGAGGCATAAAACACTCTTGTGTCTGTTTGACTGACAGCACAGCATGAACCATTAAAATTTGCGTATATTGTAAGATCGTTTTTATTAGAGGCTGCAAAAATCTGTGGCCTTGTCAAATGTGTACAACTTTTTTTTCAATTTGAGGCGATTTTTTTGTGTTATTTGGTACCTATTTTGTTGTTAAAGAGTGTTAGTGTTATAAAGTTCAGACTAAGCGTTTCTCCTCGTCGTTTATTTCGCGTATATCGAAGGGTTGGAACAATTTGCCTACTGCGGTCTTCCCATCCGGTTATAATGTCTTCAAGGCTAGAGTGAATAGGCTCTTAATAATTTAGTGCGATTCACCATTAACGATTGCATAACCATCAGGTGGGATTGCAGTCAAGCACTGGTTTATATCATAAAAATTAATTATGAACTTGTGTGAGTAGTTTCTATTGACTCCTTAATTCATGAAATTCGACCAAACTTGATTTTTCTACAGTTTTGTGCAGAAGAATCTATATTTAGTAATATTGAACAATGAAACAGGAATATTTGATACTTTGATAATAGCATTCCTAATAAAGTATGCAAAAATTTGATAAATGACAAAAGCAAGTGAAGTTTTAGTTTAAAACTAGCATTAGGAGTAAGATTTTAGAATATAATATACATACAAAATTGTTAAACCTGAATAAATATTGTAATTATAAAAAAAAAAAAAACTAGTAATTTTCCGCTTCACCTAAACGAGAAAAAATAATTGTTTTACTACTGTTAAAAAATAACCCCTAAAAAAGCTAAACGTTTGTTATTGTTGTTGTTACATTGTTAAACTTGTCGATATGTTTAATGTTTTGGTTTAAATTAATTTTTAGTTACTTGTTTTTCCTGTGTAATCCTAATAAAAAAATAAACATTTTTTCCACTGATACGGCCATTTTTTCGGCGATAGCGATTGTTAAATTGGTATAGTTTTTGGAATACTAACTTACTTACGTTTATTTTTTTTATTCGGTTGGAAAATCATCCATTAATAACCCCGTTCTTGGGCGGAGCGGGAGATAGTGTCACTTTTACTGACTAAAAACCCCACTCCTGTTCCTTGGTTGCCTTTCCTACCAGGGCCGAGTCTTCCTTTCAGAATCAGACCCTTGGCCCCAGTAGGCTTCGACCCTGCTGTGCCCCTACAGTTTGCTGACATCTTCTTGAGGCGCGCGTGGAACTATACGCGTCGTTGACCACTTGGGCTCGGTCCGGACGGTTACCGGACGGTCGGATGGCGAGCTACTCATTGCTCGCCGTCCGCAAGCCCGCGATACTTAGGTACAACACGTCTGTTTCTTCTATTCTGTCCTGTCGAACATTTCGCTACTACTAGCTCCCTTTTCTTTCATAATATCACTCCTCACTCAATCCATCCATATATTCATTGATCGTCCATATTTTTTTTGCCCTCTCTCTCCCTTTGCATTCATATACCTTACATTTGCTTTAGACTTTTAGGGGCTCTGGTAAGTGATAACCGTTATCAATGCCAATTATCACCTCTTTTCTAAAGAGGAGTCTATTTATAATCAATTTCTCATTAAAACATTATAACTTATCTCTAATCAGTTGAGTATGTAATCTAGTGGCACTTGATGTCAATTAAAGATTTCTAACTTGACTATAGTGATAACAAATTCATAATTAATTATTAATTATACTCCCTTATACTTATTGGAAGCGTATGACTCGCGATATTTTCCTTTGTCGTTTATGGAGTAGACATGGTGAAATATTATTAACAAGTAAATCTAAGATATGTGTGACATTTACGAATACGCCTGGTGATACAACACAGTTTGTTATACAGAATTGAGGCCTACAACTAGCCTCAAATATAACTCAGTGAAATTTACCTGTACTTACCTAGATAATTTTTAGGAAATTTTATCAATATGATTATGAGACACAAACCTGAAAAAAAAAATACAAATACGCAATGACGATTAAATGTAATGGAACTTTAGGCAGAGTATGGTATCGTTATCACTTTTCTGACTAGAAGCAGTAGAAGAAACAAAGTTTATTCGTGACTTCGTATAAACTAAAAATAAAGTTATAATCAGTGCGCGACCAAAAAGGTGCGTAACAGAGCATATGCTGCGTTATTTAAAACGATAAAAAAAGTAGCGCTGGTATTCTATTAGGGCCCGCTGTGATGGCACAGACACACTCACAGACGTTAAATAGACTATGGAAACCAAATAATGAAGAAATATGTACCTACCAGGATAATATTTGAAAAAGTAATGGATTTTCAGTATAAAATACTAGGAATTACTCCTATATCGTAGGTGCATTCAGAATCATGTAAATTCGCATAAACAATACACCAGATTGTTGGTCCATTTAAACAGAAATTTCCTCAGCCTTAAAGATTGATAAAAATCCAAAAAGCATGAGATTAACATACGCTGCAAAAAGGATGGGAGCATGGTGAATACTTTAATCCTTGTTGTGAAACTTTAAAAAATATGGATCCTTCTACGATCTTAACTATATTCAAGCTAACTCCTTTATCCTTGTGAGGGCGATTGATGGCGGTGAACTCTTATATCTGGTTCTGGTTAAGGCCATGTTATGGAGCGAGAAGGAATGGAAGGCGGTCACCTCCTTCTGTGAAGCAGTAATGCGAGCAAAGGAGGCTGTGAAAACCGTGAGGCGGAGACAAGACTCACGTCTTGGCCTCCACGGGAGTCGCAGATTGATTTCAAGTTACCGTAGGTGTGGACTTGCGGATGGCAAGCAATGGGTAGCTTACCGTCCGGTAAGGACGAAACCAAGGCCGACGGTGCGTTGTATTCCACACGCGCCTTAATGAAATGTCAGCAAAATTGAGTTGTTCCGGCTTGTTCGAAGGAGTTACCGTGGCACTCGCAAAGGACAACTGAAAGAACACTGAGTTTTTGTCAGTAAAAGTCTTACACATCCTCTCGCTCCATCCAGAGCGGGAAAAAAACATTTGATGATTTTCTACGTAAAAAAAGTTAACATTTTCAAAACAATAGATTTAGTTAAAGAAGATATATAACGGAGATATTCCTCATTCATTTGATAAGAAAACACCTGAAAATCTTCACTTGATAAAGATAAGTATTTATCCTCTCTCACCATAATTGTATAAAAGAAAGAGACAGGAATAAGTTTTGATAGAGCAAATTGATAGGTACTTGTAACAGGTAAAATTAAAGATATATTAGTGGTCGTATAAACGGATACTTTAAATGTTATTTAGTTCATTCATAAACAAGTTCAAATATTATAAATTAGTCTCTGAGTAAATATTGTGTAAATTAAAAGATATTTTTCGTGAATACTTTTAGTTGCTAATATGAAGTTTTTATTAATTGTAATAGTATTTTCTATCATTACAAGTGATTTTTGTGAAGCTAAAATATTCACAAGATGTGCTCTATCACGGCAACTACTAAAGATTAAAGGTGTACAGAAGAGTTACTTGGGTACCTGTAAGTATATTTTAACTGTTATTTACCAACATTCATCATCATCATCATCATTTCAGCCGTCCACTGCTGGACATAGGCCTTCCCCCAGAGTCATCACAACACCGATTTGGATTCGACGATTGACCTCTCTCTCGAAGTTAGATTGATCTACCTAGTTACATTTAACGTCAGGTAAATTTAATCATACACAACTTCGAGTATAGAGTGACCGATTTTGATAGGAGTGTTGTTTACTAAATTCTATTATATTCATCATCATCATTTCAGCCGAAAGACGTCCAGTGTTGGACATAGGCTTCCCCCAAACGTCGCCACAACGACCGATCCTGTGCGTCTCGCATCCACTGCATTTCCGCAACTCTCACCAGGTTGTCGGTCCACCTTGTGGGAGGCCTTCCAACGTTGCATTTTCCGGTCACCACTCTAGATCCTTTCAGCTCCATCGACTATTCGTTCTACGAGCTATGTGCCCTGCCAGCTGCCACTTAAGTTTGGCGACTCTTCGGGCTATATCGGCGACCTTGGTTCTATAATAATAATAATTTTTATTTACTCAGTTAGTAGGTAAATGATAAAGATGTTCAGAAAAAAATGTACAAGGATCTATTACTAACTACTACTACTACCTTAAACTAGACATACAAAACAGTTTTATTTAGCTTGAATTCAATGGATACAATATATAACATTTGCTTGCAATTTATTTACCATTTGGTCATCTCTTAGCTGCCAGTGACTTAGTTCAATTTCTAGTTTTTTAATATGTTTTTTTTTTAATTATTATAACTTATCTACATTGTGCTCACATACTAGAAGCGACAATAAATATGTAACCAAGATTTATGAAACATAAAATCTGATTTAAAAGAGTGTCCATGGAGTTTCTTGCAAATTGTTCTTCATAGAGATCTACGCTTTGGAACGTGCAATTTGGCTTCACTTTTTTATTTTGACTGACTGACATTTTGACAATTCAAAAGTGCCTGTAATTGGTCTATTTGAAATAAACGTTTCTGATTTATGATTTGAATATAAATTTATATATTTAATAATAATGTGTAATACGCCAAATTCAAATCATGTGTCTTGACTCTTACTTCTTCAAGCTCGAACGGCTGAATGGATTAGGACGTTTGGTACACGGCTAGCCTATGTCCTAAAATAGCACATAGGATACTTTTATTGTGGGAGTATGTTACCTTGGGACAATATTCTACTTTCACGCGAGTGGAGCCGCTGGCAGCTAGTAGTATAATATAACGGAAGAGTTTTTTATGTTTAAACGCATTAACCTCTGAAACCACTAGTCAGATTGACCAGTTACGGCGTTGCGCCACTGGTACATGGTGGACTTTCCACATGTACATAGCGTTTTGGGAACACATTTATTGTGCGTACAGCTAAGTAGTCTGTGTTTCCTGATAGCTAAAAAAACTTGGGGTCTTTAAGTTAAGAGTAAACAGGTTACTTCTAGACAACCTTTATCGTCGGCCACATCATCGCTTACCATCAGATGAGGATGTTGACAAAACGTCACAAAAAATACAAAAAAAATATTTTATTTTTCTTTAAATATATTTTTTTTTCTGTTTTAAGTATTCGTGCATCAACAGAAAGAAATACATTATCTGTGAAAACTACTATCTAGCTATCAAGGTTCATGAGATACAGATACAGTCTCATGACAGGCAGACGGCATAAGCATAATAGCATAATCAGCCTTTTAATGTTCCCACTACTGGGACTCAGGCCTCCTCTCCTAGGAGAGGGAATGGGCCGTAATCCACCACGCGGGCCCAGTGCGGGTTGGTGAATGTCACATGTCTTCGAATATTTGGTTCTAGGACCTGCCGGTTTCCTCACGATGTTTTCTTTCACCGTTTTGAGAGCAGTGGTGATAAAATAAATACACAAAGTAATGCGCCTGGCTGGGTTTGAACCCGCGACCGTATTTGTAAGTCGGAGCCGTTACCACTCGGCCACCACTCTCTCTCTGTATTTTTATCCAATGAGTACGGAACCCTAAAAAAAAGTTAAAACGTATCAGAGTATTCATATTCATACGCACATGAAACGTGGTGATTGTGCTCTCATGAACTCAGATTGATAAGAAACGTGAGCGATAATTTATTGTTATAAAACTTGTCTCCAATTACGTGTTATCTGAATTGAGACATATCACTTGAACGTTTACGTAGTACACCGATATAAATTATTTTTGTGGTGTATTAGAATGATATAATATTTGGAATAGAATAGAAGATTAAAAATGCTTTTATTCGGAAAAGACAGGTTTCAGACACAAAGTAAAAAGAACAAAAGTACAGAATGTGCCGAGCGTGCCCGCACCGAAAGTGTGACCACTTCAGCTTTTTCTGGTTTTTATTCGGCACCCCGCAGTGACGCACGGACATAAATACACGGGTAAATCTATTTATTTAAAAGCGAAGTACCACTCACTGATCAATCACGAAATCTCAGAAACTATAACACCTACAAACTTGAACGCCTGGCTGATGTATGCCCAAGGAATAGGCGTGATAACAGCAAATTATGGCAAGTACCATGTCAAACCGCTTTAATGCGTAAGAGCATTTATTGCATGGCCCCAATTATTTACAATAAATTGCCGAGTGGTTGGAAAGCTGTAAATACAGCACAGTTCAAAAGTAAATTACGGAATTTTTTGTTAGATAAAACGTATTACAGTGTAACTGAGTTCCTATTGGAGGAAAATATTTGTTGATTAGTGACATTTTTGACATCTTGATTTTTGACATTTTGATTTTGGTATTGATATTTTATATAATGTAATGATAATGGTTTATTATTTGTAATTGTAATGACATAATAATTTATATTTTCCCTTTAATACATACATATTAATTTAATTAAATTGATGATTTAACATTTAATAATAGTGATTTATAAATTGATCAAAAACATTTTTAAGTGTAATAACATTAATATAAATAATTTTAAATGTTTGCATGCCGAATGGTAAAATGTGGCTGAGCTGGAATAAAATCTTAAGAACTATGTATTACCCATATTTGCAAAATAAAATTCTATTCTATTCAAAATAAAAAAAACTTAAAATTTGCCAGGTAAATTACTTCTATGGTGTCTCTTAGGTCCGAAATTCATTCCCTAAGGGGATGAAACGGGGGTCTAAAGTTTGTGAGAAACCTACATTCACGCGAGCGAAGCCGCTGGCAGAAGGTAGTAAAATATATATTATAACTGAATATTGAAATTTGTGTACCTACTGGTGTATAATTTTATTAAAATAAAATACGTGCCATATTGGATAAAAACTGTAAAATTACTCCTTACCCACAATACTCGAATATTAATTAGAAAGGATATTATATAGAATATTTTATTATGCTGCGTCGAAAATTCTTAATTATTTACGACAAATTACAATTTTGAATGTATCGTTCCAAATTTTGAAGGCCAGTGTATACTGAATAAAGAAGTTAGTTGGCATCGGCAGCAGCGACTTCTCGCTCCGAGCCCTAGTTCGGGCTATGGTCTGGGGCGAAAGGGAATAGGATGCGGTCGCCTCCTTCTGCAAAGCAGTAATACTAGCGTAGAAGATGGCCGCACGCGTGAGGGATCGGACATTCTCATACCCCAGCCGCCGCGACCCCGATCACAATACCAGCCACAATAGGCGCGGGCTTGCGGACGACGAGCAATGGCTAGCTCACCGTCCGGCCGTCAGATAATCGCCCGGCCGTGCGGTAGTCATCCGGAACGAGCCCAAGTCTTCGACAGCACGAAGTGTTCCACACGCTTCTCAAAGAGATGTCAGCAAACCGTAGGGGCCCAGTAGGGCCAAAGCAGCGAAGGAGATGGCTACACTGGTTTGGGAACGGATATCCAGACGCCCGCTACAGGAAACGCCCCGATCGTCGCGCAGCAGGAGTTACAGCGCAATCTCTGGGTACCATACACGCGCGCTTGCGGGTTACGAGCAATAGGTAGTTCGCCGTCCGGCCATTAGGTCATCATTAAGAACCGAGACCTAGTCGTCGACGGGACGTATAATAGTGATCAACATGTACCTCAAAGAGATGTCAGCAAAACCGTAGAGGTCCAATAGGGCCGATGCCCGCTAGGGTAACGACATTTTTTGAAAGAGATACTGTACGTGGTCCAGGAAAGTCTGACGTAAACCTATTTCTTATCCACAAACATAATAAAATAATATGCGTAAATAATTTTATTTGAATAATTTAATAATAATGACGTTACAAGATAAACAAACATACCTGACATAATTTACTCATACTTATACACAGACATAATTATTATAATGATGTAGGTACATGCATAATTAAACGGACACATTCTAAATAAAATTCCGTAAATTACTCCCTAACTCTCTTTCTCTCTCCTAACTTTGCTGTTCCCGACAGGGTCCATATTGGTCTGTGAAAATTTTTCGACACCATCTGTGTATACATATGGATTGCAATAAAGTATTGAGTATTGAGTAAAGAAAAAGGCAAAGGAAAGACACATATGGGTTTTAGTCACTAAAAGTCTGATAAGCCCTCTTTTTTCATCTTAGAGCGGAACTAATTATTCGATTTCACAGCTCAAAAAAAGAAGGTGATATATTTACTGTTTAAACCTACCTAGTACATTGGCTGCTGCTCGACGAGGTGGGCAAGCTCTTTGAAAGAGTAATTGCAGACCGCCTCGTCGCGCACCTATCACGGGTGGGGCCGGATCTGGCGGACGGCCAGTTCGGCTTTCGTAGGAGGCGCTCCACGGTGGACGCCATCATGCGCGTGCGAGCTCTCACGACGGGGGATGCAGTATCCCAGGGCAGGTGTGTTGTGGCGGTGTCATTGGACATCGCCAACGCCTTCAACTCCCTGCCATGGAGTAGCATTAGAAGGGCACTCCGGTATCACCGGGTGCCCGACTACCTCTGTCGTGTGATCGAGGCCTACCTGTCGGACAGGTACATCATCTACCCTGGTCACCAGGGAGAGTGGAAACGGCGAGAGATGTCGTGCGGTGTTCCGCAGGGATCGGTACTAGGACCGCCCTTGTGGAACATCGGATACGACTATGTGCTGCGCGGCGACATCCCTGACGGGGTCAGCGTGGTCTGTTACGCAGACAACACGCTGGTCCTGGCGCAGGGAGAGTCGTACCAGGCGGCGGTCGAATTAGCGACACGCGGGGTTGCGATAGTCGTTGATAGGATCCAGCAGTTGGGACTCGAGGTGGCGCTGCACAAGTCCGAGGCCATGTGTTTTCACGGCCCCCGGAGCGCGCCGCCTCGGCGCTCCCAATTAACAGTAGGAGGAGTTCACATCGGCGTCGGGTCGACGATGAAGTACCTGGGACTCGTCCTCGACAGCCGGTGGAATTTCGAGGAGCATTTCCGACGTCTGGCTCCCAAACTGAATCGGAACGGGGCTGCCCTCAAGCGGCTCCTGCCCAACCTCGGGGGTCCAGACGCCTCCTGTCGGAGGCTCTACGCAGGCATCGTCCAGTCCATGGCCCTTTATGCAGTGGCGCCGTCACTGGGAAAGCGACCGGCGGCCCAGCTGAACGCGTGCCAGAGGGTCATGGCCATACGTATGGTGCGGGGATACCGCACGGTTTCCCGCGAAGCAGCGAGCCTCCTTGCTGGCCAGCCACCATGGGATCTTGTAGCAAAAGACCTTGCACGCATGCACGATTTGCGCGTGGAGATGCAACGCCGTGGTGAAACTCCGCTGCCGCGACAAATCACGGCATGGCGGAAAGAGTTCCGGCGGGATCTCATGGCGGAATGGCGACAGCGACTATCGCAACCCAGTGCTGGGCACGCCGTAATTATGGCGGTAAGTCCCTTCTTTGAGGAGTGGCTGGAAAGGCAACACGGCGTCATTACCTTCCGCATGACGCAGGTCCTCACCGGACACGGTAAGTTCGGGAAGTTCCTGCACCGGATTCGTGCGGAAGCGACGCCCGGGTGTCGCCACTGTGTGGACCGCCCGGAGGACACGGTGGAGCATACGGTGGAGGTGTGCCCCGCTTGGGCAGAGCAACGCCGTGTCCTCGTGGGGGTAATTGGCGGCGGCGATCTCTCGCGCCGGGCCTTGGTACAGGCCATGGTCCGAGGCGAGGAGGAGTGGCAGGCGGTCGCTTCCTTCTGCGAAGCAGTAATGCTTGCAAAGGAGGCGGCCGATCGCGTGAGGCAGCGGTCCTCACGCCCCAACCACCGCCGGGATTCCGATCCTGATTTCCGGCCACCGTAGGCGCGGGCTTGCGGACGGCGAGCAATGGGTGGCTTGCCGTCCGACCGTCCGGTAACCGTCCGGACCAAGCCCAAGTCGTCAACGGCGCGTGCTGTTCCACGCGCGCCTCAAGGAGATGTCAGCAACTGTAGGGGCCCAGCAGGGTCGAAGCCTACTGGGACCAAGGGTCTGATTCTGAAAGGAAGACTCGGCCCTGGTACGAAAGGCAACGAAGGAACAGGAGTGGGTTTTTAGTCAGTAAAAGTCTGACACTATCTCCCGCCCCGCCCAAGAGCGGGGGATGTCATAAGATGACTTATCCACCGAAAAAAAAAAAAAAAAACACCTAGTACATTGGCTACAATGTATATTGCTTACATAATATATTCTTGAACGCCATTCTCTTCAAAGTAATGTACTTAAGATACCTGAAAAACTTCTGTTAGTGGAACTCCTTCACGTCATTGTTGTTTTATCACTCGTTAGGGTAACCAAAAATACATATCTTTTTTCTTTTGTATATGTTCGGTTTGGTTTATACATTTAGTGTTCGGACGTCCAAAAATTGTACCTATTTGAAAATTATAATCCTTTTAAATGACAGTCCATTTGACTTTGAATTCAGTTCTTAGATAGATCCCTAACATTTCGCAATGGATGGGTGGAGAGGGAGGTCAGAAAGATGGATAGGGTTAGGGTAGGATTGGGTGTGGAGTGATGTGAAAAAAGGAGTCAGTACGCTATCACTGACTCCTTTTCTCATATCACTCACAAGATAGAATGAAACAAAAAACGTGATGCGCCGACCCCAAAAAACATGGGACATGGACAGGAAACTTATGAAGATGTTTTTTTTTTCGGTGTGAAAATCATCTTATGACATCCCCCGCCCTTGGGCGGGGCGGGAGATAGTGTCAGACTTTTACTTACTAAAAACTTACTCCTGTTCCTTCGTTGCCTTCGTCCCAGGGCCCCGGGTTTCGTTTTCACACTACCCATGGCCCCAGTAGGCTTCAACCCTGCTGGGCCCCTACGATTTGCTGACATCTCCCTGAGGCGCGCGTGGAAGTACGCGCCGTCAACGACTTGGGTTCGGTCCGGACGGTTACCAGACGGTCGGACGGCGGGCTACCCATTGCTCGCCGTCCGCTAGCCCGCGCCTACGGTGGCCGGAAATCGGAATCGGAATCCCGGCGGCGGATTGGGCGTGAGGACCTCCTTTGCTAACATTACTGCATCGCAGAAGGAAGCGACCGCCTGCCACTCCTCCTCGCTCCGGACCATGGCCTGTACCAAGGCCCGACGCGAGAGATCGCCGATTATGAAGATGATGAAGTTTTTTTAAAAAAAACTATTTATTACTTTATAGACGTTGTTTTATAATTATTATAGCTAAGTACAATTAGGGACCGTGTTAAGGCACAACATATTACTTAGTTTTTGATATACTTTATAGTCACTTTTTTTTTATGTAAATTATTCTTAAATTTTTTTGCAGTATTTATCAGCAAATGTATCAAGTCAGCTTATTTGGTAAGCTTTGCTGCACGAGTCAATACTGCAATAAAATCTCAGCTACATTTTACCCAGTTCTATGCAAACTACATAAATTTTTTATTACAACTATCACTAACACTGAAAAAAAAATCGATTTACACATCATTTAATTTTATTATTTTTCATTTTTAGATTTGTATAATTTAAACGAACTCTGCTCTGTCTTTGTCTGAACTGCTGCACTACACTCTGTCTTTTCAACTTATATTGTTTTTTTTTTTGTATCCTTTCATGGTCCCACTCTCTTCAGTAAAGGCTTTCCCCAACTCCGTCTGTCTTTTGCAAACCCACACTTTCTCCTTCCAGTTCTAGCAAAATCTGTCTGGTTAGTCCCTTTATTTCCACCGTGGTTAACCACTACCCCGGTTCAAAGCACCTACACTGTGCTACTTTGGTCTACAGTTTGTTGGGCATGCGGTAGATATATTCTGCGACCTGCTCAGTCTCATTTAATTTGGGCATACTTTCAAGCCATACTTGAAAACTATTATATGAACATTATTGTTATCACCTTTCATTATGATTTATGGTCACCGGTGATTAAAAAACTGCATTTAAGGTTGAGAGTTAAAAAACAAGTGCGAGTTGTACTCGCGCACTGAGGGTTCCGGACAAACTTAGCCATGAAAACAGTTCAATTCCTGACTCGGGTACGAAGATTTTTCCGACTTGCAATTTTTTTTATGTCAACAAATTTACCGTTTTTAGATTTATTCCTATACCTGTGCTATAAGACCTTGCTTTATACCTAATTTCAGGATTCTGGGTCAACTGGAAGTACCCTATGAATTTTGATTCTCTTGAGAGTGACGAAATATACGTTTTATTGCCACATAAACGTCCCTATCTTTTTTTTTCGTTAACACAGAAGTTTGATTTTTTCACAGCTTCAAGAGACCACAGACCTGAGTATATGGTTTTAATTTCAACTCGATACCTTTACGCGTTCTCGAAATAAAGTGTCTTGATAGACAGAAAAACGGACAGACAACAAAGTAATCCTATAGGGGTTCTGTTTTTTCCTTTTGAGATATGGAACCCTAAAAACAAAGAAAATCTTAAATGTTGTTTTGCCATTTACTTAGTTAACGAAAACGTCAATTTTGGCTTATAAATAACATAATTTTTATAAAAATATGCCAGCAGTGATAGCCTAGTGGTAGCAGTCCGGCTTACAAGTCGTTGATTATGGGAGCATTTCCAGACTGGTGCTTTACTTTATGAAATTTATTTCATCATTCCATTTGTAGCGTCATCTATGGCGTCACATAAGAGCTAATCCTGCATCGCGCAATCAAAGTTCTCCGCGCGTTTACAACATATAGAACAGCCCGAAATCATCTATCGGGCAGTAGTAGCCCACCAGACATAACACCCGTCTGGTCGGAGGATCCTCCCTTTTCAATGGAGGTTTGCGGGACTTTACTCTCTGTTCCGCCTACCTCCAAACATTCTTCTCAAATCGAAGAATATCATTGTGAGGAAACCAGTATGTCCAGAAAATTCAAAGACGGATGTCTTTCCAATTCGCTGGCCTATGTGGTGAATTACGGATCATTTTCTTTGCTAGAAAGGAGGCCCGAGTTACAACAGTGGGTACATTATAAGGCTAATTATGTACATGCCTTCTCTGTATAGCAGAGACCTTTACTCTGGGGTGAGTAAAAATATGATTGCTGATCAATCATACTTTTACTTCTATTATTTTACTTTTACTATATTATTCTTTTATTTCTATTCCGGAATCTTAAATCTTCTGACCTCACAGTCGCGAGATAACAAATTTCAATGTAATGAGGCCCTAGAATTTTGTTTAATATGTATCTTTTAAGATAAACGGATGGATACGACAATATTATGAGAACTAAAGACAATGAAAAAGCTTATGCGCATTAACTATAGAATTAATTTCTGTTAAATTTCTAATCTACATCTACACTAATGTTATAAAGAGGTAAAGTTTGTTTTTTGTTTGTAGGAGGTAATCTCTGAAAGTACTGGTCCGATTGATAAAATTTTTTCACTGACAGAAAACTGCTTTATTCCTGAGGGATATAGGCTATATTTTATGTATACGAGCGAAGCCGCGGGCATAAGCTAGTGAATTTATAAAACAAGCTGTTACGCAGCATATGCTATGATAAAAAAAAGAAATGCATTTTGTTTATTTGTTAGAAAAAAAAATACATTGTCATTTTTAATGTAAGTATTATTTGAATGGTCTATAACCAAACACCTTTGCATTATATTGGCTTTATAATGGAACCGATTTGGGGCGCATTGGCTGGACGGTTTAAAAGTCTATAACGGACCTTGTTAGAAACATATTTTTTTGTTTTTTTAGGGTTCCGTACCTTTGCTGTCCGTCCTCTGTCTGCCTGCGTGTCTGCCTGTCTGTCTGTCAAGGCCCTTTATCTCGAGAACACGTGGAGGTATCGAATTGAAATTAAAACCATATTCTTAGGTCTACGGTCCCTTGAAGCTGTGAAAAAAATAAACTTAAGTTAACGGAAAAAAGATTCTGCCGTTTATGTCGCAAAAAACGTAAATATGACAGTCTCATGGAAATCGAAATTCATAGGGTACCTCCTGTTGACCTATAACCCTGTAATTCGGCATGAAGCAAGGTCTTATAGCACAAGTATAGGAATAAATCTGAAAACTAAACATTTGTAGTTACGTCACAAAAAAACTTTTTTCTATTCGGAAAAATCTTCGAGACTCGATTCGGGAATGAACTATTTACATAAGTTAGTTTGTACGGAACCCTCAGTGCGCGAGTCCGACTCGCACTTGCCCAGTTTTTTTATATAAGGTGAATTTTTGAGACCGGTCAGTAAGGGCCTAGGAGACCATCCATAACTTTTTAAGATATTCTGGACTTCACAGATTTTCAGAATTCACAGAGTTTGGAAAAAAATTAAGGTCGACAAAAATTTTTTATGCTAAAATACCAAAATAAAAACTATGCCTATCAATTCTATTTGATGTAGGGATTAAATACCCTATGGGGCTATTTAAGGTGTGAGTCCTAAAAATTATGGAAATTACTACAAACTTTTCTTATTTATGAGAATATCTTCTTCTTATGACAGGCCTGTTGATCTTCCAGTGGCCCTGATTGAAATGGGGGAGGTCACTCCATTACGGTTCGATTCCCACCAAAAACAATTGTTTGTGTGATGAGCACGATCATTTGTTCTGTTTCTGGGTGTAATTTTATTTATCTATAATATGTATGTATTTAGAAATATATAAGTATGTTTACCTGTTGTTAAGTACTCATACCACAAGCTCTGCTTAGTTTGAGACTAGATGGCGTTGTGTGAAAGTTGTAAAAAAAACTTCTTTTAAATTTCGAATTCATGCAGTTCTAAACCCTCTAACGAGGTACTCACGACAAAAGAGGCTACAGTAACAAAACAACAATAAAGTTCTAAATCATCTTGAACATAACATTATAAATTACTCATAGAACTAGTTCTTGTACGAGTATATAATTATAATAGTAACATACTCCGTCAATAGGTCAGACTGGTATATTAACATGCAAAAAATCTTCGCGGAAAATACGCCAGCTCTGACCAATCAGCTGGCATTGACATTGACTTTATTACTCATTGCAACACCGACCTTATAACGTTGAAATAAGAACTATTATTAAGGTTTTAATTAAATAATCGTGTGGTGTGTTTATGTTCATAAATAAAGATACAGCTATGAGGGATACACGTGTTAAAGTTTTTGTTTTGTGTTTATTAATAAATGTGATAAGTGGTAAAATATTTGAGACTAGATGTAAATTAGTGAGAGAGTTATTGAAGATTGGAATGCCTAATGATATGTTTTTGGGGCAATGTAAGTTTGTAATGATATTTTTTTCTTATCGATTAAAAAATGTATAGTCAGCAAAGGCCTCCCACAAAGTAGACGAATGACCTTGTGAGGGTCGTGGGAATTCGATAGATGCGAGACACACAGGAACGGACGTTGTGGTGACACTTGTCGGAGGCCTATGTCCAGAAGTGGACATTTTTTGGCTGAAACACTGATGATTATGATAAAAGTAAATAAGTACGGAATATTGATGTCGAAATGTCGTCTGTAATGTACAGTCAGGGGTCAAAAATGCAGTTACAGGCTACCAATGCTAAAGAGTCCAAAATTGCTTTGTAGGAGACGTTCAATGGTCTACAACTAGTTTATTTAATACTTTAGATTCTATGCTACAAATTAAATTGATCATGAACTATTGAACCACTTCTACAAATAAATTTTAGACACTTAAGCACTGACACAGTGCAATTGCACTTTTGATCCCTGACTGTACATTCTATTTAAAATATTGATTGCGATAATTACGTCTATATGCTTTTTTGAGCTAAGAAATCATCACTTAACTTTTCCCGTTCTGAGTGAAGCAAAAGAGCGTGTCAGACTTTTACCGAAACCTATCTGTGTTCCTGTAGTTGCTCTTTGGGTTCCAGGGCCACAGTAACTCTTTCAAACAACGTTTCCGAAGCCCTAGAGTATAAGGCCCCTATGGTTTGGCTGATAATTCTTTGAGGCGCGCGAGGGACATTACACCGGTTTTTTTCAGGCTGCTGAACTGCGAGCTACGCATTGCTTGTCATCTTTGTTTATGTATGGCCTCTCGCAGGTCAATCTTTGAGGTTGTCAACTGCTAAACTGGACTAGCGTGTGAGGGTGGGAAACTTGCGTGTCGTCCATAAGCCCGCGTCTATTATACGGTAGCCGAGGCGTCTCCTGGGTCTGAGGTATGAGGATGTCCGTTTCCTTATGGTTCCGGCCATCTCCTTTGCTCGCATTATTACTTCGCAGAAGGCAGTGACCTCTTCCCATTCCCTCTCGCTCCAAACCATAGCCAGAGCCGGGCGCGACAGGTCACTGCCGCTGTCAAATAAATCCTTTTAAATATCGGATCAATGGCGTTCTGAGATACTTAACAAACGTTAAAAAAGTTCAACTGAAGTGAGAACCTCCTCCTTTTTTGAAGTTGGTTAAAAAACGAGTTAGTACAAGAGCGAAATTCAAGATCTTATTTAATGATGATGTCTTGTATTCTACTCGTAGAATGTTATTGAATTCCCAATTATTATCTTCCTGGCACAATTCCTTAGTCACCTCTTAAGCTTACGCCATACGGGAAGTAACCTGCATTCTAAGAAGATTTCTTGAGTAATATTTTGTTTCATACCCAACTAGCTTCTACCAGCGGCTTTGCCCGCGTGTATTTAATAATTTATCCCAAAGGAACATATTCCCGAGATACAAAGTGAGATAGCCTTTAAGCTATTCTAGGACATGGTCTAACCGCATAAACAATTTCATGTGAATCTGTCCAGTCGTTTGAGAGTGAAGGAGAAACAAACATACGGTTGGTGTAACCATATCGATTCCAAACGTTGCATGTCTTTGGTCATCAACCCGTACATCCTAGGTATGGTCTTTGGAGATATGGTCTTTGGAGTCAACCCCGACACTTTTTATTAGTTGAAAGATGTATTTTGCAGTAATTTATGTGCTGCCAATAAGTAATTAATTTTTACTAGCTACTACTAAGATTGTCCCAAGGGAACATATTCCTTGGGACATATACAGACTTGGGGATAAAGCAGTGTCTTTAAGTCGCGGGCGGCATGTTGAATTCTGAACGAAACGAAGGTTGTTAAGTTTTAATCCCGAACACAGTGAAGGATTAATATAGAAACCTGAGTGAAGGGAGAAATTCAAACTTAACAACCTTCGTTTACTTATTTTATAACAAAAGACAGCTTTATCCCCGTGTTAGATTCTTAACTTTTTACATCTTCTGTGAGATAATTAAATGACAATAATACTGAAAAAAATATTTATTAAAGAAATAAAAATATTCATCGTCATCTTCATCTATGATTTTGTGAAAATACGTTTGAAGTTTTTTAAACTTTTAAGCTCATATAATATTGAAAGGACGACACATAACAAAGAACTTCATCGTTCTACCGTAATCATTTCAATAAGTATGTACAAAGTGTTCAAACCTAAAAAAAGTTAATTAAACTGCATTAGTTTAGCATAGAAGTGTGATTATGCAGCAAAGTGCAATACTTAAGTCACGTATAGACGGTTATAAAAGTGCTTTGCATAATAAAATTGTGGTTTTTAACATGAGCATAGACCATAATATTTAAGTTATAACTGTGAGTGCCAAGAAAATTATATCGGGGGACAGATTATACGCTTTATTAATTAATTTAACAATTACTGGACGTCCAGAACATTTCATCCTCATCAAACATCTGATCTGCGAGCAACGTGCAAGGTTCTGGAGTGGCGACAAGCTCCCACAAGGTAGACTGATGACCTAGTGATGGTCGCGGAATCCGATGGAAGCGAGTCGCACAAGACTGGTTATTATGGCGATACTTGGGGGAGGCCTATGTCAAACAGTGGATGCTTTCGGCTGAAATGATAATGATGATGGTGATGAACGTCCCGTGTGGCTGTTATTATTTTAGCTCGTGTCTCGTGTTCAAATTTAAGCAAAACTTGTCGAGGTTAGTGTGACGATGGGTAACCATCTTAACTCTTAAATTCCTTCATGGCTCGGAAACCTCGCTATGCTGTTGGTCCTATCTATCATTTGTTAACCTTTAACAGTTGTTACGGATAGTCAGATGGCAGAAAATCTGAAATCAATCTTACGTAGGGGCGCCCAATTAAAGGGTTGTAGAGGTTAGATAGGCAATCCCTCCTTGTAAAATACTGGTATCCAGTTTGATATGGTTACACTGGTAGCCGCCGCCAACATAGTTGGGAATGTTCCCCACAATTGCGGCGATAAATCCCCTCTTTGAGGAATGGCTATAGTGGCACCACGACATTCTAACTTTCCATTAGACGCAGGTCCTCGTCAGACATGGCTAGTTTGGGACATTCCTGTTTCGAATTCAGGCGGAAGAAACATAAGGCTTCGACATTGTGCGGATCGCCCGGAGGACACTGTGGAGCATACAGTGGAAGCATGCCTTCCTTGGGCGGAGTGCCACCTTGTCTTCGTGCAGGTAATCGGCGGCGGCCTCTTGCGTTCAGTTAGTTCTGTTTTGGGCCAAAGTTCAAAGCGAGAGGGAATGGGAAGCGGTCGCTTACTACTGTGACTCAGTAATGCGAACGAAAGAGGTGGCCCCAAACGTGAGGGAACGGACATCCTCACGTTACTTAATTCGGGAATCGAACTGTTTTTATAGGTAAGTTTGTACGTAACCCTCAGTGCGCGACTCCGACTCGCACTTGCCCGGTTTTTATAAATATTTTTGTCTAAATGCATTCACTGTTAATCTTAAACTTAGCCCAAGCATTGTGCGCCATATTGCTCGATCCTGCACTACTTGCATTCAGTGATTTCTATCCAGTCATCGGTCCATCTTTTGGGACCGACGCTCTTCCGGTACGCGGTCAATGCGGTCGCTATTCTAGAGCCTTTCGGCCCCATTGAGCATCTGTTCTGCGAGCAATGTTCCATGCCCATTGCTATTTTAGTTTGGTAAATTTATTGGGCAACGTCCTTTGTTTTAGTTTTCCTGCTAGCATATAACTGCATTATAATTATTTATAATGTACTTGAAGCTTAGAAAAACCCAAATAGATTTTGATCGGAGCGGTTATTCGAAGAATTGCAAAGATTTTCCATTGTTTTTGTTTAAACCGCTTTGCGTCAGAAAAACAGTAATATTGTTGTTTTTTTTTTTTTATAAATCTGTTTTCGGAAAAATGTCTTATTATAATTTGTAGGTCTTTAATTATCTGCAATTAAATGTAATGTCTTTATAATTCAAAGGCGTTTCAGGCTTCTAGAAACTCTACTCTGCCATAAATACACCACAAAAAGGTATTTTTTTTTTTCTGTCCAAAGTTAATTATTTTTTTTTGGTATTATTTTTTTTTCTTTCAAAATTTGGCAATAGGGTAATTCATTTAAATTTTAATACTGTATAGTTTGGTTGTATTTCTGTGTAGACTTTTCTCGCCATTTCTGAGAAATTAAAATAGAGTGGGGTATTAAAGAAAATGGAATTGCTGTGATTGCTCAGCATAAAGTGAGATTAGAAACTGCAACCATTTTTAAAACTGCTGCTGAAGCTTGGTATGTTTGATCTATTGTAAGGAAACAATTATCTTAAGAATTATATATTTTTTTGTTTATGACTGTTTGATGTCAAAATAAAAAAAAAGTTAAACTATAGACAGATACACCAACACTTCTTCTGTTGATGATCACCAGGCCGTTCATGTGTTGTGAGGACTCAATAGGCAGTGAATGTTGTCAGGACCAGAATTAATCGAAAACACTAGAGAAAAAAATATGTTATCTAGTGAAAAGGAGACCTGCTGCAACGCTGTCACGTATCATCAAAGAGGACCTAAAATTTGATTTCAGCAAACCGTAGGGGTCCAGCAGGATCGAAGCCTACTGGGTCCAAGGGTCTGATTCTGAAAGGAAGACTCGGCCATAGTACGAAAGGCAATGAAGGAACAGGAGCGAGTTTTTAGTCAGTAAAAGTTTGACACTATCTCCCGCTCCGCCTAAGAGCAGGGGACGTCATTAGATGATTTACCCACCGAAAAAAAAGACCTAAAATTTAGTGTTTATTTGCAATATGTGGGGCATATCTTAAACGAGTCGTAAGATAATACTAGTGTGGGGCGAAGTTTAAGAAATATAAATATCGAGATTTAAGGAATGAGATAACGCCTTTTCTGTAATGCGACAGCACAAAAATAATATTTTTGTATATTAAAGAATACAGCCACAAAAAATATTCACATAACTTTAGTTTATTCAAACCAATAAATTCGTCCACTGTATAATACTCTCCGTTCAGACCACAGCCATTCAATAAACACAAAAGAATCGAACTCCGCAGTGTATACAAACGATGACCTTGAAACTTGACCTTGAACGGGGTACTCTAAGACCGGTGACCTTGGAACTTCAGTCTTAAATAGAACCCCTTAGGGTACAGACAGACTGACATTTAAGAACATTTTTGAAAAGGAATTTTAGTGAAGATGCATTTAAGAACGTATTGAGCTCTTTGTCCCTTGTCAATTTAATCATTCGATAGTTCTTTTGTGATTTTATATTGCCTTGGAGTTGAGAACAGACCCTTGAAAAGTTTAAATTGATTAAATATGGATTGATATGTTAATAAGAATTTGTTTTTAAATCTTTAACTAAATATTTGTAAGTTATTTATGCTAAATTATGCATAGCAAAAGTTTCTCATTTATGATTTATTTTATGATTATCTATATTATTAAAATTGTTTTTAGAAATTTTACTTTAACATATGCGCTTGGGCTTACGGACGGTAAGCAATGGATAGCTCACCGTCTGTCTGGTAACCGTCCGGACCGAGCCTGATTCGTTGACGGCGCGTAGTGACGTTTCACGCGCGCCTCAACGAGATGTCAGCAAAACCGTAGAGGCCCAGCAGGATCGAAGCCTACTAGGGCCATGGGTTGTGTGAAAGAGAACGCTGGGGCCCTGGAACGAAGGCAAAGAAAAACTGTAGGAGTGGGTATTATCTAGTAAAAGTCTGACACGCCCTCTCGCTCCACCCTAACATGGGAGAAGTCATAGGATTATTACCCACATAAAAAAAAACCAAAGTAATACAAAGATTTCAAAAACCAAAAAGACATCTAAATTTAATTACCGAACATTATCACTGTCATCACGTAAAATTCAATGATATATTCTACGAGTCGAGTAATCCATTCAACTTTTATTAATTCATTGCCAAATCAGAGGAATCGATAGACACGATCCTTCTTAGGAAATTATCTCTCACTAATTGATCCCTGGTAAATCTGCTGTAGCGTGGCCTTGACCTTTCAGTGTTGATAAGCTTAGTACAGGTTATTGTTCTAGTAGTAATAGACTATTGTAAAAAGGCATGCACTTAAAGATATGCTTTATTTTTTTGTTTTTATTTTTGTTACGTTCGCGCTTGACCGCTATCTCACCTGATGGAAAGCGGCGATGCGGGCGATGATGAAGCGCGCTTACCTAGAAGTAACCTATTCACTCTTGACTTAAAGATTCCCGGGTTGTAGCCATCAGGAAACACAAATTCCGGCAAGGAATTCCACTCCTTAGCTCTACGCACAATGAATGTGTTCCCAAAACATTTTGTGCGTATAGGTGGGATGAAATATTATAAATATTTACTATAAGTACAGTGGCAGTCGCCTGACTTCCGCTGGTGGACTTAGGCCTCCCATAAGCGTTATCGTAACGACCAGTCCTGTGTATATCGCATCCATCGGATTCCTTTGAACCTCACCAGGTCATCGGTCCACCTTGTGGAAGGCTTTCCAAAGCTGCGTCTTCCGATACGCGTTTAAGTCTAAGTACAGCTATTTCCTGTCGTTTGTGTTTGATATCAGCAGGAGAAACAAGATTACGGACATAGGCCGAAGAATTGCTAAACTTATATGGTCGATGGAGACGAAAGGTATTGGAGTGTTAATCGTGTACCGGAAAACGCAGAGCTTCCTGCAAGGTGGACCGATAACCTGGTGAGGGTCGTGTGAATCCGATTGATGCAAGATGCACAAAATAGGTTGCTGTGACGTCCATGGGAACACTGAACATGGGTAGATAATGTGTTTTTGCATTATGTCCACATAAGTGTCACTCTTACTACTATACATGAAGTTGATTATAAACTGGAAGATTCTATCCTTGATAAAAATGCTTGGCTAAATGCCGGTCCTGCTCGTGGAGCAGAACCAGCATTTAGCATTTAACAAAAGTGGCCACTTTTGTGTACTAATTAGCTTTTTTTTAATGTTTTTATAAATAGGTATTGAATGAGATGTTTTTTGTATTGTAATATTCGTAATGGTTTTTTATTTTATTTTATTTGTCTAATGAAGCAACATTTATTACTTTTTGTATTAGAAAACAATAGCATTGTGTAATGTAGAAGCAGTTTTTTCTAATTTTGTGAATGTTAAGTACCATGGAGCATTTTTACTAGGTTGCAATTTGTTTGACATAATAAACGAGCATGACAGTTGAGAGTTTGTCATGCTCACTCAAATCTCTCGCTGACGGTGGCACATGTTATTCGGTCATTTAGTTCCCTTCAAAATGATTGAGCTGAGTGGGGCTGATGTACGCGTCATACTCGTGAACGGGTGCCCTCAGTTGAGTCGGGTCATCTCTTAGCTGCCAGTGGCTTATTTTTTTTTTTAATTCCTTTTTTTATTACCTATCTACATTGTGCTCACTTAATTGAAGCAATAAGAAATATAATAACCAAGATTATATGTAACTCATAATATGATTTAAAAAAAGTGTCCACGAAATGTCTTGCACGTTCTTCTCCATAGAGATCTTCGCTTTGGAACGTGTAATTTAGCTTCACTTACTTTTTTCGACCGACCGACATTTGACTATTAAAAAGTGCCTGTAAATGGTCTATTTGAAATAAATGCTTTTGATTTTGAAATACCTGTTTCGTTGTAAGAAACTAATCTTCTGTGGATTCTATTTTGTAGTTCAATGCAGCTGTCTCAATAATTATTACGAAATGTTTAGGTGTTTCAAATTAACAATAGGGTTTCTTACCTTTGAATGGTTTGTGGTATTAACATAGTAATTGAAAGAGAAACTTTGTCGGTTTAAGCTTTTGTGGTGAATAGGTTTCGGATTTCTGAAATGTTCCTAATTATGGTTGTAAATGCCAGGTTGTTACTGAATTACGACACAAATTGAAGATGAAAAGAACTTATTGGCATTTCCATTTAGTAGGTGTCGACTTTCTTGCCAGCAGTAGTGAGAGCTATGCTGGCGGAGTCAGAAAACTGGAGGGAAGTTGCTTTCTTCTGTGAGACCGTGATGGTCCGAAGGAGGCCGCCGAGCGCGATCGTGAAAGGGCCGATCCCACTCGGAGAAGAAGGCGTCGGGGAGGCAACCGCCTCGATGCCTAACACGCCTAAACCCCGATGGCACCCTCCAATACAACTGGGACTTTGGAACCACGGGCGCTGGGCGCTCAGAGTGGGGACTCTGCCCGCCCATCGAGCGATTCTAGGGAAGACGGTAGCACAGTGATCACGTGCTGCCGTGCACAGTATATAGTAGTATATACCGTTATACAGTCTTTTCAGGGATGTGCCGTAACAGATGTTGCACAGAGGGGGTTCCGGAATGGTCTTTTGAATGGTAACGGGGCCCCTTCTACGTGTTGATAGTGATCACCGGGGTGGTTTTAGTGAGGTAAAAATCCCACACTCCCCAGACTTATCCCCAAAGTCCGGGCGCCTTTCGAAGGTTTCCCTCGAAAACAAAAAAAGAGTGTCGACTTTCTAAATCTACTTCTTCTTTCGAGTCGATCTGACTCAAACCTGGTCCGGCTAATATTTCGCTCGAGCTCGAGCTCGCATAAGTCGTGGAAGGTGCAGGTGGCATGTTGGGCAGGAAAGGTGGTGACGTATATCTTGGGAAAGGGCTCCACACTTGCACATAAGAACTAATCCTGCATCACGCAATTAAAGTTCAACTAATCCTGCATCACGCAATTAAAGTTCAACTAATCCTGCATCACGCAATTAAAGTTCAACTAATCCTGCATCACGCAATTAAAGTTCTCCGAGCGGATCATTTATCGGGCAACTGCTCACCAGACATGACACCTTTTTGGTTGGAGGATCCTCTCTTTTCAATGGAGGTTTGTGGAACTTGACACTCTGTTCCACATACCTCCGAACTGGTGACCCGTGACAAATAACGTAAGCGCAGCCTTCATGCAGCTACTACTTCCTGACATTATCGTCACTTCCTCAAGCTTGAAATTTTGGAACTTACTAAATTATAGTAACTAAGATAATATTATATTTGTTTCAGGGGTGTGCTTGATCGAAAAGGTTAGCAAAAGGGACACAAGTGCGTTCTTAGCGAAATCTAGCGGAAAGAAGTTCTATGGATTGTACCAGGTACATTTTCAAAATACTGTATTTAAACAAGAAACAACTTACAGTAGACAAAGCGTTGTACCTATGTACTTTGCGTTTTTCATAAATTTTTTCTTCTCGAGCAATGAATTACAGTTATTTCATAAGAAAACCTGTTTTTAATTGCTCCTGAAAACGAATATTTAATTGAATATTTAATATTTCTCTGAAAATAAGATTGAATGTTTGTTTAAAGTGTATATTAACTATATAATATAGTAGCTTTTGCCAACGGCTTCGTCCGCGCGAATGTTGGTTTCTCCATACAAACTTCCAGCCTCCGTTTTACCCCCTTGAGGGTAGAGTTTCGTGAAATCCGTTCTTAGAGACGTCTAGACACTATAAGGAACCTACCTGCCAAAATTTAAGTATGTAGGTGTTATATTAAGTATAAACTTTTAAAAACGCAATAACTCAAAACTGACTTGACTGCACTTAGTTGTTTTTCGCAGTAAACCCTCGATATAATAAAAGTAGAAATTGATTGACTGGCATATCAAAACTCAGCCAAAACTATTGGGACGAAAAGAGTTAAATTTTACTCTAGGTTCCCTTCTATGACGTAGGCAAACGCTGAGAGAATTTTCCAAAGTTCATCCCTCTGAGGGGATGAAACGGGGGTTCTAAATTTATATACAGAACCCCATTTACACGTGAGCGAAGCTGCTGGCAGAATCTAGAGTAGTATAGTTTATTAAATTTCTTTAGTAAACTATATCTTTGGAAAAAAATAAATTGTTTGTTTTCAAAAAAAGAAAAAAATATCTAACACAGATTTTTCCTTACTTGTGATTTTATCTTTCAGATTCCAAACGAGTGGTGCAGAGAAAAGAAACGTGGTGGATTTTGTAATATGGCTTGCGAAGGTATGACATTAAAACTTAGTTAATCTACCGCATCGCTGTCCTGAGTCGTGAAACACAAGAACAGTAAAATATTCCGAAATAAAAAAAAAACTTATAGCGCTCGACGACCCGTGAAAGAATTTATTAATTTAAGTATACATAGACACTTAAAAGAGGGAAAACAAGTACAGATAAAAGATCACAAAGGTGCTGCATATTTGAAAAGAAATTCCTTTAAGCTGACCTGCGGCAGGAGAGTATTGCGAGAGATATATATTATAATAATACGAAACTGAAATAAGACTATCATAATGAACTAAATTATACATATAAATCAAGTATCAGATAACAAATGTACATATAAATAGATAACGTATACACAAAATAATAAATGATTAAAATATAACATAATCATCATCATCATTAAAACCGAAAGACGTCCTCTTGTTGGACATAGGCCTCCCCTAAATGTCGCCACAATTACCTATCCTGTGCGTCTTGCATCCATCGGATTCCCGCGACCCTCACCAGGTCATCGGTCCACCTTGTGGGAGGCCTTCCAACACTGCGTCTTCCAGTACGTGGTCGCCATTCCAGAACCTTTCGTCCCCATCGACCATCTGTTCGGCGAGCAATGTACCCTGCCCACTGCCACTTAAGTTTGGCGATTCTTCGGGCTATGTCTGTAACCTTCGTTCTCCTGCGGATATCTTCATTCCTGACGCGATCACGCAAGGAAACTCCGATTATAGCCCTTTCCATTGCCCTTTGAGTGACTTTAAGCCTTCTGCAAATAAACAGCAAGCAGTAAATATAACAGAATATCTTTATAAAATTTCTGGATGGTAGAAAAGTAAATGTTCTTTGACCAGTTTTATGAAGAATATTAAAAAATGATCCAGTACATCTAGAGATGACCCTCTAACAACAATTTTAGTTTGGCATTCATATTTTTTTATCTAATACTCTATTTGAAATAAGATTAGACATTTAAACAAACCGTTTTTACTATCCGTTCAACCGATTTTGACTTTTATTGCGTTAGTGACATGATAAATGGCGGCTGCAGTAAATAGTTGGTAAAACTCCTACTCCCTCAACTTGTACCAATTGCTTTCCAAAATTAAAATATACCTCTTTACTAACTTCCATTCCCTATTGACGAATTTGTCTCCTAAAGTTGTCCAATTCCTATCCAAATTCCTAAATGACAATAACATTAATCTGTAGCCTGGCCTGTAGTGATTTTCAATCTGTAGATATCATTGTCTATTTGTGTTGTAATACTAAATATTTTAAATCCATGTTAACTACCAAAAAATTGTCTTGTCCTTACAGCCACTAACATCTTAGATCTACTACAAAATGCAAAGTTCGACGGCTCACCTTACGGCGCTGCCATCGCCACATGACACTGGAGTCGATACCGGCTCAGTTGACAAAGAAGAAAAAAAAAGTAGTTGGTATTGTAACCACTTTTTTGCTTTTAATGCAATAATAAAATAATAGAAGTCATAATTGGTTAAACGGACAGTAAAAAAGGTTTGGCTAAACACCTAATCTTAATTCGAAAGGAGTATAGATGACAAAGTCATCCGGAAAGGTACCCATCTTCAAACTGTAACCAGCATATTCCAATCTGAATATTAAACTATCATCCGCATCAAAACTTCCAGTTGTGGTTACATTAATAGATGTCATTGTATTTACAAAGTAAGTAATTGAAAGAGACATCACTGTGTAGCAAACTGCGAACAACATAGCAAACAATTCGAAGCGACCAGATTTTATGGTCCACGTTTTACATCAAAAGTTTATAGGGTATGGTCAAGTGTATTGTGTAGCGTTTTCGGTTGTGTAACTGTTACTACTGTTTGAAGTACTAATGATCGTCTTTTGATATTTCAGAGGTTTTATTTGAACCTTTTCCAAACTTTAGTTATCGTCGTGTTGGTTAGGTTATGTTGCTATAGTTTGAAGTATTTATTGATCGTCTTTTACGTTTTGTTTTTTTTTTCTTTTACTTTTCTATTTCACCAGTCATTATCTAGTTTGGCTTTTTCCGAAACCTACCCAAGTTCTTCCATTTGCCATTTGCGTTCTAGGGCCACGGTATTTTTTTTAATAGTACATACTACCTGTCAGTAGCTGCCTAGAATTTGGATTTGTGCCCGGTTCGGCAATCGGCTTGGTTCCTTTTTCAAGGGATTTAATGTATTTACAATATTTTCAATAATCTCTGCTTAACAATTCAGGAAATAAAGACAAGATGCAGGTCAGTCAGTCATAATTAGTTTTTTTTCTATCAGTATGGTTTGTAGATTTATTTAAGTTCTTTTTTCATTTACTTCTTGCAAAGCAAGCACATTTGCTTTTGCATTGCAGTGATTGGTTTCATTATCGCTTAGTGTTATATCAGTCCTTTTATTTTTATCCTTACCATTGTTTTCGGTTTAGTTAACTAAAGAGGTTTAATTTGGAAAAGATTTGGTTTCCTAATGTTGAATCGTCTAAAAGTGTTTGTTCGTTTCTAATAAGAGAGAGAAAGTTTACACATGTGTCATTATTATGCTCGTCTGTATTATTTCAAGTCAAAATGATTTAAACGCTTAAATCTCATTAAGTCTAAGTAGAAAATTAAAACCTTTAAAATGTCTTATTTGTCGGGAGACAAATCATCTCTTTCGTGTGCTTATGGGAATAAACACACGAAAACATGATTATCCCTAATTTGATCTTTATAAAATTGAACAGCAGAAAATAGCTCATATATTTTATTATGTCGTCTCTTCCTTTTAAACCAACACGGTAACGAAGATTTTCTTTTGTTCTCATAAAGGAGAATAGCAACAAAAGCTTAAGTACCCATTTGTATTACGTAGGTAATTTCGCCAACATAACGGCGGAGTTACGGCCTTATTTTTTAGAGGTTGGCACTTCTTCAAATACAGCTCCGGGTATTTTGCTTATCATGACATTGTAAATCAAAGTGGTGTCTATCGAAAAACAAGTCATAGGTACTTGAAAAGTTAGTGTTTTTTCGAGCATAGCTGTTGCCTGCGGTGTTGTCTCTTACACGTGGAGGTTAGAAAAAGTAAAAATAAACTTACTAGGCCACGCAAACGCTTTTGAAATAAAACATATCCTATCTCTTTATTAAGCTCAATTCTTAAGTCAGTCCTATTTTACTAATGTATAATATCAAAGTCTATACTTTAAGATGTTTTTTAATCATTTGAGTTTTTTTAAGATTGCACGTAGCGAAGATGAGAATGTGTGGTGTGACGAGAATGGATAGTGTGAGAAATGAGTATATTAGGGGAAGTTTGAAAGTGGCGCCCGTGACGGAAAAGTTGAAAGGGAATGGTTTATCTAGGTATGGTCATGTGAAGAGGAGGGATAAAAGGCATATTACTAAAAGAGTTATGAGATTACATGTGGATGGATGGAGGGAGAGGGAGACCAAAGAAAAGATAGATGGATTGTGTGAGCAGTGATATGAAAGAAAAGGGAGTTAGTGATAGCGTGACGAGTGACAGGACAGAATGGAAGAAAAAAACGTATTGCACCAACCCCAAATAAAACGGGACAAGGGCAGGAAGATGATGATGAGTTTTTTTAAGATCAGTAAATTATCAAAACCCTTCTACCGCTCTGGGTGCAGAAATAGCAAGTGTCAGTCTTTTACTGACTAAAACCTACCCTTGTTCTTTCAGTTGCCCTTAAGGTTTCAGACCCACGTTGACTCTTTTGGATAATCTTGTAGTATCAATCTAGCAGCATCAACTAAACTTCAACAATTTATAGAAATTAGACCAAATTTTACATACCGGTCAATTCAATTCTATATTTTCAATTTCGAATTTTGCCATTGGCACTTATAGAACGTCAGAAGCCAACAAATAGAACCATGAACTGATTTACGACATAGAAAACTCGATATCTCGGTACTACGTTCCCGTAGGACCATCTACAATGATTGTGTTGGCGAATTCACTAGCGGAAGCCTAAAAAGTTCTTGGTTTATAACATAAGACTTTTGAATCGAGATTGACGAACATCTAAGGATACAAACTACTTCGTTTGCGTTGAACGCCTCGAGTAGGCCACGCCTCCGATTCCTTTGTTCTGACCACGTAACTGAGCGTTGAGATGACGTCAGAATAAAGGAATCAGAGTCGTGACCTACTCGAGGCATTTGACGCAAACGAAACGATCGTAATTTGGCTAGGAGGGCAGGGGCTAATTAGAAATGTGAGTGAATTGTAAGTACTTTTATTAATTCTCTAATATATTATTTGTTTTTAATAAGTTGTGTAAGGCCAAAATAAACATATTTTTTCGTCTCTTTTTCTTTATCGAAAGCTTGTAGTAGTTCCCAGCGTTATCTTTGTACCACTCGAGTGGAAATATTAAAGTAGGAAAGTATAAATCAGGATTCTGTAGTAGAGGAAGTTAAGCAACATTTTTACGAGCATTTACTCCAGTTTATTTGATTTCGCAACTTTCTCGGTTTCTGTAATAAGGATTTCGTTACTAAATGTTCTGGTGACATTGTGTGGTTGAGTGATTGAATAGTTTCCGCTGTTAGATGATTGGGTGAGTGTTAAGTATTCATGGTAAGCTGTCTTTTATGTCTTTTTAGGGTTCTGTATCTCAAAAGGAAAAAAACGGAACACTTATAGGATCACTTTGTTGTCCGTCCGTCTGCTTGTCTGTCTGTCAAGACCCTTTATCTTGGTAACGCCAGGAGGTATCGAGTTGAAATTAACATCACATACTCAGGTCTCTGGTTTCTTGAAGTTGTAAAAAATCAAACTTCTGTGTTAAAAAAAAGATACAGCCGTTTATACCGCAAAAAAACGTATATTTCGACTCTCTCAAGAAAAACAAAATTCACTATACTATTTCCCGTTGACCTAGAATCCTGAAATTTGGCATGAAGCATGGTCTCATAGTACAAGTATAGGAAAAAATCTAAAAACTGTAAATTTGTAGTTACGTAAGAAAAAAAAAAATTTTGTGATTTGGAAAAATCTTCGTAACTCAATTCGGGAATTGAACTGTTTTCATAGGTAAGTTTGTACGGAAACCTCAGTGCACTAGTTCGACTTGGACTAGCCCGGTTTTTTTTCATACTTCAATTCGTTAGGTTTATTACTTGGTGAATTGCTTTAAAGAACTTGTGGCTACAATAATAACAGCCACAAAGGTCTATTTTTAAGGTTAACATGTTGACAGCGACACTCTTTATTGTATTATTTCCATTCCTACTGTAAGAGGCGTTTAAAACCGCATTTACAAACTATAAATATACTTTTTTGCGACATAAATGGCCGTAACTTCAAGGAACTGCAGACCTAAGTATATGGTTTTAACTTAAACTCGATACCTCCACGCGTTTTTGAGGTAAAGGGTCTTGACAGACGGATAACAAAGTGGTCCTATAAGTTTCGTTTTTTCCTTTTGAAGTACTGAACACTAAAAACACTGAATAATTATGATGTTGAGTACGTCATCTGCAACGATTGTCAAAAACTCCTTTGGCATCGTTTCTTTGTTCTTATATACAGTCAACAAGGGAAATATGTGACCAGAGTCGCCTTGCTCTTGTGCTGTGCTGTGCCTTCTTAAGTGCTGATTATGGCTACTTATTCTTATCTTGAATACACTGACATAATGTACTGTTACGGACTTTGAGACGGTAACGCTGTCGAAGGGTGTGGAAAATATCAACTCCGCTTTCCCAACCGCCGACTCCTACACCTTAGTGTGTTCAGATCGACTTATTAAATTTCAGTACAGTCGCACCGTCAATAGTTTTCAAATTGTCTTATTGATTTAATCTGGGATTTTGCATAGAAAAATCTTACTAACTCAAAAACTACTGTATTTGGTGTCCTAGTTTGTTGCATTTTAATGCTACTGTGACGTCCAGTACCAGACCAGTAACCCTGAATATGTATTTGAAGTTTTCATAGACGCCGATGGATGGGTCCTGGTTCATCTCATCATCTCCTTTGTACATGCTTTGGTCATACAAACATGCTGGTTGTGATTTATTTTGATAGACTCGTGCTTAAACATGATCACGTAGGTCTGTGCATATTGATCTAGACTTCTAGAGTGTCTTGTCTCGGCGTGTCCACTCAAGGGTAGTCTTAAATTGGTGATCATTTTGATGTAAGAGAGAGGCTATTTAGTACGTATAGCGCAATAACACTAACCCTTTTTCGAACGAATTTATGATAATTTTAAGATGTTATATACTGGAGGCTTATCATAACTGCTGGCTGTTTTTTGTTACAAATTGAACAATTATTCGTATTTTAGTTTTTTTTTGTATGGTATCAGCGCTCTCGCGTTAACCATAGCTGTTGTCGTCTTAGTTTTAGTTACTCTCATTAGTATAAGTGAAAACTTGTAAATGGCCGTTTTTTTACCTATTCTAAGTTTTTACTGTAACAAGTAGCTGTAAGTTTTCCGAATAATAATAAAATAAAATAAATAATTTCAGCTAAAAGACGACTACTGGACATATGTAGGCCTCCCCCAAGTATCGCCACAGTGTCACCAGTCCTACGAATTTCGCAGCCATCGATCCTACGCTGCGTTTTCCGGTATACGGTCGCCACTCCAGAACCGTTCGGCCCCTTCGACCCAGCGAGCAATTTGCCCAGACCACTGCTACTTATGTTTGGCAATTCTTTGGGCTTTGTCGGTAACCTTGGATCTCCTGCGGATATATTCATTCCTGTTTCGATCACGCAAGCAAACTCTGAGCATAGCCTTTAGAAAAAAATCCAGTAGAGGGCTGGTTGGTCTACATTACGTACATATAATAAGGCTTTACTGATCTGATGCAAAGCAGTCTGTTATTACAATTTATCTGTTTACGAAGTAAATTAATGAATCTCATTAGTTTATCTCGTGTGTCACACGCGCGTTGCATAGGTTGATTGATTTATCCATTTACCTCAGTTATTTCCTAATAGTAACGGACCAAAATTGCTATTATATTAGTAAATAACATTTACCCAAGTTGATAGAATTTACCTTTGTGCTCTTCTATTCTTCTTTTCGATTTTAAGTGTTTCTGTATATAAATTAATAACTAATTTGTAGCGACATCTATGGCGCCACATAAGAACTAATCCTGCATCGCGCAATTAAAGTTCTCCGCGTGATTCGAATATATAGAACAGCCCAAAATCATCCATCGGGCAGTTGCCCACCAGACATAGCACCCGTCTGGCCGGAGGATCCTCCCTTTTCAACGGAGGTTTGCGGGACTTTATGCTCTGTTCCGCTTACCCGCAAAATTTATTTATATACCAGTTTACAGATTTGCTATTAAGTAGGTACATAAACAGCAGCAGGCATACAAAATGTACCATTTATATAATAAACGCACATTCTGAAAGTATAGTATATAGTAAGTATATTTTTATAGAATAATAAAGGTATATACTAGTGCTTGACTGCGATCCCGCCTGATGGTAAGCAGTGATGCCATCGCTGATGGTGAGTTTATTAAGTACCTATTAACTCTAGCCTAGGAGTCTTCTCCTAAATTATAAGTTTATTGAGAATCTGACTCTAAATCTATTTTGGCTATTTTTAAAAATAGGCAATTTTTTTATCCTTAAATAGTTCTTGTTTTTGATAAATCTTTCATCATTAACTTACAATTTTATTAGGATAACTAATTTCTTAAAAAAAAAAAACACTGACCGAGCGCATAATTAAGTGACTGATTCACTTAATTATGCACTCGGGCAGTGTTTTTTTTAAGAAATTAATTAGTAGACAAGTGTCAGTATATAATGGGCGGTTACCCATCTACGGATTAACCTCAGCAACTACTTATTATTGTGTATTTTCATCGACAGCACTACTAGATGATGACATCCGAGATGACACCGCGTGCGCACTTCAGATCGCAGAGAAGAATGGTTTCCAGTTCTGGTCAAAATGGACGACGAGATGCAAGAACGATAACTTCATCACCACTGAGATCTACAAGTGAGTAAATGTATTATTATATTAAACGTCACATGTTTTAAAATATTAAAAACATGTGACAAATATATATATTACCGTAAAATTATAAATACCGTTAGATTAATAATCTATCTTATGAGATTGTAACTGTATGATCTACCGAAAAATAATGCGGTAAATTGTAAGCAGTATGTTACGGTTCACGATCTTTCGACAGTTTACAATCTCGCGAGGTAGATTAAAATCAAACTGCATTTAAAACTTTCCGGTGACATTATATTTATATTATGCTTAAAAGGAGGCTCCAATCAACTACTAATGTAAACAATTTTGTTAAGAAATAAAGATTTTTGATTTTTTTGATTTGGTTGACTTTCACTTTCACTCTGATCAGCATCCTGAATGCTGATCAGAGTGGGAATTTTTTTCAGAAAACATATTGTATTAGTGACGAGTAGGTAATGTACAATAAACAAATTATTCCAGACCACACTTTTGTATATTTACTTCACAACGCGCTGTGAGAAAGTTCCTAGAACAGTGTTATCCATGCGGTTGCCAACAGAGAAAAGGTACCACGTCCATGTGGTTGGAACTTTTACGTGCCCGGCCCACGTGAACTTAAATCTAGACCTAGCCAAAGCGCACCACCTTGCCTTCGTCTCGTTGTCAAATTGGCTCCCGTACTGTTGCTTACACTGACTTATACCAACCCACACTTTGTCTGCCTAGTAGATTACGACTCATTCTCTCTCCTAGAGAGGAGGTCTGACTCCCAGCCAAGTTACAACCGTTTCGTTACAATTCTCTTTTCGTTGATCGCCTCGAGTCGGCCACGCCTCCTATTCCTTTGTTCTGATCACGTAAATAAGTCGTGGCTGACTCGAGGCAATTGACGTTAAGAGAATTGAAACAAAACGGTTGTAACAGGCTAGGGGGGCAGCAGTGTGAACATTATAAAGTTCGAATTATGGTTGTAAGACATGCTGTTTCCTCATGATGTTTTCCTTCACCATTTTAAGAGCAGTGGTGATGAAAGAAATAACGCAGAGTAAAGTGCTTACCTGAGTTTAAACCTACGACCCAATTCGTAAATCAGGGCTGTTACAATTAGGCCACCGCTGTCTATGGGCCCGAATTAACTGTTATCAAAACCTTATAACTTACCAGCTTTTGCCCGCGGCTTTGCCCGCGTACATAAAATATGATATACCTATGTCACTTATTGTTGGAATTGCACAATTTGATTCCACCACGTCCGTTCCATCGTCGGACCACTAGACATACGGCGTTGCGCCATCAGTACATGGGAGACATCCCACTCATACGTACAAAGCGTTTTGGGAACACATTCATTATGCGTACAGCTAAGGAGTGGAATTCCCTGCTGGAGTCTGTGTTCCCTGATAACTTAAAAAGACCTGGGGTCTTTAAGTCAAGAGTGAATAGGTTACTTCTAGGCAAGCGTGCTCCATCGTCGCCAACATCATCACTTATCATCAGGTGAGATAGTGGTCAAACGCGAGCCTATCAATAATAAATAAAAAAACTTAGCAAACGGACCAGTACTTTCAGAGATTACCCCCTACACACGAAAGGAAACTTTACCTCTTTATAAATAGTATATTATATGTAGAAAACTCCTTCTCTTGAGTTACAAATCTTCAACAAACGATAACATTTAAGTAGATTCACGATAAGGACTTAAATCCCCATAAGAATATTATTAGTTCCTACTATATTATTTTTAGATAAATGTTATTTTTAGCCGTCAAAAAGGGCGACGAGGCCAGTCCCTTCCTTATTTGTTCAGGCCACGATTTAAGGCCAGTATATTAACATAAAAGGTTGAGCGTCCCTTTTTCTGAGCTTATGGTAATGTAATCTTAAAATCGGTTTCTGCCGATTAAGTTTCAATAATAAAATGTTATAGAAATTATTATTTTTTAAAACGAATCAGTCTTTGTTGGGGTTGCAAGTTTATTTATAAACTAGCTGACAAGGCGAACTTCGTGCCGCGTAATTGTCAATTTATGTTGATACTTTTTAGCTGAACTGTCAAAGGATTATGCCATCTACTGGCATTACCAGAACCAGTATAATTCATTCGAATATGACATTAAAATTAGAGATGGCGTTGTAATCGTATTTCTTTGTTTTTTCGTGAATTTTCACATAATTATTTTCTCATCTTCAAAACCTTCCCTGGACTATCACGAATATTTCAAGACCAAAATTAGCCAAATCGGTCCAGCCGTTCTCGAGTTTTAGCGAGACTAACGAACAGCTACTAATTATTATTTATTTATAGGTTGATTTTTTTGTAATTCATTTGACATTGGTTGCCATGAGTTGTGTGAAACATCGTTAGAGGTAGAATTGGCGGTCAGTGTCCCACGCTCTATTTAAATCATGTAGTATCTCTACAGTCTTGTCCACTGTTGCAGTCTATAGGTATTCGTGTATTTCGTCGTTCTTCGTGAACTAATTCGTAAATAGAGTCATTTTTGGACACAAAACTAAAATTGAAAATGTGCACAAGGTTGTACCCCGAACACAACTTTAGAGGCCCTACCATGCACTCTTAACGTGATTGGTTTTATGACCCAAACTGAACTGTTAAAGAGATGGGGCTGTATTAGGTGTACAGCTCTATCCTTCGTTCTCGTTCACACGATTGATATTTTAACACGTCAAGGTAAGCTCGCCGTTCGACCGTCCGGTAACTGTCCGGACCGAGCGCAACGAAGTCGTCGACGGCGCGTACTGTCCCACGCGTGCCTCAAGGAGATGTCAGCAAACCGTAGGGGTCCAGCAGGGTCGAAGCCTACTATGGCCAAAGGTCTGCTTCTGAAAGGAAGACTCGGCACTGGTACGAAAGGCAACGAAGGGCCCACTCCGGGTTTTTAGTCAGTAAAAGTCTGATACTACCTCCCGCTCCGTTCAAGAGCGGGGGATGTCATTGGACGATTTTCCCGACGAAAAAAAAATCACGTAAAGGCAAGGCCCCAGTTCATGTGATATGCCAGTGCAATATCCAAGTAGCGTTTTTATAGAAATGGTTTTAGATGTAGAAAAGAATAAATGTTATTGTACACCAAAATAGTAACAAAAACAGTAGTAGAAAAAATTCTATGAAAATTGATCGTCGCATCGTTTTACGTTGCCGCGTCATGCTTGTTCGCAGGTACCTTTATACAATGTTGGGATAACAATACAACAATAAATGAAAACACTGTCAGTGCTCATCATTACGAACAACTTTTAAAGGGGTGACCAGACGGTTGCAAACTAGCGTTCCAACCAAAGTGACCTTGGTAGTTTCAATCCGTGTAGACAGCAGTTGTAATCCATGACCTTTAACGCCCTTGGTTGGGTGGTGCGTTTTCCCAACCACCGAACGTGTTGGCGCATAGTTTACATCCATATAGCTGCAACACAAACTAAACACATAAACTTAGGTCACCTTGGTTGGAACGCTAGTTTGCAACGGTCTGGTCCCCCCCTTTCATTGCTGGGGTTGTGAAGGCTAGATAAACGGAGAATAAAGCCGGCAAAAATTCCATCACTCCAGGGGTCCAGAATTATATATTTATTCATAGTTTGAGCCCCGTTGTCTGAGACACGGTATAAATGAAAATATAATAAACGTATCAATAAGTAGAGTGACAGTGGGCAGGGCACATTGCTCGTATAACATGGTCGATGGGGCCGAAAAGCTCTAGATTGGTGACCGCGCACCAGAAAACGCAGCGTTGGGAGGCCTTCCACAAGGTGGACCGACGACTTGGTGTGAGTCGCGGGAATGCGGTGAATGCGAGATGCACAGGATCGGTCGTTGTGGCGACGCTTGGGGGAGGCCTATGTCCTACAGTGGACGTCTTTCGGCTGAAGTGATGATCAATAAATACCAATGTGTATATATATCAATTCATATTATGAAAGAAAGTAGTCTTTAATTTTCCTCTTAAAGACTTCCAGTGATCATTATTCCATTCATAAAACTGTAAATTCTCTTCCAGATGCCCAGACCTAATGCGACTAACTCCAGAACGCAGCTTATCAAGCAGCAGCCAATACCGACGAAGCCCTCCTAGATTTAGGAGATCTGCCTCCAAGTCCCGAAGCATCTCTAAAGTCACCAGATTCAGACGGTCTAGACAAATTAATTAAATTCAAAGTGTCTGCTTATAATTAAAATAAATACGGGGCTCAAAGTTGTTTGATTATTTGCATGACACTTGTATTCATAGAGGTTGAATGATGAAACTGTAAGGTTGTGTTTGTTTGAGGAGTAAGACGTCATCTTTTGTTAGAATGGTGTTTTTTTAATAGGTAACATTAAGGTCCTTAACTCCTTTTCGAAGTGGAACGTGCATGAACTATAAGTGGCAGCGCAACGGCGACACAAGTGACATGGTGCGAAAAAAAGAAACTCTCCAGACCTGTCATTCTATGTCCTCAAGCTCTGAATAAGATTTTTTTTGTTATATTATGTTAAAAATAATAAAATATTTGGGTTCCTGCCGATTAACAACGATCGGCAGCGTGGCCAAAACATAATCAAAGGTCAAAAGCTTTTCGAGTTACGAGATGTTATAGAAGTAGAAAAGCAAACAGATCAGGAAAATCAATCAGTTTGAAATTGTCGTACAGACAAAAATATCCAATATATATACATATAATAAAACAGTAATATTATGGACCGATGGTATTAATTGGCGCAAAAACTACTGAGCCAATCCTGTTCAAACTTTGCATACGTAATCCTTATAGGCCAGGTCAACCTATAGCTTATAAATTATCACGCTATTTGCTATGTGGGGTGAGCAATATTCCCAAAATATCAATTAATTTCAATATTCTAAATAACATGTCATCTATATTGTTAATTCTGTTCATGTCCCCTTCTTTACAGCTTGGTGGCAATAGAATGATTACAAGTGCAATTTGTAAATGTAAGGCAGGCCTATCTGGTAAATGCAAGCACGTCTTTTTATCGGCTTTTATATCCTCGGTTCACGGCACTGAAAAATTAATCAGAAATATCCTATCTTCCTCACAGATTGATTTTGATGTGCCGTGCTTTACCGAGACTATAGACTCTTGGAAACTGGCTTGCCCGAATTCCATACAGCCCGACAACCTTTCTTCCCAAAGACTGTGGGATGAGCCGCTATACAAAGTAGTTCAAGAGAATCTGTTGGCAACATCTGTGACTACTGCAGAGCGTGCCTGCTAGCTGTGAGGGAGTGGGAGTCGGGTCTCTGGCTTCATGCATTACTGTCGTCGAACATAGGTACCTTGTTCGACGATACTACCTTCCGCCTCGCTGCTTCTCTACGTCTTGGCGCTCCTTGTTGCTCTCCTCATCGCTGCCACTGTGGCGAAGTTGTCAACAGCCTCGGACACCACGGTCTGTCATGCAGCCGAAGTGAGGGTCGCATAGCGCGACACGAGAATATCAACGACATCATCCGACGCGCTCTTGTCACCGTCGGAGTTCCGGCCGTATTGGAACCTCATGGCCTGGCACGCGACGATGGCAAAAGATCGGACGGTATGTCTTTATTTCCATGGAAGATGGGTAGGCCTTTAGTTTGGGACGCTACTTGTGTCGATACTCTTGCGCCATCTCATCTTCCTAGCTCGTCGTGTTGTGCCGGTGCTGCCGCAGCGGCTGCAGAGAACCTCAAGCGGCGGAAATATAATAACCTTATTGGTAGTTATATTTTCGAGCCGTTTGGGGTTGAAACTCTCGGATCGTGGGGTCCAAGTGCTCACAATTAATTTAAAGAACTTTCAAAACGCCTTGTTGACACTTCGCGTGACCCAAGTGCTGGCTTTGACTTCGGACAAAGGATAAACATTGCCATTCAGCGTGGCAATGCCGCCAGTCTTTTGGGTACATTACCAGTCGACAGCGATTTGGAGGAGTTTTTCGACGCCATACTTTAGATTGCTTTTTTTTTGTACTTTAGGGCTTTTATTTTTAATTTGTAAGTTAGTTTTAATTACAGCTAGGTTAGTTTTGAGGTGATCATTGAAATTTAGTGTTGTGTATGCAAGTAGGTATACATCCTTTCCTATAATGTTGAAAAACCAATCCTGATAAAAATCCGGCTGGGAGTATGTTGCTAAAAACATCCATTTATGAAAAGGCCTCCTTAACTCTGGATCACAAAGCGTTTCCGAAACTTAACTTCAGTCTGCAATGAAACCTAGGGTTCGGTATAAACGAGCTTACTTCTTAAACTATCCGTTTTATTTCACAAAGAAAATATCAAACAGTTTGTTCAGACCATAGAGTACGAAGAAATCTTAGGATTTATTTATTTAGTCTTCAAGAGAATCTGAGGATTGTAATACATCTGGGCACATCGAAACGGACTTTTTTATACTTCTATCCTTTTCTGCCACTTATAACCGTAATAAATTTACTAGAGTAAGAAAGAGACGCGAGACGAGACGCGCGGTGGATGCGAGACACACAGGACTGGTCATTATGATTAAGTTAAGATTATTGTTGCTTCCCTTGAAGATCATCTCGTACGGCTGTCATTACTAAGGCGTGCTTTTCGCTGAAATGATGATAAAAATGCGGACAAATTTTGACTGCTCAAATTGTATAAGAAAAAGGTGTGTCTCATCGAAACCCATCATTGACTGACTTCAAAAAGAAGGAGGTTCTAGGTACTTTAAGAGTTCCATTCCTAAGTCGGCAAAAATGGAACCCTTACAGAATCACTTTGATGACGTCTGTCCAGACCTTTTGTCTCATGAACGCGTGGAGGTTATTACGCCAAAATCTGAATACTCAAGTTTACTACCCTTTGGAGCAGTGAAAAAATCAAACTTTTTAGTCAACATAATCTAAAGACAAGATCTTTTTTGTCAGTATAAGGGGCATATTTTGACATTCACAACGAAACCAAAACCTATATGGTACTTTCCATTGACATGGAATCCTGCAAGAAGCAAGGTCTCATAGCATTCATAAAGGAAAAAGTTTCAAAACTGTAAATGTGTACTCGTAGTATGTATATAGATATATGCGGTGGATGCGAGATGCTCAGGATCGGCCGTTGTAGCGACGCTTGGGGGAGGCCTATGTCCAACAGTGGACGTCTTTCGGCCGAAATGATGGTGATGATGAAATGTGTCGTAAAATCATTAAATAATTACTTTTTTGCTACTTGATTTGGAAAAAATTTTAGTCTCGATTCATGAAGCGAACTACTTACATAGGTAAGTTTGTAAGAAGACCTTGGTATGTGAATCCGATTCGCAATTGACAAGTTGTTTTGTGTATGTTCGGTTTGATTGAAAGCCGACTCCAATACAGTTGATAAGTCAGATTTATTGTCATATCAGCCGAAATACATTCACTGCTGGACATGAATTTCCCCCAAAGATCTTCGGTCGACCTAATGGGAGCTTTTCCAACGTCTTACGGTAAGCGATCGCCACATTTTTTTTAGTAATGGTGACTGCAGAGGCGGTGCAGTTATTACCAGGTCTATGGTTCAGTAGCAGTTTGCGTTTTACTTTCAACTCTCTGAACGCTCAAGCTTCACTTAAATCTGTGTTGTTTATTGAAGAAATGGGCATTGTTATTATACCTTTTTGGTGCACTATCCTGTTTCTCTTAAATCTCGGGAATGTGTACTTTAACCGAGCGTTGGAAACTGTAAAGAAAATTTATAGCATCGTAGAGGTAGGCTATGATGATTATTGTGTTAGCTTACTTAATAATTTCAAGTGCTTACAATTGTTTATTTGAAGAAATAGATAAAAATAACTTAGAACATAATGTAATGAAGTTGACTCAGTGGTGGGTATTGAAAAGAAAATGAATATAACTTCAAACAAGATAAGATTAAGTAATGTATTTTGTTTTATTAAAACTCAATAATATTATAGTTAGGCGTACCTACGTCTTTACTTCCTAGAATTTGATCCTTATTAGTGACATTATTAAATGACCAAGAGGCCGCAGCCCAAAAAGATGTCAATATCAGCTCTGCTCCACACTGAACACCCAATTGCGTGTTGCATTTTATGAGGCAAAGAACCATCTAAGATGGCGAGACACCATCAGTAAGGAGCTAATCTAGCAGGATCTTCACGACCTTCAGTAATGAGGAATTTGACTCGAGGAGCAGGAGCGACATTATTGAATGGTAGAATGCAGTGTATTTTGTCTAAAATTATCATGTCTGATTTCTGGTTAGGAACATTTGGTTTGTGTGATGAGCATGTTCTGTGTTTGGGTGTAATTTATCTGTAATATGTATGTATTTAGAAATATATAAGTATGTTTATCAGTTGTTTAGTACTCATAACACAAGCTCTGCTAGCCTGAGACTAGACGCCGACGGCGTTGTGTGATAGTTGTGGAATATTATTATTATTATCATTTATTTTTCAAAAATTCAATAATGCAGTTTGAATTTTTATCAGAATTGGGCTACAGTTTCTCTTGAGTGCTACTAGTCAACATAGTTTCAGGTTATGCAAACTGTGAAAAAATCTATGTTCAAATCAGGCAGAAGACTGACAGTGCGATGTAGGATTCGGTTAGCGTTAGGTCTTTTGTCCGTATGTGGTCGCATAGATTTCGCTACAAAAGTACAGATTAAGTATTTTAGAATTAACTTTGGCTGGTTTTCTGAATTGAGTAATTTTAGTTCAAAATACATGTAAAAACAAAAAAAAAACCACCTGCAGTTTTCCCGTCCGATTATAATTTAGGTGCCTTCAAGGCTAGAGTGAATAGGCTCTTAATAAACTATTACTCTTCACTATCAACGATTGCATCACTGCTTATCATCAGGTAGGAAACGTATCAAACCTTTAGTATCAAATTCCGACAGGTTTTCAGTCTTGAGAAACACTAAACTTCAAATATACAGTAATCATTGTTTTAGCTCCTCGTTTACTACATCTGATGACGCCAACATTTTGATGAAGGACCCAAATCATAAAACCTTGGTTACATTACAATTATCGTTTATCGTTCCAGCACCATCAAAATATGTCACCTATTTATTGCTATTCGATTTTGGCCTTTATCGCTTTACGTTAAAGCGTAAAACCGCATACGTCTAAAAACTTAAATTTGTTGTTGTATTAAGGCCTATTGTCTCCCAAGAGGCGAATAAACGGATTAACTCCCCTTTATTTTATGTCTTTATCTTTAATAGGCTGTTAAAAAGAGAAGAAAGAACGGGATAACAAAGACGTTCCCCTTTTATAATCTCGGTAATTATTGCTATAAAACTTGAATGCAGGAGGTGCGGAACGGAACACGCAGATGTGAATGTTACTCGCTCTAGCGCTTTCTCGTGCAATCCAAAAGGGAAATTCAGCGTTATTCTGGATAAGGCTTTTGAAACCGGTTATTTAAATAATGCTTATACGTTTATTCTAATTGTGCAGCTGTTAAAACGCTCTGTTCGTGTCGCGTTTGTGTAGGTGGGTAGAAAGAGGGTACCTACCATTACTGAATTTGATAGGTTAACGAAGTGTGCCAAATTGAAATGGTCGACGGGAGGGGTCATGTGCTGTCCTTTCAGACCCCTAAACACTTCTCATGTCCTGTGGATTTTTTTTCATCGACTTTTTGCAGATGACCCCTCCCGTCTAGTTATATAAATTAAAACAGTGAAAACAACAAAGAAATAGTTAGTTAACAATATTTATGTTAATCTATAACGTGTTTATTTGTTTATGATAATGTGCCAGTGAATAAATAAATTAGTTTCATTATACACAATTTATTTAGTTTAATAGATGGCCTTTTATAAGTACTAAGATTGAGGCCTAGTACGTTTCCTTGAGTAACACCTAGATCTCAGTAGAATCTCTATAAACAAATTTTTAATTATATTATAAGAGTAAAGCTTAAAATTTTACAAATGAATCAGCGCTTTTACGTAATCAGGCAGTAAAAATGAACTCTTAATCGAAAGTGTCATCTAAGGCCAACAATAAAGAAAAATAATGAATGCTACCGTATCGAAAGCACTTTTAAAAGACTTGCCATAATTTCTTATACCTGCGAAAACTACGCTACTTTCAAGAGATTCAGCTATAAAAGAGCGATTGATTTTCGTTCTAGCCAGTATTAACGGCATCTCCGAAAGAATTTTCAAGGCCCGATTTAAAAACGGGGCTCATATACGTTCAGAACAAATAGCATAATCAACCTTATAATGTTCCCACTTCTGGGACTCCGGCTTCCTTTCCGTTACGTATGTAATAATATTTAGTAACCTTTTAGCTATTTTCAGTAACAATTTGGATTGGTTCTAGTCTTGGGTTTACTTTCGGGTCCCCATAAGGTTATTGAAGGAAAGATAAATAATATTTATATATATTTATTTAACGTGTGATGATGCACTACCGGTACCTAGTGAACATTACATCCATATGCACGAAATTCGCTGCCGGAGTCTATTTCCTGCTAGCCTGGGGTTTTATTTATTTATTTATGTACACACAAACCCTTAAAAATTAAAAGAACTAAAGCAGACGGAAGAACACAAAGGTACTGCTTATTTCAAATGTAATTTCTTCCATCAGACCTGCGACAGTTGGATGAGAAATGTAGACACAGTGTAAACAAATAAGTTAGAAAATTAAAAATTTACTATATTATCTAAATTAAATCATACTCGTATAATACATAATTATATATATCAATAACAGTATATAAACCACATAAATAGATGTATTTATACATCTTTAATTTAAGAGTGAATGGGTTATTTCTAGGTAAGTGTCCTCCGTCGACCACATTATCGCTTATCATCAGGTGAGATAGTAGCCAAGCACTAAACTTAAAGATTGCGAAAACTTACTTAACTATATACTTCGAATGCAACTCGACATACATTGTCACTGTTTTTCATACAACCACTCTTACGCGATTATGACGTTATCACATATTTTTCATTAGATATTTTGGAAACAGTATTTTGTGGATATTATCTAGGCTTCTATTGAAGTAAATTTATGAATTTGTGTAAAATTAATCCAGTAAAGACCTTTAAAAATCTGCTATTTTGCATGAAATTTCTTCATAATTTACTCTAAAATATAAAATAATATAAATCACTTCATAATTTACTCTAAAATATAAAAATTCTAAAAAGTATAAGAATAGAAGCCTTGCAAATTTAATCAATATTCTAAATGACGACAATTTCTTTTTCAAAAACTTAAGGGTTTAAAAAAAAACTCGTATTTCGTAGAACAAGTTTTGTAAAATATTCGAGTAAATCACGGAATTACCGAACGCTAACAGAGTTTTCAGGCGTCATCTCTCTTTTATCGCGGTGCCTTTCGTCAAACATCGCGTTGGATGGCGTTAGATGAAGTTACAATCTTTTAAACCATGCTCAATGTTGACGATAGGTGAGTGAAAAAGGACCCTCTTAACTTTGTTTTTTCAACAAAAATTTCCAAACTAATTCATACTAAACACTTTATTCTATCATCAAAAGAATCTTATTCATAGAATTTACGCTTTGTTGAAAACTATCCAATATCTTTTAGTATCAACATTGTCTTCACTTTGAAAACAACCTAAATTATTACAAAAAAAAAAAACAGGGCCAGAGCGAGTCGGACTCGCGCATTTGTACGGAACCCTCAGGTTCTGTACAAACTTGCCTATGTAACTTCGTTCGATTCCCGAATGGAATCTCGGAAGATTTTTCCGAATTGTATAAAAATAAATTGTGATGTAACAACAAATTTACAGTTTTCTGGTTCATTCCTATACCTTACTTTACGCCAAATTTCAGGATTCTGGATCAACGGGAAGTACCCTATAAATTTTGATTTCCTCGAAAGTGTCGAAATGTACGTTTTTTTCACATATACAGTCGTATCTTTTATTTTAGTTAACGTCTTAGAAGTCTTATTTTTTCACAGCTGCAAGAGACCGCAAATCTGAGTATATTATTTTAATTTCAACTAGATAAAGAGTTTTGATAGACAGACAGACAGACGGACAACAAAGTGATTTTATAACGGTTCCGTTTTTTCCTTTTGAGGTACAGAACCCTAAAAATAAATTCTTGAATTCCAAAACGTGTTTCTAACAGAAATAAATGGGGTGTTCTAGACTGGAGTAAAAAAAAAATCAACATGTAAAAACAAAGCCTCTACACAATTTTATTGGGTATTTCGTTCGTGTTTCAATTCCAATAGCTAGCCAATTTCATGGTACATTACATAAACACATGTTGAAAGTACACGATAGGCTTTCAAGTCGCCTACACTTTGCTGTTGATTTCTCGTTTTGTGATGTTCAAGAAAAATTACCTGGCATGTGTATTTTTCAAGTGGAAGGACGATACATCGGTGCTTTGTACATAACGAGCATGAATAAATATCACCTGTGACAGATACAATTTGAATCCACAAATAGAAATAATAGGTCTTATAAGCGATTTGGAAAGCAAAGTGAGTCCATCTCAAAGGAGTGTCTTAAGTGGCAGGAGATCGAAGACAGCCTTTTTTTTGGTTAGAAAAAATCAAATGACTTTTCCCAGGTGGAGCGAAAGGGAGTATCGAAACGCCCAGGTGTCAACGCCCTGTCCTCGTGGGGGCGATCGGGGGCGGCGATCACTCGCACCGGGCCTTGATACGGGTCATGGTCCAGAACGAGGAGGAGTGGCAGGTGGTCGCCTCCTTGTGCAAAGAAATAATGCTAGCAAAGGAGGCGGCCGATCGCGTGAGGCAACGGTCCTCACGCCCCAATAGCCGCCGGGATTCCGATCCCAATTTCCTGCTACCTTAGGCGCAGGCTTGCGGACGGCGAGCAATGGATAGCTTGCCGTCCAACCGTCCGGTAACCGTCCAGACCAAGCCCAAGTCGTCGACGGCGCGTACTCTTCCACGCGCGCCTCAAGGAGATGTCAGCGAACCGTAGGGGCCCAGCAGGGCCGTAGCCTACTGGGGCCAAGGGTCTGCTTCTGAAAGAAAGACTCAGCCCTGATACGAAAGGCAACGAAGGAACAGGAGTGGGTTTTTAGTCAGCAAAAGACTGACGCTACCTCCCGCTCCACCCAAGCACGGGGGATGTCATTGGATGATTTTCCAACCGAAAAAAAAACCCTGATGGCTAGTACCTTGCTAGTACAATGCAGGTTCACAATAATCATAATAAGATATCGGTGAAAATATCAGATTAATCTGAAAGCAAGTAAAAAACCTAACCTTCCTTAGGTGACAAAAACGCACAGCTATACCTTACTATTTCAAGCTACTGTACATTTATCTCTTCCAGTAAAACCTACAAAAACAGTCCTTTAGAAAAAATCTACTACCGTCATAAACATGCGTGATAAACTAAACGTGACTTCGCTTCTCCTAACAAAAATTATGCATCGAAACTCCAACATAGAAAAAAAATAGAACGAACTTCATTGTAAAAACAAAAAGAAAATTCAGTTTTCAAAGTTTTCTAGTCGCCGGGACACATCTGCGACCAAACGGCGCTTCCACTGTACTATGTCTTTGAAAATGGTGACCGGATTATTTTAAAGCTTATTTTAATGGTAGCTATTCGGAGAACTTATGTCCGGAAATGCGACGGTGTTATTCTAACAGATAATAATTATGTTTGTGTTCTTATTTTAATTGTTGTTCTTATTAAAGTTTTTTAAAGCACCACTGAAGTTGGCGATAAGTCAAGGGATATAGATTAGATACTCGCCGTACGTCGGGTTGTCCGATGGTAGAAAGGAAATGGCGGAATCAAGTCATGCAATTCCCGCACACACTCTCCAAAATGCAACCTGTAAAATACCAATAGGTTGGCTACCCTGCGCCTATGCTCGCTTTGTAGATTGGATAGATATAAGAGCTGTAAACGCAAAGTCATAAAGTGATAGTATTTTATTAGTGCAAAAGGTCTTGCATAATGCTTACTTGTAACCTGCCTTGTGACAACAATATGTAATGAAGATTTTTAGGAAAAATTACACCTACTTTCGCAAACGTAATACATGACGTTGACGTCAATTTAGCTAAGGTCATTTACTGAGTTTTGACAAATGCCTGGACCTGACGACTCAGTACTGCCACCTGGTGAACTTCATTATAAAAATCCCTCAGACTCAAATCTCAGCCTTGGTACTGGCCACGGTCCGGAGCGAGGAGGAGTGGCAGGCGGTGTCTTCCTTCTGCGAAGCAGTAATGCTAGCAAAGCAGCAGGCCGCACGTGCACGCGCGAGGCAATGGCCCTGCCGCTGGGATTCCGATGCCGATTTCTGACCACCGCAGGCGTGGGCTCGCGGACGGCAAGCAATGGGTAACTCGCCGTCAGACCCGGAGTAGGGTCGATGCCTATTGGGGCCAAGAGTCTGATTCTGAAAGGAAGACTCGGCCGTGGTATGAAAGGCAACGAAGGAACAGAAGTGGGTTTTTAGTCAGTAAAAGTCTGACACTATCTCCCGCCCCGCCCAAGAGCGGGGGATGTCATTGGATGATTTTCCCACCGAAAAAAAAGACTCAATTCTCAAATAATAACCCGTATCTGTCAGTTTGAATTTGTCATCCGGTTTACCTACTTCCCTCGAGCAGCGTGCATAAAAAATTATGAACGTTTTCTTTATTAATTCATCCCTTTACGATTACTTGGTTTTATTTGAAAGCTGAGCTAGAAAAGCGCTTGCTATTCAATATTGAAGCTAGTCAATACCTTCCTGTTTGCTATTTAAAGTTACCATACAAAGGCTTTTATTCAAGTAGCCTCACGTAACCTTTAAATTCTTACCATCGCTTGTCCAAAGCAGATTTCTTAAAATTCAAGAGATCTTACTGCAAACTATTCCCGTTAAACAGAATCGCATAACTTTGGCATAGGAAAATTTTTCGCATAAGTAGTCAAAAACATTATTCGCACAAATTATTTAAAGAACTTTCAAAACACCTTGTTGACACTTCGCGTGACCCAAGGGCTGGCTTTTACTTCGGACAAAGGATAAGCATTGCCATTCAGCGTGGCAATGCCGTCAGTCTTTTGGGTACATTACCAGTCGACAGAGATGTGGAGGAGTTTTTCGACGCCGTACTTTAGATTGCTTTTTTTTAGTACTTTAGGGCTTTTATTTTTATTTTGTAAGTTAGTTTTAATTAGATTTAAATGTTTATTCGCCTAACTTATACTGAATTATTACAATAGAATATGGACAGATAAATAAGGATGTTTAATATAGTGGAAGAGACCCACTCATGCCCAAAATGTGATATATACCTATCGGTTTAATCTACATTAATATTATAAAGAGGTAAAGTTTGTTTTTTTTTTGTTTGTAGGAGGTAATCTCTGAAAGTACTATTCCGATTGTTAAAATTTTTTCATCGATAACACCAAAAGCTAGTAAAAAATATAAAAATACCAACATCAAAAAAGTCTGCCTACATATCAAAACTAAAACAGACTTCTTTATGCAAATAAATTATGAATCGAGAATATATTTTATTTTCAATAATATATTTTGATAAAAACCGCATAAATTTGCTACACGGCCCCGTATTGGACGGCGATGGCAGGTTCCGTATATTATTCTATATTTATTTTTCCTGTTTACCTTTTTCTCTGGCTGGTTTAGACGGGCATCTATTTGTTAAAATACTGGTGTGTTCAGGAGATCCTCTTGCGGTATGTTCGGTTTGTTTGTAGAGTCCAAAAGAGTTACCGTGGCTCACGCACACGTAAAAAAACTGGGCACGTGCGAGTCGGACTCGTGCATTGAGGGTTCCGTACAATCTTGAAAGGTAAATTGCGGTTTACGATTTATGACGTATTAAAAAAAACTACTTACTAGATCTCGTTTAAACCAATTTTCGGTGTAAGTTTGCATGGTAATGTACATTATGTATTTTTTTTAGTTTTATCATTCTCTTATTGTATTTTTGAAAATCTTAATGCAGTTCACAGAATACATCTTCTTACCAAGTTTCAACAGTATATAGTTCTTATAGTTTCGGAAAAAAGTGGCTTTGACATACAGACGTTCCGTTCCGTTTTTTGCCATTTGGCTACTGAACCAAATAATAGAATAGAATAGAATGGAATGGAAAGGAATGGAATGGAATAGAATAGAATAGAATAGAATAGAATATAATAGAATAGAATAGAATAGAATAGAATAGAATAGAATAGAATATAATAGAATAGAATAGAATAGAATAGAATAGAATAGAATAGAATAGAATAGAATAGAATAGAATAGAATAGAATAGAATAGAATAGAATAGAATAGAATAGAATAGAATAGAATAGAATAGAATAGAATAGAATAGAATAGAATAGAATAGAATAGAATAGAATAAACTTTATTGTACACCAAAATAGTAACAAACCTTTTACACTAACTTAAATATATGTGCACAAAGACGGTCTTATCGCTGACAGCGATATCTACTAGACAACAATGTTTATTTTATTTATTTCTAATGCAACTCTTCCAACTATATTGACAGTCTTAACTATGTCTATATGTATATACTATACCTACTATGTCTATAGAGTATGCACGCAAATAAATATAGTCTAGATAGTTTATGTTAACTTAGATCTTCATTACAAAAACAAAAAACAGCAAATATTAACCTTTCAACATTTCATTTGTCCCTCTTTACAATAAACGACTACATTTATTTTATTATAAAAAGATTTCTCAATGATAACTGAAAGGTGAAGCTAATGAGAAGTGAATACAATAGGACTTACTCTTTATATTAGGTATATACAGGCTGTTTTATTATTTGAAACTTTATCGTCTGGTTGAACAAACATATTATGTTTTGTAAGACGGAGTTTCCTAAGAAGTTGGAATTGTATAAACCAAACGATTTCTTTAGGCTAATTTAGTACACATAAAATAATATGTTTTTGTTATTTTTATTCCTATTATTATATGTCTTCCCTTTTCTTCTTGATTTTGAAACCTGTTATAGGTACTGAGAATTCACTTGCTAAATATAATGTATTATTTTATATACTCAATCCTGGCTTATTTTTGTCCTAACTTATAAGCAAATAAAAAAATTGGAACTCATTGACGAAACCACAATCTGCATAAGTTTATCTATCGGGTGTCTTAAGCGAGAACTACACTAGACCGACGCACACGTAGACTACGCCTGATTTGTACGTAGCGGCGCCTTGCGTAGCATCGCGTGGCGTCGACTTAAATGTAGCTCTGCAAGTCTAGTTTCCATATAATTTGTATGGAGACCGACGTGCCTAGATCGGCGTACGTGGCCCAGGTGTACACAATGTAGTTCTGCCTTTAAAGTCATTATTATGAAAAGATATTATACCTGATAAAATTAACCTACACGAGATAGTTTTAGAATCAACAACAAAATAATATACTATTTAGACATGTCAAATGGTTTGCAATGGAGTTTCTTGCATGTTACATGCTTTGAAACGTAATGTAACGAGAATAAATAAATAGCTTCATCTTTATTAAGATTCTGTATTTAAGTCGGCAAAAACGGAACCCTTTGTTGTCTGTCTGTCAAGATCGTTTTTTCGGAAATATATGGAGTTATAAAGCTGAAATTGTGTCTCCTACCCCAAACAGCAGTGGAAAAAAAACAAACTTTAAAGTCTACACAATCCAAAGATAAAACCGTTTATGTTCCTTTTAGGTGCATTTTTTAACACTTGCTAGAAAATCAAAACCTATAATTGAAATTAAAAGCATATACTGAAGTCTGCGGTATCTTGAAGCTGTGAAAAAATCAAACTTCTAAGTTAACGAAAAAAAAGGTATGGATGATGATGATGTTTATGTCGCAAGAAACGTATATTTCGACACTCTCAAGGGAATAAAAATTCATCACCCGCTAACCAAGACTCCTAAAATTCGGAACAAAGTAAGGTCTTATAGCACAAATATAAATCTGAAAACTGTAAATTTGTAATTGCGTCACAAAAAAGCTATGATTCAGAAAAGTCTTAGAGACTCGATTCTGGAATGAACTAATTACATAAATAAGATTGTACGTAACTCTCAGTATGCGAATCTGACTCGCACTTGACTGGTTTGTTTTTGTGACTGAACGATCTTAATTTTCAAGTGTCTGTATTCAAAATTAAAAAAACATCCATTCAAAAGTGTCTGTAAATGGTTTAATTGGAATAAATTCCTGAGAACTCAAAATACAAAATGAAACAGTATCAATAAATTATGAGCACATGAAACATTTTGAGCATAATAATAATTTAGACTTCTGTATCTGTACTTTAAAATAATGAAACCAATTTTCTAACACTCTGTATAGTCTAAACAAAATGGCTGACCGCATGAAGTGATGGATTTAGTTGGAGTTGGCAGAAATAACATTAAAGGCTCGGTAAGTCCATTAGCTTTTAATATACTGGGACTAAAACATAATGCAATCGAATTAATTTTAATGGTGTAACAATGCTCTTAGTTATTGAAGAGAAACGAAGAGAGACGATGATTAAGTTTTTTTAAAAAAGCAAAGCAATAGGTACTTAGATATATATTAGTTTACTAGCTTTTGCCGGTGGTTTTGCTCACCTAAAATTAAAAAAATATCCCAAACTTCCCCCGCATACAACGTAGAAAACTAAGAGAACATAAAAATAAAATCATAAAAGTGATCTTTCATTTTATTCTGTAAATACGCATAGTTCATCGCATAATATAGCGTTGCTAGGCCTTCCACAAGGTGGACCGATAACTTGGTGAGAATCGCGGGAAAGCGATGGATGCGAGACGCACAGGACCGTTGATTGTGGTGACACTTGGAGGAGGCCTATGTCCAGCAGTGGTCGTCTTTCGGCTGATCATGATGATGCATACTTTTTGTGGGTCACCAGTGACCTATGGCAAAACTGTGGGACAAAGTTAGTATTCTTATAAAAGTGCACTATTTTTAGTGTTCCGTCCCTCAATTGGCAAAAATGGAACTCTTATAGGATCACTTTATTGTCCGTCTGTATTTCTGTCCGTCTGAACGAGTGGAAGCATCAAGCTGAAATTAATATCAACAACCGTATAGAGCACTTCAGGTTGACTTGGAATCCGGAAATTTAGGAAGAAGCAAGGTCTCTTAGCATATGTAAAAGAAAAAGTCTGAAAATTGTTTATTTATAAACGCCTGCACCACCAAATAATGACTTTTTTGCGATTCAGAAATTTTTGGGATTAAATTCTGGAATCAGAACTATTAAAATAAGTAAGTTATAATAAATAAGCGCGAGTCTAACTCGCGTTCAATTGGTTTATTTTTTTCGCATACAGTCTGCCTAGCAGTTAGAGATAGCATGACGAGTGACAGGGCAGATTGGAAGAAAAAAAACGTGTTGCGCCGACCCCAAATAACACGGGACAAGGGCAGGAAGATGATAACAGTCTGCCTAGCCTTTTCTTATCTACTTGGGGCTGTCTTTCTAGTCTGACCGATTTTTTTTAGGTGGGAAATCATCCAATGACTTCTTCCACTCTAGTGCGGAAAAGGAGGGTGTGTCAAACTTTTACTGACTAAAAGCCACTCCTATGTTATTTCTTTGATTTTCATACTAGTATTAGTATAGATTGTTTTTGTGACACAGGTTACAACATAAACTCAACTCACGATAACATAAAAATCAATTGCATTTACGCAAATTATATTATACACTGATATTTTTGATAATTGCTTAAGGGTGTGACAAAGTCAATAGTAAAGTCTTACTTATTAGCATTCAACAAACAAGAACCTAATCTTCAAACAAAAACAGACCTAATATCCAGTGATTAAGGTAACTTTTCCACTGTTCAAAGTCTCACATACCTACAGATGTCACACAACTCCACATTTCCCCAACCTTCCAATTGCCGGGTGATAATTGAGTAACGTATCAGGCATGACCTCACTGTCTACGCCGCCGGCCTAACGTAACTACACAGTATACATGATCCAGTTTCCTGTTCTACACTATAAGTACTGTATGTACGGTCGGAATTTGAAAACAATCACGATACTGAACATTTTTGTTGAGATAAACTAATAATAATATTTTTAGGGTTACGTACCTCAAAAGGAAAAAACGGAACCCTTATAGGATCACTTTGTTGTCTGTCCGTCTGTCTGACTGTCTGTCAAGATCCTTTATCTCGGGAAAGCTTGGACGTATCCTTGAAGCTGTAAAAAAATCAAACTTCTGAGTTAACGAAAAAAAAAAGATAAAGCCATTTATGTCGTAAAAAACGTAAATTTCGACACTCAAAGGAACCAAAATTCTACAGTACTTCCCGTTGAGCCAGAATCCTGAAATTTTGCATAAGCAAGGTCTTATAACACAAGTATAGGAATAAATCTAAAAGCAGAAAATTTTTTGGTACGTAAAAAAAAAAAAATTTTTTTTGTGACTACAATCAGAAATTGAACTCTTTACATAGGTAAGTTTGTACGGAACCCTCAGGGCGTGAGACCGACTCGTACTTGCCCAGTTTTTTTAATAATGATAATAATTTCTTTAGTCATCCAAAGTAAAAAAAAACACAATGACAAGATAACGTTAGGTTAGTTCAAAAAGTGAGTCAACGAAAACTGAGCACTGTTCGTATGTTGGGTATTCGGCGGTCCACCGTTTTATTAGTGCAGTTATAGAATATTACAGTCCTATTCTATTGGTGCATAATAGTGAAATAACACATAAAAATGTTAGCTGTGCATTATTAAAGTGACACCAAAATATATTAGGTATGTGTAGGTTAGTGCTTATTTTTTTAATAAGTTGGCAGAAACAAATAATATAACGGAGAAAAAGAGTGTAAGAAAAAAAAAACTCAAAGTAAACTTTTTTTAAGGGTAAAATTCGAAACTACTGGGGCCACGGGTAATGTGAAAGTGAAACCTGGGGCCCTGGGACGAAGGCAAAGAAGAAACAGGAGTAGGTTTTTAGTCAGTAAAAGTCTGACACTATCTGCCGCTCCGCCCAAGAGCTGGGGATGTCAAAAGATGATTTTCTAACCCAAAAAAAAACTACTTTGTTGTCCGTCTGACAAGACCTGTTTTCTTAGGAACGTGTGATGGTATCAAGCTGATATAATATTCAAATAAAATAATATTCAAATACTTAAGTCTGCTACTCCTTGGACCAGTGAAAATACCAAACTTATAAGTCAACGCAATGTAAAGATTATGGCGTTTACAATGCATATTTTGACAGTAGACGTCTTTCGGCTGAAATTATGATGATGATGATGATGATGAATGTAATCGAAAGTGTACAGTCTTGCAAAACAATTTTTGTACAATTTTAGTGTGTTTGTAATTATCCAGTCCAAATAAACGAAGGTTACCTCTAGGCAAGCGTGCTCCATCGCATCGCTTACCACCAGATGAGATAGTGGTCAAACGCGAGCCTATTTGATTTTCTTGTGCTCTTCTATTTAACCCAAAACGTTTAATTTTAATTTCAATATTTAACCCCGACATAAACTTCAATACCAATATCTATCCAGTTTTTTCTACAATACAGCTCAGACGAAATACATAGAGTATTTCTTCAGGGTGAATTCTAACATCTTAATTAAAAAATAATGATCGGTTTTTTATTTCTTTTTATATGTAACCAGTATTAGAGGTATTAGCTCAAAGATTACAATGGCACGTTTCTAAATCTTCGATATACTATAAAAGACGTCTAGAGGTGAGATATTGAAAGTACACGTGAATGTATAATATTATTTTTATGAAACTATTGTTGAGCGCAGGTCAAAACACAAATCGTTGACGTGGGTCACAAGGCTGTCTAGCTTAAATGGAACTGGGCTGGACAGGTCTGCCACATGTCAATACTCGATTGACATGCGGCAGACCTTGTCCTGTTCAGCCGTAAAATACAAAATTAGTGTCCTGAAATCGTACGACAGGGACGCGGCAGACAACGAAGGAGATAATAGAATTGGCAAGAAGTAGCTCAGAGACAGGAATCATGGCAGGAGGGGTGGTAAACTTTTGTTCAGCTGTGATATGGTGTAGGCATCATGAAAAGAAGAAACAATAAAAACTCTTGACTTATTAAAATTAATTAAATCAAATATGGTGTCAAGCAAGCAAGCCAAGTCAAGACAGACTTTTATTGAATAAAACCACACATATGTTCCGTTAGTTTCCTTTTACTTTCTAGGACTATGAGTATCCTTTTTAGAAGTCTCCCCATGACCCTAGCAGGCATCGGTTCGGCTGGGCCGTTACAGTTTTGTTGTCATTTCTTAGAGGCGCACATGGAACAATGCGCGCCGCCGACGACTCGAGTTCAGTTTGGACGGTTACTGGATGGTGAGTTACCCATCGCTCGTTTTCCGCAAGCCTACGCCTTCAAGCAATAATAGCGAGAAACATAAGTAAAAAAAACAGTGTCACGCCAAACATAATCACTGTTATCAGCACAGACTTTTTAAAACACCTGTATCTAAAATTGCTTATAAATCAAAATGTCAAAAATAAGTCGTTATTTTTAACACAGTAACTCCTGTAAGTGAGTCCCTAATTAGTTTTCAAAAAAACAACAACATAAAACAACTGTTCGCCTCAGGGTTTTTTTCTATAAATGCCTTGTCACCCGCGGCAAAATTAATTAAAGGAGAAAATGGAGGAAAACAAAAAAAAACGGTCTAGGAAAATTGTTCCCACTTCCTAAATATTTTGTTGCGGTCAGGGTCGAGGTCGAACATCGGACAAAGATATTTAGTAACGTGTTCATTGTACTATGTGATATTTGGTCAAATACTTTGATGATTGTTTCTGATGTAAAGGTGAATAAAAGGTCCTATGGAGTAAATACTGTGGTATACTGTGCTGAATGTCTTTATGGTATGAAGAGAAAACTATGAACGTTGGCCACGTTGATCGCAAGCGTTATTTCGTAGCTGGTTCAGGAAAGTATATTTGTATTGGTTTTTTGCAACTACTATTTCGCTGTATATAGAAGCCTTAATTTTTTTTATTTTAGATTGTTATTCATCAAATAGCTCCGCTCTTTTATGACTGAAGCGTGAGGGTTTGTCAGACTTTTACTGACTAAAACCTACCCGTGTTCCTACAGTTGCCAAAGACTTAACAGCAGCCTGATGTCTTCTGTTTCTAGCAATTGACAATAAGCATGCTCTTTCTTACATAAAACATTTTTTTTAGGGTTCCATACAACAAAAAGAAAAATCAGATCCCTTATAGGATCACTTTGTTCTATACGTATAATTGTCTGTCAAGATCTTTTATCTCGGAAACACGTGGTATCGAGTTGAAATTAAAACCATATATTCAAGTCAGTCCCTTGAAGCTGTGACAAAATCAAATTTCTGAGTTAATGAAAAAAAAAAGATCCGGCCGTTTATGTCGCAAAAAACGTGTATTTCAACCCTCTCCAGTGAATTAAAATTCATAGGGTACTTCCCGTTGATCTAAAATCCTGAAATTTGACATGAAGCAAGGTCTTATAGCACAAATATAGGAAAAAATCTGAAAAATCTTCGTAACTCAATTCGGGAATTGAACTGTTTTTATAGGTAGGTTTGTATGGATCCCTCAGTGCGCGAGTCCGACTCGCACTTGCCCGTTTTTTTTTTCGTTTTCTATTAATATTTTGGGAACACATTCATTGTGCGTACAGCTAAGGAGTGGAATTCCTTGCCAGAATCTGTGTTTCCTAATGGCTACAACTCGTGAATCTTTAAGTCAAGAGTAAAGGTTACTTCTAGGTAAGCGCGCTCCATCGTCGACCGCATCGTCGCTTTCCATCAGGTGAGATAGCGGTCAAGCGCGGACCTACCAAGAATAAAAAAAATATCAAGATATAACAAATTCTAATGTTTTTGCGGTATTTGGCAGCAAATGTATCGAGTCAGCATTCTCGGTAAGCTTCGCTGAGGTAATCAATACTACAATAAATTCTCATGTCTATTTTATGAAGGTCATGCCTGTTTCAATAATTTCACATATTGTTATGTAGACACTTGTGATACAAAACGTCACAATATCCACTAGGAATCAATTTATGAATAATTAAAACAGCCGTTTCGTCTTCCTTTTCAATGAAAGTCAATAGTAAACTTCTTAAATTGCTTGAGCCCAGTGAGTGATTACGTTCACTGCAGCATCGGTGGCACTCATTAAATCCCTCAAAGCTCAGGTGTATGGGCACTTGGAGCATACTTATGGCTCATGTTCTGAACAGCCACTGAAAATCACTTTAAAACCGACCGTGGGTGCAGTGCGATGACGAGCGAAGCGGACACGATCAGTTGGTTTGATATTTTCGCGTGAACTCTTGCGGTGCGGTGTTGCAATCGCATCCACGTAGAAATAGCACACGTAAGACGCTGCATCACATTGCGGTTCTTGATTGCTTGTAAAATGTGTACTGTGTACTTTGATAACAGAAATACATTGGTTGACTTCTGTGTACTTATATTATAAATATAAAATTATTTAACTCGCCTAGTAGCTTGACAGGTGACCTGACTTTTCTACCATTCATTATCATACCAGTTTTCATATCATTATCTTACCAGTTTGCAAGTTAACAAGACCAATAGTAGCATGTGACTTCTTTCGATATCACAGTACCTACTTAGCAAAGTCATCTTAACAAATGGTCGTAACTTCTCTTAGTTCTTAAACATCAATCCCCAAGAATCTTCAAGCCAAACTAGGCTTGACATTTGCCCTGACTTTTCTACCATTCATTATCATACCAGTTTGCATATCATTATCTTACTAGTTTGCAAGTTAACAAGACCAATAGCAGCATGCGACCTCTATTGATATCACCGTACCTACTTAGCAAAGTCATCTTACCAAATGGTCGTAACATCTCATAAGTTCTAATCAACCTCCAAGAATCTTCAAGCCAAACTACTAAAATCCTAATAAAATATCAACAATATGACGTGAACATCTGGTAAATTACAAGCACCCAATGGGATTGTTACTTACCGTTATATTGTGACCAGAACGAGGGTTGAGTTAGTAATGATTAGATTTCGCACGGATAAGCTCCACCAATTAGTAATGTAGTTAGAAACCCAAATTTAAATGCACCTTTAGTGTTTTGTGTTTCAAATTAATTTTATGGGAAACACGTTTTAGGCCTTTAGATACGGTTTAAAGTTTTGGGCTACCTATAACCATACCCTTATCGAGCAATATATTCAAGATCTTATTAACTTTTGTTTTGAAAATGCACATAATCACTATATCATGTCTTGTTTGTAAGACGATGAATATTTACTGTTATAGGTATCTAACTAATTTTGAACTAGAATGACATTTTAGTCATTATCATCATCTTCTTCTTCTTGTCCCTTTATTGGGGTCAGCGCATTTTCATTTTTATTTCATTTCCTCCATTCTGGCGGTTAATCGTCATGATATTACTATCTTCTTTTTATTTCATATCAATCCATCTTATCTCTGACCTCTTTTCCCCTCCCATGGTCATTATCATCATCGTTAACTTCTTCCTTAATTATTTTCCTTAATGATTATTGACAATGTTTATTACTTCCATTCTGCCTCTCAACCGTCTTGCTATCACTGACTTTCTTGTATTTCATTTCAGTCCAGCTTTTATTTGGCCTCCTTCTCCCCGCCTTGAATATTATCATCATCAACTTCTTTCTCTTGCCTTATACTAATTGGGGTCGGTGCAACATGTTTATTTCCTCCATTCTGCCTGTTAATCGTAACGTTATCACTGTCTCCCTTTTATTTTATATCAGTTCATATTTTCTTTAGCCTCCTTCTCCCTCCCGTGGTCATTATCATAATTCAATCAATGTACTTAGGGTAAGCGCAATCTTTCACCCGCACTTTTTTACTAGTTATCAAACCATATTATCTTTCAGTCAGACAATTAATATGAAGTTTTTGGTTTGAAGCTCATCATTTAATTTACAAATTTGTCTTGATTTAATTGTCTTGACTTAGACTTGATAAAAGGCTGTAAAGTGGACTGTATTACTGACAAACGTATATCCAGAGCAATTCGACAGATATAGAAATTAGAAGGCACACCTGTGTCGTCAGTTGTTGTTCCTAGTGAAGTTTGATGAGCATTTGGCCCCGTTTGTACCCGCGTGCCGTAGCCCTCGCAGCAGCCCAACGTGTGACGGAGATAGCCGATGGCGCCCGAACATTTATTATCACTTTATGCTTAGCATTACATTTTCAACTATGTTGGGGTCGGCTTCCAGTCTAACCGGATGGAGCTGGATACCAGAATCTTATATGGATCTGACCTCTACAATGCATTAACTGGGTAAAAGGATACCTCGTGGTAAGTCAGATGTCATATTTCCTGACTTTTGACTATCCGTAACGACTGTCAAAAAGATCTACCTATATAATATTTAACTGGAATAATACCCTAATTAGAAAATTGAGTTACAATCACAATTCAAGCATTTAAATTTTACTAAAATGTACTTGGATAGTGTTGTATAAGGAATTAGTTATCCTAGTTGTAAGCATATAGGTATTAAAGGAATCGACGTACTACACTGGTAGCGTATCGGTATTTGCGCGCACACACACACACAGATACAAACACTGTAGTGATACAATCAAGAATTGGTCAAAATAGATCATTTTGGATAAAATAAATCAAGAATTATATAATCAAGAATTAGGTATTTTAGGAAAAAAAAACAACTGGGCAAGTACGAGTCGGACTCGTGCACTGAGAGTTCCGTACAAAATTACCTATGATAACAGTTCAATTCCCGAATTGAGTTACGAAGATTTTTCCGAATTGCAAAAACAGTTCTTTTTTGTGACGTAACTACAAATTTGCAGTTTTTGGATTTTTTCCTATACTTGGGCTATGAGACCTTGCCTCATGCCAAATTTCAGGATTTTAGGTCAACGAAAAGTACCCTATGAATTTTTATTCCTTTGAGAGTGTCGAAATATACGTTTTTTTGCGACATAAACGGCCGTATCTTTTTTTTTCGTTATTCTCAGAAGTTTGATTTTTTCATAGCTTCAAGAGACCATAGATTTGAGTATATAGTTTTAATTTCAGCTCGATACCTCCACTTGTGCTCGAGATAAAGGGTCTTGTCAGACAAACAGACGGACAACAAAGTGACCCTATAAGGGTTCCGTTTTTCCTTTTGAGATACGGAACCCTAAAAAACTTTAAAAATAGCTCAAATCGATTCAGTAGCCGTTTTTCAAGATATTTCTTTCACGATGCGCGTTTATTATGAGTACGTTACATGTTGTATATGACACCCGGGACCAACAGCTTAAAGTTCTGTCCGACGGGACATCAAAATCTCAATCACCAATGATTTCCCATCCCAATCTGCCTCCAACAATTTACTCAACTAAATTCAAAACAAAACAAACTGAATCCAAACATCTATTTAGTAGCGACATTAACTAAATACCTCGTCTGCACCCTGCCGGTGACATTTCGATAAATTATCGTCAATGTCGATGAGGCCATCCATATTTCATAAAACAACAGAATCCGAACTAACTTCGTTTATGAAGTGTGAATGGGTAAACGAGGAACTTGATAATTTATGACTGATAAAAAATAAAAAGATGGATAAGTAATTAATTTGAAAATTGAATGGAAAACTTTTTTGGAAATTTTGGTTATCGGTACAATCAAGACACAAAAGTGCAGTCGTACTCTAGCGACTAGCGACCGAATTCTTCGACATATTCATTCTCATAATTTGACGGGGTGGTAGTATGACGTGTCCATTCCCCTCGTGTCTTGTGGATCAAGGAGAGGATCAGGCGCAGGATCTACGGCTTAACATACTATCTGAAATACGGGGATGTCACGCCATCAACTTCCAAATTCCGGACTGTTACTAAGACATTTTTAATGAAAAACCCCAGCAACACTTATTGCTCGACCACACGACACTCGGCAGTTGTACTTGCGACTACGAGATCAACGCAACGGAGCAGTCACCCTAGCCAAGTTACGACCGTTTCGTTTGCGTCGATCGCCTCGAATAAAAGAAATCGGAGGCGTGGCCTACTCGAGGCGTTTGGCGCAAACAAAACGGTCGTAACTTGGCTATCCATTTCAGCTCTACCAAAACTAAGTGTCTAAACTGGTCATTTATTTATTAGTTTATTTGTGAGGGGCCTTCTCTTGACGTACTGATACGGTTTCAGATATTTTATTACTGAGCTACTACAACAGGGGTAAACCCACGAATAAAATCTAATATATTATGGTGAGTGGGTTCGGACGCCTGTACGGTCCAATAACCTCTAAGGACTTTTTAGCTAAGTTAGCTCTAGGTAGCTCGGTAAGACCCAAATATCTTATTATTCTGTAAACAGGGCCAATGTCCGCTTGGGCTTCGGGGAATTTCTGAAAACGAAACCTGTGCTCTTAGAACGCAAGGGGCAACTGAAGGATACAAGTGTTGTCTTAGTCACACACCCTGTTACTCCACCCTAGAGTGGGAGAAAAAAACCACATTTGATATATGGGAACCCCAGTTAAATATTAAGTTAATTCTCAGTATTTTTGTTATTATAGCGAGCAACAACAGATATACATCATATATTATGAAAATTTCAACTGGCTAGCTATCACGGTTCATCAGTTACAGCCTGGTGACAGACAGACGGACAGTGGAGTCTTGAAATAGGGTCCCGTTTTTACTTGTCCCTAAAAAGGATATTTCCAAGGCTTTCACCGTTCGATAACCTCATCAGGCACAATAATTATTTTAACACAATATCTTAAAACAAGAATTGAATACTGAATAGCCTCTTTTCAATTAAGTCCGTCGTTTAACCAGTCTCCTAATATAATACCGAGTATCATTCCAGTTTGTAGCCCCTATCCATCAAAGTCCGTGTTTCACAAAGTAACTTTAAAGTCCCGTCTAATGAGGTTATCCAACAAAAACTGGTATAATAACGGTGTCGTATTTTCATTATTCGTGCGTACGACTTCCTAATTTTACCGGATAATGCTTGCTAGGTGTTGAGCGTATTGATTATAGATTACCGCTTTTATAGGCTTAGCACTTAAGTATTTGATAAGCTATAGAGTGCGTCTTTGAAATTCGGTGTGACTTGTCAGCTTAGGTTTATGAAAACAAGTTTAAATTCGTAATTGATTCCGAGTGTTACTATAAACAATTAGTTCTTAAAGGTCTTGGAAACCGACAGTATCATGATAAGACAGTGAGATAATTTTTGCTTAAACTAAAAATAACGGTATACTTTTTTAATCATTTTTATAATAATAATTTTTATTTCGGACAATCAAAGTCCATAAAACATTGCTTAAACAGAAACAAATTAAACACACAGAAACAAATTACATTTACAAAAAACAAAATTACACATACAGAAACAAATTACACATAAAGAAACAAAATTACAAATACAGAAAAAAATTACATTTACACATACATAAACCAATTCATCATCACCAACATCATCATTTCAGCCGAAAGACGTCCACTGTTGGACATAGGCCTATTCCAAGCGTCGCCACACAATGAAAGGTCCTGTGCGTCTCACATCCATCGGACTCCCGCAACTGTTACCAAGTCATCGGTCCATCTTGTAGGAGGCCTTCCAACGCTACGTCTTCCGGTACGTGGTCGCCATTCCAGAACCTTTCGGGCCCAACGGCCATCCGTTCTGCGATCAATGTGCCCTGCCCTTTGTCACTTTAGTTTGGCAATTCTTCGTGCTCTGTCGGTAACCTAACAACCAAATTAAAGATACAAAAACGACAAAACTATTTAATATAGGTACATAAATGACACATTTATACATTTGTAATTTTACGTACCTAACCATTTTTGAATCTGAAAGTACCTAGGTATTTTGATTATTGTAGTTAGCAAAAATACGTTTTAGGTTCACATTAATTGTGCGTAAAGCTTTTTCGAGGTTTGACATCATTTAATGACTTCTTCCACTCTAGATTGGCGCGGAAGGGAGTGGACTTATACTGACTAAAACCCCACTTATGTTCCTGCAGTTGTCTTTTGCGTTGTAGGACCACGAGTTTCCTTTTCATACTTTTATCGGCCGGTACGCACCAATTGTTTTGGTTTAACACTTTATTCTGCGTACAGCTAAGGAGTTCAATTCTCTGCCGAGGTCTGCGTTTCCTAACAGCTACAACCTAGGGGATTACTTCTAGGTAAGCGTGCTCCACTGTGGACCACATCATCACTTAACAACAACAGGTGAGAAGTAGCCAAGAGCGAGCCTACCAATAATAATAAAATTGAAAACAAATAACAGGCTAGACTGCGTTTTTTAATCTCTGCTGCATAATCTGGCCTAAACGAGACCATCCACGTCATGTTAGCTCACAAGCCCAAGCCTGTGAGTTAACGTGATGCGAAATATTTTTGAATTTTGTATTTTTTCACGAAGCAGCAGGCCATGTACTGCATGGACCGTATAACTTCTACATAAACGTTTTTGTGTGGGCAGAGCACATTTCTCATAAAACAGCAGCGTTAGAAGGCCTCCCACCGTGCATCTAATGGACGCAAAACGCACAGGACTGACCATTGTGGCGATTCTTGGGGGAGCACTATGTCTAGCAATGGACGTCTTTCGGCTGCAACGATGATGATGATGAAAACTATTTTTTTTTGTTTACTGACTGCTAGTTTAAATGTAATGAATGTAATGAAAATTGCAAATTCTTCCGAAAACAACGCACATAACACTAAACAAAGACACTAAATAGTGTTCACTACACCTTGTCTATCATTCCTACTCCAACGCTCTATCTATACGCAGTGTGTATGGCAATCAATCAGTCGACCCAATTGTTTCCGAACGCGTTTTATTTGTAAGAAGTGAGGGTGGCTGACGCAGATAACGAAGAATACTTGAAATTATATTTGATGTTAGTTTAAAAGTCTCTATCGGACATTGACGGGCTCTTGATTTATACAGAGGCATTTATTCTGTAAAATATCGAACAAAACATTCTCTCTCTGAATTGTAAATTAAAACTAGGAGAGGAAAGACCAGTAATGGCCAGGTATTTCTTTCATTACCACTGCTCTCAAAGCGGTGAAGGAAAACATAGCGAGGAACCCGTAATTAAAATCGATGATATAATGACACCCATTAAAGCGCACCAGCCCCCTTAGCCAAGTTACGATCGTTTCGTTTGCGTCGAACGCTTCGAGTAAGCCACGTTTCCGATTCCTTTGTTCTGACTACGTGACTGAGCGTTGAGATGACATCAGAACAAAGGAATCAGAGGCGTGGCCTACTCGAGGCGATCGACGCGAACGAAACGATCGTAACTTGACTTGGTGGGCTAGTCCGCGTGGCAGATTACTGTCTTACCTAGAGTCCTCTCTAGATATGGGAAGAGGAGCTGAGTCAAAGATCCAGCAGAGGGAATATTTTAAGGCAGGCTTTATATGCGTGTTATGTTAATTGAACGTAACATCTGCTAATAGAGAAGTGCTGGTGTAGGACCGATCGTTGTGGCGATGCTTGGAGGGCCTATATCTAGCAGTAGTGGCTTCTGGCTGACTTGATGATGAGGAAAATACTTGAAAGTATGTTTAATGTTAGCGGTTTAAGAGTGTATCCTATACCTCTTATGTGTCGTGGTCACAACGCGACTGTACACGACGGCTCGGGTAAAAACCGATGATGGGATTTTAGTTATGAAGAATTACTCTGTAGCAGCCACCAGTTTGGAAGAAGGTGGTGTGTTAGCGCCCTTCCTCAGAATACACGTAGGTTCTGCACCTGCTCTCTCGTCTGATTACTATTGGACTATGAGAATAAAAGAACAGAGAGAACATATGTTTGGGTACACACTTCTCATCTGACTGGCCTGTTGGTCTATTTGCGTACACACTTCTGACTGGCCTGTTGATCTAGAGGTTAGTGGCCCTGACTGCTATGCCGGATGTCGTGGGTTCGATTCCCAACCAGGACAAATGTTTGTGTGATGAGCACGATCATTTGTTCTGTGTCTGGGTGTAACTTATATATTAACGTGTATATTATGTATGTATTTAGAAATATATAAGCATGTTTATCAGTTGTCTAGTACCATAACACAAGCTCTGCTTAGCTTGGGACTAGACGGCGTTGTGTGATAGTTCTGGAATATTATCATTATTATTACTTGTGCACCTTAATGTATCTCTAGTGTACATGGATATCGCAATTTTTTGTGGAGGATTACTGTGTAAAATACCAGATTTTGTTTTATAACATATGTCCTATTTCGAAGTATATGATGCCAATAATACCAAAATCAAACTTACGTCTACTTTTCTTACAGTTTCGGATTCTAATCTAAGGTTATATCTAACACTTGGTTTGAACTCATCTCTTATAAGGATCGACAGTTTATTTCAAAAGCTTTTAACGTTGTTCTAATTTCCTTCAAACAGAAAACAACACTATTATAATTTGTTGGACATAAAGACCAACTTTACATTGCTTCTAAGAATTCAGTCAAAGGAACTCTTAATAGGATGCTTGAATAGGTCAATACTCGTGTAAGAGAAAAATCTATTACCTATAATTTAGTAGTACTAGTTAGGTAGTTATTATTAATTTTCTCATAATTGAGTAGCTACCTAATTAGAAGAAACTTAAAAATAACCAGCTTATTTTTTTCCGGTGGGAAAATCATCTTGTGACATCCCCCGCCCTTAGGCGGAGCGGGAGATAGTGTCTAACTTTTACTGACAGAAATCACTCCTGTTCCTTCGTAGTCTTGCGTACCAGAGCCGAGTCTTCCTGTCAGAATCACACCCTTGGCCCCAGTAGGCTTCGACTCTGCTGAGACCCTACAGTTGCTGACATCTCTTTGAGGCGCGCGTGGAACAGTACGCGCCGTCAACGACTTGGGCTCGGTCCGGATGGTTACCGGACGGTCGGACGGCGAGCTACCCATTGCTCGCCGTCCGCAAGCCCGCGCCTACGGTGGCTGGAAATCGGGATCGGAATCCCGGCGGCGGTTGGGGCGTGAAGACCGTTGTCTCGCGCGATCGGCTGCCTCCTTTGCTAGCATTACTGCTTCGCAGAAGGAGGCGGCCGCCTGCCACTCCTCCTCGCTCCAGACCACTCCTCCTTGCTTTGCACCCGCAACATTGAGTCTCTTAAAATAGCATAATACCATTTGTTCACGATTTCAAGAAGTTTGTTTTCGCACGTAACCCTAAGACCTACTGTCCATGGACACGCATTCGTCATTATATGCTATGAAACTATGTTGACGAAGCGGCAACGATACGACGACGCATAGCATAGCATAATGTGCCTTTTAATGTTCCCACTGCTGGGACTCAGGCCTCCTCTCTAGGAGAGGGAATAGGCCGTAATCCACCACGCGGGCCCAGTGCGGATTGGTGAATATCAAATGTCTTCGAAATTTTTGTTCTAGGACTCCTCACGATGTTTTCCTTCACCGTTTTGAGAGCAGTGATGATGAAATAAATTACACAAAGTAATGCGACAACGCTGCCAAGCAGTAAACTGTGAGCAGGCGTACACGAAGCGTATAATAACGAATACGCGTCTATGAAGCTGCGCGTCCGCGATGAGTAGGCCATATTGTCAGTTTAAAATAAAAGTAGGCTAAGTTACTTTATTAACGAAAGAGAGAGAGAAAGAAGAGATCTCTGGGCATGACTAGTGTCAGATACAGTCGACTCTCGTTAATTCAAATCTGCTATAATTCGAACTTCTCTATAATTAAAATTTATAACGAGTTCCCTAGAAAATCTCTTTATATTTCGAACTAAATCAATACATTTTTATGCACTTGGTAATTCGTAACAAAACGACTTGTTAATTCGAACTCATCGGCTTCAAACACTCAACACTTCAAAGTTGCAGAGAGAAAGAAAGAGAAAGATTGCAGAATGCAAGTTCTGTGTGTATGTAAGTAAATTTTGTATGTAAGTTCAAATTTGTATCATCGTACACGAGCCTTTGTTTTTGTAATGATTAGTTTGACACACAATATCACACGAATTGGTTTGTTCAGTTACTGTTACTCTCGTTTCGAACCATTTGATATTTCGAACACTCGATAATTCGTAATATTTTAAGAGTCCCTCGAGTTTCGAAATAACGAGAGTCAACTGTATATTTATTGTATTTTTTAAATTCTATTTTAATACTTTTATATTTTTGGTTGTATCATGCACATTATATTTAAATAAGTAATATTTTAGTTACTTTATTTTGGCTTCACACTGTGTGGGTATTTAGCCAATGTCAAAATTAAAAAGTATTTAGTTCCTACTTTAAGTTCCATAAACACATAGTAATGTTTTTGCTGTATTTGGCAGTAAATAAATCGAGCCAGTCTTCTCAATAAGCTTCACCGAGGTAGTCAATACTACTATATAGTTCCCAGCCCCTTTTTACCAAGATTGTGCCTGTTTCAATCATTTCCACATATTTTCAAGTTAGTTAAAAATTCACCAATTTCATATCACAATATCCACTAGGAATCAATTTACGAATAATTAAATAAATATACACTCGAAAAACTCCCGAAAACCAATTCCTCCCTTTTCTTTGACACGTCAAGTGACCGAACTTATTTTCATAGCGAATTCATTTGTTTTTGAGGTAAAACTTCTTAGGCGACGAATCGATTCTCGAATTGGACGAGAGCTGTGAATGAAATTTCAAGGACGTGTCACATTTCGGCACATTTCGTTACATGAAAGAGCAGATTAGAAAATCTCTCCATCCTGCTCTCACGCAAAATCCCTCATATATCTATAATTATGAAATTTCTCTTGTTACGTGTTCGTGCACGAACGATTTTCTACTTACCACAGATTCACTTCTCAATATCGTTCGAATTTTAAAACTGTATTTTAAGCAATATGACAAGCCACTTCTGCATTACGTATCTCAAAAACGAAACTTTTATCTTAATATTTGGTACATAGGCTGATTGTCCTAATTTATTTGTTCTGTGGTCCTATACATCAGTTCCTTAATAATTTGTCAACGAAATACCGTTTTATTTTTAATTCATGGCTGTATCTATCTTCTAAGTTTATCTTGAAAATCACTGACATAGGAGAAAAAAAAAATTGTTATGAACCTGAAGGGTATTTTCGTATTGTTAAAGAACCTTTGCATTGATATGGAAACTTTCTTTTAGTTTTAATCGAAAGAATAATCGCGGCCATGGAAGAGAAAGGACAAGTAAAGTACCTCGCGCAACCTAGAGCGAGCTCACATTCTTACACGCTTATCTCATAGCCTTTCAGACTATGTGGAACATCGATCCTCATAAGCCAGTTCCTTAGATCACTTACCATTGCGTAACTACGCCACCATGGGACATCGACCCACATGAGCCAGTCCCTCACATTATTCTCACATGCATAGTTAGGCAAAATTAGTTGTAATATTGGCATTGATTATTATACTTCACTGTAAGCAGCCGGGAGCGTTTCAGAGCACGTGGTTGGGGTGCTTGAAATTGATAAGATATCACTGTCTCCACCAGATGATACCCACTTCACTCCTTGATAATGTTCCTCTGTTTTCTCTAAATTATATTGATAAAGGTACCTAGCTAGATGTATCTGTCATAATCATCAGGACAAAACACGTAAACCCACACACACAAGATACCCAAGCTCGAAACACACATCTGCAGCCCACAAAAACATCTGCTACGTGTGGGAACCAAACCCGCAACACGCAGCGTAACAGTCAATCAATCAACCAACGCACCACCTGTGAAGGCTCAACAAAACCGGAGATGCATTCAAACTCCATCGTTATCGTTCGGCATAGTTGGCACTTGGCCCCACTCATACAGACTTGACTCCACACCCCGGCAACTCGTCATCAAGTCTCCCGACAAAAACTACATCAAGTCTCCCAACGTCCCTTCAATAGTTTCCAAAACCAGCACTGGCGCAACACTCGGTTGAGCAAAACCCGCAAGCAAATAATTCATCCACCAGCAAACAAATCACTCCTCACTCCTCCGCTCCAAACCAACAAGGCCGTCCCTGCACGGTCAAAGACGGGGCAATCAAACGAATAATAAGTCCACCCGCTGGTACACGTGTCTGCGGGACACCGGCAACAAAATGATTCGAACAACGACTCAAGACAGAAACAATCGCAGACCTACACTCCAGGATACGATGTGGCTTACCCCGCCACAACACAGTCTGCGTAACCACGTCTAATTTTCCCACAGTGAAAATACTCGACTGGCAATGCCCGAGACATCCCCACGCGTTTAGCGCCAACATTTTTTCGGTATGGCACTGCAAGCAAACTTTTATGGCTATATTTGTACGATCTTATAAATCTATCTAACTTTGACTTCCTTTTTTTTTCGGAGACGTTATATTGCGCGTAGCGTAGACATGTGTTTTCGACCGAGGCCACGGTAATACTGCGCCTCCGTCTTTGACTTACATCTCACTAGCACTCAGTGTTGCATCAGACTGTCGTGGCCAGTCACGTGACACTCGTCACTCTAAACCCCTAGCGCCGCTCTAAACTAGTAGTGCCATCTCTGGTATCTTTTGAAAACTAATTTAAATACAAAAGCGCCGTTATGTTCTTTAATAACTTGTTCCTTTTGGTACTATAAAAAAAAATATAGGTTTGAAGTTGGGACCGCGGGCCCGGTCCAAAGAGATGACCCCTTTGTATCTATTTTAATTCTGCCTTCCTTTCGTTTGTTTTTTATTATTATACTCTTGTTTATTTGACTCTAAATTATTAAAAAAACACATCAATAACCATAATCGTTTAATACTTTTAATGTCACAAAAATAGTCAAATACAAACAAAATTAATTAACAATCAAAATGTAGGTAGAAAAATGTCAGATACAAAATATATGGTAACGATAATAATGTTGCCTGGAGGCGAAAAAATGGCAGTGTCTGGTGTGCACCGCCTTTTATACCCTCGTCGAGATTGGATGTGATCGTCAACAATATATATTGTTATATAAATAAATAAATAATCTCTCGGCTATCCCTATAGTGGGGAACAGTTACAGACTTCAGTTAAAGTTAATGAAGCAGTTTTATTAACTTCTAGTTAAGTCTGTAACTGTTCCCCACTTCAACATCCAACTATTAATGAAAAGCTCAAAATTAAGCAATTAACCAACATCAAATTAGGACGTTGAAGTTTTTGTCATCATTAAGCCTGTAATTGGCACAGAATGGGCATTTCCATTTCTACCTGTATTTACATAGTAAATGGGCAAAATCGGCTAATGGTTCTGCGTTGTGGAGGCGGGAATTGTGCAGAACGGGAATAATTTGCAGCTAGGGATGGTTGTAATGAGATCAAGTTCGTGACCGATTTCGTGGTGATGCTATATAATAATAAATGATTTGTTAACATAGGTAAAAAGATACACGTCTTATTTTCAATAAGCAGAGCGCTATGTTATGTCTGGAGGCGTACAAATAAAGGGTGCCATTGTCACTGAAAATTACGAATTAAAATTTACAAAAAAAAAAACCTGGATAGTTTATGGTATTACATTGGAAAAATAAATTAAACAATTACATACAACTCCAATTATTATTTAAATAATTTACAACGCTATTCAAACGTCAAATCAATTAAATGTCAACACAATTGAAATGTAAATACAATTAAAATGTCAATACAATTAAATAGAAATAATAGATAGATTTTGTTGGTTAGATCTTTAACGATAAGAAATGCTTGGCAAGATTAGTCTGTGTTGCTTAACGTTGGCCCAGCAGAGCCGATACCTGCTAGGTCCACGGGGAATATTTGAAAGGGACCGTGGTCCTAGAACGCAAAGGGCAATTACTAAAAGACATAGGTGATAAAACTCACCTAGTCCCGATCCACACTAGAGCGCGAGAAGTCACATAAAGGAAAAAAAAAGTTAAGTTTGTGGAGTTACTTCCGTACTTTAAAATACCCAGTAAACCGTTGATCCTGGCTCTAATTAGTAGATCTTTAACAGTTGTTACAGATAGTTAGAAGCTAGGAAATCTGACAAGGTTTGTGGAGGTCAGGTAGGTAGTCACTCCATGTATAATGCTGGTATCCAGGTCCATCCAATTTCACTGCAAGCCAACCCCAGCACAGTTAAGAAAAGGCTAGGCAAATTGATCTATTTTAGTTGACGACAACATAACAAAATTATTTATAACATATCCACATATTCGTTGAAGTTCTTTTTTAGGGTTTCGTACCTCAAAAAGTAAAAACGAAACCCTTTTTTCACTTTGTCGTCCGTCGGTCTGTCTGTCTATCTGTCAAGACCTGGGCTTTTCTTCGGTGAACGAGTCGGCATTGTTATCCAACGTGGCAATGCTGCCAGCGTTCTGGGCACTTTTCCCATTGACATCGACGTGGATGAATTTTTGTGATGTCCAATAAGTTAGTTTTTACCCGTTTGTAAATATTATTATTTTTAGATAGTATATATTATTATTTTAGGATAGTATATATTATTATTTTTAGACAGTATTGTACCTTTTAAATTATAATATTTATTCTTTTAGAAATTTATAAAGTAGTTACATACCCACATATCTTCGCTTTCTAACAACGCATAAGTTTTTTTTTTAGCAAATGCGTTAATTCATTCACTCATTAAATAGAGAATCAAAAAACGTAGCGTTTGAATAATCATGAACTAGGTTATAAAACAATGGTGACAACAAAAAGTAAATACACATGTCAGTCTTGTACAGAAAGGCCACAGTATAACTACGCATTCACACATTTTATTATGATAGAAAAACGCATAATAGAATTTAAAAAAATTGAGATACATTTTGCTAAACGGTTTATCTCCTCTCCTGTAAAGCTCCCAATTTCGACGGGTGTACTATGCTAAATCGAATTCCAAATAATCGAATAGTTAATAAATCGATCGTTCAATATATCGAACACACAATACGTCGACTGAACAAAATATCAAATGTTTTTTGATCAAGCGGCCAACGCACCGCACATTCATTCAACAGTTTTTTGTATAGAATACTAGCAAAACACAAAATTTATAAATAAAATTATAATTATTACTTTTTTTAGGTACATTTTAAAATTTTGAGTATTTGGAATTCGATTTGGCATAGTACACCAATTTTGACATACGAATTTTTTATTATTATGGTAAGCTTACGCTTGATCATTATCTCACCTGATGATTACCGATGATGCGTTTATGTTATTTTTTGTAAAATGGAAGCTTATGGGAATAAATTGGCACCGATGGAAACACAAAAATGATGTCTTTATTTAAAATTGATAGGTTTGCGCTTGACTACCATAATGTTTAGGTAGAAAACCAGAACTTGGTGTCACAAAAAGCGGGACTGTAAACCCTCGAATCACCGATTAAATAACTAAGACACTTCATATAACCTTTGACATCTATGAAAATCAAAAGAACCTAAAATTATATGGGCAAATTTCTTTTTCTCCACAATCAACGATAAACCAACCAAGTACATATAATAACTCAAGAATTCATTGGTCCTACCTGTCAAGATTAATAACAGTAACCTAGTACTCAAGAAGCGGGTCATATCAACCTACAATAGATCCCCGGCACACTCAAGTAATCTAGGGTCATCCGTACATGACAGTTCTCTACGTCATGCGCTGTCAAAACTGACAGATGCGGGCGCCATCTTACATTGTGTGTCCAGTAGTGCCGAGTCATAGAAATTATTGTAGGTGGGTTATTGTTCAAAGATGATGTTGTTTTGTGATATATGTAGTTATGTATTGTTACAGACGTACGGTCTTTAAACGAATCAAGCTGCATGTGCTCATTTTTTGCAAAGAGAAACCAAAATGAGTTAGAGAAACAGAAATAAAAAAAAATATTCGAAATAGTTACTGCGGCTCTGCAACGCAAAGGGTAACTGAAGAAACACATGCGGGTTTAGTCAATAAATGTCTGAAACTCCCTCTCGCTTCGCCTTGAGCGGGAGAAGATATTTGATGAATTCCCACCTCAAAACAGAAATAAGGTAAAATGATCGAATCACGTAGGTATGTTTTATGGTTCCGTACCTCAAAAGGAAAAAAAGAACCCTTATAGAATTACATTGTTGTTCGTCTGTTTGTCAAGACCCTTTATCTCGGGAACGCGTATAGGTATCGAAATGAAATTAAAAGTATTTACTCAGGTCTGCGGTCCCTTGAAGCTGTGAACAAATCAAACTTCTGAGTTAATGAAAAAAAAAAGATACGGCCGTTTGTTCGTCATGGGAATCAAAATTCATAGAATACCTCCCGTTGACCTAGAATCTTGAAATTTAGCATAAAGCAAGGTTTCATAGCACGAGTATAGGAAAAAATCTGAAATTTGAAAACTTTTAGTTACGTCACAAAAAAAAAATCTTCATACCCAATTCATGAATTGTTTCCATAGGTTAGTCTGTACGGAATCCTCAGTGCGCGAGTTCGACTCGCACTTGCCTGGTTGTTTTTTCTTATCACAAATAATATGTTAGGTTACGAAATATTTTAAATTTAAAATAAATTTCACAGTCAGAATCGTCTTTTGGCATACATATACCATGCATGCAACAAGCAAATTATGCAAGCGAGGAACCAACATGCATCAAGCATGGTTTCTATCACGGCTCCGGCGCTGCGGGGCTTCGGCGACCCATGTTTTTTTTCTTATTTTTTTTTTTAAGGTGGGAAAATCATTTAATGACAAATCTCGCTCTTGGGTGGAGCGAGAGATAGTGTCAGACTTTTACTGACTAAAAACCCACTCCTGTTCCCTCTTTGCCTTCATCCCGGGGCCCCGGGCTTCGCTTTCACACTACCCGTGGCCCCAGTAGGCTTCGACCCTGCTGGGCCCCAAGTTTATCATTGGACATGGTTATAACACCTGCCGCCGCTGGCTGGCAATACCCGGTTAAAAGGCCGAAACTGCGCTGGCAAATAGTATGTATCAAAACCGTAACCGATACGTTTCGTACGTAATTTATTATGAATGTAGGTAAAACAATGACTTACGGAAGGTCGTTAAAGCTTTTAGCACTTCAGTGACTGTCAAGATATTACTTTCTGCATTTAAGAGGGTCCTTTTTCACTCGCCTATCGTCAACCTCGAGCATGATTTAAAAGCTTGTTACTTCATCTAATGCAATCTAACGCGATTTTTGACGAAAAGACAACGTGAAAAAAGAGAGATAACGCTTGAAAACTCTGTTAGCATTCGATAATTCCGTGATTTACTCGAATATTTTACAAAACGTGTTCCAGGAAATACGTGTTTTTTTTAAACTCTTAAAAGTTAGTCAGAATCTTGATTAAATTTGCAAGGCCTCTATTGTTATACTTTTTTACTATTTTAAATTTATAAATTCATTTCAATAGAAGCCTAGATAATATCCACAAGATACTATGTTTCCAAAATAACTAATGAAAACTGTGTAATAAAACGCACTGTTGGAAAGCCTCATACACGGTGGATCGACAACCTGGTGAGGGTCGCGGGAATCCGATGAATGCGAGACGCACTGGACCGAGAATCAGTCGTTGTGGCGATACTTGGGAGTGGCCTATGTCCAGTAGTTTCTGTCTTTCGGCTGAAACGAAGATTAATTTATTTACAAGTGCTTGCATTACGGAAGAGATCCAAGGCATTGCACAATGGAAACTTACAAACTAAAAATAGGTACATGATGATGATTATAGTTCCAATCTATAATCTATACCAAATTACCACAATACCTCCATGAATAAATCTCTCAACAAACTCTTGCAATAAAAGCCCAATGGAATTGAAAAATAAACTACGCAGAAAACCCTTCTGTAACGTAAATTGATTTGTCCTACAAAACTTTTTATTGAAACATGCGAACGTGGCTCCCGTCCTACTTTAGTGCTATATTTTTAAGTTAACCCTTATTTTGTTAGCAATGAGATAAGGAGCTCTTGGTTAAAATAATAAATTATTTATTAATACAATACTAGAATACAGATTTTTTTTTTCGGGGCACTTCAGCCGATTGCGACTATTCTGCCAGTGTCACGTTGAGACGGCAACTCGGTGAAGAAAATAAGTTAATAAGGCTAAAGTGAATAGGCTCTTAATAAACTAGTGCGCCTCACCATCAATGATTGCATCACTGCTTACTATTAGATGGAATCGCAGGCAAGCACTGGTTTATACCAATTAAAAAAAAAGTTAAACCTCCTAAGATAAGTTTGGTGCTTTTTTTTCAGGAGCTAGTGACTTCTTCCATTTACATTTTACGTTTTGAGAGCAGCATATAACAAATAAAGAGATCATTTCTACCTAGGATAAGATAACTTTAATTACACACACAAAACTAATATTAAAACATATTATAAAAAAAATAATTAAAATAAAATAATATTTTTTGTTACCATTTTGGTATACAATAAAGTTTATTCTATTCTATTCTACACGAAATTGGTGAGACACGTAAATTATAATCTAAATACCTATAATCTAATAAAAAAAAACGTTTTTAGTTGAGTGCGCATCACGTAAAATGTACGAAATCGATGTAATCATTAAAATTGTGTGTAACTTGATATATTACTTAGGCTTTATTTCATCGCAATCGGTTGACTATATCGAAACACATACACACATTCATTGACTGTTAGGCGGTACGTAGTTCGCTGGATCAGCTAGTTGTCAATAATATCAACGTCTTTCATCAATCTCTTAGTTTAAGCAACGCTTACCGAGGTTATCATACCGAGATTCCGCCGTGCTTCAGAAAGTATGTTAAGCTATTGGTCCTGTCATTTTTAGATCTTTGACTGTTGTTGCAGATAATCAGAAATTATCATTTCTAGGGTTCCGTACGTCTAACGAAAATAACGGAACCCTTATAGGATCACTTTGTTGTTCGTCTGTCTGTCTGTCTATCTATCTGTCTGTCAAGACCCTTTATCTCGAGGACGCGTGGAAGTATTGAGTTGAAACTAAAACCATATATTCAGGTTTTTTTTTCGGGTGGGAAAATCATCTATTTACATCTCCCGCTCTTGGGCGGGGCGCGAGATAGTGTCAGATTTCTACTGACTAAAAACCCACTCCTGTTCCTTCTTTGCCATTTTTCCAGGGCCCCGGGGGTCACTTTCGCATCACCCATGGCCCCCAGTAGGTGTCGACCCTGCCGGGCCCCTACGGTTGCTGACATCTCCTTGAGGCGCGCGTGGAACACTACACGCCGTCGACGACTTGGGCTCGGTCCGGACAGTTACCGGATGATCGGACAGTTACCGGACGATCGGACGGCGAGCCACCCATCATTCACCGTCCGCAAGCTCGCGCCTACGGTGGCCGGAAATCGGGATCAGAATCCCGGTGGCGGTTGGGGCGTGAAGACCGTTGTCTCACGCGATCGGCCGCCTCCTTTGCTATCATTACTGCTTCGCAGAAGGAGGCAACCACCTGCCATTCCTCTTCGCTCCGGACCACGAGGACACGGCGGTGCTCTGCCCAAGCGGGGCACACCTCTACCGTATGCTCCACCGTGTATATACTCAGGTTTGCGGTATCTTGAAACTGCGAAAAAATCAAATTTCTGAGCTAACGAAAAAAAAGATACGGCCGTTTTATGTCGTAAAAAACGTATATTTCGACATTCTCAAAGATACCGAAATTCATTGGGTACTTTCCGTTGACCTAGAATCCTGAAATTTGGCATGAAGCAAGGCCACATAGTACAAGTATAAGAAAAAATCTGAAAATTGAAAATTTGTAGAAATTTCACAAAAAAATTTTTTTTTGCGGTTCGTAAAAATTTTTGTAACTCAATTCGAAAATTGAACTGTTTTCTTTAGTAAGTTTTGTGCAAAATTTCACACTCCTAGTCCCAATAGTTACGACTGTACTGCCTGACTGATATATCAACATATGTCAGTCAGTCAGTTTCTCCTTTTATATGATAGATAGAAGATAGATAGGCTCGCATTTGACCACTTTTACCTGTTGGTAAGCGATGATGTGGTCGACGATAGAGCACGCTTGCCTAGAAGTAGCCTATTAATTCTTGACTTAAAGACATCTAGGTTGTATAGCATATTAAGCATAATCAGCCTTTTAACGTTCCCACTGCTGGGACTCAGGCCTCCACTCGAGGAGAGGGAATAGGCCGTAATCCAACACGCGGGCCCAGTGTGGTTGGTGAATGTCACATGTCTTCGAATTTGATCACCGTTTTGAGAGCAGTGGTGATGAAATAAATTACACAAAGTAATGCGCCTGGCTGGGTTTGAACCCACGACCTACAACTCGTAAGCAGGGCCGTTACCACTTGGCCACCACAGCTCTACCTAGCTTGTAGCCATCAGGAAATAGACTCCGGCAGGGGATGCTACTTCTTAGCTGTACGCACAATGAATGTGATCCCAAAACCGTTGCAAACCTTGGTCAAAATATAAAAAATAAGTGCTGGGATTGTCGGTAAGTAATGATCAGTCATCCAAAATCCGATCTCCGAAGACGTTGAATAACTTACTTAGCTTAAATGAAAATAACAAACAAAACACAATCAAAACAAAATACAAAAAAATCGCAGTAGCATTTTTTAGGTAAGAAACCTGTAACCTATTACAAAAAATTCTGTCTCTCTTAGAACTATGTAAAACAACAGTTCATTAAATAAATGTTTCAAAAAAGAAAAATAAATCACAATGAAACCATTTAAAACGTAGTATAATATCTCATTACTGTTGGAAATGCGTACCGAGAGCGACCTCATTTTGAAAATTAAGGCGATGCGCAGACGAAGTAACTTATTTATAAATTTATTTATTTATTTCTATCCTCACATCGGAACGCCTTGCAGCAATTACACCAATGGAGACTAGTCCAAATGACAACTAGTCCAAAATCTGCTACTTTTCAACATCGTGTGCGCAGTGGAATGGTAGTCATCAAAGGAGCGGCGCGGCGGAGGGTCACGTCACAATAAAATTAGCTGCTTCTAATAACGGTCACCCTCTTCAACACTTCAACCCTCTTCATAAATCCAGCTTACCTACTACTCTTTCTCTGAAGGTTATGGAACTCTCTCCCGCCTAGCATTCGACATTTGAAATCTATTTCACTGTTCAAAATGTAAGTAAAACAGCACTATTTTTCCTCACTAGTGTGATAATTATGTATGTATAATTATATATTATGTAAACGTTTTTAGTTTAAGGTATATATAGATAGTTATAAAGTATTTATTAATAATTTAATTATCATCATCATCATTTCAGCCGAAAGACGTCCACTGTTAGACATAGGTTTCCCCCAAGCGTCGCCACAACGACCGATCCTGTGCTTCTCGCATCCACCGCACTCCCGCGACCCTCACCAGGTCGTCGGTCCACCTTGTGGGAGGCCTTTCAACGCTGCGTCTTCCGGTGCGCGGTCGGCACTCTAGAACCCTTGAAATTAAATTATATATTTTATATATTACTTTAATTTAATATTTTACAAACTCTTTTTTTCTTGTTTCTACACACTATTGTCTAGATTTCTTTTAGTTTTTTCTTTCCCAGATCGTTTGGAAGAAATTTCTTTTGAAATAAGCATTACATTTGTAAAAATTTTTATAATGCTCTGTCTTTTTTGTTATATGTGTGTGCTTAATTTTAAAATAAATTAATAAACTTTCATATACTTTTGAGACATTGCGGTAATATAGCAACTTAAATTGTAAGTCTGCAACTTATATGTATCGACAACAATTTTCAGTTGCTGCATTTAGTGTTCACATCAATTGTAAATTGTCACAGGAACTGACTTTGTGCGACTTATGACAAGCTGTTAGTTTCCACAATCGGAAACCGCAACACGTCGACCGACTACACTGCCTCCCTGTCCCCCACAGCACCCTGAATCAGTCTTGGTCAACATCTATAACGGCAAACATAAACTGATTTATTTTGTAGCTGAAATTGGTAAACACTAACGGAAACTTTTACGCAAACTATAGTTGCTCCGTCTATGACGGGCCTAAAACAAAATTTAGCAATTATTACACCCCAAAAAAAAACTTAAACTATACTCATTTAATGAATAAACTAAGTTCTTCAAACAAATTGTTAAGACTTCGAACGTCTACGTAATTGATTTGATCACTTAGATGTTTCATTAGAAAAGTTTTTATTTTATTTGAAAATTAATTTTCTTATGGCGATTTGTTTTCGACAAACTAATTCGGGGCACGTGTAAATTAAAAACATCACGCTTGATTTCCAGAAAGGTCTAAAAGAACTACTTTCTACCTAGTTATGGAACACGCATCAATTCGACAGTTGGTGTCCAGCAGAAAATGTTGAAATTGTGATGATGAAATTAGCTGACTTTATGTCAACCGTAGGGGCCTAGCAGGGCCGAAGCCTATTGGACCATGGGTTGTCCGAAAGTAAACCCCGGAGTCCTGGAACGCAAAGCTAAGAAGGAACATAGGAGTGGTGTCTAGTTAATTAGTCAGTAAAAGTCTGACATGTCCTCTCGATTCGCCCTAGAGCGAAAGAAGTCATGGCATAATTTTACAGCTGAAAAAAAAAAAAACTGATTTGGCCTCAATGTACTTATGAGGTTCTTATAACTCTTTTGTCTCTTTATAATCATTTGAATTCTGGTAAGACACGAGAAAACACAAATACAAAACCGCTTAATTAGTATGTTATGTATAAAATAGTATCAGATAGAATTTAACCAGTTGCATCGAGAAAAGATTTCCTGAAAATTTTCCCTTCACTGAGTTCAAAGTTGTCCAATTATATGACACAGTACTAAACGCTATGTACCATCGCAACAATGCCAAAACGCGATCTTACTCAGATAAACGATAAAGTTTTTAATTGGTTACTAAATACTGCCCCACTTAACACACTCGGAGCACAACAAAACAGTAGCAAACTTATGAATACAGATAACACACAAAAGTTTCTGCATGTTATTGTATGTAGCTCACACAATACAAACGGACTACTAATAAAAGGGATTGAAGCCCTATTTACTCAGTAAGGAAAAACGTGACGACACATACATAATATACCCTCGTAAAACGATGAAATAATCTTGTTATGTTCACAAAAATCCCTGGTGTCCGTAAACACGATGTCAAAAGAGTTTGTATTAAAAGAGAACCAAAGACAAGAATTCTTTTGTGGTTCAAATTCAAAAATATGCAGCAGTGCTGCACACGGCAGTGGTATGCTGCGCTCAGCTTGAATCGTTCGAGAATGTCGACTGAACGAATTTTCGTTTTCAGTCGTCGCTTTGCCGCCGTATGGTGAGCACGCGTCCCCGCCGAACGAATGAACGGACCAATTCCGATAATTGTCGAATAAACGTGAGCTTATTAATTGGATTTACAGCGGTGTGATTGAGAAACAAGACGATTTACATAGATATTGTATCGGTAAACGTGTTTCGATTAACCTGGACGTTTTAAATTATAAAATTTAAATTTTTGGATGTGATGTGGTTGACATTGTGAATTATTTTTTTCTGTGTTTAGTGTTGTTTTGTGGACATGGTAAGTGGTAGTCCTACTTTTATTTATTCACGATTAAATTTAATATTATAAAATATGTCAATAAATTAAATTTATTAGGTGAAGCAAAACCATTAAGAGCTGATGATTTTCGATTTGAAAGTGTAGCCAAAGATGTATTTCGTAAAAAAATTTTAACATTGAAATGACATAAATATTTTAACAAAAATTTGTGATTGATTGTTTTTTATTATTATTATATTATTCTACAGAAATTTTACAAAGGTACTTTAAAAAGCACAAGTCTTTGTAACAAGATTCTCCAGCGTCCCTTCCCAAAAAACGGCAGTTAGGTAGGTACTAAAATCTATAATTTTTTGTTTGGTTCTTTCAAGAACACTTCCACCCTTCGCCGCTATTATTAATGTACTAAACTTATCTTAATAGTTGTCGGCACGACCTAAGAATAATAATATGTCATTTTTTGTATCATTCCCAAGAAAAGACCCGAGTTTTGGGGGATTATATAGAGACATGGGTTCAAGGCTCAAGGGTTTTTTTAAAGCAATATTATGTACTATTATATTTTTTAGCTTTCTAGCGGTAATTTCTGGGTTTTAGGAAAAATATTAGGAGTAGTAAGTAGTACATCTTTTCTTAAAAAATTATAATATTGCCCTCTGTTCCGTTTTAGTTTTCCATTTCTGGGTTTTAGGAAAAATATTAAGAGTAGTATTTTTTTTTCCTAAAACTCAAAAATTACTGCTAGTCAATTTTGGGTTTTAGGAAAAATATTAGGAGTAGTAAGTAGTAAATCTTTTCTTAAAAAAAAAAATATTGCTCTTTGTTCTGTTTAAGTTTTCCATTTCTGGGTTTAAGGAAAAATATTAAGAGTAGTAAGTAGTACATCTTTTCCTAAAAAAATAATAGTATTGCCCTCCGTTCCCTATTAGTTTTCCATTTCTGGGTTTTAGGAAAAATGTTAAGAGTAGTAAAAATTACTCCTATATCGTGTGTGGGTTTGAAAACATGTTGACTCACATACATAAAACACCCAGACCTGAAACAATTATTTGTAGGCTGTAAAATTTTAACATCACTTTGTTCTAATAGTCCAGAAAATAGTCTTTAGCTTCAACGTTCGCGCAAATTGTTGTTATTCAACAATTTAGAGTGAATTAGAATTAGTTGCCGGAATACATCAAACATAGCTTCAACAAATTAGATTTAGATAAGTTTTAGTTGTATAGAATGGTTGGTATGTTTGTGCCCGCGTACTTAAAATATAACCTATGTCACTCACAAATAAAGCAGCTTTCTATCGGTGAAAAAATTTTTATCAATCGGACCAGTACTTTCAGAGATTACCTCCTACAAACAAAAAAACAAACTTTACCTCTTTATGATATTATGTGTAGATTATTTTCTGCTAGCTGATTCGCCTGCATGAAAGTAAGCAATTATTGCAAGAGAACATATTCCCGGGATTGAAAGTATTTAATGTGCAAGTCCAGGTCAAAGTTTGTCCGTGGCTCAAATTTCTTCCTAATCCGTTTAGCGGTTGACAGTGCAGTAGTAACAAACATACACTCTCACACATATACACACATATATACAAACTTCCGCATTTTAATATTAGTGTGATAGAGAACAGGTCTGTAAAATTTACTTCTCATAAAGAATATGTTCGCATAATTTGCGAAAAAAGTCAATAAATAATAGAAAGAATCTTATTATTATTAACTTTAAACTTGATAGTTTTATTTAAAAAAAAAATAAGTAATCTAATCTGAGCCTTAAGTTTCTTTTAACATAACGATTGAAAAAAAGAACATTATCGTACCTACGAAAACATTCAAATTAAGTGAACTGTTCCAACTCAATACAATAAAAAATTCAGTTCTGTCGACCTAGTACACCTGAGGGACAGCTCGTACCAAGATCGGCAGCAATTATACCGGGATCAGACGTTCAATTAACGCTGTTAGGTATATAATTGATAATACTATACTATTTCATGCATAATAATTGAATCATGGAAATCATTATTAATTGATTAAGCAGGTTCAATTAGAGGTAACACAATACTTGAGTAGTGGTTTACTGGCAAGTGCTATAGGATGTAATTTATATTGATTTTGATAGAAATCTAATTATAGAGGTACGTTATATTGAATTACTAGCTTCTGCCAGCGGCTTTGCCCGCGTGAAAATAAGTTTCTACAGACAAGTTTTGGACCCCCATTTCATCCCCTTTGGGGGTGAGTTTTGGAAAATCCTTTCTTAATACTCGCCTACGTCATAAAAGAAAACCTGATGCAAAATTTCATGCTTCTAGTCCCAGTAGCTTCGGCTGTGGGTTGATATGTCAGTCAGTCAGTTTCTTCTTTTCACTTAGGCCCCTCGCTCACGGTGACTTTTTGTAGCGATGCTTCAGCGCGTTCGCATCGATACAGTCGCGATGCTGTAGCGCGTTAATATCGAGTTGGCATATTTTCTATAGCGATTGCATATGCGACTAACGCGCGCTAGTAGATATGCTGTTGCGCGCTTACGAAACGCGCGACAGCATCGCTACAAAAAGTCGCTGTGGGCGAGGGGCCAAGATATATATTATAAGTCAGCGAAGTCAATAGTACCTACGGAAGCTTGAGAAAGACTAGAAAGCGGTGATGACGCCACATCACTTTGACAGAATATGGGCTGGCGTTCCCGCGAGCCAGGTAGATAAAAGTTCCAACCGCATGTACGTGGTGTTCTTTTTCTCTGTCAGCAGCTGCGTGGGACTATCTCACGGCTCGTTATGAATTGAGTACCTAAATCCTACATCATAATAAATCAGTTGCGTGGTCTGGAATACTGTATTGCTTGTAACCCACTAATCACCTACACAATTTTTTTCTGGAAGATTTTCCTCGTATCAGACGAGGAAAATCTTCCAGAAAAAAATTATCCGGTATCCGGTATTCTGAACCGACATATAAATAAAGTACTTACCTACTCCTATCATTAGATGAGATAATCATCATCATCATTTCAGCCGATAGACGTCCACTGCTGGACAAAAGGCTTCCCACAAATGTCGCCACAATGAAAGGTCATCGGTTCACCTTGTAGGGGGCCTTATACTTCGTCTTCCAGTACGTGGTCACCACTTACACTTCGTGCTATGTCGGCAACCTTAGTTCTCCTGCGGATGAGATAAAGTAACCATTATATAACTCGGCGGTTTCAGATACTAACTAAAACCAACTGGTGTTGCTTTAGTTATTAATTTCTGACTGTAATGACATTACAATTAGTCGGAAGTTCGAGTCAGATAACTGGTCAACTAAGGGGTATAATATAACGCATTTGTTGGGATGGATCTGGAGGTAAGACAGATTATAACATTTCGCTCAAATAGGCAGTCGCTGGCGTTCGCACGTGATTTTGCGCTATTTAGGTTAAACGCTAGCGTCCGCATAGATTATAAAATATTGAGCCTTTTATATATAGGGTATTTATTCCGAAGAAAAAGAACATAAATAGGAAGTTCTTCATAAAGTAGTCTTAAATATCGAAAATAAGCAAAAATTTCCGTTATTCCCTATATACGTATAGGTATGCACAGGTTAAAATGGATCCGGTTAATATATACTATAATATAATAAGAAAAAAAGATTTACTGCAAAATCAAGGGAGTCTTTTGCTCACTAAAATAACAATCCATAAAAAAATCTCACATAAACAACAGTTACATTATTAATTTATGTGAGAGAATGTGGACATAGTGTGTATAAATAAATTACAAAATTTAAAATAATCTGTCTAAATTATATATACTATTTATAATAAGTAACAATAAATAAATATAAACATAAAAAAACGGTTGGAATAGAAACGGGTTTTATACATATAATGGGAAATTGAGAAAGTATTAAAGACACTTATAAGAAAGAACATTATAATTTAAAAACGGACTCAATTCTGTTTTTAAGGATCAGTTCCACTAATTTAGGTATTCAATTTACTTAGCTTTTTAGGGGTTGGGTTTGGCTTTCAGTCTTGGCAGAACCAGCTGAATGCCTACTAGTTTTTTATACATATTTTATTACTTCCACAAACCAATAACTGTGTTTGTTTTCTTATTATTTGTTTACACTGGTTTCAGTATATTTATGGATATTACTCATTTGAATAGATACATCTTTTTAGGGTTCCGTACCTCAACAGGAAAAAACGGAACCCTTATAGAATCACTTTGTTGTCCGTCCGTCTGTCTGTCCGTCGGTCAAGATCCTTTATCTCGGGAATGCGTGGAGGTATTAAGTTGAAATTAAAACCATATACTCACGTCTGCAGCCCCTTGAAGCTGTGAAAAAATTAAACTTAGAAAGTTAGCCAAAAAAAAATGGTTGTTTATGTCGCAAAAACGTGTATTTCGACACTCCAAGGGAATCGAAATTCATAGGGTACTTTCCGTTGACCTACAATCCTAAAATTTGGCATGAAGCAAGGTTTTATAGCACAAATATAGGGAAAAATCTGAAAACCGTAAATTTGTTGTTACGTCACAATAAAAAAAAAATGCGATTCGGTAAAATCTTCGCAACTCAATTCGGGAATCAGGTACAGTTTTCATAGGTAAGTTTGTACGGAACCTACGGTGCGCGAGTCCGACTCGCACTTGCCCGGTTTTTATATATATATAATTCTTCTATACGTAAGTGGTCACCTATCTCCTTCTAAACGGCTTGACCAATTCGGATAAAATTTTGTGTGTATATTTGAGTGAATTCCTGGATGGTTTGAAAATATAATCGAAACGTAGGTATCGCTGCAATCTGGTTCTCAATTTTCTTTTCCATCAAGAAGCCAGTATATTATATTTATATTTTTGTTTATTGTTTTTGTGAAGAATTTGGGCCGTAGGCTCGGGTAGGCAACGGGTGACTCCCGGTCCAGGTCGTTCTTGGTGCAAAGTATGGCCTTTGATTCTCAGTGAGGTAATGCTGCCAGTGATATGGGCACCTTTGCACCAGGAACGATCAGAGGCGGGTTATTTATTAACGTTTGATATTTCGTTTAATTGTATGCTCTAATTGTTATCCTTTTTAATTTTATATTTCAATTTTAACTAATCATCTGAAGACATAAACAGTTTTCAAGTTTATAGGCATATATTGGTATAAAATAAAGTGTGTTATAATGTTTAGTAGTAGTTTTAGTAGTAGTAGGTGCTTAATATTGCACCTACTACTACTATTCAGTTGTAGGTCGCGGGTTCAAACCCAGCCAGGCGCATTACTTTGTGTAATTTATTTCATCACCACTGCTCTCAAAACGGTGAAGGAAAACATCGTAAGGCATGTCCTAGAACCAAAAATTCGAAGACATGTGGCATCCACCAACCCGCACGGGCCCGCGTGGTAGATTACGGCCCATTCCTTCTCCTAGAGAGGAGGCCTGAGTCCCAACAGTGGGAACACTATAAGGCCGACTATACTACGCTATGCTATTGCACCTACTATAATTTGTCTCTGCATCATCTAAAGGTTGACTGGCAGAAACAACATAGTCAATATATAGTGACAAAGCTCCATGAGAAATATTAAAAAAAAATGCCATAATGCCTTTGCCTGTCCCCGTGTTCGCTTCTCTTGAGTTCATCTAATTTCAAATCCCGTCACAAATACTTTAAACATTGTCACAAACATTAACCATCATAGTACTTTATAAGAATCATTTGAATTTCCAAAACCATCATAGCTTTCGTCACATTCGGTCATATCCTTCTGTCAAAGTGCTTTGTGAACAGCATCACGGTCGCGTCCAATCACGTATTAGCGTCTGTGTGCAAATTGCCACAGATTACAAAAACAAGTTGCTCGGGCGCGTCGTGGTGTTGCCGCTTTATATTAATATATTTGTCACGTTATTTATTATTATTTTTTTTATTCTTATTTATTTTTCTTTTAATTTATAATTTATAATTCATATGTATTTTTATATCCTTTTTTTATCCAAATCTTGTTGTTCACTGCACCGTTCGGGCGTCTTTATGTCGACACCGCCACCGGCCAACGCTGAAAACCAGCGCTGTGAGTTCATCGCATAATGCGTGAGGCCACAGCTTTATGCTGAGCGTTCGGCCGTTTTGCACGGATGTGACGCATATCTTCCCTATTAATTGATAATGTTTGTTTGCTAGTTTTAAGATTGCGTCATTTCGCGCGAATAAACAGTTTTTCTTTCTTTCTTTCTTTCTTTGCCCGCCTTTGTACTTTTGTGAGCAAAAGTAAATAAATAAATAAAACTCTTTGGAGAGACTAAAGTCAGAATTCAGGTAATTTCTAGACCAGAAAACACGATAAACTTCAATCATCATCGTGCTTAATTAAAATGAGATGTTCACGTTCGAATCGAAAATAACTGGAGTGCTCTCTGCCAGCTGTCAATACGCCGTCAATTGTCGACGACAAAGCAGCAGCTGGTTCAATTGATGATTTAATAAAATGAGGATATAACAGTCGTGTTCTGAATGCTTGCAATTTTCGACAAGAGGATTGAGCGAAGGGAAATTCGCTTTGTGTGTATCTAGCTATATCTCATATATGTTTAGGTTTTAGTCTAGCTAGATGAGACTAAGTGCCAGTATTTTACATGGACTAGACTTCAGTTATATTGTTTTTTTTTTTAGTATCTAAGTCAACTGATCTATCTCTAGTCTATATACAACTAGCTTTTCCCTGCGGCTTCGCTCCCGTAAAGTGACTACTATATTCAACTCTACCCCACTCTAGCCCACTCTACCCTACTCTACCCTACTCTACCCTACTCTACCCTACTCTACCCTATTCTTCCCTATTCTACCCTACTCTACCCTACTCTGCCCTACTCTACCCTACTCTACCCTACTCTACCCTACTCTACCCTACTCTACCCTACTCTACCCTACTCTACCCTACTCCACCCTACTCTACCCTACTAGATAAAAAGTATTCTATGTCCGTTTCTGTTTCTAAGCTACCTTTCCACCAATTATCAGCCAAATCGGTTCAGCCGTTCTTGAGTTATAAATAGTGTAACTAACACGACTTTCTTTGTATTTTTCTGAAATAAAATTACTCTTACAAATTATTGGTATTATATTAACCTCTAAGATAACAAAAGAGTGACGACATCATAAAAACAGCAGGGAAAACATGGAACAGAGTAGCCCGAGAAAGATCAACGTAAAACGACTTGAGGAGGCTTTTACCGGTACTTAGCGCTCCTAGTACTCCTGGACTAAATATACAACGTGGCGCCATTAGAACACTCGTAATACTAGTCCATAAGAATATTGTTAAACTCCCAAAAAATCCTAAAATCGAAAAAAGTATTTTTTTTTTCAAACAAACTAAACAGCATAAAATTGTAAACAAAATAGAACACCATTTATAAATATCGGTACATTATTCTGTAGCAACAGCGCCGTGTTATGTAGTGACGTTATTACGCCATTATTATGAATGCTCAATAAAAACAATAAAATCAAATCACAGATTTTATTTATTATTTAAAAAAATATTAATCTTAATCACTATTCTATCACTTAGCATTCATTAGCACTCACTTATTGTCGATATTGAATAATGTCGAACTGACCTACGCACACTAGACGTAGCGTTTAAAGTAATTTAAAATTTTATCGTCTAGGGTCACTCTTACACGTACGGGAGCACTACCTAATTGCGGGATTAAGGGTCAATTTTCCCGCTTTCTCTGGACAGCTTGAACAATAATAAGCCTATTGATTGGACCAGCCTCCCTAGGCCTCAAGTCTGCTATTACAATAGTGTCAGAATGGTCTATCATTGATTTCATAATTGTTGATTTTGACAAGTTTGGTAATCTACTAATATAATGGCGTCATTATGACTTTCCGATGGTCAACCACTGACACTCCATTGAAAGAAGTGGCATAGAATGGTAATCTCGTACATATTGAAAAATTAATATCTGACGTATGTGGTGATCCGCTAAAATTTTGACAGTTCCTTTGATCAGTGACCTATCATTAGAACGTTATGGTGCAGTCATTGCTTTTAATAAGTTCGATATTATCATTCTATCACAACTCTATTACGAGACCATTGACCGTTCAATGATCGATCATTATGAATTAGCAGATTACGAACTTTAAGTAAAATGACAATGGGATCGTGTTGGAATGACGAATTTTTAAAAATAGCAGACTTGGGCCCCTGGCCAAGTTACAACCGTTTCGTGTTGAATTCCGTTCTCCGATCGGTAACACCTCGGTGTCAGCAATTGTAGAAAACGATAAGTTGGTAGCCATGTTGACGCACCTGAGCCGTCTGCTCGTTCTACAATGTCTTTAGAAAAACGACCTATTCTTTATTCTATGGCGAGCGTTCCTACAAACGTCAAACAGGTTATAATAAATGATGTAGAAACGATAACAATTCATTCTATCATTTTGAACGATGTGAACTTGGCTACGAATTTTCTATTCGTTTGTTCTGACCACGTGTCTTAACGTTGAGATGATGCCATTCCCCAATATTTGATTATTTTTCGACTCGATTGCAGATTATCAACTTGGCTAGGGGTGCAGGTCAGACAAACTCGGCCGTTCCCAGACCTCTCTCGGTATGTCCAGCATTTCTGTGGCACTCCCCATAAATTAAAATCATGTCGGAGTACTCCGAAGCCGTGTAAATATAGCGAGGCATGATAATTCCAAAATAAAACGAAAATGCAATACAATACTTTCCAAATAAAAATAGTAACGTCAGTGAACCCCTGACACTTGAACTTAATTAATCATTAACTGTTTTAAGGTTTTAAGCTTAGGTTTTAAGGTTTTCTGTTTATGGCACTGAACATGACTTTTTTCTCAGTTGCCAAGGAAGTTCTTTTTTGTAACCGTCATGTAGAAAATGCTGAAAATGTAAAATAATATCCTGTGACTAAACTACAGGATATATTTGAATAATTTTTGGTATACAGACTGTGACAACTAAACGCAGTTTAATTTATTGTTGTATTGTCGGCACCACCCCGTATTAAAAATAAAGTTATAAAAACAACAAAGTAAGTTAAAAAATATTAGTTAAATAAGGACCAAAAAAGTAGAAGGAAATAAAGCTTTTATTATTTTATTTATAACCTTTAAGATCGACCAGTGCGACTGTTTTTGTTTAGCCACTATGAGATACCAAAGTGGAATGTGCTTTAGTTAGGTAAAGCAGCGTACCAGTGTATAGTAGACTGCAATGCGACTCTAAGGACCTATTATTTTATTGGTCCGTTAAACTTAACAGGTTATGATAAAATTCTTACGACTTTAAATAAATTTCTAAATGAAAGTTCAAATACTTTTAGAACTGAGATCTATTTTAATCTATTCGGATAAAACTTCATTAAAATTCATGATTAGCTTAGCAAATTGTTTAATCTGACTAAATTTTGCCTTTAATTTTCTTTCATCTATTTAATTATAAGTTTTTAACTACAATTCGTTAAACAATTTACATACAAATATATTAAGGAACGCGGTTGATATTCATGAAAATAACTTCTCCCGCTTTGGGTGAAGCGAGAGGGAGTTTCAAACTTTTACTGACTAAAACACACCGTATTCCAGGTATAGATACCGGCACGGATCTTGAGCGCTAACTTCTACAGTTCTATTTAAGCAGAAGCACGCAGCAGTGAAATATCGGGTCTCTTCAGTGGTATGAGAGATGCGGGGGCGGGGAGTGAAATCCTTGTACACTGATTCTAGGGTCGCGTTGATTTTTTTAATCAATCCAGCAGCCTTGGCAATTATAAGCAATTCAATTATAGGGATAGGCAGGCCAAGGAGGCTTTTCCAGTCTTACCAAAAGCCAACCTTAGTAAAACCCTCACCAAAAGAATTATGCGATTGAATAGAGGTAGTCTCTGCGTGATGCCAGTGATCATCACCGGACACTGCTCACCTAACAAATGAACAAGCACCTCCATGCAATAAATTAGGCATCATAGACACTGTGCAAAGACAGCTTGTTTTCCTTCTGGAGGAAATAATTATTGTGCATATTGTGCTTCTTGACAGTACGAGCATAACTGATACACGCATACGAACCCTACGATCCCCGGATTCCCCTATAGACTCCCTGTAAAGCCTAGGAGGCCTGATCTGTTTTTGGAGAGAGGTGGGCTGGATGGAATGAGTCCGCTAAAGGATGGCCGCTGTGGCCCACGCACAATGGTATATATATATATATGATTAAGTACGAAAACCAGACTCCAAATAGATACATAGAAGGATAGACAGACGAGGACTTATATTAGTCTTTTAGTCGGTTGACTCATAGATTATATTTGTCTCATAACTCTTTTAAATAACGAGTTTTTTTTCAACCCATTACTGTTCTAGACTGACATATATTATTATAATGATACCCTGATCTAGGACGTCCATAAGATACCCACATCCGAAAACAAAGGCTGGCCCTCCGGTGAGCGTCACTAACGTGCCTATTCCACCCAGTTACATATTTAAAATTGCTGCACTTAGGCATCACAGCTCCTCTCAGCGGCTTCAGTCAAAATATTTACAATGTCATTATACATCTTACTTATGGTCAATTTGTGGTTCTGCTGGGCAAAGGTTTCCTTGAAGTTCATTCGGAAATTCTTCTCCTGCGCCTATCCAGTCCTCACGATACGCATCTAAATCTTCTTGCTACCTCTCTCCGGGCTGACTTCGATGATGTTTTTTCACTATAGCGAAACTCGCTAGCCCCTGAATTCCTGCGTGCCTCAGAAACCCTGTATGGCTAGTCTTATAGATATTATCTAATATAATATAAATAACTAGATATGAAGTAATAAAAATAATGTACACAATAATTTCGATCTCTCTCAGTTGGGTAACAATTTGCGTCGTGTGACAGGTTGACATGACTAATATGTTTTTCTGTCACTTTTAGAAAAAAAGAGAAAATAATATGAACTCATACATTTTTGTATGAGTTTGTAGCTAACAACTAGATACTGTAACTGTAGATATTTATATAATATAGTAAAGACTAACAAAGCGACCCTGCTTTGCTCGCTTTTTTCAGCCTTTATTAACAAACTTGCTGTGTTAGTACCTGGTCTACAAAGTTAAATCCTGCGATTGATTTTTCATAACTTGACAATACACATTGATTTTTTATTACATTTGTATCTTATAATTATGAGTTGTTCACAAAAGTATACCTCACTCTGTAAATTAGTTTTTTTTTACACGCGCTTGTACATATGGTTTGTAAAATAATGTAATAATACCTATAATGTTAAACACGTAGATATTTATAAGTTAAGCTCTATTTTTTTAATCGTTCATAATATCAACAGTGGAAAGGTAAAATCGCTAAACTACCATTTTGATAACTTTATAAAAAAGACGTTATTTTTTACAATAAAAATTATATCTCGTTTCCTATGCGGAGTATAAACATGAAAAATAAAACATTTTCGTGAAAATAAATGATCTATTAATCCTTTAATTCAAAATTTATGTAGAGCCTTTATTTTATATATTAGGTGTCGGTTAAGCAAAAATCACTGGGACAATACAAAACAAGTAAGTATAAACAGTTGATAGCAAATTAATTGACTTCAAATTCAGAGACTTAAGTGACGTTGGTTCAAAAAACCGGCAATATGAAACGTAAAAAATTTGGTCTGCTTATGTCCCAAAAATCCTTTAATTTACACGATACCTCAACAAATCGACGTAGAAGAATTTGCTGACTCTCGTGATATATATAATTTATTTTAGACAAAAGTGGCGGATAAGCGATTTTACCTTTTTACCGTCGAAATGTAAAGTCACATTTACAAGGCACCAAGACCCAAAATAACTACCTGTAGGCGTAAAAATATTTATTCCATGTGACATGTAACATAACAAGCCAAGCGCTCAATCACTGCAACTCGTTTGAAATAAAACCTCTTTTGACCTTATCACAATTTAATTGGGGTCGATGCAATGCCTTTTACTTCTATACTTCTCTATTGGTTAGTATTTATATTAAGTATCTAGAACTTAGTATGTTTATAAAAATATTGTTATTGAAGAAGATGCTGCTACGTATCAAAAGACCAATTTTACAGTTCTTAGTATCCGGCTCGAAGGACCAAAGTTTTAGGCACAGTTTAAAAGAGGTCAAGGCCGAAACTAAGTTGAGGTTGAAGAAGTTATTGTATCTAATATTGTTCAGTAACCCTTTTTATGGGTCAACTTTAATGGGAGCACGAAACACAGAAACTTACATTTAATTGACAGCTTGATTGACTTCGCCGGAACGTGCCTTTGGATTGATTTCAGTTGGTGTACCGGCAGTTTTTCTCGGTCTGTATAATTGTGTTTGTGGGAGTAAAGGAAACCTATTAAATGGAAAGTTTTATTTAAGATTGTATAATAGACTAGCTTCTGTCAGCGGCTTCGCCCGCGTGAAAATCGGTTTCTCCATACAAACTTTGGACCTCCGTTACATCCCCTTAGGGGGTGAATTTCTGAAAATCTATTCTTAGCAAACGTCTACATTTTACAAGAAACCTACCTGCCAAATTTTAGGTTTGGAGGTGTAATAGATTCTGAGATTTCGTAATTAATCAGTGAGTGGTATTTCGCTTTTATGTATATACTTAATTGTTGAGGTTTTTGAAAATTTAAGTCTAATTATAACGGTCGGCACGGTTGGCGCAGTGGTTGAGTGATTGGCTGCCTCGTTACATGTTGTGGGTTTGATACCCGCACGGAACAAATATTTGTATGGACCTACAGATAAGTGTTTCGGGTCTGGGTGTCTTACGCACTCACGATACAGGAGTGATTCCTATTGTGGGGCAGCGCTTAAAAAAATATCGCACCCTTAAAACAAAAGTAAGTGGCATTAGAGCAGTGTAGAATAGAGCAGTAGTGGCCGAGTGGTAACGGCCCCGACTTACGAGTTGTAGGTCGCGGGTTCAAACCCAGCCAGGCGCATTACTTTGCATAATTTATTTTATCACCACTGCTCTCAAAACGGTGAAGGAAAACATTGTGAGGAAACCGGCATGTCCTAGAACCAAAAATTCGAAGACATGTGGCATCCACCAACTCGTACTGGGCCCGCGTGGTGGATTATGGCCCATTCCCTCTCCTAGAGAGGAGGCCTGAGTCCCAACAGTGGGAACATTATAAGGCCGACTATGCTATGCTAAGTGGCATTATATCAAAAAGGTGATTTTTCAACAGTCATAAAGTTTTCAATGTACTTATTTACTCGATAAGAAGTTGCGAATCAATTACTGAGGAACATTAGCTATTGGAACAAATACTTTGACAATCAGATTACAAATGGGTTATGTTAGATTGAAAAGTTAAAGGATTACGTAAAAATGGCAATTAAAAAACAAGTTCAGTATAGTGCCACTTTAATTTTAAAAGTGCGATATGGTTACTAATTTCAACCCTGATGAACTATCTTCTCACTAACTCATTGATATCGAAAACGATACTGCTTCTTCATATTAAGACAGCGGTCCTAAGTTTAATACTCGAGTTGGTCATAGTTTTATTGGACTTATAAAAATTTTAGTAGCTGCCGAGAGGCTGCATTTGTGTCTGGTTGCTAGAAAAATGCCATTAAAAGGAACTTAAACATTCCTGGCAAAATTTAGGTTTATCAAAAACTACTGTACACCTAAATTCGTAGTGCATAATAATATATAATTTACGTCCACTGTTGGAACAGTGGTCATCTTTCGGCTAAAATGACGATGATGATGACTGAACACTTCAGTAATACTACAGTTACACCTCTATTTAACTCTTCTCAGACAGACTTGATTACTTAGTTTCACTAAATTACAACCAATATTTTATGACTATCCCCATTATAAATCATTATAATTCCTACTAACAATAACTTAGCCCAGAAACGTTACTTAAAATATCATTTCATTTGATTAAGTCAAATAAATCATCGGATAAATCGACTCTGATAAAGATATATCGGCTAATAATACCCATTAATGGAAACATTAATGAACCAATAAATGCGGAGTAGGGCTTTCAAGGAATCGCTGACCATTGTTATATAATAATTTAGGTTGTACTAAATATATTTTATATCGAAAGGTAAATAATAATGAATTCCTCCGTATTGCTGTCGACTGGAAGTGTGCCCAAAAGACTGGTGGCATTGGCACGTTGTAAGACAATGCTTAATCTCTGATCGAGGTAAAAGCCAGCCCTTGGTTCATCCAAAGTACTAACTAGCCGTTTGATTAATTCTTTAAAAAGCGTATGAGCACTCCCTTTGCGTTCTAAGGCTGCCGTACCTCTTTTTAACAACCCCTACACAGTTTGAAAAAGACCAAGCAGATTAATTGATACTTATGAAATGAAATGGGAAAGTTTTCATATCGGAAAATGACAGTAGTTAACTACTTTATTTTTCTCATTATTCCCTGTTTAGCTTCAACTATTAGCGATTTATTATATTAAATTCATGAACATAGTATAAAATATAGTAATTGCCACTATACGAAATAATAACCCAAATGCCCAATGACAGCATTAGAATAAATTAATAATTCAGTTCACAGTAAACTATAATTATGCAAAACTGTTTTGATTTACGCAGAAATTCAATTCATTACAAACATATTATAATTTACTTAATTCCAACGTACATTTCTGGTAGCCAATCTGCCTACATATAATAAAAACGTTCTGTATTTATTTTGGCCATACATTTTTTTATACGACAAGTAATACAGGGGGCTGTATAAAAACAGTTTTGTTCGTGTAACTACAGAAAACGGTACAGAAGGACCGCTTATGAAAATCTTCCGCAAAATAACAAAAGACTGTCGCTCCTCGATGGTTTTGTATCAAAGCATTCTATGACTTCATAATCCAATTTTAGAGATCAAAATGCCGTCATCACCTTCCCAAATTTATTGTGGCCACTTTAAATGCCTTTTTTTTTTTGTTAATTAAAACTTTATTTATTAGTTAAACTTACTATATAAAGGCGGACTTAATACTTTAGGTATTTTCTACAGTCAGTCGACATTAGGGTGGTGCAGAAACATAACATAGCAGGAAATCAAGTCTTTTTGCCGTATTTTTAATAGTCAGCTTCATCATAGCCCTATTATTGTTCACTCTATCTATGATATTTGCGGATCTAAGGACTATCCACATTTCTCTTGAAACTATTTCTCCACATACCATGCCCATATGATGACAGCTGATTACCTACCACAATATTTTCCCTTCACCGTTACCACGTTCAGTTTCACGACCGAAACATATCGGCTCAAATTCATCTATTGCAGCTTGCGTTTAAGTAAAATGGTACACGCGCTTGTTTTGTCATAAAGTACACAATGACATGACACTTCAATCAACAGCCTGCGGTAATTCTGGTGTTCAGTGTTCAGATTTCTGATCGGGTTCTAGTAACTTACAGCCTCTGGCAGCTTTGTCATCTGGCTGTTGATTCGCATGTTGATGTAATATGTGAGCAAGAAAAGTAGTGGCAGTTTAAAGCATTTTACAGTACAATGTGATGCCCGGTTTTTCTTTTAAATGATAGTCGTATTCAGTATTTGACCATATAAAATAATGTTAAAATTCAAGCATAAATAATAATAACCTCTCTCATCTTTGCTCGTTTAATTGGCAGCAAGACTACTATAATTTGGACAAATATAATTGGAATTAATAAAATTAAGGTTCAGTAGCTGAAAGAAAAAAATGAAACCTTTATTTTTGTTCTGGCTTTTTGTCCGTCTAACCGAATGTTTTTTTTCTAAACTCACGTCGGACCACTATTGCACCAGAATGTGGTAAAAAATGTTGTGGTGGATGACGGAGTATGCTTGACTCAAATAAACCTTTTTACTTCTAACTTAAAGCCTCTCGGTTTTGTTCCTTGTGGTCCATAATTTAGGCTGGTTCTTCTATCTCAATTCCTTGGTGGCATAACGCCCCACCCTTTGTGCGAGAGTATGCTATAAATAAAGGCGACTAGATGTCGAGTGGTCGTACGTGTAGTGGGGCGAAGTTTTCTGTTTATATCGGATAGTCCTGAACGGTCAGTTTAGTTGTGTTGTCTTTATTTTGTCCGCTTTTTTGGCCGAATGAAAGTTTGGGGGCTTCTATGTTGGGTTTGGGCTAAGTTTTAAGATAATACTGTCACAGTTGTGGAAAAATAGGACTTTAGTGTACATAGAGGGAAGTCACAAAAACTGGAAGAGAGGGTTGTCGACTAGTTGATTTAGTTTAATTTTTTTATATACCACCATCTCACGTAACGTGTTATGTAAGATGATATGGTGGGATATTTTATAGAGATTTCTAGTAAATCAAGTCACGAAAATATGCGATGAAGAATTTTTAATTTATTCTTGATGAGCTTAATTTATTCTTGGTAAGGAGCCTCGTTCTTAGTTAATGAATTGTATAATCCTTGTAGATAAAAATAAGTGTATGGTGTACTAATCATCATAATAATAATATTACTTGGGATTGGCGCAACGCTTTTTCTGCTTTTATCCAATCATTAATATCATCATCATTTCAGCCGAAAGACGACACTGTTGGCCATATGCCTCTCCAAGTGTCGCCACGTCTGGTTCTGCACGTCTTGCATCCATCGGATTCCCGTTACCATCACCAGGTCATCGGTCCACCTTGTGGGAGGCCTTCCTATGCTTCGTCTTCCGGTACATGGTCGTCACTCCAGAACCTTTTACTTTAGAATGTGCCCCATCCACTGCCACTTAAGTTTGGCGATTCTCCAGGCTATTTTGGTAAACTTGGTTCTCCTGCGGATATCTTCATGCCTGATGCGATCATAATGGCTACTGTAGCCGGCAGGGTGGATGGCCTAATGGTGTCTCACTGGATGGCGGTACACAGACCGTCTTTCAGGTATGTGAAGTAGGCTTATTGTATTGTGCTGTATTGTGTTGTATTGTATTGTTTTGTTTTGTATTGTATTGTATGTATTTTTGTTTTTCTTTAGTATGTATTTATTTAATGCTTTTTTTTTTAATGTTGTTGTTAAAGCTATGGATCTCTGGTCTGAAAATAAAGTTTATTATTATTATTATAGAAAACTGCGGGCTTCCATTGCCTTTTGAGTGACTATAAGCCTTCTGATGAGGCCCATTGTGAGCGATCACGTTTCAGAGCAATTTATATGTCATCGCTGGCTACACGCACTGGTCATAGACTTCTTTTATTTTCTCCTGAGTAATAACATCTGTTATTTCGTAGCGTACCTACTGTTTTTAGTTGCATGTAAATTTTGAAAAAGTGTCTTAAAACAAGAGTAAAATTAAATACTGACAGCGTGCAGTATACTGTTCTGACAGTTAATTAATATTTAGTTTGAATAGTCAAACATGATTTTAGGAAACCATTACTTTATGCTGTACCAGTAACATTAGTTTAAATATGTACACACGAACAAATAGCAAGCTATACACATTTCCAATTATAAGTTGACTTAGTATCGTTTATAATTTCAATACATTAAGAGGTCAGCTTACACTGGAAATATAGGTTGTTGTGACGGTTGATCGTATCTTTTCATTTCTTTTTAATGACGTGCGTGTCGAGAGATTTCCGTTTCAGGGTTTATGTTACTAAATAAATAGTTGTTATTTGGTATTTGAAAATAATATAAGAAAACGGTATAAATAGAGAATTTTCCTAAATTACCCATGTGCGTAGGGTTGCCAAACGTTCGGATAAAGCCGGACACCGTTAGACTTTTTGGTTGCATGTGAGGCCAAGGTAGGCAGATCCCGGCTTTTTAAATTTGTCCATTTTTTTGCTAAAAAAATGTCGTTTTTTATAAACTAAAAAAAAAACAAAATAACTGGTTAAATTTACTAGCTTTTCGGCTTTTTGGTTTTAAGACCTGACAATCGATGTGTGTTGGTTACTATTTCATATTAGAACGGCGAAGAGTTAGATAACAAACACTATGACATAAGATTTTTAGATATTAGATTAGTATATATAAAGTAACTACAAAAATATCCTCAATATTCCCTTAAATTCATGGTCATACCCCAACAGATATTATGTTTCTTTCCCATACGTCCAATTCTACGAGGACGTTCAGAATCGTAAGCAATATTTTTTTACCAAGTACTCACGCGTTGAATGATTGCTTTTTTAAAAGATACGCTACAGCTTTCTTTTGAAGATACCATGGGGATCTTTTAGTTTATTTTGGAAGGTTCCATTTGTATCTATGTTGTAGCAAAAACAAATAAACGAGTATGAACTTTTGGTCGTCTGAATTTGTGGTTTTTAGGGTTCCGCACCTACTCTAAGGGTAAAAACGGGATTCTCTTACTAAGACTCCACTGTCCATCTATCTGTCACCAGACTGTATCTCATGGAACGTGATAGCTAGACAGTTGAAATGTTCACAGATCATGTATTTCTATTGCTGCTATAACAAGAAATACTAAAAACAGAATAAAGTAAATATTTAAGTAGGGCTCCCATTAGAGTGTTTCATTTTTTGTTGATTTTCGATTTTCATTTAACTTTGTTAGTAGATAGTGTTCATATACCAAAAATTACCATAATCGGTTAAAATGTAGAGGTCGCGCAACGCCAATAAAGTTTTCTCATACAGTTAGTACGTGATCATTACCAGCGATTTTTTTTTTATGTATAAACATATTTCTAAAGATCAAAGCCGTTTGAAAGGAGTAGGGAAAACAAGCGAAAAAATATCATGTTGTTAATTTTTATTTTTGGCAAAAGTATTAGTCTTACAAAAAAATCATATGTTGTTAATGATGCTGGTACATGAATCTGCAATAAACATATATTTTATTCAAACCTATTGACCTAGCCGTTACCGAGGAGTAGGCTTCAAAAAGTCATTGTTTTATAGCACTGTTCGGGAGTTAGGCCCTTAATAAAAACACTATTATCTAGTTCCATACAAAACTTTTTATCAAAATAATTCAACAGCAAAAATAATAACACAAGCCTTATCGGCTTAAAACTTTTTGTAAACCACGAAAATAAATAAACTAGATAATACTTCGGTTCGTAAACCAATATTTTATTTTCGGGCTCTCGTGTTTACGGCCAAGTTCTAAAAGCGCTTTAAATATTACACAACATTAGTTAGGCGTGTGTGTTTGTGGTTTTTTATCGTATCTAGTAGCAGGGACAATTTTATATTGTTGGTCGTTGTTGGGTATTTTTTGTTAAAATCTACGACACTAATATTATAAAGAGGTGAAGTTTGTTTTTTTTTTTTTGTTTGTAGGAGTTAATCTCTGGAAGTACTGGTCCGATTGCTAGAATTATATACATCACTGCTTACCATCAAAGGGATCGCAGTCAGGCACTGGTTTATATCAATTGAAAAAATAATATTTTTTTCACCAATAGACATAGGCTATATTATGTGTACGCGAGCGAAGCTGCGGACAAAAGCTAGGATATTATTATAAAGAAGTAAAGTTTGTTTTCTTATTTTTAGAAGGTAATCTCTGAAAGTACTTTCAATAGCTAAAATTGTTTCACCAATAGAAAGCTGCATTATTCCTGAGTGCCATAAGCTATATTTTATGTAAGTACGCGGGTGAATCGTGGGCAAAAGCTAGTATGAAATGTAAATAACTATTGTTGGTATGTGTGCTAACATTGTCTGTATCATCATTATCATTTCAGCCAAAAGACGTCCACTGTTGGACACAGGCCTTCTTCAAGTGTCACTACAACGAACGGTCAAGTGTCACCATAGCCAAGCCATTATCTGTATGTTGTATAAAAAAAAAAATAGAATATCTGAACCGTGCCTTTGTGTTTTTTATTACGTTTCATACATGACTTATTAACGAAAAATGCTCCGTTGAATTTTACAATGTGTAACTTTATATAAAAAAGCCTCTTATTGATTTTCAAGATTTTGTTTGACTCAGTTTTTAGGGTTCCGTACCTGAAAAAGAACAAACGGAACCTTTATAGGATCACTTTGTTGTCTGGCAGTCTGTTTGTCTGTCCGTCTATCAAGACCAAGATAAAGATCTTAGAAACGCGTAGAGGTATCGAGTTGAAATTAAAATCTATACTCATACTCTCATATACTCAGGTTTTCGATCCCTTGAAGTTGTGAAAAACTCAAAGGTAGAAAAAAAAAGATGCGACCGTTTATGTCACAAAAGATGTATATTTTGACACTCGCAAGAGAATCAAAATTCATATGGCACTTTGCGTTGACCCAGAATCCTGAAATTATGCATAAATCCAAGTCTTATAGCACAAGTATAGGAATAAATCTGAAAACAGTTTTGTTGTTAAATACGTCAAATAACTTTTTTTTTGCAATTCGGAGAAATCTTTGAGACTCCATACGGGAATTGAACTCTTTTTTTTTAAGTTTATACGGAACCCTCAGTGCGCGAGTCCGACTCGCACTTGCTCAGTTTTTTCAGATCTTTAAACGGTCTTTTAGGTCGTATTTTAAATGCTTTACTTGTGGTACTTTAAAAACGTAAACGGTCCTTAACGATAAAAGAATTTCGTATGCTAACTAATACTTCAGATATTATGTTATTGTAATCTTTGAAGCCCTAAAAGTTTTTTGAATACATTAGCAATATAAAAACATTTTAAATAGGCGTAACAAAATACACCAAACTTTCAACCAACTACAAACATAAATATTTTAATGAAAGCATGTTTTTCTAAAGCATAAACATAAAATATTCCTCTCATAAATATTGTATCGAAACACATTCTTCATGATTTGAAAAATGGAATAAATTCAGCTTCAAACAGAAGATAGATTTCGATAATACACTAACTTCTTCATATTCATGAGGTATTGGCGGCAAAAACGATAACTGTCCGGGCATTGATCGAGGTTATTTTGCATTTCAACAAAATATTTTTAAAAACAAAAGCTTGTAGAATAGTCGTTTGTAATTTTACTGTATTTTATTAAATATTTAAGTACATACGACCGACGATCTGGTGAAGTTGCGGGAATCCGATGTTTGCGAGAAGAACTGAAAGCACGGGTATTCGTCAAGACGTATAAAAGAACTCCATGTCTAGCAGTAGACATCTATTAGCTGAAGTAACGATAGCAAATAAAACAATCTTGCAAGTTAAAAATCTCTTTAAAAAAAAAACATCAAATACCCTACACACAGTTAAATAAACATACTCATCATACTAACAAAAATATCGTAAGTTACTACGATACCTAAGTGTATCCTTTTCGTAGACCCGCAGGCTAAACAGATACTCACACATCACCATTTTGAGCGCATACACAACGTTTATTATGCAATGTGTAGATGGCGCTAGCTGTACTGCATGCACCCGTTTACTTAACTATTTCGCGATGTGTATTTTGCTTGCAAACTTCCACAGAATACTTCAATACTGTTGAACTGGCAATGTAAAACGGAATATCTTTTCCCTGTTTAACTGATTCCGTAGTATTTTATTACCATATTTCAGTGTAAGAGTTTCCTCAGGCATTTTAGGTTTTTGTCGAATCAGAAATGAATTGTCAAGGCTTTTATTCTTTTGTGTGCTTCGCCAACGCATTTTGGTAGTCTTTTGTATTAAATTCAATGCGTGGGTCGAGGTAATTTCTACACGTTCAGTATTTTTTTTACGTTGTACAATATTTTTTTGAAGAGTTTGCCCTTATTTTGCGATTATCTTTGTCTGAGAAATCATAATGTTAAAGGTGTTCTTAAGTGGATAGCAAATTGGCGATAAGTTGAATATTCTGCTGTATCTGTTCGAGTATGCTTATCATAAGCATAAGCATACTCAGTCTCCGTGAGCTTGCGGACGTCGAGCAATGAGTAGCATAACAAGAGTGAGTTTTAGTCAGTAAAAGTCTGACACACTCTCCTGCTCTGCCCTAGAGCAAGAGAAGTTATTGCATGATTCCCCACCTAAAAATAAGCAAATAAGCATAATGTTCCCACTGCTTGGACTCAGGCCTACTCTCTAAGAGAGGGAAAGAGTATTCCACCATGTCAGTCCAGTGCGAGTTTAATAATAATAATATGACATATAGTAATACGCCTGGCTAAGTTTGAACTGGTGACCTCGACCTACAACTCGTAAGTCGGCTGTTACCACTGGGCCATCACTGTAATCTTTATATATATAATTCTTCTGTACATGTGTGTGTTACCTAACTCCTTCTAAATGGTTTGACCGATTTGGATGAAATTTTGTGTGTACATGTGAGTGGGTCCCTGAATGGTTTGAAAATACAAATGAACCCGGTGGCGTTGCAATCAGGTATAATTTTTAATTCACCTGGATGTCACGGTGACCATGTATTTGTGCGGACAACCAGGTAACATAACAAGCTTATAACTTTGTGATTTTTCATGATACAGTTATGAAATTTTGTACATAGATTTTACTTTACATAAGAATACGAGAAGCGTGTTTCGGGTTTCGCATATACTAAAAAATAATGTTGTATAGTCCATCTCTCTTTCTCATTCACACGTTTGATATTTTAACACGTCATGGTAAGGCCCGTGATCGTGATCCACATAAATTTTCATAATAAAATCTTGAATATTTGGTAAACCGGAAGGCGAAAAGAATTTAAATGTTATTCCCCTTCCAGTACAAAGCACAAGTAAGTCACGGTGTTTGATGAAACTGACCACAGAACATCGAGATGTCGTGATGGTCTTAGACAAGGCATTATCAAAATTTTTCATAGAAATCGAACGTGTTAGTGAGGTGCCAATCTGGAACCATGCACTAGCTTTTGTTTTTTTTTTTCGAATTTTGAGTGACAAGGATAACTGACTATGGCAGCTAAAATCAATTAAATCAAATAATTTCATCATTTATTATATTTTTTTTTTGAGGTAGGAAATTATCCAATGATTTCTCGCGCTCTAGAGTGGAGCACCTGTGTCCTTAAGTTGCTTTTTGCGTTCTAGGACTACGAGTTTCCTTTTCAGAAATTTCTCGTGGTCTTAGCGGGCATCGACCCTGCTCGGTCCCTTCGAATTTGCTGACATTTATTTATTTATTTAAACTTTATGTACAGTAGTGGTACATAGGCGGACTTAATGCAACAAGGCATCACACACACATCACACACATCTCATCACACACAACACACACATCACATCTCTTTGAGACGCTCGTGAAACAATACAAGCTGACGACAACTCTAGCTTGTACTGTTACCGGATGACCGGACGACGAGTTATCCATTGCTTGCTCTGTTGGGATTCGATAATTCCATCATTTATTCGAATATTTCAAAAAACTTGTTCCAGGAAATTACTCGTAAATACGTGTCATAATTAAACTTTAAAAGTTATTGGAAAAAAAATTAGTCATTCGAAATCTTGATTAGGTTAAATGTACAAGGTATCTTTAAATTTTTTTTTTAATATTTTTAATTTACGAGTACATTATAAAGGGCAAATTTTCAGAGGTTTTACTGGATTAATTACAAAACATTCGAATCGTTGCAATAGAAACCTAGATAACATCCACAAGATATCTGTGTTTCCAAAATAGTTAAGGAAAGATGTGTAATCACGTCATAATCACGTAAGAGCGGTTATAGAGAAATGTATCTCGGTTTGGCCGCTCGTAACCTTTCACTTCACGAATATTATTTGTATAACTATAGCATCTCAAATTTCTGCCAATACGGTGATTCCTTACTCTGTGAAGCCTATGGAATATTTTTTCTTATATACTCGTACTTGTCTTGTATGTTAGTATGTAACGAACCGCGAATTTTTCTGTTTGGTTTTCTGCTTCGACGAATGTGTCACGTTTTCGAATATGTTGTATTGGACTGTCAGTACGATTTGAGGAGTATATAGGACATGATCGAGATGGAGGAACGTAGACGGGGTGATTGGATCTGATTCTTGAGTTGCTTTGACCAATGGAATTGTCTAGTTTCTTTGTTGTTGTTATGTTTTTCGTTGACTCGATTGAAATGTATTGACAAGACTTAACAGATGAAATAGGAAGACGTTACCAAGAATAAATAAAAGAATAAAGAAAATTTCTACAGAATAAAGTGTATAAAACTAAAATTGAAAGGATTATTTGATGTAGGGAGATATAAAGTATTTTTTTTTTTCTGAGATAGTAATAATATTATAAAATCAAAAATTTAAATAATATACTCGTATATTTTAATATTATTTTTTTGTTTGGTTATTACTTCTTAACGCTCAGTCATCGGAATGGATTTGCATGAAATTTAGTTCAATAGTAAACCATGGCCTGAAAAAGCACACAGAGTAGTTTTTATCCTAGGAGTATGTTCTATACCTTCACGTGGGCGAAGCCGCTAGCAGAAGCTAGTGCTAAGTATAAGTCAAAGTCAAAAGTTTTTATTTCACATAGGCCTACATGGGCACTTATAAAACGTCAGAAGCTAGTGCACCGTTCCAAATTGGTCGTTTCCTATGGAGAAGAACCGGCAAGAAACTCCACGGTTAGTCATTTAAAAAAGTGGTTGTTTACAATATTTTCATATTTACAACAAGAACAAGAACAGTATTTTTAAGAACAGTGTGAACCAGTCAGTATTGTACCCAAAAGCGCAATAAAAATAACCATATTAAAAAAAAGTGAGTCGCAATAGAAAGTAACCTAAGAATTCGTGGAGTCTACAGTGTTCTCACATTCACATTATATAAAGGCTTAATCGCCAATATCACAATTAATTATCATAACACTCAAAAAGAGAATACTAATAACATTATAACCAACAAAATACCAGACACCACTAAAACCAATAAATCCACTAAGACGATTTTCATTGCTATTCGTCAACAAGCCGATAAATCTGTGGAGGCATTAGAACAGAGTTTCCAATACTCAGATAAATATTAGAATCACGTACCTGATATCATGTTGGCTCTCTCTACAAATATGAAATCCTTAGTATTAGATCTAAGTACTAAAGTTCTATTTCTGTATTGACTGGATAGTCTATGGCTTCGTGTATAGAATTCGACTAGCTTACTGTGAAATATTGTAGATCTAAATATTTTATGGTTTCAGACTTATGTACCTAATATATACTAAATTTTCAAGTGTATCTAACGATGATACGGTTGTGTGTATGGAAGAATAACTACATATCCTTACTTATTTTTGACACCTCTACGGTCCGGACTAAGCGTTTCGCTTCGTTTATACTGCATACATCGAAGGACTGGAAAAATTGGCCGGCTGTGGTCTTCCTGTCCGATTATAATTAAGGTGTATTCAAGGCTAGATATTGCTGTCATCCAGAAATTTGCCGAGAAGAATGGCAACATTGCCACGTGGATTGGCGAAGTAAATTTTTTGGGCAAAGAATAATAATTGAGTTAAAATTCTTAATTAAATTTATTAAATTGCTGAAACATTTCTTAAATAACAAAAGGGACCAGCAGTTTTGTTGCATGAAATATAATGTATGTATTTATTATTATCTATATATTTTCAGTGTGCTGAATACAATTTGAATTCAGATTTTTCATATCAGCCTTAGTTTTTGAGATATAAAGAAAACAAGATTTAAAAAAGAAATACCCCAAAGTAGTCAACCAACGTGTGGACTTTTCAGTGACCCTGGTATACCCCTTAATCTTCACTCAGACCACCAAAACTTTCAGGCAAGCTATGGTTCTAGGGAAGCTGAATCTAACGTATGAACCACTAGTGCCTAGGGATCGCATCGTACGGCCAACAAAACAACAAACTAGAGCTTTTGTAACAATTGGTCAAAGCTCAAACAAAGATTGTTTAAATACAGCTCTAAATAGTTCCATATTTTGTGTCCAGATAAACTAAAAGCCAGAATTTTTGATGGTCACAAATAAGAAGGATGTTAAAGGATAAATACTTTAATAGTTACATGTCCGGAATTGAAAATAATTCCTGGAATTAATTCATTTGAATTGTACAAAATTTTCATACCTAATATTGGACTCTATCTGCACCTAAATTACGTTATAGTTACGCTTTTGATATTCAACTTTTCAGATTTAATTTTTTCTGTGATAAGATATTATTTTATAAATTCTGAGAAATACGGTGAGAAAAAAATGTATTGCAATTTCCGGCTTAATAGTTTACCGTGAATGTTCAATATTATATATGTAAAAATATGGAAATAAGTTTTATAGGTTGAACCGAAGTTTTCATGAATTTTAATACGAAACATAATTTTACCCATCAATATTTTAATTGATGGAGGACCTACTTTTATCTTAAAGTATTAAATAAATCGTCAAAGAGATATTTTAAATATTTAATAATAATAAAAACATTTTTATAGACATACGGAAGGTTTCTGAATGGAGTATTTTGTGTTAAGCACGTCTCAAAACCTATTTTAATGCCAAATTTTGACACGTTTTCAGACTAGAGTTTGAGAAATACTCAACCTCAAATGCTTAAATCAGAAATCAGGGCAGATTCTTTTATCAGATTAAGCATGAGCTTGAAACCATTTTTTCATCAAAAAATGTATAGTCATACAAAAGCCAATGCAAACTATTGGCATTATTTACTTTTTTTGTTTCGCCAGAAATGAAACCTTGGTTATAATTATGTTAGATGACAACACGAGGAATCAATAGCGAAAAGAACCAGATCTTTAAACTGTAACCGAACGAAGATACCTCTAGAAGCATTACTAGTATATTTTTGTCAGGCGATACAGATTTTCTTTATATAATGAAATGGAAATATAATACAGAACATTTTGAGATTTTTACTGATGAAATAGATTAAATTGGTTATTATTGTTGATTTTTTTCACATTCACAATTTTTCATCACTAAAACTAGTAAAACATAAGTGTTATACGAATCGTAATGATACGCGTTAGTGTTGCGATAATCATTTACACTATTTAATGCGTACCTACCATAAACACCGAGACCAAAACTATATTTAACAATGGAAAACTTAAAACATCTGACAGAATATTTTTATTTAAGAAAAATAAGGCCTGATAAAAACTATAGCAATCTAGTAAATAGTCCCTAACTTCATTTTGTTACCGTTGGTAGACATAATTCTTTTTGCTATTTTTGTGAAATAATACAGTTCTTTAAGATGTGGCCTAGGTTTCACTTTTGGCGTACATAAAAAATATGCCAGCAAAAAAGTATCATTCCCCTTTGATAAAATCTTCTTTATTACTTCTTGTTCCTTTAGGCATTTAGGAAAGTTTTAAAATATTTAGCTTTGGGTACCGTTATAGTAAGATAATATAGAAATTAATATACTTTTTAACATGTTTTCCAGATTGATTTTATAAAATAAATAACAGTCTATTCCTATTCTTAGAATAACATTATTCATTCCGAAAGCGTAACCATCATCTCAAAACACTTTTCCTTCAACGTCACTAAAAACATCTTCAAACTTTATATTTACATTATCAACAAAGATATCATTAATAACGCTTGCTGATATAACAAATGTTTTGAACTTCCCAAACTAAATAGGGCGAGGGCCTTCACCCTTAAGGCCCTTACTCCCATTTAGTGCCATAAAACAGTGACTTTTTGAAATCTACTCTTCGGTAACGGTTGGGTTAAAATATTGGAAAATTTGAAAAAAAAAAATAGATCCAATTATAACATTACCAACATATAATTTTTTCCTATGACTAATACTTATGACAAAAAAAAAACTTATTGGTACTCCTTTGGGGTCCATTACACGGTCATGCAAGCGTCAATCAAAACCATCAAACATGAATGAAGCTTGACTGACGGAATTTTATCGCCATACATTTTCGTCATGCAAACGTTAGTCATCGCATTACACGGTAGGTTTTTCGTCAGTCAAGATATTTGAGTGTGGCAAAACTGACAGCAAAACCTATCGTGTACTGCACCCCTTTAAAACAAACGATTTTGATGTTTAGAAATATGTTTCTACAAAAAAAAATAATGGTAAAATTAATTTTATGTTTTCCAAAATAATATATATATTTTTTTTATCTAACAAATATCTTTGGTTCACAATACATGCACTTTGAGATATAACTTAGTTTTAATATTCAATAGCATAAACACCTGTATTTGAACTAGATAAATATCTGAAAATATCTGTGTCTCAGACAACAGCGCTCTTCCCTTATAGGTTATACGTATAATTGTAAACAAGACAGATAAATATTCAATTCATATTTTATAGTACAGGTGATCCTCCTTGGGTGTGATGTGACAGTGTATGTATGTGTGTAAGAGGTTGAGTATAGGATTCAACGAGGTACAATTAGTAATTGTTCAGTTTCATCATAGTTCAATTTAAAAATGTATTCAAAATGTTTTACTTTGAGCTCTCTAATATTTAAACATCTAATGTCAATAAGTTTACAAAATTTAGTAGGTATATAAGTATGGACCCCACTTGGAAGTTATGGCAACTGTATCAGAAAAGCAGCATGTGTATTGTTTCATAATAGTGAGCAGAATGTACAATACGCGCAATGAGAGGACTACACAAGACTGAAACAAGAGATGCATAGGGAACAAATAGGGCCAAAAGGTGCTGACTTTAAGAATAGCCCTTTGAGCTATATCAAGCGATTTAATAGTCGTTTTAGGTGCACCTCTCCAAACAATAATGCAGTATCCTACAATAGATTGCCCAAGAACTAGTTAGATCTGTTTAACTAATTTAGAATCTGCCACATTCACGAGATTTTTAAAAACCTATATCAACTTTCTCAAACTTGCAGTAATTAAATTAACAATTTTAAGGTCTAATAACAGACGCTCCACTTTATCCTCATCAGTGTCCAACAATACTAGAAAGTTAAAAAACCTGGTTAATTGCATTGAGAAATCATTAATGTGATAGATGATGACATAGCATATGTAAATCAATCAATATTTTGCAAAGAAAATGGATTTAAAGGTCAGCGGAGCTCTATGCGGGCGCAGGCGGTAGTACGATTATTTGTACATTCAACTCCGCCCAGATATTCAAGGAACTATACGCCTTAATCGTATAATTAATCATGATTACTCAACACTCCACTAGGCATTTACTTTAAACTAAATTTTGGTTTGTGACAACTCACAAATTATGGAAGCTGCTGGGCCTATTTATACAAAGATAAATTCTTGCCTGAAGAGAACCATGTACATGCGGGTCATGAAAGTAGGGAGAAATAGTATTGAAATCATTTTCAATTTTTTTTAAGTGGGACATCGTAGAAAAACTCCTCCCAATCTGGGTGGAGCAAGAGACTGAAACCCACCTGTGTACCCTTTAGTTGCACTTTGTGTTCCAGAGTCATGATAATTCTTGAGAACATTTTTCGCAGAAAACATTTTACACTAAGTGAGGAAAGAAATCTTTTTTTATGTTATTGATAAGGTCGCGTTTGACCACTATCTCACCTGATGGTAAGCGATGATGTGCTCGGCGATGATGATTAAAAACACCTAGGTTGTCACTATCAGGAAACACATACTCCGGCAGGGAATCCCACTCCTTAACTATACACAATGAATGTGTTCCGAAAACATTTTGTGCATTGGCGGGATGACCACCATGGATAGCGTATCGCCATACTTCTGGTTGTCCGATGGCGGAACGAGTTTGGAGGAATTGGGTTATGAAATTTTCAAAGGAGGGAAATCATCAAATAGCTAATCCCACTCTGGGTTAAGTTCCGCTTCCTTCGTTTGTATAGTAAGATAAAGAAGGGCGATTTTCTCAGTCATTTGATAATTTGATAAAAATATACATTTACCAGCTGACTCGGTAAACGTCAGTCTGCTATATAAACCATCAAAGAAAAATACCAACGCACGTGTTTGTTTCCTTTTGTAAGACCGTTATCAAAATAAAATTATTTTGATTCAAAATATCTTTCGTTCGAGTACCCAAGTCAATGCCTACACCTACCAAGAACTATGTCGGATCGTGATGAAGACCCGATGTGTCGCATCTCGGCCACCCTTGATGCGACATATATATAGAAATGAATAGCTCGTTAAAATCGAAATCGTTAGTCTCACTAAAACTCAAAAATAGCTGGACCGATTTGGCTAATTTTGGACTTGAAATATTCGAAATAGTCCAGGGAAGGTTTAAACGGTGACGAAAAATTTAAAAAATGACGGAAAAAAAAATCACAAACGCCTATTAACCTGATAACTGCCTGAAATCTTAAACTGACTGTCAGTTTAATCATAAGTTTTTATCTTATGTATACTGTGCCATTTGATTAATCCTAAACCGTATAAAAAAGTACCGATGAAAGAAAATGTGTATAGTGCAAGCTTTTTATGCTAGTCAACTTTTTTACTTTTTTTTCTTTTCACCTTTTTGAGGCGTCAAGCTTTTCTCATGGTAATGATCCTTTATCCTCTCATGCTAAAACAGTGTGTAAACGTAGTAATTATCCCGGATCAGAACTTTGCATCTAACGGACCTTTAATATTTTCCTAATGAAGAAACTTTGAGGACAGAAGATAAGGGCCATAGACTTGGACACTGTATAGATTTAAATCAAAATAATCGCCTATTCAGGAAGCATCGGGACTCAACGTAATTTTGTTATTTTTTTATGAGATTTCATAATTGCTGCCAGTCTTTTTCAACCGACTTCGGTGAAGGCGGAGGTTTTCATTTTTTATGTTTGCTATTTCAGGATTCCGTAATTTTTAAACTGATTTGGACAATTCATTTTTTATCTGAAAGGAGAATAAATTTAATTTAGGAAAAACCAAAAACAATGACTTCTCACATTACATTGATTTTTATTTTTTTTTATTTTTCACTATGTAGTGTTTTTTAGAGTTCCGTACCTCAAAAGGAGAAATCGGAACCCTTATGGGATCACTTTGACTATTTTTTTTCTTGTTTGTCTGTCAAGACCCTTTATCTCAAAAACGCGTGGAGGTATCAGTTGAAATTAAAAGCATATACTCAGATCGGTGCCGGTGGTCCAATGAAACTGAGAAAAAATCAAACTTCTAAGTTAACGAAAATAAAAGATACAGCCCTTTATGTTACAAAAAACGTATATTTCGACACTCTTAAGGGAATCAAAATTCATAGGGTACTTCTGGTTGACCCCGAAACCTGAAATTTTGCATAAAGCAAGGTCTTATATATAGCACAGGTATATGAATAAATCTGAAAACAGTAAATTTGTTCTTGCGATTCGGAAAAAATTTCGAGTCTACATTCGGGAATTAAACTATTTACGTAAGGTAAGTTTGTACGGAACCCTCAGTGCACGAGTTCGACTCGCACTTGCCCAGTTTTTTATATAAAGTAAGTATTTTTTTATTTTTTATTGCTAATAATTGTTTAAGTTTAGCATCTTATCAATAATTGTTCACTTCTACCATTAACTGAACAATTATCATTCACATTCCAATTTATTTGGGGTTGTCCCAACATCACTTTTTCTTCCATATTTTCCTATTAGTCCTAATTTCAGTACCTCCTCCTTCATAGCCATTAATCTTTCATACAGTTCATCCATTGTTACTTCGGTATTTTCCGCCTCTTTTAGTCATCCTTATACATACTCAAAAGTTACAAGTAAACAATCGTAGGTACATCGATGGACCAATTCAATTTGCCTGCTGCGGTCTTCCCGTCCAACTATAATTTAGGTGCCTTCAAGGCTAGAGGGAATAGGCTCTTAATAAACTAGTACGCTTCACCATCAACGATTGCATAACTGCTTACCATCAGGTGGGATCACAGGCAAACAGTCAGTCAGTTTATGTCATTTAAATAAGAAATCATATCCGTTGCAATGTCAACCCTATCTTTAGTGCCGGATTAAGCCAGCATGGGGCCTATAGCAAATTCTACCGAGGGGCCCATAAACCTTTATAGGTAAATGATAACAAATTAAAATTACTTTTTCTGTCAGGCCGCAGGACCCTTATATAACGATTGGTCCATAAGCAGTTGCCTCCGTTGCCTTTATAGAAAGTGTGGAATTGATTAGATTTACTACAGCACAGACATATCAAGACTTATTTTTGTACGTCCAAGCGGGGCCCACCTCTAGCACGAGGTCCGTAGCATTTACTACTTTTGCTACGTTCCTGATCCGACACTGCCTCTCTTTGATTTCTTTAACGAAACTTAATTCTGTTGCAGTAAACCGCAGACAGTTTAGAGTTCAAAGATCTCATCCTGCATTCATAATAGCAAGTTCAACTATTTAAAAAATCATTTTATTATCCACCCCTTTCACTCCCACTTAACTTAAAATTACTGTAATGAAGAATAAATTGAACGTAAAATGGGTAGCCTTTGTGAGTTTTGAAAGCATTATTATTCAATCAGCTTGCATATTGGCTTCGTCGTTAGCTTGATATGACGGAGTATAAAAAGTAGGGTGATACTAAATAAGTGCTGTTTGTTTGTCCAATTTAGCTTCAATTGGAGTGATGTGTTTAATTTTATGTTATCGTGTTGTATTTTTTCATAAATGTCACTTATTTATTAAAAACTGACCACCTACTTCCATCATTTTGTTACCCTAAAGATCGGAAATGATAAAAAGAGCATATAATATGCGTTTGGATGTACTATTTATTTCTATGGAATTATTCTTTGAAATCATTTTTAAAAATCATTAACGTGTTTTTACCTGATAGCTCTTGTTCTCAAATTAGTGTTTATTTCTTTTATTTATAATATGTAATGACTTCTAAACCATCATTATATAGAAGCGGTGGTATCAGCTATAGCATAACATAGCTGATACCACCGCTTCTCTCTCTTTCTTCGATTCCTCTAAAAATATTTTTTTTGACAACTGGTTTTTATTCAATTTGAATTGTTTAAAAAAAATCAATTGTTTAAGTGTTATGACTGGGCAACGGTTGATACTTCAACGGTCCAGACTAAGCATTTTGCTACGTCGTTTATACCGCGTACATCGAAGGACTGGAACAATTTGCCTGCTGCGGTCTTCCCGTCCAACTATAATTTTGGTGTCTTCAAGGCTAGAGTGCATAGGCTCTTAATAAATTAGTGCGCCTCACCATCAATGATTGCATCACTGCTTACCATCAGGTGGGTTTGCAGTCAAGCACTGGTTTATATCAATTAAAAAAAAAAAGGTCATTAACATACTTTTTAAAAGTTGTTTTTATTTGCTTTTTGTTGCAAATTTTTTAGGAATACATCAAAATGATGCTTAATAATGTCGCTGCATTTGTAAGAAGTTTTAACTTCTTCAGCTTTAGCTGATCACGCTTTCTATGGCTATAGCATTATTAACACCATGAAATCTACTTGAGTAGGAAATTTATCTCCAAACTTCTCAATCCTAGCAACATCATCAAAATTGTTCATCAGTCTAAGCCTCCTTGCACAAAAGTAATTGAGCGTTTCGAACTCCCCATAAACTTTGTCTATAACATTTTTATTCTTATGAAATGCTTCTCCCACCTGGTTTTTACTACTCTAGTATCAATTTGGCAGAAAATCAAGCTATAACTGAAACTTTGCTGAAGGTGAGGTGAAATGAAAAGTTTAGCAAGGTTGTTCTAGGCTGAGTTTGGTTTAAACTCATATTTTTGAACTTTGAAAAATTTGTGTTTTTGTTGCTGTTTCAGTTTTGATTAAGAGCCTTAGGTCAAAGTTTAGTACAACAATGCCTTCAGGATGTTGTAGGGACATTCCTGATGTACTGCAGTAACGTTGGAGTTACTGCAGCGCATCAAGAATGTTTGCCGACGCCCATATAGATGGTTTTAAAGCCATCATAAGAAAGCGGGTAGCTTCCATGATGCCCAAGGTGCGTTGAAGCGGCAACAGCATTCTGAGGGTCATTAGTGATACTTTGGAACACTGGGTGCATGCACACATACATGTACCCGATGTGTCAGATGTACGCAAAAGATATTAAAATTTTTGATTATAATTTTTATTTATTTATTTATGACTTGAATCTACATCTACAATTAATTGATAAAAAACACTTAACTAATTAAAACTATATATACACTAAAGACAAAAACTACTAGCTAAAATATGGCGTCATAAAATTCCTCCGCATCGCTGTCGACTGGAAGTGTGCCCAAAAGGCTGGCGGCATTGCCACGTTGTATGGCAATGCTTAATCTCTGACCGAGGTAAAAGCCAGCCCTTGGGTCACGCGAAGTGTCAACTAAGCGTCTGGATAGTTCTTTGAAAAGCTTATGAGCACTCGGACCCCACGACCCAAGAGTTTCAACCCCAAACGGCTCAAAAATATAACTTCCGACGAGGTTGTTATATTTCCGCCGCTTGAGGTTCTCTGCAGCCGCAGCGGCAGCACCAGCACAGCACGAAGAGCTAGGAAGATGGGATGGCGCAAGAGTGTCGACACAGGTAGCGTCCCACACTAAAGGCCTATTTAAATTAAATTAAAATCTCTCTATTATTTTGTCTTTTACTAACATAGTTTTTAAGGTTAAGGACCACGGTCTGAAATAAAGTTTTATTTTTATAATATTTCCACCGAGATTTTTGCATTATGGCTTTCTGATTCAGAGCAACTAAAAGACTTTGACAATGTTAACAGATGAAATGGTGCTCTTCATATATATGTTACTGGCAATCTTTATAATCCGGTATTCTTCACACTACCTAGGCAATTTATAGAATACCTAAAACGTGTAGGTAATATATGAAATATTATTGAAATAAAAAATGTGAAATTTTATTTCACGTTAATTTTATTATCTATAAGTACTCAGGTCCTATTTCTGTCCACAGGGTTTACAGTAAGGCTCCTATATAAGGTTAGGTTATAAAAAAATAACCACGAAGGCTCAGGCAGGAGCTCCGCACCTGCTTTAACCTTCTAACCTAACCTGTCCGTTTTGGGGAGCCCTAAAATTACGCCAATCCCTTCCGTGCTCTCGTCTTTTACACACATTGATTTTAAGTAATAAAACATTTTTAATTTTGTTCGTCATTTTATAGGCAGGTCAGTTAAAATTGATAAATTTAATGATATAACAAATTGCCGGTATCATATATACTTTATAGCAGCCCAGTTTTTTTTTGCAATTGTGTCTAATCTGTTTATATGAACCCAAAATTATGACAATTTTTTTTTCTAAAAACGCTATTTCCATAACATTATAAAATACTCATACGGTTCATAGCCACCTCGAAATTTTTATGTGTGTTTAATAACAAGAAAAAAATACATCAAAAACGAACAGAAGTTCAATTAAAGAATTGGTTTTTTAGAGTTCCGTACCAAAAGGGTTTTTTTTAAGGTTGGAAATCATCCAATGTCTTCTCCCGTTTTTTGTTCTAGGACTACTGGTTTCCTTTTTAAAAATCCCGTGGTTCTAGCTAGCGGGCATCGGCTCTGCTGGGCCCATATGGTTTGCTAATATCTCTTTGAGGAGCGCGTGGACCGCTACGCGCTGTTGACGACTGGGCTCGATTCAGTCAATTACCGGACGGCCGGACGGCGAAGAACCCATTGCTCGACGTCCGCAAGCCCGCATCTAAGGTGGCTGGTAGTCAGGTTCAGAATCTCGGCGGCTGGGGCGTGAGCACATTCGTTCCCTCACGCGTGCGGCCTCCGCCTTCGTGCAAGGACTGTTGCTTCCGAATCGCATGGTAACCAGCCAGCAAGGAGGCCCCGTAGATGACCATGGACCAAATGATTCCCGTGTAGAGCCTCCGGCAGAAGGCGTCTAGACCCCCAAGGTTGGGCAGGAGCCGCTTTAGGGCAGCCCTGGTCCATTCCAGTATGAGAGTCAGTCCGTACCCAAACATAACGTAACGAGGTAAACGAGACTTTATTACTAAGACTTCGCTGTCCGTCCGTCTGTCTGTTTGTCTCTCTCACCAGGCTGTATCTCAAGAACCGTGATAGTTAGACAGTTGTCACAAATGATATATTTCTGTTGCCGCTATAACAACAAACACTAAAGAACAGAACAAAATAAATATTTAATGGGGCTCCCATACAACAAACGTTATTTTTTACTCATTTATTTGCACCGGACGGTACGGAACCCTTCCACTCGCACTTGGCTAGTTTTTTTTGGATGTATTTATTACGCTGAATTTCTTATAACCATAAAATTAATAACGTTTCTTTGATTCAATCTTTGTTACTAAGGAAATAAAATATCACTTTCCTTCAACGATGTATTGTCATGAAAACAGCGCTCAATAATATTATTTCTTACTCACGCAATATTATCATTAGCTAGTAACGCATTATTATTAACTTCAATATTTCAAGGTCTTATATCCTTGGTACTTGTAACCCCCTTTTTCCATGTCATCGCAACTTATCCCGTACTAATTTCATAATACGCATTTTTCATGCCCCTTAAATCTACAAGAAAGCATATAAAATAAATTACGACCATGTAAGTATAATATTATTCCCCATTTTTCTCCCAAAGCATGCAGATTACAATTTATGATAACGGATTTTTATGCATTTTAATAAAAAGCGGTGTTTTAGTGTCGATAGAAGTTATTACGGCGCTTATCGATAATTGGGAACGTGGTGCCATCCTTATTCGTACGCTTAGTTTCTATACGTTGCAAGAAAAATGTGGTTTCATTATGAATTCTGGGCACATAAGCTCACGTTGGCTACATTTTAACGTCTGCCCCATTAGTATACAAAAGGTTTATACAGTGGTTATTTCTTCACAGTCGATATGACTAACATAGGCCATATGAGAAATAAGGGTTAAGAAGAAAATTCGTCATTAGTCAAGAGATAGATTACGTCTAATGCGTTGGTGATGTTTTTGTATGATTGGAAGCAGTTCAGTGCTTCTCTTTCAGCCATATCATTTCGACTTTACTTTATTACATCCATAACTCGAAACAGGGTCCCATTTCTACCAATTCTGTATGTAGAAACGCACGCCAAAACCCATTTAGCACAATTTCATAAGTTTAGCTGTTCGAATTTCACAGTAGTGCGGAGTAGTAATTTATGTACCTTCATCCAAATTCACCGACCAAAATCCAAATATACCGCTGCAAATTTCAAATTTTACACTCTAAAACCTTCCAAACGAAGTGCATTTATTTTTATCTGTTTGCCTATGCCGTCAAAAGGTACATCAAAAAGTATATGAAAAAATGCAATCTCATAATTGGAGCCGCAACCTGCCCAAAAAAATGTCCCAGCAAGCAAAACAGAAATACAATCAACGTAGGCAAATAAAAGTGCAAATTAATTAACCCTACTCAGTTTCAGCATCAAAATAAGCTACAGTGGGTTCCCCTTTTTAAAATTCAACTCCCATTTTTTGTTCTGCAGAGTTCTTTTGCGCCAATTCGGAGTTCGATGGTGCTCCCGCTACTGTATTAGCATATTAATGAACGGCTGCTACGAACTAACATTTGTAATTACTTTTGTCCTGACTCTGCGAGTTACGCCTTAGGTAACAAAGGCCTTTATCTGTGTCGGGAAAAGTGGCGTTTGAATTACTAAAATTTTCAACTTGTTTTTCATTGACATTATACGTTTGATCTTTGTGATTTATCTCTTAGATAGCTTCATTTGAATCTTTGTTAATGTTTTATTTGGTTCCATGTGTTGATTTTATCTGCAAAACATCTGTTTTCATTCTATCAGATTATTTCATTTAAAGTCATTTTTTATAATAATTCAGCTATCTAAATTCTGATTCCCCAGTAATGATCATACGAAATCCATATCGCTTCAGGCTGAACAAAAACGGTTTACGAATTTTTGTGGTGAGAAAAGCTCAGTTACAATTGTACCATACCTACCTATCAATGCGTTATTTAAACCTCGTCCACACAGAACGGTGATACGTGAGGAGGAACCTAATACTGTCAGTTTTTGCTTGAATATTATGAAGGGAGAAGAGGGAAGAGACATACGAACAACCTTTTTTGTGGAGATTGTAAAAGGTAAAAGGATATTTTAGGGTTCGACGGATATTTTATGACGCGTTTTTTATTGGTGTCACTTTTTCTTTGGGTGAAATGGTCCAAATCTATTTTTCATTTACTCGGAGTGTCATCAGTGAATGAGGGGTTGGGTCCCTTATAATCTTTTCTAATTTATTTTGTGAAACTCCGGAAAATTTACTTCTTTACCCGCTTAAAACTAATCCTACTAATGTTGTGAATGAGCAAGTCGGTATTAATGTGAATTTAGATGTTTTTTATCAAATATGCTTCACCTGATAAGAATTTTACAATACGGGTAGACCATGGCTTGAATTAGAACCAAATTTACTTTTTAGACCAGTAATTGAGAATGGGCGTACGTGTTTGTTTTTATTTTTACATATTTATATTATAAATTTTCTGGCTCATAGCCAGTTATTTATAATTTTTAGTTGAAATTTAGAACGATGATTTTATGCTTCTAATACGAAAATTTTAAGCTCATAATGGCTCCAAAACTCAAAGTTGTTATGCCATATTCACAGTGGATTTCTAACCAAACAATTAACAGAAAATTTGGGTTAATTTCAAATTCTCTCACAATCCTATTAAAGTCATATGATACAGTATTTATGCCTTTTAGCCTCAGCTTTTAATACGACGAACGCTGATGAGTTGCGTAACTCCATTTGTGAAAATGGGCCACATCTTTCACGGACTTTATTCAGCGCAATTAAATTTTTCATTAACGGCTTTCATAATACTTTACTTTTGGACAATATTACTACTAAAAAAGTGGTTATGAGAATCCACGTGTTTCAATGTTTGATTGTGGAACGTTTTATAACTTTTTTGAATGAAAGTAATCACTGCTGTTTTCTAAAATGCTTTTTCGGATCTTCTTTGATATGGTAAAAAGACTGAGGCTGACTGGGATTTATGCTTTTATAGTTATTTATTATCATTCTGTGACATTAATTGATTAAATCGTCTTAGGTAAGTCTATTTTCTCCACGACGTTATTTCAGCCGGTATCTCTCGCTATTGGTTTTAGTTTTCTCTCTTTCTAAGCTTTACTTCAGCGTTTTATGCATCCTTTATAATGCGCTCTGTGTTTACTATTTCCTGTCAAAAATATCTTCGATTAATCTATATAAATTTTGTTTGGTCAGTCTCTTTTATTTTAATAATCCATATTTTTATGATTACAATGAAATTTTCCACGAAAATCATCTCTGGATTAATATTCTACATCATCTTCCTGCCCTTGACCCGTGTTATTTGGGGTCGGCGCAACATGTTTTTTCTTCCATTCTGCCCTGTCACTCGTCATGCTATCACTAACTTCCTTTTCTTTCATATCACTCTTCTTCTTATCATTAATATTACTACATAGATAAAATTTTATTTGTTTGTTTTGACTTTTTAATCTTTTACTCATATTGTTTATTAAACTAATTGAAGGACTTGAATAAAACGAATCTCTAATAAAAACATTATCTAAAAACTTTTCTTCTTTATCTACATCGTTTACAATTTCAATTCTATCCTCACCACATTCTTCCACAACTATGTAACCTTTTATTATAGGTAGCACTACTAACAAACGTTCAAATTGTCACAGCACAGTACAATCTACGCCACTTTTATCAACAAAGGACGCTCAAAGACAATTGCGAGCCGCTGCGGCTAACAACTGGGTGTTTATGAAGGGTAAATTGTAAAGAAAGACAAATTTAAAATTGTAGTTCAAAGTGAAAAAGGGTTTTATGTTGGCTGAGAATTTTTGTTTTGGGTTTTAGATGGTTGAGTTGCTTTTTTGTGATCAGAGGATTCTGTATTGGGTTTTGTTTATAGATTTGTTTTGGATTTATTATTATAGGCCTAAATTTTATCTATTATTCTGTTAGCATCGTCACCTATATTTATATTTTTCGATGGTGTAGGCAACGGACATCTTATTGGACCAGTTTTGTTTAACTAGTACGTTTTTTTATGTGGATAATCATCCAAAGACTTTTCCCGCTTTAGGGGCGGGAAAGCGTGTCATATTTTTACTGACTAAAACCAAACCTATGTTCCATCTTTGCCTAGCGTTTCAGGACGGGTTTCTCTTTAGGAAGCCAACCCATTGCCCCAGTAGGCTTTGGCTCTGCTGGCCCCTACGGTTTTGCTGTTATCTCTTTGAGGCCAGCGAGGAACACTACGCGCCGTCGATGACTCGGGCTCGTTCCGCACGGTTACCGGTTGGCCGGACGGCAAGCTACCTATTGCAAATCGTCCGTCAGGATTCCAGCGGCTGGGACGTGAGGAAGTCCATTCCCTTACGCGTGTGGCCACCTCATTCGCTAGTATTACTGCTTCGCAGAAAAAGGCGAACATTCTTCCCTGCTCTGGACCATGGTCTGTATGGCTTGTGTGGCTCAGTGCGAAAGGACGCTGCTGCCGATAGCCCCCACGAAGACAAGGCAGTGTTCCACTCAAGAGGGGCACACCTCCACCGTATGCTCAACCCTGAGCTATCCTAATATTATTTTGGCCTACATTTTTATCAATTGTGCTGTTAGCATTGTCACCTAGGTTGTTTTTTCCGATGGTAAAGACAAAGGACACCTTATTGGGCCAGTTTCGTTTAAGTAGTACTTAAGGCGAGACTTATGCCACCACATGTTATTTTAACCCCTTGGGCGCCTGGGGGTATTATTATTACGTAATTGCGCGATTTTATGTAAATCAATAAAAAAAAATTAAAAAACCTTTTTCTGATCGGTCGTAGAAACCAAAATTAACGGCTAAACAAAAAAAAAACGTACAAAAATGTGTACAAAATGACAATTAAGCTTTTTTCAAGGTCATTCAAGTTGTACAGACGTATGTACAATCGGCCTTCGAGGGGTAAGCATTATTGAAACAATAAAATTGACTGGTAGAGAATGCCTTGTTGCATTAAGTCCGCCTATGTACCACTAATGTACATGAAGTTTAAATAAATAAATAAATTTGATTAACAGTCCAAAAAGTGAAGCTTTTGAGTCTTGCCTTGACCTGTAGAATCATATAGAATTATGAATGTCATTCTTGGCGAGAAGAAACATGTTCTTAGCATAAATCATAAATTAAATCGTTATTGCTGTCCATCCTTAGGCCTTCAGCCAACTACAAGTCTAAGTTACGATGTGATTCAAAAAAGAGATATGGAATATTTGATTTACTGACCTCTTTGCTACAGTTATGTAAAAATATGTCACATTCAAAATGATGAATGCTATAATAGCCTGAAGCTAAAAAGGATTACGTTACTCCAGGTCCATTGACTGTACCATATCGTTGACTTTTCCCAATCTGACAATTTTAATCTCCGTTTTATGGGATTAAATCAACAAATGGACTCAAATCACTGACGTTTTTCCATTACGAAGGCGGGAATACGATTGATATGCTCAAATTTGAACGAGGACTGATAAATGCGCTCCTGGCATCGCTGATTGACTGAGCTATTTCTGGTTATAACTTCATTTCCGTGGTATTTTCACGCTTTTACAACATTTCGACGACGATTATTCACATATTTGCACAAAAATAAATGGGACTTCAATCTGATCATAAAATGTAACTTAATGACCCTGTATACATAAGTATAGATATCTTCACCAAACACTAAAAAAGAAGAGATGATAGAAGAATTATAGAGACTTCTTCAGCCAGAAGATAACCATTGAAGAAACTACCTCATTCGAGCGTCACCACATCGCCCAGTCCATTACTATTCACATCCTGCTACTTGACTGCTACGGTTCTTACCAGTTAATTATATTTATTTTGTAAAAGGCCTTTTAGTGCGTATTTCGGTATATATGCAGTTTTTAGTCCAAAACTATTTAGACTTAACGATCATTCTTTCTTCAGGTGATATGCCTTGCTCACTGCCACTTAAGTCGAGACAATTCTTCAGGTAATATTAGTTACTTTGGTTCTCTTGCAGATATCTCTATTTTTTTATTCGATCACACAGGAAAGCTCTGAAAAAAATGCTTTCTCCATTGCCCTTCTGATTAAGTTTATTGTGATGGACCTTATTTTGTTTGTGTCGTCATGATATTAATAAAGAAAAAACTGGGCAAGTGCGAGTCGGACTCGCGCACTGAAGGTTCCGTACAAACTACAACTCCTGAATGGACTCTCGAAGATTTTTTTTTTTGTGACATAACCACAAATTTACTGCTTTTTGATTTATTCCTATACCTGTGCTATAAGACCTCACTTTATTCAAAATTTCAGGATTCTGGGTCAACAAGAAGTACCCTATGAATTTTGATTCCCTTGAGAGTGTCGAAATATACGTTTCTTACGACATAAACGGCCGTATCTTTTTTTCCGTTAACTTAGAAGTTTGATTTTTGAGTATACGATTTTAATTTAAATTCGATACGTCCACGCGTTCCCGAGATAAAGGGTCTTGACAGACAGACAGATGGACGGACAACAAAGTGATACTATCAGGATTCCATTTTCTTCCTTTTGACCTCAAACCCCTTCCGTACCTACAGAACCCTAAAAATAGTGTTGAGCCCAACTGTTATAAGCTAAATATACCCTATTAACTCTAAAGGTTTTATTTAACCTGTTTGTGCAAATAGCACTATTACGGTACTACTTGATCCCGTTATTTACATAAACACACATACCTACTGGATCATAATGGTCCCAAAAACCTTAAAGCTATAAAATTATTCCCTACGATTAAACTGTTTTCGGCATAACTGCCTACAAACAGATACTTTCGTATATTGACGTTTTACTGCGATCAAATTATTTTCAAATATGTTAAGTTCGTCGGAATCGTGCGAATATGTGTAATGTGTAACTTTATGCACTAGTAATAAATACTGTACAAAGGCGGACTTAATGCCTTATGCATTTTTTACCAATCGACCTTTTATAATTACATCAATTAATCCACCTTAAATAGTGCCAAAAGAGGGCGTCAAAATATTCCTCCACGTCACTGTCGACTGCCTGAAAGACTGGCGGTATTATCGCGTCGTATGGCAATGCTTGATCTCTCGCCAAGGTAAAAGCCAGCCCTTGGTTCATGCAATGTCTGAATTAAGCGTTTGAATAAAACTTTAAATGGTGTGTGAGCACTTTGACCTCACGACCTAATACTTTCAACCCCAATCGGCTCGAAAATACAACTGCCAACAAGGTTGTTATATAGTTCTCTCACGCAGTCATTTTTGCATTCATCGTCACGTATCAGGCTACCAGGTTCCAAAACTTAGCTGGCTGGCAAGGCTGCATTTTGCCATAGCAGTAGAGATGAGGAGGACAACAGGGAGCGTCTAGGTGTAAGGAAGCAATTAGACGGAAAGTAGTAACGTTGAACAAGGTACCTATGTTCGACGATGGTAGTGAGTGATGCCAGAGACCCAAAGCCAACAGGATCACATGTTCCGCGGCACCTAATTCGCGGCATCTGCTACAGATGTGGCAATAGAAAAAGGATTTTTTGAATTACTGTGCAGAGTGACTCATCCTACCGTCTCTAAGAAGATAACCTCCAAATCAAGTCGGCCAAATTTGTATTCGGGCAAGCGAGTCTCCGAGCATCTACGCCTCGGTGAAGTACAACACATTTAAATCAATTAGTGTGGAAGCCAGAATATTCCTGATTAATTTATCACTACCGTGGAACGAGGGTATGAGCGCTGGTAAACTAATACTGGTAATTTTGCGGATGCCGTGGTGGATACAGATGGAAAGTGTCGTTCATCCAATCTCGATCGTCCAGGGTCATAGTTAAATTAGAAATCAGAGTTTATCGGAAAATTTCATTATTTTTTTTCTAAAGTGTGAGGATGCTTCTTTAAGTAGGAAACACGAAGAAATTATGTTAATTTAGAGCCGAAACATCAATAGCGAATTAAGGTGATGGCCGAATACATGCCAATTTTGAGGATTAGAGGAAGAAAAAGGAAACGTTACTGAATGTTTGTATTTTCTCTACAAAACTAGGAAAGAAAGACTGGAGACCCAAAGAAACGACGAGGTACATAATAATGGTTAGTAGTACAAACTTTTAGATTTTTTTATAATTAAATGTAACCAGAAGGGTAACAGTGACCAGAAGTGGTAGTTTATAGGTGCACTTACTGTTTACTGGAGGTGTTACTAAAGTATAAGCTTTCGGTAATGAAACAAAATTCTCATTAATACTGTAATTAATTAGTACGGCAAATCAAAGTTTTATTTAAAACAAATCAAACAAATCTTTCGAACAGTAGACAAAATATTTTTTTTTTTAATAATACATACGACAAAAACTGTGTCAGGGATAATTTAACTGGAGACAACCGTAACAGTTACAAGTCGTAGATTGTGAGTTCAAACTCATACATGTCATTACTCTTTTCAAATTACTATGCTTCTTCCCGCGCAACAACTCATTGAAGAACAAAGCTAACCGCATCCATCCATCCACCTGCAATAACTTCCACACTTCTAGTGGTATTTTATCTATCTATATTCCATTCACTGCTATTCTGACTTCATCAATTCTAACCATTTTCACTAACCCTACATTCACTGGTTTACTCTCTAAAATCCCACACACAATTATTTTCCTCATTCATCAGTCTTTCAAAATAGTACTTTCACCTGTCTTTTTTCGTCTTCCGATAGGACCATTCCAGCTTCATTCTTAACACATTTTACCTAACAAACATCCCTCGTCTTTCTCTCTCTTGTTTTTTCCTTTTGATGTGCGGAACTCTAAAAAGTGCCTACTCTTCAAACAAACTAGTGTACATACAAACAAACAAAAGACAGTCATTATTCAAACGCATTACAGTGACGAGCAATGTTGCGTACCCCCACAACTATTGCCCATTTCCTTACATAAAACTTACATTCATTGCTTTGACGGGGGCGGTGGGGTGTTAAGTCAAACAGATAACTTATTCCGGGGATGTGAGGTGTATTTCTTAGCAAGATTCATGTTTGGTTTTCCTTTGACTGATGAGTTTGTGAGGATAACACAACTGTGTGTACTGACAGGTTCCTTGATAATTTATAGCTGTTTTCCTTAATAAGTTTCTTAGGAAGTTCGTGGCTAATATTATAATATCCGCATAGATCGATCTTCCAGGTTAAGCAACCGAGGTCACTCCATGGATGGGTGACCGTTTTAACATAATGAGATTTGGCTGTACCTCGGAAAGCACGTTAATTACGTTGTCAGTCGTTACAGACAGTCAGAAGCTAGGAAAACTGACACCAATTTTTGCACATTGCTCGCAGAACAGATGGTTGATGGAGACGAAAGGTTCTGGAATGGCGACCGCGTACCGGAAGACGCAGAGTTGGAAGGCCTCCACAAGGTGGACCGATGATCTGGTGAGGGTCGCGGGAATCCGATGGATGCGAGACGCACAGGACCGGTCGCTGTAGTGACGCTTGGGGGCCTGTGTCCAACAGTGGACGTCTTTCGACTGAAATGATGATGACTATTGGCTTGTGGGGGTCAGATATGTACCTTCTCTGAACTAGGTTGGACCTGTGTGTCAGGCTAAAAAGGGACGGGCTTGGCTGAATTATGTAAACTATGCAATAAACCAATACTAGTGCACACTCCCCTTAATGCAACCGATAGAAACAGACAGGCTAGCTACTTTTTTAACTGCGGAAATCATCCAATGACATCTCGCGCCTTTGAGCGGAGCGCGAGGGCTTGTCAGACTTTTACTGACTAAAACCACACTTGTATCCTACAGTTGCCCTTTGCGTTCTAGGGCTACGGGTTTCCCCTTGAGAATTTCCCCGTGGTCCTAGCTAGTGGAGGAAGCGACCGCCTGCCGTTCCTCCTCGCTCCGGACCATAGCCTGAACCCGGGCCTGGCGCAAAAGGTCGCTGCCACCGATTGCCTCCAAGAGTCTCGATTCGCCTTCATTTACAATATTTATAGCTGTCAATCAAATTATCGGTATTTCACGTTATTAGACTGCCGAAACCCACAGCCTAATGGCGATACTATCAATCGTTAAATATTAGCATAATTATGTATGCTAACATTTTCTCAGAATCGTTCAATTTTGTCCTTCAGAGTTTCTGACAGAGATTAATTCTTCTTGAATTGTTATACTCATTAATGAAACTTTAACTAAGCAACGTTTCTGTTGCAAATGTGTTCGTCATATCACACTTTACATTACACTAATATTGTAAAGGCTAAAGGTAAAAATTTGTGATTGTGAGTGTGAGTGTAGTTTTGTTATTTCTTCACGCTGAAAAAGCTGAACGGATTTAAATAAATTTTGATACGCAGGTAAACCGTGTTCTGGAATAGCACATAGGATAATTTTTATCCCGGTTGTGTGATAATTTTCTACTGGCAGTAGATAGTTGATATTAAAGTTTGTATGTATGTGTGTATTTTTGTTACTCTTTCACGTTGAAACAGTTGAACGGATTTGAATAAATTTAGCAAACAGAAAGACCATATCCTGGCATAGCACGTAGGATACTTTTTCCACCGGGTGTATGTTCTTTGAGGATAATTTTCTACTTTAGTACTACTAGTTGGTCTAACCGCCCCGGCCCGTTAGCGACAAGTTCACGAGACGCCGCTCATAGCACCGCGCGCCCGCATTCCGATGCCGCCCCGCTCGCCGCGCCGCTTGCCGCTAAGACCGAAGTCGTGAACAGGCCGTAAAAGTCAGTTCTGACAACTCTGCGTATAGCCATTATCCATCCAAACGCCCTAAACTACCTACAGATACCCGTAACTCTTTTTTTACATCACAATCAGTTTGAATCTAAAACAACTACCTTCATTTTGTTATAGAGGGCAAAAAGGTCAACCAATAAATTCTAGGGGTCCGATATTCAGTCCCTATTTACGAATATATTCCCTTTTCGTTGTAAATACGTGAGTTATGATCGGATATCGCTACTTATCAGGAGTTTAAGGCTTTTCGTAAATCTAGATTATATAATCAATTTGTTATTAAGTTAAAGGGATTCTTTCGGTACGGAACTTACCTTTATCAGGTAATTTTCTTTTATGATTAGTTATTTTATTGTTTTTAGTAGCTATAATATATAATCGTTAGTCTGGTTATAGTCATGTGAATAGGAGGGATAAGGTGCATGTCGTACGAAAACAGTTACAAGTACGCAGGTAGATCGATGGGGAGGGAGAGGGTGGCCAAATAAAAGATGGATGGAGTATATGTAAGGAGTGATATGAAAGAAAAGGGAGTTAGTGATAGCATGACGATTGACAGGATAAAATGAAAGAAAAACTGATGCGCTGACAAATAACATTGTACAAGTGCAGGTAGATAATGAGTACATAATTATATAGTTGTATTTCTACGTTTACAAATATAGTTAATTTAGTTTTACAGTATTTTACCTGCTACTTCTGTTATACTTTATATTGAGGAGGCTTGAAAAAAGTAGGAGAAAAAATACTACTACAAGTCTTTTGACGACTGCAGAATGTATATAGAAAAATAATACTTACTGCTTATTAAAATCATATTAATATTATAAAGGTAAAATTTTTAGTGTAGGAATATCAAAATATATGTGTGTATGTTTAAACCACGTCCTGAAATAAAACTTAAAATACAAGCAAACAGCATTTTTTGTTTTAGGAATGTGTGCCCTTGAGGTAATTTTCTATTTTCTCTTGGACAAAGTCACTTGCTACAGTTTATAGGTGTCTAAATTATTGCAAATTACACGGACTACATACTAAAATGCACAAAGCATCACTACTTTACACATCTAAGTCTTCTATTAAAAGACCGAAATCGCTAAAAAAATATAAGACTAGTTACATGAGAGCAAACTTCATTAGACCAGTCGGTCGTGCGCTGAAAACGAAGGAGGACCAACAGTGTTTGTGCCAGAAGTTTCGCACATTGCTAAAATATAAATTGTCCTTATTCAGCGGTTGGTGTTAGATAAATTACGGTTCATTCTTTTTTTTGGTCCTTCGATCTTAGATTGGCAATATCCTGCCTGGTCCTTTTGGCGGAAAAAGTATAGAGTTCCATGAGTGATGATTGTTTTTTTTTTGTTAGTGGGAAAATCATCCAATGACGTCCACCGCCTTTGGGCGGGAATTTTCAGACTTTTACTGTCTAAAAACCCACTCCGGTTCGTTCTTTGCCTTCGTCCCAGGGCCGAGTTTTCCTTTCAGAAACAAACTTTTGGCCCAAGTAAGTTTCGATCCTGCTGCCCTACGGTTTGCTGACATCTCCTTGAGGCGCGCGTGGAACAGTACGCACCGGCGACGACTTATGTGATGATTGGTTAGAGACGGGTTTGAGAGTATTTCATTAGTCTCCAATCAAGGTATCGATGTAGTCGCAATTCAGTCGCTGATAACAATAATGTGTGTATAGAGAAATGTCAATTAATTTTAATGAAGCTCAGTCTTGTGGTTGGTCAATATATGCATGATTTGCCGTAACTATTATACGCATATGCTATAAACTGAATTATAAATTAATAATGAGATATTAATTTGTGTTTATGAGAAGTAGTTAAAACGGTTTTAATAGACTTTTCAGTTAGTTGTTCTAATTGATTTTTCAATGAAGGACGGATCAGTTTTAATGCAAACATACCAACAACTATGCTACAAGGGAAATGGAGGCATAAAACTCCTTTAAATCAGGAGTTACTCTATACTAGTAGAATTGACGAGTTAGGAAATTAGAGACAGCGTGGAACTCAAGATCATTCAAAATGGAAGACCTCTGACATTTATTTTTTCATGACCATTTGCTCGCCGTCCGCAAGCCAGCGCCTACGGTGGCTGGAAATCGAGATCGAAATCCTGGCGGCTGAGGCGTGATTTCCGTCACCTCCTTTGCTAGCATTACTGCTTGGCAGGAGGCGACCGCCAGCCACTCCTTCTCGCTCTGTACCATGGCCTGTACCAAAGCCAGGCGTGAGAGATTGCTACCACCGAGCGCTCCCATGAGGACACGCCGGCGCTCTACCCAGGTGGGGCATAACTCTACCGTATGCTCCACCGTGTCTTCCGGGGAGATCACTGACATAAGATACGAAATTAAGACCTTCAACTTAGTTGAACTTGTCAATGTCATCCAATTCAAGGTAAAGGGAATACCACTATAACACTACAATCATATTTTGCAAGACAAAAATTTATAAGTCGTGTTTACATTAAGAAATCTATTGTTTATTTGTGGATATTTGATGACTTGTTGATCACTTATTTGTTTGCTAAGAGGCGGTAAAAAATGTAGTTTTGACATTCGATAATTATATTTAGCTAAAAAAGATGAATCTAAGTCGTGGCATCATCTAGGAATTGACAAGAAGTGGCCCAAAGTCGGAAATAGTAGAAGAAATGGAGCTAATTATAATAATAAAATATTATGCCTAACAAATTATAAATTTTCTGGCTTTTTTTCTGTTGAATAGGTTAGAGCAAAGGAAAGTCAGAGATGACCTTTGACCATTGACCTTTTATTTTCGGTGAGTAAATCATCCAATGACATCCCTAAAAACCCACTTCAGTTCTTTCATTGCCTTACATACCAGAAGCTTCTTGAGTTTCTTCTTCTTGGAGTTTCTTGCACATTCTTCTCCATAGAGATCTACGCTTTGGAATGTGCAATTAGCATCATTTTTTTTTCTGACTGAGTGATTTCTTGATATTTCAAAAGTGCCTGTAAATGGTTTATTTGAAATAAATGCTTTTGAATCTTTGAATCTTTGCTTCAATCCTGCTGGGCCCTACGTTTGCTGACATCTCCTTGAGGTGCGCGTGGCACATTACGCGCCGTCGACGACTTGGGCCCGGTCCGGACAGTTACCGGACAGATGGACGGCGAGCTACCCATTGCTCGCCATTCGCAAGCCCGCGCCTCGCCATTGACCTGGTAGTACAAAATCGAGAGAGACCTCAGGTTAACCCAATTGTCAGAGCCGATAACCCAGGATAAAATATCTTGGTGGTTAATTGCCAAATGATGTAAACTAAAAAGGATAAATAAGAAGAATATAGGTATAATTAAGTCATTATGTCCATTAACGAGTTAAGAAAAGTAATCAAGCAGGTACCATTCTAATGACTTGGCGATTGACAATATAAGCAAACCAAAGCAATAATCAACACACATACCCACATGGCGAAGGTTTTGCAATTTCCCCTTCAATAGACGGTCCCCTTACAATAAAACTAAGGAGACCGTTGGAACCCTATTCCGTAACCCCGTCCTCTGAGAAAAAAAAACATTATCTAAATAGAGCAGCTTCCTTTATTGACTGGCCAGCCACAGAGTAATTAATTAACCGTTATGAACCTCCTTTTATGAAATTTTAAGTAAATTAAGAACATTGCTACTTTTTGAATTATGATTTTAGAATAGAATTCGTTTTATTGCCGCTAATAATATTATAATAAAAACTGGGCAAATGCGAGTCGAACTCATGCACTGAAACGCGTGGAGGTATCGAGTTGAAATTAAAACGGCCTACGGTCCCTTGAAGTTGTGAGAAAATCAAACTTCTGAGTAAACGAAAAAAAAAGATACGGCCGTTTATGTCGCAAAAAAACGTGTTTTTCGACACTCTCAAGGAAATAAAAACTCATAGGGCACTTCCCGTTGACCTAGAATCCTGAAATTTGGCATGAAGCAAGGTCTCATAGTACAAGTAAGTATAGCAAAATTTCTGAAAACTCTAAATTTGTAGTTACGTCACCAAAAAATTTTTGCAAATCGGAAAAATCTTCGTAACTCAATTTGGGAATTGAACTGTTTTCATAGGTACGTTTGTACGGTGCGTGATTCCGACTCGCACTTGCCCGTTTTTTTTTTTTGTATGATATCATCATTTAGTTGAAGGGCCTCTTCACATACGCTTCTCCCAAAAATTGGTATATTGACCGACCTTGTGCGTTCTCATTGCCGTTCAATTAGATTTTGAAGAGTGGCGTCGGAATTGCATAACTTAATTCTAACAATCCCGTTTAGTCATTGGGCTATTAGAGATTCGATGTACGGTGATACGTTTCTATCCATATTTTTATCACCATTAATCCACCGTTTCTTTGGTATTCCTTTCCATCGATACGGTCGGCATGTCGCGGTTTGATCAATTACGTAAGCAAGGACCAAATATTTGTTTGGCCTAAAGATAGTTGTTATGGGTGTGGGTGTATAGTGTATGTTAGTTTACACATTAATAAACACACCCCTGATGATGTAATAATTCCTAGTACGGGAAAACGTTTTTTATTAAGTGATAAAGTAAAAAATATAATGTGTTTATTCATCTCACATTGATGCTTAAAACTGTGCACACAACACATTTATCATCACGCTTGAGGAAACAGACATCCTCGCCCCACAGCCGCCGTGACTCCGACCCGGACTTCCAGCTACCGTAGGCGTGGGTTTGCGGACGATAAGCAATGGGTAGCTTGCCGTCCGACAGTCCGGTAACCGTCCGAAACGAGCTCGAGTCGTTGACAGCGCGTAGTGTTCCACGTACGCCTCAAAGAGATGTCAGAAAAACCGTAGGCCGAGGGCCGAAGTCTACTGATTGACTCCTGAAAGGGAAACTCAGGCTCCTGGAACATAAGACTTAAAAGTAACATAGGTGTGGTTTTAGCCAGTAAAATCTGATACGTCCTCCTGCTCCGCGCTAGAGCGCGAGAAGTCAAGTTAAATGATATCCCACCTCAAAAAAATAAATTATTAATTCTTGCTTCACTAAATTCTACACAACTTTATAATCACCGGTGTCTTCAGACTTCCTCTTACTAAATCATTTCTTATCCCATCCATTCACGTAATACCACACACCCCTCTAAGGCATATATTAACATTAATTACCCATTATCTTCAGTTAATCTTCTTTGCATGACCTAGAACCAAAAATTCGGAGACATGACCATCACACACACACACACATCACACACACACACATCACACACACACACACACATTAATGTAACATTGTGACATCCACCAACCCGCACTGGGCCCACGTTTTGGATTACGGCCCATTCCCTCTCCTAGAGAGGAGACCTGAATCCCAACAGTGGGAAGATTATAAGGCCGCCTATGCTATGCTAATCTCTTTTGTAAACAGAAAATAGCAGGCTTATTAAAAAAATATGTTGTTTCGAGGTCAGTCTTTGATTTTCGATTAGGATTTTTCTGGAACGGAAAGACTGAATTAATTCAAAATTCCACGAAGGTATTAAAAAGAGGTCGGTATTTTCAGAAAACAGTTTCATGTTACGGTGAGAACTGACTGTGCCTCGCTATGATAGATTTATCTGACACCTTTAAGCCGATATTTTTTTTACAGACGAATATTTTCATATTTTAATCTGCAATAAATAAAAAAATAAAATTTCGTATTACGTCCGAAATAAATCAATTTGGAATTCTGAAAACATGAATATTGTACTCGTATGATACAATATTTTATTTTTGGTCCTGCGTTACTTTTGAGACCTGCGTTAAGCTTGTCAATTGCACATTACGTAGATTCTCGTTAAAAAAGAACAAAATATTGCAAAACTGAAAATTTAATAAAAACCATTTTTTACACTATCTTCGTGATAATGTTTTGTAATGTCTCTAAAAGGTATTTTAATTATCTCACAGAAGGTGTAAACATTAGAATATCCAATACAGAGAGAAGGCTGTTTTTATCTTGGGCCGCTTGAATTCGTCATTTCACTAAGGTTCTTTATTAACTCCTTCGCAGTGCTTGGGACTTTGATATACATCCCTCACTACGTTCGGGTTTAAAACTTGGCAATCTTCCTTTCGTTCAGAATTCAACATGCCACCCGCGACTTCAGGACTCTGTTTTATCCCCTAGTCACATAATCTACTATTATGTCAATGCGTACATTGAGATAGAGTTGTGAATGGTCTAAATCTAAAATTAGCTGTCACTGAGAAAAATGTCGCTATCAAAACACTTCGAAAGATGATGAGGGATGAGTGATCGTTGTAATAAAAGGTGTAAATGCCCATTATCTTGATATTAGTCAATAATTACTTGCCTAAATCTGAAAGAAAAAAGATTCAGTAACATTGTTTTGTTTTTGTTGTTTACTTAGTTTTGTTGTTTCAGTTTGTTTTTTTTCTAATCTTTTTTTTGGTTTTGTTGGCCTTCAGACAAAAAGATATTTTTATCAACAATAAGTAAAAGATTTGTAGCGTCATAAATCTCTCTTCGTCTCGTCACTAAAAGTCAAAATCCTACATCGCAGAATTCACTATTCTACATAGAGTTCTCCGCATGATTAAAACATTTACCAGTTGGCCGAGCCAGACATAACATCCATCTTTTTGGAGAAACCTTCCTTTTCAACGGAGGTATGTGGAACTAGAAAGCCTGGTCCACATACCTCTAAAGATTCTCCACATTATATTTCGCAAGTGCTAGTCAATTTCAAAATTTTTAATTTAATTTAATCTCGAGTCTTTTGACTTACTTAAGAAAACAGCAAGATATTCTCACTTCTCAAATCAACTACACTATCCATGTCTTACAAATTCAAGAGTCTTTCACTCTTTCATACCCACAAAAAAGTCCCAAAAATTTATCGGCACTGGCGACTCGCTCGCTCCATATTTGTTTTTCGCACAGCCATCTAATCTATCTGGCCTGATCGACCATTAGCCTGGTATTTGTGTGGATCGTAACTTACTGCCCCTTATTTGGGTTTGAAGTATAATTTATTGTCTTCAATTCTATCCGTAAAGGAGGAAAGGTTAAGCAATAAATTGGACACAGCTGCGTTACGGACATAAGCTTGGAATTAGGTAACAAAAGAGCCGATTTGTGAACGCTCACGGCTATTCGTTATTGCAGATGTTATTGTGAAGTATCGCTCGGCTATTTCAACTGTAGTGGAACATTTGCAGTAGGAAGAGGAAAAGGTATGCTCATTTTGTCGTGTCGTTGATTCTGAAAACGTTAAACTACAGCATTGTCGCTTTGGGATGACAATTCATCTGCAATTTCTTTTGTAATTAGCAAATTGTTAATACCAAGAATGCTATTTAGAGGACACAAAAGGTAGTATAAGGTTTGATATCATTGCGTTTTTTATCTAGTAGCTATACGCAAGGGCTTAAGCAGACGTCAGCAGGCAAACTGTTCCAGTCCTTCCATGTACGCGGTATAAACGACGAGGCGAAACGCTTAGTCTGCACCGTAGAGGTTTTAACTTCGTAAGGGTGGATGCTCGCCGTACGTCGGGTTGTCCGATGGTAGAAATGAGATGGCAGAATCAAGTCATTCCCACGCACGCTCTCCAAAATGCAACCTGTGAAACACCGAAAGGCTGGCTATTTATTATATCTAGGGTATCTATCTATTATAGCTAGGGTAGCCAGCCTTTGCTCCTGCAATCAAGACTTTGAAGATTGGACTTAAGCAAATTTGGATCACCAATTAGCCTCTTCGCACGCCTTTCCACCGAGTCCAAAGCTGCTAGGTGGCATTTTGCAGCACTAGCCCATATGTGACTGCAGTACTCCACACGAGATCGGACCTGTGCTTTATCTAACACTAAAAGCTGTCCCGGTGTGAAGTACCGCTGGACCTTTGCAAGAACGCCGAGTTTCCTAGCAGCTACCTTGGCTTTGGACTCAATGAACCGCCCAAAATTAAGGTCTGAGGAAACTTCAACTCCCAAGAGCTGAAGGCGGTCGGTGCACTCCAGGGATGTATCCCGAAAAGATATCCTCAAAAAATATCACAAACAGTATATAAATATTATCGCCAGCCTTGGGCATAGTATAAGTTATAAGCGATTTGGAGGAGTTTTTCGACGCTATGTTTTAGATTGAACTTAGTTAGTTTCGATTAGTTTGGATTTTATTCTATTTTTTTGTTTTAGTGTATAATAATATATATTTAGCAATTGTTACACGATGTATTGTATGGTGCAAAAAGATAAACATTTTGTATTGATAGAGCCACGTTTGACTTGAGTGTAATAGCATGGGTAGCAAACATTTTTTAATTGTACCTATTTGGGTGAAATTCGATACACGGATAGACCATATACTAAAATAGCACATACAACATTTTATCCCTGGAGTATTTTTCCTAGGGACATTTTTGTACTTTTACGCGGGCGAAGCCGCTGGTAACAGCTAGTTATAATAGAAAAACTCGGCAAGTGAGAGTCGGACTCGCGCACTGACAGGTTGCGCGCGCAGGTCGAGCAAAAACTTCGTAACTTTCCCGAATTTTGTTACGAAGATTTTGCCGAATCGCAAAAAAGTATTTTTTTGTGACGTACCTACAAATTTACAGTTTTCAGATTTTTTTTTCCTATACTTAGACCTTGCTCTATGCCAAATTTCAGGATTTTCGGTCAACGGGAAGTACCCTACGAATTTTGATTTCCTTGAGAGTGTCGAAATACACGTTTTTTACGACATAAACGGCCGTATCTTTTTTTTTTTTCATTAATTCTTAAGTTTGATTTTTTTGCAGCTTTGAGGGTCCGCAGACTTGAGTATATGGTTTTAATTTCAACTCGATACCTCCACGCGTTCTTAAGATAAAGGGGTTGACAGACAGACAGATGGACGAAAAAAAAATTGGTCCTATTATATAAGGGTTACCTTTTTTTCCTTTTGAGGTACGGAACCCTAAAAACAATTATTGACATTACAGTATTGCTTTTGTAGGTACTGTCGCGCTTGGCGACACTCTCAGGATCTTTATTACTACTTTAAATAAAACTTTTATCTTGATTGACTATTTTTACTGGATTTCAATATTATAACATCGCACTACAACGGTTGCGTCCGGACTGACAAAACTAGACATTATTTTGTTCTATTCAATTTTCAAACCTATTCTGGAACATACAAAATCCTTAGAAGTACATTTAACATGCCAGTTCGTTAACTTAAACTCTGCAATCTCTTTCGATACCACAGTACTTACTGAAACCAATAAGCCATTCTATTCTTGTTTTCAAGTTAAACCAAACACGGGCCCGTGGTTAACCTAATCGAATCAAAGATCAAATATTAGACCGAAATAGTATCGTAAATCATTCCGATTGATGTTCAAGGACTCCTGAGATGGGTCTTGAAATTACCAAGATGGCTGACAAGCGTGACTATAAGGGTTTTGATTTCTTGGACCCAAATAATTGGCATTTTCTTAAGATTATCTTCACCCGTCGTTTTTATTACGTAGCCTCAACAAGATTCGAATATTTTCGGCATAAAAAGTAGCTTAAAGGTGACAGTGTAAAATAATAGTAAAAAAGTATCGCAATTGGGTCAATACTTCCAGATATGTACTTACCTTATACAAAAAACCTTTTCACAAAAAAGTACAACCGACTTCAATGTAAAAAAAACACCGAAAAGTGCAAAATAACTTTAATTTCGGAGATCGGTGTTTCTATCATAGTTTTGTCTGTTCGTTATTTAACGTGTAGACTTACACAGTGAGAGATTAAAACAGGCTCACGGTTTTATATATACCTGCAACATGAAACTGGAACAATTACACCCTTATAAACCCCAATTTAAAAAACCATTAAATTTACAATCATAATTCAAGCACTAAATTTATTCTGGACTTTCAGGATTTGCGTTTATTTTTTTTTATTAATACATTTTTTTTTCAATGAAAACAACTAACTAAAACTATATTTATATACACTAAAGGCAAAAACTACTAGCTAAAATATGGCGTCATAAAACTCCTTCGCATCACTGTCGACTGGAAGTGTGCCCAAAAGGCTGGCGGCATTGCCACGTTGTATGGCAATGCGTAATCTCTGACCGAGGCAAAAGTCAGCCCTTGGGTCACGCGAAGTGTCAACTAAGCTTTTGGATAATTCTTTAAAAAGCGTATGAGCACTCGGAACCCACGGCCCAAGAGTTTATTTATATTTTACATGTTGTATATGAGATTGGTCATATTTTAGTTATTTATTATATATTTGTGTGGAAAAACGAATACCTCTCTCATTAATGTAATTCATGTTGTAATTTTCATTGTATATCTTCTTCATATTACTCTAATGACCTCACAAGCAGCAATTTCGCAAATCTACAAGCCAAGACTTCCATCACAAAAACATCTAATGAAATCCCGACAAATTAAACGCTTAACGACTGCCAAAGAAATACGATTTCGTTTAGTTTCAAGGTTAGCTAAATCGTTTCTATTTATGTATCTAATCCTTTTATCGACTCGGTTCCACCAATTTAGGTTATCAATCGCTGGAAGTTTGAAACGGATGCCTATCTAAATGAATTTAGATTTTGGAGTAAACTAAACAGGTTAGTAAGCTGATTCAAATTGTAGATTAATCTAATTCGGTTCAATATTTGTCTTGGAAATTTTCAATACAGCAGTTTTGAACTAATACTGTTAAAAAAGTTCTTTTGTTATTTTATTTATAGTTCGTTTTTAGGTTGGAAATCATCTAATGATTTTTCTTGCTCAAGAGCAGAGTGCGGGCATATCAGACTTTTACTGACTAAAACCCTAGTTCCTATGTTCCTTAGTTGCCTTGCATTCCAGGAACCCGGGTTTTCCTTTCAGAAGCGAATCCATTGCCTCAGTAGGAGCTTATTTAAGTAGATAGTATAGGGTTATCGAAGTTAATTTTTAAATGTATTGATACAATTAAGAAATTAAAAACATTTACAAGCATCTAGCTGACGCTTCGCCTGATCTAGGTTTGCTTTTACCTCAACCTTTTATTCTCTGATAAGCATTGTCATACATTTTGGCTATTTTTCCCGTGTTCTGGATATACTTCAATCGATAGCGCTGCGAAGACACGAATTTTTTTGATATTGAGTTAATTTGTATATTATTTCCATATAAAAATAATTATATTTTATAAACAAAATATAAAACACTGATAGAAGAATGCTATTGATTAGTGCCAAATTATTTTTTGAACTAGTCAAATGGATCGCATTAAAAGATTGTGGGCCTCTGTATTAGACCTCTTCTTCTTTAGTGTGAACACAAGTGATACCTAATGTCTTGATATGTCGGTGAGCTGAGGTGGTAATACTACCAACTCTCACCATGCAGCTTACTGATAGATGTCCTTCTTTTGTGAATGCTTTAATTACACCTATCTATTCGTCCTCAGTTTATGTTCCACTCTTTATATCCCCACAGTATTCTGCATTGAAACCGCCTATTTCATAGTATCTCACATTACTATCCTCGTTATAATTCCTCACTCAAACCTTACCTGAAATACTCCAGACCTCTGCATACAAATCAGTGACATTACATTAATTTCGAATTCAAACGTGTTTCAAGAGGTCATTACCCGGCCAATTACGCCACGTGGAGCTAAATGAGGTCCCTTCAGTGATAGTTGGACAGTCGTCAAGTGTGGAGTAGATAGAAACAGAAGGCCGGTTACGTTCAACGATCGAAAACGCACGCACACGTAGATACACTTCACCTACAGCGAGTGCACGTGCACTCACGACCGACATTTCTTAGTGGGTCTACGTTAGGGTGCTTTTCCACCAGAGATGTGCTATGCTACGTTGCTATGGATGCATTTGATATCCACCAATCATATTCATTGGTGCACCTAGCTTAGCACTAGTGGAAACGGATTCAACTAAGATATATTTTTTACATGGAAGGATGCGTGCTATGGATGGTTGCGATTGGTGTAGCTATATGCCGCTTCCCTACTATAGATACATTGCTTAGTTCGACCTGCGCATCTTCCTCGCGTAGCTACTTTGCGGCGGCGCATCTTCATAGCACATCTTACGCGCACTGCTACATAGCTAAGTATCAGTGGAAACGGTCACATAGTTTCACAGCATAGCTATGACATCCTTGCAGCATAGCTGCATAGCACATTCTCTGAAAAAGCAGCCTTAGAGGAGCCGAGCACGAGTGAAGCTCAAATTTGTGTAATGTGGACCGACTCTAGAGGAGCCAAGCACGAGCGACAGTATACAAATTTAAGCTTGGCTCGTGCTCCAATCATGCTCCGTCCGTGCTCGGCTCCGCTCGTGCTCGGCTCCGCTCGTGCTCGGCTCCTCTAGCGTAGACCTACCTTTAGAGTTCGCTGTATGTACATATTCATGTGTGCGCTCGTCTGTTTATGCTCATAGCTTGAACCCGACCTTTTGTCCTGGTTTTTTTGCGTGTGTCAAGTGCTCACAGTTTAGTACAAGTCTACTAAAAAGAATTGGTAAAGTTTAATTTGGTCCAAGCTAATTAGTTTGTAGGAGAGAATTTCTTTCATATAATCCTTTTGATGAGACTGTATATGTGTGGAATTTGCAATTAGATTCTCGGTCCTAAAGGAATAAAAAGTAAAATTTTTGAAGCTTGTCATCGCTTTACTGTATGGTGAAGGGTTTTTAACACTTATCACTAGTTCACCACATTTGTACATTTACACGCACTAATGGGTCAAAATTTGCAATCGTTTATAGAAAGGATTGGAATTACCGATCCTCCGATCCGATCCCGTCTTGTTCTAAAATACTGTTTGAAAATATACATGTAAAAGTGTTTATTTAAATCAATACTAATATAATAAAAACTGGGCAAGTGCGAGTCGGTCTCGTGCACTGAGGGTTCCGTACAAACTTGAAAGGTAAATTGCGGTTTACGATTTATGATGTATTAAAAAAAAAACTACTTACTAGATCTCGTTCAAATCAATTTTCGGTAAAAGTTTGCATAGTAATGTACATTATATATTTTTTTTAGTTTTATCATTCTCTTCTTTTAGAAGTTACAGGGGGGGGGACACATTTTACCACTTTATAAGTGTCTCTTGCGCAAACTATTCAGTTTAGAAAAAAATGTTGTTAGAAACCTCAATATCATTTTTGAAGACCTATCCATAGATACCCCAAAGTAGGGATTTGATGAAAAAAAAAATTGGGTTTCAGTTCTAAGTATGGGGAACCCCAAAAATTTATTGTTGTTTTTTTATTTTTGTGTAAAAATCTTATTGCGGTTTACAGAATACACCTACTTACCTAGTTTCAACAGTATGGTTGTTATAGTTTCGGAAAAAACTGGCTGTGACATACGGATGGACAGACAGACAGACATGACGAATTTATAAGGGTTCCGTTTTCTACCATTTGGCTACGGAACCCTAAAAACGGAGAAATTTATTTGTTTATTTGAACGCTCTAATTTCTGAAACTGAACGTGAACGTGAGGTGGATTGAAAAAAAAATCTTTCTGTACAGTATAACCTGATTCATGACAAATAGTATAGGCTATATAACATCACACCACAATCCACGGAAGTGGAACAGTAACAAAAAACGTAGGTGAAACTGTGGATATATAATAGCTAGTTAATTATAAATTTAAAATAACACTACCTAAAATCACATAAAATCAAGACTACAACAGTAAAAAAGTCTTAACACTGTAAATTCCGTCTCACAGCCTTTAACTGTACAGTTTCTAGATTGAGACAAGCCAAATCGAATAAAAAGAAAGTCCCTTTTTTAGTACAGAAGTATTCGAAAAAAGTGGGGCAAGAAATGTAGGAGAAAATCCCTCGATTAGATTTTCTTTCTCGTTTCACATCTTGTTACGAAAGGGAGGTTGATATTTAAGTAGGATGGTGCCTTATTACTGCAGTTGATTAGAACTGTTCTATGACTACCTATTTACTAACTAATATTAGCTTACTTGCCTGCATATTTTTTTGGATACCTCGAGTTTGCGCTATGTGTCCTGATGGCTAAGGCACCCGCCTCTCGTACATGAGGTAAATACAAATGTAATTTTTTCAATTCATTTGTACTATATTACGGGCGAGAATTGTCACTCACTGAACGCCTGAGGGAGTTTGACACTGTCGAGGTCGACTGCGGTGAAGGTGGTGTGATGATCTGATCATGTCCATGGGGAAATCTTGTCCAGAGATCGCCCTATATATAGCGGTTTTTTTTAGGTAGGAAAATCGTTTAATGGCAAATCTCGCCCTTGGGCGGAGCGGGAGATAGTGTCAGACTTTTACTGACTGGAAACTCGCTCCTGTTCCTTCTTTGCCTTCGTCCCAAGGCCCTGGTTTCACTTTCATACTACCCGTGGCCCCAGTAGGCTTCGACCCTGCTGGGCACCTACGATTTGCTGACATCTCCCAGAGGCGCGCGTGAAACAATACGCGCCGTTGACGACTTGGGCTCGGTCTGGACGGTTACCGGATGGTCGGACAGTGACCTACCCATTGCTCGCTGTTCGCAAGCCCGCACAAACACAGAAGTTTGGACGGAGGAAGATGTAAAAAAAACTGGTCTAAGTTTACAGATATTACTAACACCCCGTGTCTCGGAAAGCATGTCAAGACGTTGGTCGGGGTTGTCATTCGTAGTGTTTTAATATTTGGTTTACTTTAGTTGTATTTAAAATATAAATAATAAATATGTATTAATTCATTAACAATTAATTAATGTCCTAATCTAGGTAATCATGTACCAGTGTAAAATCCGTTCAGACTTTTACATTTTATGTCGCTAGCAAAATGACGATACTATTTTGGTGTTTTTAAGTTTATTCTATTACTTTATTGTACACCTTTCTATTCTATTTTAAAGGATACAAGTCTGAATTCATCTTCACCACTATTTATTAGAAACAGGACACACAATTTTTAAAACCACACACTCAAAACTATACGTCTGTCGTTTCGAAGCCATATATCAGAAATGGCGGGCACACAAAATGGAGATCGCGCGTGGTTCTGAATTTAGCAGGCCTTCCTAATGCACTAACGACATTCGTTTGTACAGTTACGCCACACTTTCAGAAATTGTGTTTTGAATGCGTGTGGTTTATATGTACTGGGGTTTTGTTGAAAGAGTATTTACAAGCATTAGGGTGGATTTTTACACAGATGTGTACTCAAATAGTTTAGGTCGATGAAATGGTAACGACAAACGAAGCTATGGCTGGACTGTGCGGAAAAGCGATGATTTTTGAGATGATAACTATGGATAGCCTAAATTTGGTTTCAAATTAATAGTTAGATATCTGTAATCTATATTTATTAAAGGAGAAACTGAATGACTGACATATCAACGCACAGCCAAAACTACTGGGACTAGGAGCGTGAAATTTTGCACAAGGCTTTCTTTAATGAGGTAGGCGAGCAATAAGAAAGAATTTTCGAAATTCAGCCCCTAAGGGGATGAAACGGGTCTCTAAAGTTTGTATAAGAAACCTTTCACGCGAGCGAAGCCACTGACAGAAGCTAGTATTATATATATAAACAACTAACCATTTAAAAAGTAAATAACTATAGTGTATAATAATAAACACACACAAAATATTCAGATACAAATAAATATATGTCTACTGAGCTGAAACAAAATAAGGTTCTACCAAAAACATTATATCTGTAAATGTACTGCATTACAATAGCCGAAAAAATGAACTGATTCAATGATATTAATTAATTCATTAAAAAAATTGTAATACTAGGGGCATATAATTTGATCCCGGAAAAACCAAGAATGCTGACACGGACAAGTTTACCCAAACATATAATATCGTGTAACATGTAACCTAAAATACCAGGACACTATAAGTGAGGTCTGATCATTCACCGTTACTTGCTCCCTACATGATTGGAAACTTCATCGCCATTTATCGAACACGATTCTAATCCCGAGGTGAAACTGAAAATTTGCCAAACTAGAAAATCCAATTACGAACACACAATTTGAAGTTGAAATCGAAGCCAAGCGTTGATAGGCAGGCTTTGGCTGGTGTTGTAATTGTGTAATATTATATTGCAGCCTTATAACTGTCTAGATATTCACTTTATTATACTAAATATTCACTGGGAGTAACTCCCAAAATGACTGATATAAAAGTATAAAAATATAAGACATTTAGCTCGAGCTTCAAACAATTGGGCAAGATAATGATGATGTTGAAGCAATGACTGGTCATCATCAGCATCACCTTTCTGACTTGTCCCATGTTATTTGGGGTCGGCGCAACACGTTTGTTCTATTAGTTGTGTTATGTCAACCGGCACGCTATCATTGACTCCTTGTTCTTTTGTATTGTTAATTACACAATCTACCCATCTTTTCTTTGACCCCTCTCTCCCTTTCTATCCATCCAAATGTTAAATTATCGGTGATCAACGTCATTATCGCCCAGTCTTTTCCCTAATTTTGGGATCGACTTCCAATTGTACCAGATGCGTCTCAATACCAATATTTTACATAGATAGAGTGACAACATGTATGAATTTCGTAATTCAGTTAAGACATGATTCATACAACCTCTTGATAAAAAAAAGTACATAAGCATAATCAGCCTTATAATATTCCCACTGATGGGACTCAGGCCTCTTCACTTCAGGTAATTCACCACGCGGTCCCAATGCTGGTTGGTGGATGTTACACGTCTTCAAATTTTTGGTTCTAGGACATGCCGGTTTCCTCACGATGTTTTCCTTTACTGTGTTGAGAGTTACTGGTCCGATCATAACAAATACGTTGATCATCAACGATTATAGATTATTGATTAACCTTTTACTACACGTAAAGCCATTTAAACCGCGTGTTGATTATTAGAATATTTCAGTTAAAATGAGAATTTGTTCATTCATAGTTTTTGTAATAAACATTTTTTTTCTAGTATATTTTCGAGCTAAATATTTTTTAAATTACCGCTCACAAAATGATAATATCACAACAATTTTCGTTCTTCCTTAACATTGCCGTTTCCTTTAAACTTAATTTACTAACAGTGACACTTATTAACATTTGCATTCTTATAGTCTACTATTACAGTCGACTTTAACACAATTTTTTATTGTAAGACAGACTGCAAAAGAATACTGATTGCATTTCTCTTTAAATGGGTCATAAGATTCAAATTAGGACATTGTAGCTATTGCACTGGATGGCATTTACATTTTACTTTTAGCTTCTTTTAGTGGTGCGGTAAGGCAAGAAATTAACGGGTAGTGTAATTGAATGGAATTGTTTTTTTTTAAAACTATTTTTGTAACTTTCAATGATTAAAATTTTTATAACCTTTTTTTATTATTATAATTATATAGTCTCGCGTGTCACCACTATCTAACCTGATGGCAAGCGATGACGTGGCCGACGATAGAACACGCTTGCCTAGAAGTAACCTATTCACTCTTGGCTTAAAAACCCCTAGGTTGTAGCTATCAGGACATACAGACTCCGGTAGTGAATATCACTATTAAGGATTATCTCGATACTAGTTAATAAGTTCTCATTTAATGTTGTAAGTTCTTTGTGAAATTGAAGAAAAACTATTCTCATTAACGATACAAAAAAAAAACTAGATTTCTCAAACTAGAGATCAATGAACAAGAGACTATGATTGATTTTGTCGTGCAAAACAAATTAACACATTAGTTGTGCCAAATTGTTACTAAAACTCACATAATCAAAGTAACTAATTAAACACTTTTATACACACGAGAAAACACACTAAACTAGCAATATATTTCAGTATCTAGTTCGTTAAAAAATTCCACTGTACGGCTCTGAAGTGGACTTTAAAATCTTGGATGGGAGAGTGGCGTCGGGTGCTTCTTGATAGCTCTCGTGACTTGGATCTGAGATCTAGGGAGCGTTTAGACGTGGTTCTTGAGCAATACATGCTAGTTTGGAACACAATTTAGTTTTTGTTACTTGGTAGCAATTTTGGAGTTTATTTTGTAAGAAGTTAATGGTAGGTATACTAGCTGTTCTCTGTGGTTTCACCCACATTTTTGGTTACTGCTCTACTTCTATTGATTGTAGGATATTTTTATAGTCTTTCACAATGAATGGGCTATCCAACAGTAAAATAAATTTTCAATTTGAACCAGTACACCCGCTCGTTTGGCACATTTATTTCATAATTTGAACATAGCTAATGATAAAACTGTCTGGTAGCTATTTGAGTAATATCGACCCGTTTAAAAGAAGATTAAGGAAATTCAAATCTATGGGTCTTTATTTCTTGCCTCAACAGCTGGACGGATTTGAAAGAAATCTGGCACACTAGTATCTCCTATTCAGGATAAGGACATAGGACTTTTAATCTTGGCAATACATTCCCGTGAAATAATTTTCGAATTTCACGCACTGGATGGCGGATGTCTCTCCAAACAGAACCTATAAAATGGCGCAGGCTTGGACGACGAGCAATGGGTAACTCGCCATCCGGTACAGACCAAGCCCGACTCGTCGATGGCACGCAGTGTTCCACATGCACTTCAAAGATCTATCAGCAAAATCATAGGGGCCCAGCAGGCCCGATGCCTATTAGAACGCAAAGGGTAACTGAAAGACACTGGTGGGTTTTAGTCAGTAAAGCCACGCTTTCTTGCTCTCTACAGTGGAAGAAGTCATTGGATGATATCCCACATAAAAAAAGACCTATAAAATAAAATATATTTTATGAAACTAAATTCTAACGTTAAAATAAATAAGTTTTACAAGACTCACTAGAGATAATAATGTGAAATGTAGACGTTCCGAAAAGTTTAGCATTTAGGTAAGTTACTGGCTCGAGTTCAGTGGGTAGAAGAGATACGTCTAAACAATCCACAGAAGATTTTGAAATAGATACTTAGACATCGCATGAAGTGTTTTCAAATGGATTCTTATTTTATCAAGATTTTTCAGACTGAACAAACTCTGTTCAGTCTGAAAAGGGGATGGAATGTAGTAAAAACAATTTTGTTTTAGGTAGTCCGGTTAAAATAAAATTTTATTTTCTAAAGGATTTTTAAATTTACGTAACATGTTCACTGAATTGTAATATTTGACTCGTCATCATCATTTCCGCCGAAAGACGTCCACCGTTGGACATAGACCTCCCCATGTATCACCACTATGAACGGTCCTGTGCGTCTCCCAACCATCACATTCCCGCGAGCCTCACCAGGTCATCGGTCCACCTTGTGGAAGGCCAGCCAACGCTACGTCTTCTGGTATGCGGTCGCCACTCCAGAACCTTTCAGCCTTAACTGCTATCTGTTCTGCGAACAATGTGCCCTGCCTACTAGCGCCTAAGTTTGGCGATTCTTCGGGCTATGTCGGTTAAATTGGTTTTTCTGCAGAAATCCCTTTCCAATTACCCTTTGGGTGATTTTAAGCTTTCTGATGAGGTCCATTGTGAGCGACCACGTCTTTTGTCCTTAATGCGATCTATCAAATTGATCTAGCATGTTTCTTTTCCTATTCTCAATTAATCGTCATCTCAGTGTCTTTTTTAGGGTTCCGTTCCTTAATAGGCAAAAACGGAATTCTTATAAGATCACGTTGTTGTCCAATGAAACGTTGTCCAATCCAACTTCTAAATCAACGTAATCTAAAAACATGGTTGTTTATGCTTTATTTTATGGCGCATATTTTGAATTCTTATCATTAGGTACTCATTTGGCGCTCCATCTACCTTTTTTTTAACGTCTTTCCTAACATTCATTTCCAAAACATTTTCACGTCATTTTCAAATTCAAGATCAATGGAATCTCTAATCGTTTAAATACCATTCATCGGTATTATTGTCTTTATATCTGCTGTTACATCGCTTTAAATAAACAAAGGACTCAATTTCCTCATCACAACGAAAGTTTGAAACGCCCACTTGCCCACCATTTACAACTCATAATACCCACAACTATGTAACCAGCCAGTATAATAACATCACACCTTACGATACAACAACCTCAGTTCATAAGTACTGAAACTTCATAAGCCCGTCTTATAGCACCAAAGTCTTCCTTGCGTCATTTATTTGTAGCGGCTTTTGCTTTAGAATAATACAGAAGGTTGGTTCTACGTAATGAGTGAAAGTAGGCACACGCACACATAGACACGTGCGTATAGCGATCTCAAACGAATACTAATCGCGAGCGCACTTACATTTGCTGTACGTGAAGCGTGTTTATGTGTGCGTGCGTTTTTGATCGTTGAACGGAGTCGAACTTCTGTACAGTTCTGAGCTTTTACTTTAGCTTCTACCGTGAACATGATACTGTCCTGTGAGAATTTACGTCACACCTCTGTGTTCTCAAGAGAGGTTTAGAAGACGGAGGTGTAATATCAGACGCTCGCTATCCCCAATGACAGTGTACGTCACATTAGAGGATGTTATGTTTGGTATCAATACCACGGTGAGAATTTTATGTAAGAAACAAATTCAATAACAATTTGAATGTTTTGTAATTTCCGATGGGAAAGGTTTCAATATTTTCTTTATGGTGTTGAAAAAAGGCATTGCATTTGACGTTAACAAATTTTTTACTTTAGTTTCTTCGGATATACATTATTTAGCCATCAAAATAATACATTTAGGTTTATAAACTGAAGGGAGCTTTACTACTACCATTACTTTTTCTTGTTCGATTAGTGATTTGATTATAAAAGCTATTATTAGATTACTAGTCGTTAAATATTCTTGTAACAAAGTAGTGTCGGATCTTGTTCATCGTAATTCATTCTGCCTTCGCAGAATCAGAATCAAACTTTGATAGATTGACTTTATATTGGCTAGGATATTCAAGGATACCCAAGTTTCAGTCAGGAAAGTTACCTAACTCATTCAACACTGGAGCTACTACATAGAACCTTAATCAAAACAAAGTTGCCGATACGTTTGGCACGTTAACAGCGTAAAAAAATTGGACTAGTTGCTGCTTGGCCAAGTTAATTCTAGACTTGCTCGTAACGAAATAAGTACAATGGTTAGAGCTTAATTTAGATCAAGAACTTATTTCATGAAGCGTGTTTTTTCCCAAGAAGTAGGCAAAGGTATAAATCGTAGAATGAAAGTGATCCAATGCAAAAATTGAAATTTTTTGGAAATGAGCGAGATCGTCTTTAAAATATATAGTGTTGATATGAGTTAATTTAAATGTTTGCTAGAGTTATATACATAATTCCTCTTTTTTATTACAGGGTTTTATAGTAAGCCTACAAAGGTCTGTTTATAGTAAAATCAGAAATTACAGAAGTTTTAATTTAGGTCACTTCCATTCTTAAGTGTGAGTGTCCTTTTTAAAGGGTGTACTTGTTGTCATTAGTTTTGTTCTTAACCCTCTATTGTAAGCGAGCCTATTTGTGTATTGCCAGCCATAGCTGAGCATATACGTATTTTATATGGAAAAAACAACCACACTGTCCAATTTCGTTCCTGGACCCAAAACTCTACGCTCGCTAGTAGCATTTCCGACCACGACACCAACGAAAATCTCAGACGAGAAACTCATTTTCGTTAAGGCAACATTTTCATCTTCGTCACGTTCTGAATTTTAATATAAGAAGCCTTCTCACACCATCGCAGATACTTGAAGGTTCGGCAAATATTTTCCATGTAGACAAACATGTTTTCGATCGAGAGTTCGGAAAAATAGATTTAGTATATTGATAGTAATCATTTGGTGGTTGAGATTGATTTAGAGTAATACTTTCGTGAGTAATGTGTCTTCTTGATAGTTTATCTGCGACAGAGTTAGAGGTCAGCGAATATAGTTGTTGACCTTCATCTGTATTTGATACATTATTTTGTGAAGAAAATAAATAACAGGTACATACAAGTTATGTCAATGATTTAACGGAGACCGAACATCTGTCTTGAGTACACTAGAATACTAGAATTTTTTATGAAGCAATTGCCTATCTGATCCCCATGATCTAGTTACTGGGTCACACGATACACTTTGGCAAGACTAGGGGATAAAATAACTGGCACCCCAATTTTCTTTACTGCAACAACATCCACAGCTAAAAATCTCTCTCGAAACCCCAATACACAAAATATCCATACATTCAAAAAATATAATCCTGTTACAAAAGAGCAAACATATTTGCAAATCTAAAAAGTCAACGACAATTTCCAGGGGACTCATAAAAGCATGAATAGTATTAACCGCAAAAGCAAGACTGCTTTCATGCAACAAATTTCACCTCATTCCCTACTGAATGAATAGGAAGTGGGGTAGGCTTTTTAATATGGTCTTGTACTGCTTCAGTGTTAGCTTTAACACTATGAGAAGTTAAAGAACTTTAGCGTCCATTTATATTAAAATTTTCTAGCGGAATTGAAATATTAACAGTGAATGACAGTAATTTAATGCAGTAAATTAAAAGTAGCATCGAAACCAAGTTTTCGTAACAATATTATTTTAGACAGCTTTGATGCAAAAAGAAATTTAAAATTTTCAAAAGTTCTTGTTAACAATGAATCATAACAAGGTATTGAGAAAGAAATAAAAATGTACACATATGTTGAACGTTCTAACAATCTCGTTCTCCAAGAAATTTTCTAGGTCACACAAAAATTCGTCGCAATTTTAGAAAATTTAATAAAAAAATTAGCAATAATTCAATTAGAATTTTTATTTTATTTTCAAACCATAACGATCTTAAGGTTTCTTAACCACAACAAAAGAATACTCACTTTTTAATTTATTATTAGAATCAAGGCTGCTAAAAGTGAACCTTAGTTGAAATGACTTCATCTATCCAAAGTCAAGTTTCGACTCACACAACTTACAACTCCAACAAGTTCCATAGAGAGCATGCATCGACACCTGTCAAACTTCGATTACCAGTACAAGTGTACTGTAACAAGTTTGACAGAATCCTAAACACATTTGCATTGCAGCGGTGTTTCCTTGTCCGTCTATTGGGAAATGCAGTATGAGTTCCGAATTGATTATGCACGAATTGCAGGCTGGTTTGATGACTTTCGTATAGCGTGTAACTTGCCTACATGCTGTTATATGTCCCTCATCTACTTGTGGATTTTGATCACAGTATTTCCTGCCTATTTGATATGGTCATAAAAGAGATACGGGACGAATTTACAGCAGCTTTATTATCTTCTAATATCAGTCGCATCTGGAATGAAGATATTTGTAGGAGAACGAAGGCTACTAACGTAGCCTGAAGTATCGCCAAACTTAAGTGGCAGTGGTAAGGGTACATTACTCGCAGAACAGATGGCTGTTGCAGAAGGCCTCCCACAAGGTGGACCGATGACCTAGTGAGGGTCGCGGGAATCCGATGGATGCGAGACGCATAGGACCGTTCGTTGTGGCGACACTTGGAGAAAACTTATGTCCAACTAACAGTAGACGTTTTTTGGTTGAAATGATGATGATACTGGTGGTGATGAATATCAATGAAATTGTTTCTGTAATCAATATGTCAATCATGGTCATTATAGATATTTCTTCGCTGATATTTTACTGTCGGTGGCATCATCAATAATGGTCGTTTAGATACTGATACTATGACAATGCAAAGTAATCGGTCTCAATTTATTTGAAAGCTTCTGACGTGGGAAAAAGGTTAGGCAGTCAGTAAGGCTGATAGCGAGACTAATGGCCTAAGGTAGGCAGACTATTTATTTAACTATAGTGTTTTGTTTGTCGATCTTTTTTTAGTACATATAAAGATTGAAGACCGTGGTTTTAACGATACAAGCCTTACATAACACCTAAATCCCCAAAAGACGTATATCTCGCGTACAACCAAATAACTATGTCGACTTTATTGTAACACTAAAGCAGTACTAGAAAATGTTCAGTCGACCGCAACGAAATGGTTCTGTACGTTTTACAAGCAGAGATGTTCCTTGAGACATCGGAACAACATAAAAGACACCTGGTCGACGATTTGTTACAATAAACGTGACAGCCACGCTTAGAGCTATTGTTCACTTGGTTTTAGTGTTTTTATTGCACCTACTAAGCTTTTTCGTTCCATTTCACACATGGTGCTGGTGAAGGGTCATTTGTTAAGTTTATTTCTTTTTGTTGAGATTGGTAATATAATAACAGAAAAAAAATATTTATAATAAAACTTTTGTATTTTGTGTAGGTTATATTTTATGCAATATATAAAATTAAGAAAAATATTTATAATATTGGTGAACTTTAAGATTAAATAATACACTCATTAATACATTTTTTTAAGTTTATAAAAACGGTAACATAGAATCAAATCAACATACTTGTATGAAAAATATAAAATTGACCTACCTAACGTTGACAGCTGTAAAGAATTATTATATATATTTGAATTTGATTATTAGATAATATATTAATTAAATTATTATAATAACATATAATTTTGAATGATTAAAAAATTTATTTTATGCCTCAGAAAGCCCTTCAAGTCATTGGTCAGAACCAAGGAAATATGACAACTGTCTTACCAAGGAGTATCGTACCACCCAATTACTAGGATATGGAGATCAAATAAGCAGTAGGTACCGTTGAGAAAGGCAAGCAAGAAAAGAGACCAAAACGAAGTAATGGGTGGTAAGCAGGCGTGCTTAAATTAATGATAATATCGATAATGGTATATTTTGACGACACGACATTTGACTTTGGAAAGAAATTTCTCCTTTTCAAAACAATGATTTTCCTCATTATTTTATTCTGTCTTATTCAGATTTTGATTGTATTATTTAACTAATTATTAAATTGTTACTGACATTGTATTATTAACTTATTATTGACATTGTATTATTGACGAATTATAAACTTGTTTTTGTTGTACTTTGTTTACCACTGATTGAATTTACAAATTGAATGATTTATATTTTTATTGTCTATTATAATCATTAGAAAATAGGTTTTTTTTTAATTATTTCATAATGAATACTACTATAAAAAATTTGTATGCCTAACGGTAGAATGTATTGGATCCTTCTCTTTCTTAAAACCATATTTTTGTATCTACATTCATAGCAAATAAATAATTTCATTTCATTTGAAAAGTGTCATCAACGACAAGTTAACGATATATAAAATGAATATAAACATTAATTTTGTTGATTGTTCTCGTAAATTTAATTAATGTTCATTGGACATAAGCGACACTAAGAAATCAGAAAACCTGTTTGATTAACTTTAACGTATTTTGGACCCTGTAACGAAGATGGAAGGTCATATCACTGGGTAACTTTTAGTAAATTTCTATCTAAATTAAGCACACAATAAAACGACGATCACAAAGAAGTGTTTCGGTAAACGGCAAAAGAATAAGATCACCAACTTCATAGAACAGTTCGGAATATTCCAATTATTCCTGGAACACCAAACTTTAATAAAGGAAGTAAATTGAGTGTTGCCCAATACCGTGGAACTTCCAACTTTTTAACAAAATGTTCTTTGTTTCCTGTCACTTTTAAATGCAATCTCTGTGAGACATTTTGGAAAGTTCATTTATTACTTTTAATTTTAATTTAGAACGTAACAATTTAAATTGAAGTCAAGGTAAAGACTTCGGAATTAAAGAGTTAGATAATTAATTCAAGGGAGATTATAAAGAGCCTGACTGAATAATAGAGCTTTAACTGTGTAGGCGTCCACATTGAGTTAAAGTGACCAATATTTTAAAACACTATCATCATTATCATTTCAGCTGAAAGACGTCCACTGTTGGACATAGGCTACCCCCAAGCGTCGCCACAACGACCGGTCCTGTGCGTTTACTGTAAGTTGGACATACGCCGCCCCAAGTGTCGCCACAATGCACTCTATACGTCTCGCATCCATCGAATTCCGGCGACCCTCAACAGGTCATCGATCCACCTTGTGAAAGGTCTTCCATTGCTGCGTCTTCCAGTACGTGGTCGCCACTCTAATTTTTTTCACTCTAATCTAATTTAATGGACCATCTTTTTCATTTTTAAGGTGGTAAATCATCCAATGACATCCTGCCCAAGGGCAGGAGCTTGGGCGGGGCAGGAGGGCGTGTCATACTTTTATTCACCAAAACCCACTCCTGTTCTTTCTTTGCCCTCGTTCCATGGCCTCAGTGTTCTTTTTCGCATCACCCATGGCCCCAGTAGGCTTCGACCCTGCTGGGCCCCTACGATTTGTTGACATCTCCCTGAGGCGCGCGTGGAACAATACGCGCCGTCGACGACTTGGACTCGGTCCGGACGGTTACCGGACGGTCGGACGGCGGGCTACCCATTGCTCGCCGTCCGCGAGCCCGCGCCTACGGTGGCCGGAAATCGGGATCGGAATTCCGGCGGCGATTTGGGCGTGAGGACCGTTGCCTCACGCGATCGGCCGCCTCCTTTGCTAGCATTACTGCTTCGCAGAAGGAAGCGACCGCCTACCACTCCTCCTCGCTACGGACCATGGCCTGTACCAAGGCCCGACGCGAGAAATCGCCGCCGCCGATCGCCCCCACGAAGACACGGCGTTGCTCTGCCCAAGCGGGGAACACCTCCACCGTATGCTCCACCGTGTCCTCCGGGCGGTCCACACAGTGGCGACACCCGGGCGTCGCTTCCGCACGAATCCGGTGCAGGAACTTTCCGAACTTACCATGTTCGGTAAGAACCTGCGTCATACGGTAGGTGAGGACGCCGTGAGGTCTTTCCAACCACGCCTCAAAGAGGGGACTTACCGCCATAATTGTGGCGTGCCCAGCACTGGGTCGCGACAGTCGCTGTCGCCATTTAGCCATGAGAACCCGCCGGAGCTGTGTCCGCCCTGCTGCGATTTGTCGCGGCAGCGGAGTTTCGCCCCGGCGTTGCATCTCCATGCGCAGATCGTGCATGTGAGCAAGGTCTGTTGCCTCCAGATCCCATGGTGGCTGGCAAGCAAGGAAGCTCGCCGCTTCGCGGGAAATCGTCCGGTATCCTCGCACCATCCGTATGGCCATCCGCCATACGCATGCCAGAGGGTCATCCCTCTGGCATGCGTTCAGCCGGGCCGCCGGCTGCTTCCGCAGCGCTGGCGCCCATACCGGTGCGCCATAAAGGGCCATGGACCGAACGATTCCCGCGTAGAGCCTTCGGCAGGAGGCATCTGGACCCCCCAGGTTGGGCAGGAGCCGCCCGAGGGCAGCCCCAGTCCGATTTAGTTTGGGAGCCAGACGTCGGAAGTGCTCCTCGAAATCCCACTGGCTGTCGAGACCGAGTCCCAGGTACTTCATCGTCAACCCGACGCCGATGTGGCCTCCTCCTACCGTTAGTTGGGAACTCGGTGGTGATGCGTTCCGAGGTCCGTGAAAGCACATGGCCTCGGACTTGTGCAATGCCACCTCGAGTCCCAACTCCTGGACCCTGCCCACGACTGTCGCAACCCCGCGAGTCGCTAGTTCGACCGCCGCCTGGTACGACTCTCCCCACCCCAGGACCAGCGTGTCATCTGCTTAGCAGACCACGCTGATCCCGTCAGGGAGGTCGCCGCGCAGCACGTAGTCGTATCCGATGTTCCACAAGGGCGGCCCTAGTACCGATCCCTGCGGAACACCGCACGACATCTCCCGACGTTCCCACTCTCCCTGGTGACCAGGGTAGATAATGTACCTGTCTGACAGGTACGCCTCGACCACACGACAGAGGTAGTCGGGCGTCCAGTGATACCGGAGTGCCCTCCTAATGCTGCTCCAAGGCAGGGAGTTGAAGGCGTTGGCGATGTCCAGAGACACCGCCACGACACACCTGCCCTGGGCCACTGCATCCCCCGTTGTGAGAGCTCGCACGCGCATGATGGCGTCCACCGTGGACCGCCTCCTGCGAAAGCCGAACTGGCCGTCCGCCAGGTCCGGCCCTACCCGTGTTAGGTGCGCGACGAGGCGGTCTGCAATTACTCTTACAAAGAGCTTGCCCACCTCGTCAAGCAGCACAATGGGCCGGTACGCGGACGGAGAGTCTGCAGGGCGCCCCGGCTTCGCGATGAGGACCAGTTTCCCCGTCTTCCAGCGAAGTGGGAACTGGCCCCTCTCCATGCATGCGCTGAAGAGCCCTCTTAGACGAGGCCCGAGAGCCTCCATGGCCAGGACCCAGGCCTTCCCAGGCAACCCATCGGGTCCTGGGGCGGTATTTTTAGCACTCAGCCTTCGTACCGCCACTCTCATCTCTACCTCGGTCACCTCTGGAGCATTGTCGTCGTCGTCGCCATCGTGGTCCGCGTCGGACACCGCTGGTGGCGGAGCCATGGGCGGGGGAGAGTGTTCCCCTCGCTCAGGAAACAGAGTGCTCACCACACCCTCCACAAGCTGGGGCCCAGGAGCCCAGGGGCGGAGTTTGTCCCGCACCACCTTGTAGGGGCGTCCCCATGGGTCCCCATTCAGAGTCCCCAGCCACACGTTGCGGGCCTCGAGCTTGGCCCATCTTATCTCCGCTCGGAGGGTGCGCTTTGCTTCTCTGTATCCTTCGTACAGCTCCGCCTCTCTGGCCTCCGCATCCGGTGGACGGATGCGGCGCCTGCGGTATCTGGCATACCGGCGTCGTGCGGCATTGCACGCGTTGCGCAGTGCCGCAATCTCCGGTGACCACCAGTATACCTGGCGCTGAGCACGTCCTGGACGGACTCGGGGCATTGCCGCGTCGCAGATTTGCGACATGGCCTCTCGGAACCACTCTGCCTCGACGTCAATATCGACAGGCCTGTCCGGTGCTTGCACCCAGGCCTGAACCATCGCGGCTTCCAGGAGGAGCTCCCGGTCCATCTGCCTCAGCGCCCATCGCGGACCACAAGGGTTCTGTCGGACCAGCGCGGTCGAGGTTTGGGCGGAGACGTCAAACCGAATGTACCGGTGATCTGAGTACGTCTCCACCCCCTCCATGACGCGCCAGTCGACGACACGCGGCGACAGAGCGGGGCTGGCGAACAAGATGTCCACCATAGAGTCACCCCGCATCCGCACACACGTGGGGACAGAACCCCGGTTTAGGACGACCAGGCCTGTCTCCAGAGCCCAGTCCTCCACCATCCGACCCCGCTGGTTCGTGAACCGAGAACCCCAAGCCAAGTTCTTGGCATTGAAGTCCCCGCACACAACCACAGGGAGGGAACCAAACCCAGCGACGACGGCTTTCAGCTCCATTAGGGAGATGTGGAGATCGCTGAGAGATCTGTTCGGGGACAGGTATACGCCTACCACTGCAATGTCCCCGAACCGTGCTGCCACGCAACCTTGTCCCCTCGTGATAGCCTCGAGGGTCGGGGTACCGGCGGCGGCCGACGAAATTAGAGTCACCGAGCCGTTTAAGTCCTGAACCCAGTCTCCTCTGGGCAGGACATAGTACGGCTTTGAGACAACGGCGATGTTGATCGACCACTGCGCCATGCTCTGGAGCAACAGATCCTGAGCGGGGGCGCAGTGGTTGATGTTTGCCTGGAGGAGACGTAATGGACCCGTATTAACAGTCCATTACAGTCTCCTCCCGAGCCCCACGTGATGGCCCTGCCGCGGCGGTTGCCCGCCGCACACGCGTAGCAGTGCGGCGTAGCACTGCATTCTGCAGCCTTGTGACCGGGCTGACCGCTCTGGAAGCAGCGGTCACTGCGGTCCAGCTCCACGGTGCAATAGGCACCCACGTGGTGCCCCACCTGGCAGCGGTAGCACCGCAGAGGTCTGGGCTCCAGCAGTTTTACCTGCGCGGAGACCCAGCCCACCAAGAGCCTTCGACCTTCGCCAGTGATGGCCTTGGCCGCCGACACAGGGCAGCTCACCGACGGTGGTGCGTCTGAATTTATTTAACTTTTTAAGGAAAATGGCATAGTTTTTTAATAATAGTTTTTTTTTTGAGGTGTAAAGTCATCGGAGTAAGAGGGCGTGTCAGAATTTTACACTAAAATCCATATATGGTTCATCAGCTAAGTACGTTTTGTGTTCCAGGGCCAAGGTAATCCTTTCAAACAATCCTGCAGATCGATTTAAGTTGACTCGTCCTGGAATCAATAAATATAGAGTACAACCCGGAATAAACTTTTTTCTCTTACTATACTCCTCAGCTAGCAATAATTTATTGGTTTAACTAAGTCTTGGTGTAACTCAAAGAAAAAGTTTCTGCCTTCATCAATCCAAGATCTAATTGCTCCAAATACAAGTCTTAAGAAGTTCAATGACCCTTAATTCAGTTTTCTCATTCCACTCTTAACACAGCCATCATTAAGTCGTAACCCTATTTAAGTATACTGAGTAAAACACGTTCAATTTGCGTCGGTACCACAGAAAGATGTTCCCTTAGATAAACTCGGCGAATTCAATTTTGCCGGGTAAACAGTTTAAAAGCGTTCCGAGTAACGAGTATCGAATGGTAATGGAATGAATTGGACCTAATGTTCACAGGAGCGCAGTTGAAAACGAAAGGGCGTATGTCTGGGTTTGGTGCATGGAATTATGATTTTAATTTGGATTCCAATTAAAATCATTTTTGTGTGACGCTGATTAAGTTTTATGATGAAGAAATTAGGATATTCCGTAAGGTCCGACCATTTTTATTTTATGATGTTATTAAAATATTTTCAAGTATGTTTTTCTTCAATTTCCGGACATTAGGTATTAACTCAATTTAAAAAAAAAATCTTAGTGTTGAAAATCTGTCTTTTCGGTAATGTAATTCAGAATTCTGCTATATTTAAGTATGTTTAATCTCTTCCTTAACTCTTTTAAACGAGCATTTTCAAATGATGTAAAAACCGTACCAAAATTCTCAAAATCCAAACATATTTTTAGTTTAACCATCACATAATTCTCAAAAGCGACGGCAATGAAATGTACCAAACGGTGAACGCCCAAATTTCGTACATACGACATTTCAGTTTCGCACAAACGAAGTGGTAAATGGAATGTGTTAGGCGGAGCGTTCTCTCAAACATGCAAACGATCCGTAACAAGTACTTACGAGTCGTAAATGATCGCATATGATCGTACGTATCCTTCGCCAAGGAGATAATAGCATAATGACAGATAGGAGACGGTGATGTCACCAATGTACCGCTCCTTTATGTGAGGTTTAACGAGTATGCTTTAGATATTTTTGAGTATATTTGTAGTGAACTAAGTTATATTTAAGTATTAGCTTTTGCAGCAGCTTCATCTGCATGAAAGTAGATTTCATCGTACAAATTTTGGGAAGAGTTATTTTTGGTTAAAAAAATTACACATTTTGATAGCATAGCATAGCTTAGTCGGCCTTATAATTTTCTCACTATTGGGACTCAGGCCTCCTCTCGAAGAGCGGGAATGGGCCGTAATCTACCACGCGGAACCAGTGCGGGTTGGTGGAAGTTACATGTCCTCGAATTTTTGGTTCTAGGACATGCCGGTTTCCTTACGATGTTTTCCTCCACCGTTTTGAGAGCAGTGGTGATGAAATAAATTACACAAAGTAATGCGCCTGGCTGGGTTTGAACCCGCAACCCACAACTCATAAGTCGGGGCCGCTATCACTCGACCACCACTGTTCCATATTTGCTACATATTTTGATAAATTCTTGATAAAACTCGATTACGTCACTAGTCGATTTGTTTGTACGAGCGTAGATATCAATACTGATGTGCTAACAACGCAAAAGAAGAAGTATGTGCAAGTCATGTTACTTTTATGGTGTAAACAATAAAGTTTATTCTATTCTATTCATCGATTCCCATATTATTTACCTACAATAAAAAAAGACATTAAGTTAACAATCACAAATAAGGATACTAGTGCGTGACTGCGATCCCACCTAATGGTAAGCAGTGATGCAATCGTTGATGGTGTAGCTCACTAGTTTATTAAGAGCCTATTCACTCTAATCTTGAAGACACCTAAATTATAAACGGACGGGAAGACCGAAGCAAGAAAAGTGTTCCAGTCCTGCGATATACATGGTATAATTGATTTAATTAATTTCTTTAAAAAACAATACCTATGTGTTTAGCTACCGAGATGTGATTGAAAAAAATCTAGATTTTTACATAATAATAACTTCTGACAGCGGTTTCACCCACGTGAAAGTTGACAACTATCACAAAGGAACATCTGGGATAAAGTTGTAATTTTGTCTCGTTTTTAGCTGTATTAATTGTAGTTGTCACTTGTATTCTTGACTATATAATTATTTGGTATGTATATATTTCAGTGTTAAGTATGTACTTTATTTCTTTTTAAAAAAATTGTAATGCACCAAGTGCAACCCCATTTTATGTCCAGACAATCTCTTTTCATACCAGGTTGCCTAAAAGAGATCACGGAATGCAATAACGCCGCCAATTGTATGTTTTTAAATATAAAGCTCAAATGTATAATTTATTATCTTGGTGTACAATAAAGTATATAAAGAAATAAATTAAATAAAGAGTGTCGTATGTCAGTCAAATATCATCCAAATCTCTTCAGTCGTTAAAACGTGATAATATGAAGAGGTAACAGACAGAGTTAGGTACCTCTGCATTTATTTGTAATATTAGTATAGAAGTATTAATTGACATAAGCATTAAACAGCCTTGATTTAGTTTACAAAGACACTAGCCTTCTATTTGTGAAAGGGAGTTGACTGGAATTCACGATTGTATAATTATAAAAGAGCTAACAATAACAATTTTTTTTTAAATTTTGAAACTGGCACAACAAGCAAGACAGCTTGTCAATCAATAAATGTATTTCAGAGAAAGAAATCGACTTCAAAGAAAAACGGGTTTATTACAATGAATTACGATAGCCAATTAGGAAAGCAGGATAAGCGTTCAAATAAACCTGGTGATGGGTTATGACCATGATTTGATCTGTGATTGACCTACCTTACGTTTAGAAAATACTTGTAGGAAGGTTTTCATCTTTAATGTGGGTATAAATTATTAAAAAAAATATTATGACTGTTTATTTTGAAACTAAGAGGCAATGGCATCCCCTCTTCGCTCTATACACTTTTTTGATCATATTGTATTTTGTAAGCTAAAAATATTTATTTTATTTCTATTTAAACACCTATTTTAAATTAGTACAAAAAATGGGGCTCTATCCGTACCCGTTACTAATCATTTTGTGTAGTTAAAAGTAAAAAGAAAGAATGAAATCCCAAAATTGTCCACGAAAATTTGTCATAATTGGTAAATTCATTATTGAATCAAACATTGATATCAATTGCTACTAGAAAACGCTACGCGCAGTATTTTTCATTTTTATCGCCATTAATTGATTCATAATCAATAGCCTGTACAATAATTCCATAAATTAATTGAAATTTTGGGATACAAACAAACGCTCATAACTTTGCTGTTTATGAATATTATTTATTGAGGCTTTACTCAAATAATAACAAGACCTTTTCTAATAAGCCCCTTATGTATTTATTCTAATTAAAAACAAGTGGTGTCATCATCATCTTCCTGCCCTTGTCCCGTGTTATTTGGGGTCGGCGCAACAATTAAAAACAAGTGGTGTATAGATATAATATACGGAGTCATTTTTGACCAAAGTGCAATACAAACTGACAGGTGCAATGTAAAAAATTAATCTATAATTTTGCGTTTTTCAGATAATTTGTAATAAAAAGTGAATATTATGTAGTTATTTATTTTTTTCAAAATGTCATTGAAAAAGAAACTATTATTTCTGTATTTTTGATACTTGAAAGACGATTTGCCATGTCTTAGAAAATTATTTTTTTGGTAAGTTACTTCAACTGTCAGAAAATCGCAAAATTGCAGATAACTTTGCACTCGTCGAAATATTGCAACGTATTCTAACATTGAGTAAATTACGATATTTGTAATGCAGAAACTACTTAACCACTAAAATATAAACTATCCTGCCGTACTTGCTCTTTGAATCACGAAAAGATCTTTCAAAGTTCAAACGGACTTCAAAAGAGCATGATAATACATCATATACCAACAAAGATATTCCATTTGAAGAAAACGAACAAAGTCAGGAAGTAGTTGCATAAGAACTTAAAAGCCTCGACGAAGTCAGAACTAAGAATAACGATGATATTTTACCACGTTAAAATATGATTAAAAAGAATTCAAGCGAACGGTTCTTCTAGTTGAATTATGTAGCGTCATTTTATAGTACTAGTATAGTAAGAGATATTAATATTATATTGTAATAGTAAATTTAATTTCTGTGGATATTTAATGATAAGTTACGGAAAGAGAGATTTAATTTTAGAGTTGGAATTCCGTTCAAAATGAAAATTTAAAAGTATGTTTTCTTTTTTGTTGAATTAGGTTAGGCTCACGATTAAATTAGGTTAGGCTCGCGATTGAATACTACTTCACCTGATGATAAGCGATGATGTGGCCGACAATGGAGCACACTTGCCTAGAAGTAACCTATTCACTCTTGACTTAAAAACTCATAGGTTGTAGCTATCAGGAAACATAGACTCTGATTTTTTAGACTTCCGGATCATAAATGGGATACATAATATATACTTTTTTAAACCTGTAATACATTTCCATGAGACAACTTTTGAATTTTACGCTAGCGAAGCCACTATCAAAAGCTAATGATATAAGCATAACATTATATTGAAATGATGAAGTAATACTGCCACCACGTGATTGATTAATTGTACAGTAACAAACGCTATCCACTCTGTTATAATTTCATTAGAAACATTTCACTAAAACTGTACTCTACTTAGAAACACATTACCAGCTGTAGATGCACATACATATAACAAAAATACAATATTAATTAAAATCGCAACCCCTGCTATCCAGCAACCGTATAATTCACAGGAACCCTACATAATATACGCATAAATCAAGGAACGCTATAATTTCTAATCACATTGAATATTTGAAAGGCTGTCGATATTTAATATCCATACAGAGTTCTCTGTGAATCCACTCTTCCTAGAAGCAGTGCTCCAATTAACGCCATGATTGTTACAATAACCAGCTTTCGAAAGAATATGAATTTCTGAAACAATTGCCAAGTTAAAAAATAATTGGTCTGTTTCACAGTCTCTTAAATAAATGACAGAAAGTCCTTATTGAAATTCTGTAAATTTAATAGAATTTGAGCGAATACCTGTCACGTAAGTTTGCCGAAATTATTTTCAGACGATAAATAATTATAATTACCAGTCTTAAAGTTATTTATTTATTTATTGGCACACCAACAGCTTTGCATACAGGGTTTTTTGTGAAAAAATAATGTTAAGATTTAGCGTCTGGTATGGACGCATATTATAGGTACGCACAACTTACACCATATTAAGTATGACATTAATTGTTATGTTATCGTAGTAATTAATCAATTCTTCATACAGAGGAAGTTATATCTCATCTTCAAATATATACATTATAACTAAATGATTTTACTAGGTACAAATTTTTATCAATGACATTACAAACACAACCTTAAAAAAAGGGGAAAAAGTTATAATAGTCGTTTAGGGTTGGGTTTTAAATGTAATCGAGAAAAGATTTCTGGAATCGATATAGGAAGAGAAATTTATCCACATTAATGTAAGAAAATTACTGTTTAATATGATGATGAATTAAAAAAAAACAAAACAAATAATGTAAAACTTACTAACCCAATTTTAAAACACACACGATTATCCCAGAAGATGGAGGCAGGACCTAGAACCGTCAAATTAACATTGCATTAAAGTTTGTTTTACAAATCTTGAAGAAATTATGCAGTCTTCTGAAATATTCATAAAATGACTTTGTAACACAACTTGGAACAGGAAGGTTACCTCAATTATGCGTAGATTATATAACAAATTAGATGGGCTTTGTTTTATAAAAGTTTGGTTGAGAAATTTGGGCTAATCTTTGTTTAAAATGCGATGGACTAAGTCCCAAAGAAAATCCGTAAGAAGATAATCAGGTATATTCTAATCCTTCAGCCAAGTATGGTGTTTATAGCCCATTACAATGTGTATAGTGATATTAAGATCGATGACAAAATCCAGCCTATAAAAAAACATCTAGTATCATTTTTAAATTTGTTTCGGCGTTTTTTGTACACCAATCTGATCTATATTTTGTTTAACGTGAAAAATATTTATTCAAACCAATTCACATAAATATTACAAAATAAATTTCTGTTTTTTAAATTTTGGGTAATTTATATCAAACAGTTGACATACCAGCACTAACAACTGATATGTATGATTACCATCAATATTCGTAGCATGTTGATTTCCATAAAACTCACTTGAACCCTAAATAATTTTCAAGTCCAATATTGTCAGATCAATCTTCCCATAAATAAAGAGCTCTCGTTCGACCTGAGACCTGAAAGGTTCAGATTTTTGCTGAATGATTTATTTAGGGTCAGTGCTACTACCCATCCCGTTTATTTGATTAAAGATCAACTGTGTGAAGAAAAGGTAAGGTTGAATGTCCTTTATACTGCTTGGATATTTTATCTGGAGGCAGAAGTCTCTCCAGGACGAGTAAGCAATAAGCGAGGGCTTATATGTATTCGTTTTATAGCAGTACGTCGTACTCGCATAATAATGTGAATCTAGTTGATTGCACAGGCGTAACTCGTGGCCTGACATTAGAAGCCCTTTCCATGAGGGTTGAAAAAAAACATGTTTATGGTATATGAGTGATTCTAGAGTAACAAGTACTAGAAGGGATATAGAAAGTGAAGTGTAAAGAAATTAAGTTATTTGTTTAAAAAGGTAGAAAAATGTTAGTAAGAAAACAACAAATTAGGGTTTTTGTCTTCTTTCTAAACGTTGAACAAAAATTTAAAACATCTCACTAAGTCCCACACTTATGTTTGCAAAAGAATAAATAATATTTTAAAATTATTATAAGCTAGCTGACATGGCAAACTTTGTTTTTTTTTTTTTTTTTATTCGCTATAAACCAGTGCTTGACTGCGATCCCACCTGATGGTAAGCAGTGATGCAATCATGTACCTTCTAACAGTCAACGAATGTAGTATATCGTTCAAAATAGTCATCCGATTGCGATGGAACAAAGCCTAAGTAAGTTACATACAATTCTAAAGTATAATATAAAAGTTATCTACGTCGATTTCGTAAATTTTATGTGATGCGCGCACCACTAAAAACTTCTACAGATTTATTATATGTATAGATAGACAAGCTTCTGCCAGTTGCTTTGTCTGTGTAGGTATGTCCATACAAACTTTATAACCCCGTTTCACCCCGTTAGGGGCTGCATTTTAGAAAATCCTTTCTTAGTGCTCGCTAACATCGTAAAACGAAGCTTTGTGCAAAATTTCAAGTTCCTAGGCTCTCTAGTTTTGGTTGTGCGTTGATATCTCAGTCAGTCAGCTTTTCCTTTTATACTTTGTATGACTGTATAGATAATGGAACAAAATTTATTTCAATATTGCAGACACGTTTATAAATGAAGGTACCAATTTAATCCAATGAGTCTCACAGACAGAATGCAAGGCATATCACGATTTCCGCACAACAGCAAACACAGCGTGTCCTACAGATGTTTACTTCAAGTCTCGATGTTTGTGCACATGATTTGTGTATGTATTCTATTCACGACAGAACGCTAGTGTTGGACCCTGGATGTGTGTTGTTTATTTATTTACCTAAGTCATAAATGTTGCTGGTGTTTATGAGTTTCTGTGCGTAGAGGTGCGAATAACATTTTTAATACCAGCGCCATCAAGTTTATAGGTAGAATCTTTCTTAAGTATGTTGTTTTTGTCAGTTGTGGAAATAGTGATTTTTTTAAGAGCAATGAAAAGGTCTTTAATGCTAAAATAGATTATATTCTTATAAAGCAACTTTTATTATTCACCTACGTCATATTTTTTAAAAACTTGTAGAATTTTTATTTTTAGAATTTTTCCTTGATACAAAACAACGTTACGTACTCACAGGGATTGATAAATCGTTTTATGTGAATAATCTTCTTTGTAAATAAACAGAACAGATAAACCATTAAAACTGAATTAATCGGAATCCCTTTAGCCACAAAACCCAATTCTTTAAACCAATCAATCTTACGAACTAGCAAGTTTTCGGAAACTTGTAGTCGTTACTGGGCAAGTTCCAGAATTTGTGGTGTTAGTTTTGGTCGAAACGAAAATGTATAAATGTAAACGAATGATAAAAATTACTTCTTTTTTTACACTTGCTTTTCGTGGGATAGGCAGTATAGCGTGCTAATGTTCATTTCATTGTTTTATGTCATTCATTTGTAAAAACAGCTAGTTCTCTTTCCAAGCTGCAAATGAATATGATAATGAATTTCATTGGTGAGGTTGGATGTCGAATACTCCATTGTCTGAATACTCTCAACGGTTTTCTTGCTTGAATATTTTATCAGGCCGATTGGCATCCTGACAATTGAATCTCAAATAGTAAAAAAAGTAAAAAAAAAAACAGCTTTCATTTCAAAAACTGCATATCCACTGAAAAGTAGTAGGTGAAAAGCATTAATTTTATAAAGAGCCTTTTTATTCCACTAACATTATAACATTAAAATTCATACTCTTACCACTTCTCTGGCTACCGACTCCATGTTTTTCTTTTACCACAGGATTAGCATGGGAATCCACGTAACATCTTTCGAGTACATCTTTGGCGCACACCCAAGGTTTAGCGTGTAAGCATCCAATATGGAAATCGTATTCAAATTCCTAGACTTGATCAAATTACTCCACTTTGTTACAGGAAACTTGAAACGTGGCAGAACCCGCAACGGATATTTCGACCTCACCGTCTTGTGAAAGATTATCTCGAGAATCGCTTCTCGATAATCAGAAGCGCTTGATTCGATTGTTGAATGTGATCGAATCGATTAGATCAAGCATGAAACTGTTACACAAAGACAAATAAGTGAAAAATATGTGAGTGTTGTGAATAATATGGATGAAAATAAATTAAATGTGGATAATAATAAATAAAATGAACAGTGCGTCGAACTGGCTGGCATAATCAACATTGATCAAAATGACAACGCTACATTCATTGTTCGTTTGCATGGCACTGCAATTCATTGGTAAGTGAATATTTTAATAACTTTCGAATAATTCCAAAATCTTATAGAATTTTACCTGACAACGTTCCAAACCAAATAATAGCAAAATATTTTGATACACATGAAAGCATTTTATTATTGACGGGTTTAATTGGTTTTACTCTTCTCTGTTATTGCTTTTTAATTTTGAAATTTGCATTTTTTTATTGACAGGTGGTATTTTTAATAAATCGTTTTATTTTATAAGCTCTTAACATTATTTAAAAAATGTCATTCCATTCGAGAAATCTCTGCAATTTTCTACACTGTACTATATATTTGACTTTTTTTAGAAGTATTCATATTATAGCAGCAGAATTTTTAGATACTTCTTAAGCTACCAGATGTTACATAAACACTATATCGTTATTAAGTGGTTAAAGACCTCTATTCTAGCTTCTACTTAATGTATAAGTCTCAGATGTTATTACTGCGTACTGCGCAGTTGCCAAGATAATTATCGTATAATAATTTTGTCGGTGTCACTAGATGAAATACTCGTAACATCAAAACATTAAAAGAAGAGATGGCAACGATTTTTTGTTTTTAGAAGCAAACATTGAACATTGAACTCAAAATTACACCAAAGCCATTAAGAAAACACAACAAAAAGCAAATAACGCACAAAATAAATGCTAAAATGATCCTTCACGAAACACAAATCCTTACATTTTAAATCTGAACGGGAAACGTGTTCAAGTGTCCGACGAAGATTCCATTACCTCAATGTGTTTTGAAGATTTCCCAACATCTGCGCAAAAGAATATTTCTACAATATCTTGCTATATTGTTAACATTCACCACAAGATTTCGGTGTGTCATTATTGTTCAAGAATTCGTTTGTTCGCCCTTGTTTGCTTATTTCCCGTTAACATTCTTTTTTTTATGAACAACTCCCTCGGGCCTGCCTTAAATTAAGATCCTATCTACCGAAGTATTTATATTTTCTTTATTCTCTCTTCTTCGGGATTCGGTTGATTTAGATTAATAAGGCCATAATTAGTTTTCTTTGGCTTTGAGTTTTTTGTTAAGTGGTGCTAGATCTAATTATTTGATAGTTTCTGAATCACGGGTGCTTTGGTTTGATAAATTGCTGTTCCTAATAGGATAATAACAAGGCCTTGTGGATCGTTACTAAATAATATACGTCCGTGAATACAGCGGTCAAAATACTTTGACCTCTTAAGGAATCTAAAAGCGAATGGGCAATTTCTTATTTTATGATTATTTAATTATTATTTTCATTAGTGCCAAAGCCATCAAAATGCGCGTCTACAACGTGCATTTACGCCATCCTACGAAAAAAATACGCGTCACTGCTAAGTCGTGTTTGCGGCTGTAGCAATGGTATCCTTAGCGCTGTGGCGGGACGAATAGAATGCCCAATATTATGGCATTGTATTCAATTACATGTCTAGCGGAATGCTTAATTCAACTTTTTTTTCGTTTATTATTTAATTAAATTGTCCGGGTTACATTTAATTTTAGAAGAAACTAACTTCATAACATTTTTAAAGCTATGTTAATGATTTTTTTTGGAATAAATATTTATTTTATTTAAATTAATATAATAATCTTTTAATAATGTTTAAATTTATTATATAATTTTTACCTAATTTAAATTTAGATTTTTTATGCGTAATTTAACTATTTTTCATCATGGGTTTTTTATGTAATGTAGATTTGTATTTATATCTGTACATTTTGTTATTAACATAATTTTAAGTACCTACTTTCTAATACAGAATATGGATCTTTTACCTGAAGCAAAATAAATAATAATAATTTTATAGTTACCCTGCTCAGGTTGAGCAGTGATGGCCCAGTAGTTACGGTTTCAATTTGCACGTAACGATAATAGGCCATGAGTTAAAATCCAGGCAGGCGCTTTTCATTGTATATTTAAATATATCATCACTGTTTTCAAAATACTGAAGGAAAACATCGTCAGGAATCCGGATGGAAATATTCTAGACCCTAAAAATCGAAGACATGTAACATCTGCCAACACGCGCTCTGAGCCCGCGTGGTGGATTACAGCCTAATCCTTCTCTTAGAGAGGAGGAAAGCCTGAGTTTTAACATTATAAGGCATATTATGCCTATGCTAATTAGTTAGAGTAAGCAAAAACGTGTTTTCATAAAAATAAGAAGATCAAAATTTTTAGAAGATATAATTAATTTTGCATTGAATGGAAACATAATGTAAAAATTTAAGTAAAAGCAGTTTTTGAAATAAATATTGGAATACGGTTTGATAGACAAAAAATGTGTGTATCTTTAGTCAGTTTAAAATTCTTGAGAGTGCTCGCAGAAATAATAAAAATATTAAATGAGCGTAATATTTAGTTGTAAATATTGCTATGAATATCCCACTACAGTCCATTTCTTAAGAAAGACATCCTGGTCATCCCACATCTCCATCATGACCTGCCACAGCCCCGTGTCGTTATGTCTGGGCCAAAATCCTGCGATATACGGGCCCACAGCTTGTTAGACTTAGACATGCGGCAGGCACGTCCTGCCCAGTCCCATTTAAGTTGCGCAGCTTTTTAAGCCACATCAACGACTTGCGTTTGTGCAATGTAGTGTACCTGAGACTTAGACTTGCGGCAGACACGTCCTGCCCAGTCCCATTTAAGTTGCGCAGCTTTTTAAGCCACATCAACGACTTGCGTTTGTGCAGTGTAGTGTACCTGAGACTTATACTTGCGGCAGACACGTCCTGCCCAGTCCCATTTAAGCTGCGCAGCTTTTTAAGCCACATCAACGACTTGCGTTTGTGCAATGTAGTGTACCTGAGACTTAGACTTGCGGCAGACACGTCCTGCCCAGTCCCATTTAAGTTGCGCAGCTTTTTAAGCCACATCAACGACTTGCGTTTGTGCAGTGTAGTGTACCTGAGACTTATACTTGCGGCAGACACGTCCTGCCCAGTCCCATTTAAGCTGCGCAGCTTTTTAAGCCACATCAACGACTTGCGTTTGTGCAATGTAGTGTACCTGAGACTTAGACTTGCGGCAGACACGTCCTGCCCAGTCCCATTTAAGCTGCGCAGCTTTTTAAGCCACATCAACGACTTGCGTTTGTGCAGTGTAGTGTACCTGAGACTAATACTTGCGGCAGACACGTCCTGCCCAGTCCCATTTAAGTTGCGCAGCTTTTTAAGCCACATCAACGACTTGCGTTTGTGCAATGTAGTGTACCTGAGACTTAGACTTGCGGCAGACACGTCCTGCCCAGTCCCATTTAAGTTGCGCAGCTTTTTAAGCCACATCAACGACTTGCGTTTGTGCAGTGTAGTGTGCCTGAGACTTATACTTACGGCAGACACGTCCTGCCCAGTCCCATTTAAGTTGCGCAGCGTTTTAAGCCACATCAACGACTTGCGTTTGTGCAGTGTAGTGTGCCTGAGACTTATACTTACGGCAGACACGTCCTGCCCAGTCCCATTTAAGTTGCGCAGCTTTTTAAGCCACATCAACGACTTGCGTTTGTGCAATGTAGTGTACCTGAGACTTAGACTTGCGGCAGACACGTCCTGCCTAGTCCCATTTAAGTTGCGCAGCTTTTTAAGCCACATCAACGACTTGCGTTTGTGCAATGTAGTGTACCTGAGACTTAGACTTGCGGCAGACACGTCCTGCCCAGTCCCATTTAAGTTGCGCAGCTTTTTAAGCCACATCAATGACTTGCGTTTGTGCAGTGTAGTGTACCTGAGACTTAGACTTGCCGCAGACACGTCCTGCCTAGTCCCATCTAAGTTGCGCAGCGTTTTAAGCCACATCAATGACTTGCGTTTGTGCAGTGTAGTGTATCTGAGACTTAGATTTGCCGCAGACACGTCCTGCCTAGTCCCATCTAAGTTGCGCAGCTTTTTAAGCCACATCAACGACTTGCGTTTGTGCATTGTAGTGTACCTGACTGTTTATTCATTCAAATTGCGAGCAATATAGTTCAAAAATGAATTTCATCTTCTTTGTTTTCGTCGTATCGATGAATCTAAAATTAATCGTGTTTTTGAACAAAATTTTATGACTTAGACAGCTATATCGTTTGCTTTGTAAAGGTCTTTGAAAGTTCAGATTTTGCTGCACAGTGAGCACGACACGAGGTGAGGCATTATTTGGGACGTAGTTCAACAAGCCACTGCGGTGGTTTTTTGGACCTACATCTGATAGACTCCCTTTTTGCATAAAAGTTTAAAACTGCAGCCCAAATAATTTGAGTGCCCAAATAGTTGGGTTGGTTTTTTTTACGCATATTCTATTTCAACTTTTTATTTATTAACAGCTTGTAAGGGTTAATACCGGATGAAACCCACAAAACCAATGCAAATCAATCAAAATAAAATAAAGCTAATCAATTACTTAAACTGAGTGATTGATTCGGAGTACATTGGTTTAACCAGATACATGAACGGGTACTTAATGTTTTTTCAACAATCATCAATCATTAATTTTGTTGAAACCAAGATTACTATTACAGAGATATCCATAAACATAGAACAAATATTTTTCAATACACTTACTAGAAAACCTACCTACTAAACCAGGTTTAAGCACGCAATTTACTTTTTTTCGCACTAGTGCAGAAAAGTGTACGAGCTCGCTTCCATTATAATTAATTACATTTATATCTTATCAGGTTGGACTCTAATCGACCCCCACGTTTATTTATATTTTCGTAAGCGTAAAAGGTCATTTGATACACGTGAAAAGGACATTGCTAATCTTTGTGTGGAAGTTGGACCAAGTGCTGCCCAGAATGAACACATAGTGCATTTTGTTCCTCAGGCCAATACTAATTAGTAAACCGAAGCGCCCAAAAATCTGTTTCAGGAGACAAAAGAAAAAAAGTGTTTTGCTGTGAATTATTTATTTTCGGAAAGTTTTCAGTGTAATTGATTACTGACTAAATATGAATTTTACTTTTTGTGTATCAATAATATAAATCATTATTATCAACAAGTACATTCATGTACATTTCATAATCATACATTATTCGTGACACAATTAATCGATACAATAGGTAAAGTACAATGAATCAGTGATACCTGTAACTAGTAACCAGTATTACAAGTGACGGCGATTGTCACAAAATTAATGTAATAATAAAAAATTATATTTAGAGTTTACATAGGCACTTAAAAAACAGCAACATCACGGTTCCAATTGATCGTTTGCAAAAACACCGCTACTCATGGCGTTTTTTCCTTTAAACAAAAAATATTGATTTTACAATATTACTTACAATATTTGGTTTTGAAACCAGGCAAGGGCTAATGTGAATTTTTCAATTTACGTCTACTTTTCTAAGTTTATCTAGGATATTACTAACACGCCGTGTCTCGGAGAGCATGCAAGGCCGTGGTTCCCGATTGTCATTTGTAGATCTCTTCATCGACAGTCATCATTGGTCATTATAGATAGTCAGTCGCCAGGAAGTCTAACCATCAGTCCATAGTGCAGTAGTAATAGTAGTTATAGTATCCTGTTGCCCAGTTACTAGGTTATGGAGGTCTGATAGGTAGTCGCAGTCGCAGGTCGAAAATCATCCAATTACTTTTCTTGCTCTAGGGAGGAGTGGGAGGGCGTGTCAAACTTTTACTGCCTAAAACCCACTCCTATGTTCCTTCTTTGCTTTCGTTCCAGGGTCCCGAAGTCTCTTTCGCATAACCCTTAGCCCCAGTATTCTTGTAAATAAGCAGTCATTGCCAAACAAGCATGTCTTCAATGTAGCCTTTAACCTTTAATACACTTTTTTCTTGAAGTGGGTTTTAAAGTTTCCCTTGCTAAGTTATTATTATTATTATAGATGCCCAGACCAGACACAACACTCGTCTGGTCGGAGGATCCTCGCTTTTCAACATAAGTACGTGGGATTTTACACTCAGTTCCGCATACCTCTAAAGTATAATACCTATAGAGGTACACCTCCGGCAAACCCTTCGGGAAATACAGGCCCATGTTATTACGGCTACGTATTGAGTTGGTTTCAGGAAAGCCAATTTATTGGTTTCTAGATCTCGTCGTGATATTCATCCAGGTCTTGCGTCTCTCACCGTATGACACCCTTTCTATTTTAAGTAAATTGACTGAAATAACAGCTATAAACTTAAAAAAGAAAATCGTATACGAATAGTTAGAAAGAGTTACCATGGCCCGGGAACGCAAAGGGTAACTGAAGTAACAAAGATGGGTTTTAGTCTATAAAAGTTTTACACTCCTTCTTGCTCCACACAGAGCGGGACAAATTATTCGACAATACCCCATCATTACACATCATCACTGCAGCCGAAGGAAGTCCACTGTCGGACATAGGCCTCCCCTAAGTGTCGCCACAACATACGGTCCTGTGCGTCACCAGGTCATCGTTTTCCGGTGCGCGTTCGCCACTCTAGAACCTTAAGAAGAACACTACATAAAAATAAATTGTGAGACAAAATGGACCACCGTTCTGGACTATACTCAACAAACTGGTAGTCGTGCACTATCTCGATACTTTTCAGAAATGATTTATTGACTTACTGAAATGACTTTGTACGTTATACACTTCTAGTTTTTATTGAACCTTGGACTGATTTATTAGTGTAGTGAGCTAATATTAGGAATAGAATTTTTGCACAATATTTATGGTTCGATGATTGACCGTATTGAAAGTTGAAATTATAACACTGTGATACATCACGCTTTTTTTCTTACAGGATTAAGTCATGTTGTACTAATAGTACCTAAATCAAAAAGGAAAGGCCTTTTTATTCCACTAACCTATTTTTATTTTTAATAATTATACACAATAATCTCTTCCATGTCGGTATCACTCTTGACAGAGTGGTCGTGGTCATCACTTCAGGTGTTGGTGGCAAGCTTCACAACACGCCGCCAGATAGGAATCGGATGGCCGCCTTCCTCGTGCATTCGTGCAATGATGATGAGCCATATACTGCCGCTTTAATCTGGTCAGTCCACCTCATAGGCAATTTTCCTTGTGGCCTAGTACCTTTCCCTGGACCACAAGTCGCTCAATAGTCTCTTCCCCTCGGCGGCATACGTGACCAAGAAATGTGAGAATACGAGACTGTAACACAGATGATAAACGCTGCTTGATGCCGAGTTCTTGAAGTATAGACTCATTGGTACGGAATTTAGTCCACGATACAATAATACATATTTACAATTTTTGAGTTATAAATTTAAACTCTTCACTGAGAAATTCTAGATAAAAAAAACCATTTAATTAGTTTTCTGAACGAGTAATCAAATCCAGGACATCATTATTAAGTAGTTGTAATCTTCATCAAACCAATGACGTAGAAAATACAAGTATAAAGTAATATAATTTCATAATATAATATAATTTCATAATAATCATTTATTTTTCTAATTAATTAGATTTTAAAATATTTCTCAAATAAAAAAATTAAAGGTGCAGGGTATAAGTTTCCACATTCCACAACTATCACACAACGCCGTGTAGTCCCAAGCTAAGAAGACCTCGTGTTATGGGTACTAGACAACTGATAAACATACTTATATATTTCTAAATCTAAATACATACATATATAGATAAATTACACCCAGACACAGAATAAATGATCGTGCTCATCACACAAACATTTGTCCTGAGTGGGAATCGAACCCACGACCTCCAGCATAGCAGTCAGGGCCACTAACCACTAGACCAACATGCCAGTCAAGTTAAGGCTCTAGAAATATGAACCTCTTTACAATGTGAGTTGTATCGAAGAGCCTTCTATCTTCTATATCAGGTCCTTGGTGGTTATCGAGGCTTTTGGCCATCAGGTCGTTGACGGTAATCATGAGCAATCGGTACAATGTCAGACAAGTCCACATTCCACTTCTCGACAACCTCGTGTTTGAAGTGGAGATATTTATAAGTATTCTAAAGAAATATTAACGTAATAAAATTATTAGCTCTTAAAATACCTGAATCACAGGTTTATCCTAGTTTAGGTTAGATCATATTTATTATTATACCATTTCTGTTCTAGTCTACTTTTGTATGAACAAGTTTGATTACTTACGTTCTTGGATAAATTTCCTATAAATTGAACGCATTATATTTTATAGTCTCTACCCTCAAATTTTTTTTTTATTGTTTTTATTTGTAAAAAGTCATATTCCCGCCATCATTTTGTTTATGGCGCCCCTGCAGTTTGACAGTTCTTGACAGTTCTTGTTCGTGAAAAGGTTAAGGTCGCACTTATTGTTGACTTGCCCGTAATTCTTTTTAATAATTAATGAAAATCATAAAGATTAGTGTCTCTTATCACTTACTTTCCTAGGTTCTAAACGAAATATAACATTTCACTTGGTTAAAAATTAGAATCACTAATACATGAGTCTTATTCGGTATTAAAATGAGTAAAGTTCTGTATTAAGCTGATAAACCTACCTTAAACAATGATATCTTTCACAAAGAAGGGAGCATAAAAGTGCAAATTCTTCAACTCAGCAAAGCTGCTACAGCAAATATCGGATAACAGATACTGCACTGCATAAGTAGCTGCAGATTACCTACTCATCCATATAAACTGAATCGTGTTTAAAATTGTTCAATATTTCCGTGGAGGAGCATCCATGTTTATAATACAAAACATATTCCAGGCTCTAGATTTGCACTCGGTTAATTGTACTTGAAATCAGTATTTTTATATAACTAGCAAAATGTAGGTAGGAAATTTTTATATTGACCGTTGGTCAAGATGGTTTGAGCTTTGATCAGCCACTGGGTGGGTTTACGAGTATGTGGGTCGTGCAATAAATAAGAATGTCTAGGAATTGAATCACTTTACTTCTCAATGCAATTCGATGTAGTGCACTATTACTTAAACAACAAAACTTAGGACAGTTCCAGTACGTCTTCACGCTGCGACGGCCTGGTTGAGAGTGTCCGCCATGCTGGCAGAATCTCCGCGACCTCGTTGCAAAACGGAAACGCCTGACTCTGTCAAAGCCGCCAACTCTGATTCTTCTAGTTGCCACTAGATATCATGCCTTGTTTTGTTGTCAACTAATCAATTGCCGGATACGCTAGATATATATTTTTCTTTAGTTGTCTACTTTGGGTCCCACGGTTAGGAAAAAGCCTCCTCCTTTTATATTTTCCTATTTTATGTAGGGAAATTCTCATGGAAACTCTCCATCTGGAGACAAAAGAGTATTATGGTGCCTTTGCACGTGGGCCCAGGCTCGGCCAATCGCCATTATGTAAACGGGGTTTCCCCGTTAGGAGGCTAGGCCCACGTGTAACCAGGGAATAATATTGCTCTCCAAATTAAAACCCCACTATTTCTACCGATACCATGAGCCAAAGGTCCAGCTAAGCGCTTAGCTGGATGGGCTAAATATTTGAGTGGGCCACTCGGAGCACCAATCGTCATAAACATGTCATAAATGTAGTATCACATTTATGATATGTTTATGACGATCGGTGCTCCACGTTAGGCATTCAGCACTCTGAGTGCGAGTTGTTTTTACCTTAAAGCAATCTAAACGTTTACCGCGTTTGGCTCTCTGATTGGTTAAGAGCTTGAAGAGGGCCAATAGGAGCACTGAATGTCTTAAACGTGTCGATCGGGTGAACGTAAAATAAACTCTCACTATGCACTTTGCAAAGCAGTGGTGGCCGAGTGGTAACGGCCCCGACTTTCGACTTGTAGATCGCGGGTTCAAACCCAGCCAGGCGCATTACTTTGTGTTATTTATTTCATCACCACTGCTCTCAAAATGGTGAAGGAAAACATCGTGAGGAAACAGGCATGTCCTAGAACCAGAAATTCGAAGATATGTGAGGTTCACTAACCCGCACTGGGCCCGCGTAGTAGATTACGGCACATCTCTCCACCTCTCCTAGAAAGGAGGCCTGAGTCCCAGCCGTGGAATCATTAAAAAAAGGCTGATTATGCTACAAGCTCTTTGATCGTATTGTTTGATTTCGATCTGTTTCTTTATAATTTTGTAGTTATTTAGTATCTTTGTAAAAGAGAAAATCATTCAGTCCTTGTGGTACTTATTTATTTCTAAAAGAATCCAATTACAAATGGTCTGATAGTCATTGCTTCGACAGGTGTGTACCAAAGGACTAATCACGCGAAACCCAATTCGTTCCTATCCAGTTTGTTTTCGTCTAATCTGAGACCGAAAACAATACTCCCTACTCCTTCATTTCTTATTAACTAGAAAGAATTTCGTTTATTTCATCAAACAACATCGATGTATCTCCATAATGAGGACTGGCAGACCGAATCAATTCTTGTTTATATATTTGAGGATCACCAAAGGAAGATATAATAGATTGTTCAATTACTTTATGTTTATATAAAGTATACTTTATGTTTATACATGGCTAAATGGATTGGAATGCGCATACGTTGTACCATTTTTAATGTTTATTCTCGGGATAATCTCGAGAAAAAAGTCCCATGTGATATTCCAGACACACATATACAGTTTGTGACGCTGTGTGTGTGTGTGAGTGACACACACCATCACGAGCCTTTATAATGTGTGATGATTAAAATTCCTAATAAATAATAATAATATTCCACAACTTTCACACAACGCCGTCTAGTCCCAAACTAAGCAGAGCTTGTGTTATGAGTACTAGACAACTGATAAACATACTTATATATTTCTAAATACATACATATTATAGATAAACTAGCTGCTGCCAGCGGCTTCACCCGCGTTAATGTAGTTGTCTCCGTACAAACTTTGGACCCCTATTTCATCCCCTAAGGGGGTGAATTTTGGTAAACCCTCTCTTAGTGCTCGCCTACGTCATAAAAAAAATTTCACGTTCCTAGTCGCAGTAGTTTCGGCTGTACATTGATATGTCAGTCAGTCAGTTTCTCCTTTTATAAATATAGATTACACCCAGACACAGAAGAAATGATTGTGCTCATCACACAAACATTTGTCCTGGGTGGAAATTGAACTCACGACCCCGGCCACTTACCACTAGACCAACAGGCCAGTTAATAAAAACTTAATACATACCAGTCAAATACAGTTCAAAAATACACTCACTTTTTTCCATAAAAAACCTCTTCTAAATCTCTAATACTCTCCAAAACATTTAACACCCCAGACAAAATAACGTAGATGCCTATAAACGTTTTTATTTGCGCAGTACCCTGAACATAGGGCCTAAATTATCTCCTTATAAATGTAACGAAATAAACGCTCCGTTTACGATTGTCACAATAAACAATTCCTATTCTTTTGTTGGACTTATTAGGTAGAAAGCTTGGGTAAACATAACTATGGATTACTATCTGTATATAGAGTGGGCCATTTTTATCGTCTTATGTAACAAGGATGAACCGGTTAATGTATTCAATACATATATAGCATAGTCGGCCTTTTAATGTTCCCACTGTTGGGACTCATTCTCCTCTCTAGGAGAGGGAATGGGCCGTAATCCAACACACGTCTTCGAATTTTTTGTTTTAGGACATGCCGGTTTCCTCACGATGTTTCCCTTCACCGTTTTGAAAGCAGTGGTGATGAAATAAATTACACAAAGTAATGCGCCTGGCTGCGTTTGAACCCGCAACATACAACTCGTAAGTCGGGGCCGTTACCACTCGGCCACCACTGCTCTCAATGTACTCAATGCCTACTATTTATTTGGTAAACTTGAAATATAAATAAAAACATTAGATCCGAAATTAATTTCTTTCATTAACAAAACAGGAAGGGCGAAGCGAGGGCAGAAATGGGGGCGAAAAAAGGGTTATGAAAGGATTGAATATATGGGTGAACAGAGGCAGGATACAAGGTTACCACCAAAACTTGTGTTCATTTACGGTTTTCATCATGCTATGTAGAATAGTCCGTGTCCTGACTGTCGGCTGGAATGTGCCCAAAAAACTGGCAGCATTACCACGCTGTGCGGCAAAACTTCAGCAGATTCAACAATGCGTTTAGAAAGATATTACGAAAATTTCTATCTCTTTCGTTCCAAGTCTAATAAAATGATATACTTCCTTAGATGGTAGACAATACAAATTTCTCAGACAAAACAAAATATAAAAGATACTTTGAACATAAACTTAATATTTTCAAGCATTTTATTTTTGCATACTTTAAGATAATAAAGCACTTAATCTTAGAGATCCCGACTCCGAGCTATAAATCTTGGCTTGGCTCAGAAAAGGTATAGTCGTAATCTACCTGTTAAATGTGATTATATATCTGTTCCTATGTGTGCGGTAGAAAAATTTGTACAATCATAAAAAGGAATAAAAATAAAAGTCTGGTATATTATAGAGTTTTCTGGCGTGATCGCATCAGCCCCCCTAGCCAAGTTACAACCGTTTCGTTTCGATTCTCTTTTCGTCGATTTCCTCGATTCGGCCACGCCTCGAAACCCTTTGTTCTGAGGTCATTTCAATGCTCAGTCACGTGGTCAGAACAAAGGAATAGGAAACGTGGCTGACTCGAGGAGATCAATGAAAAGAGAATTGAAAAGAAACGGTTGTAACTTGGCTAGGGGGGCAGGAATAAAGATATCCGCAGGAGAACCGAGGCCACCGATATAGCCCAAAAATCGCCAAACTTAAGTGGCAGCGGCTACATTGCTCGTAGAACAAGAAGGTCAATGGGGCCGAAAGGTTCTGGAGTAGCGACCGCACGAAATACGCAGCGTTGAAAGGCTTCCTAGATGGTGGACTGGTGAATTTGGACCAAGCTCGAGTCGAAAGGCGTGTTGTGTTCGTCACGCGCGCTTCGAAGAGATAACAGTAAAATTGAAAAAGGTCCAGTAGGAGTTACCATTGTCTTGGTCAACAACTGAAAGAATACAGAAGATTTTTAGTCAGTAAAAATCTGATACGCCCTCTCTCTCCACCCAGGGCGGGAAAAGTTATTTAAGCAATTTCCACCTCAAAAAAAAGATATAAAATGATGTTTCACTTTTTATTTTATCTTAGATTTATATCTACCTCGCCTTTTCCGCCATGTTAGGGTTGATTTCCAGTCTAGATACAGCTGAATATCAGTATTTTACATAATATAACTACTTATCTGACCTACACAGCCCTGTAATTGAGTAACATCGCTTACCATCAGGTGAGATAGTGACCAAACGCGAGCCTATCAATAATAATAATAAAAAACTCGATACTCCTTGGCAAGATTGGTATCTGATCTCCTGGCTTCTGACTATCCGTAACAACTGCCAAATATCTATACTGGTCAACGACTCAACGTGCTTTCTGAGGTATGGAGAATCCCGGAATGTAATATGAGCACCCATCCAAGGACTGACCTCGGCAAGCGTTGCTTAACCTTGGTGATCGACTTATGTGCCTATTATTACTTTAGCTACAAGCTCTTCAGCTATATAACAAATACGGGCAGAAAAGTATAAATAACGACTACTACCTACAAAAAAAGGCTTCCCGCTTCGCCCTAGACCGGTAGAAGTTGTTGAATGAAGCATTCCCTCGAAAAAATAATTGACAGTGCTTTTTCTAGCAATGGCCTTAGAGGCATTTACATGCTCTGTGGTTTGGTCCTTTCGTACCGAAACTAAAATATTTACTTTTAGTTTTATTTTGGCAGTATTTCTAAGAATTTAGGAAGAGACAGCTTAAGATTATTTAGTATTCTTCCTGCGTAGTTTTTTGTGGTACTTAAGCGAAAGAAATGTTATTTACGATAATTGTCAAGACGAGATTCCCTCTATTTTATAAACGAATTAACTTTTTCAGACTTTTCAGTATAGAGTCGATAAATCCACTAATTTGACGGTCCACTGACCTGATTATGTCATTGTTTTATTGCTATAATAAAATAAAACCCATTAATAACTGCTGGTTCTTAATCTCTAACTGACTTTCATCCGCAACTTGGGTTTTGGGACCTATCCTAAGAGAACAATCATTTATTTTAGAAGATAATATATGTATATGAATTTTGGCAACATTATAATAATATTCCACAACTATCACACAACGCCGTCTAGTCTCAAACTAAGCAGAGCTTGTGTTACGAGTACTAGACAACTGGTAAACATACTTATATATTTCTAAATATACTTACATATTATCTATATATATATAAAAATAAATAGCTGTTCGTTAGTCTCGCTAAAACTCGAGAACGGCTGGACCGATTTGGCTAATTTTGGTCTTGAAATATTCGTGATAGTCCAGGGAAGGTATAAACGGTAAGAAAAATGGAAAAAAAAACGAAAAAAAAAACCGAATACAACGCCATCTCTAATCAAAATGTCATTATAAAATGAATTATGCTGTTCTCATAATGCCAGAAGATGGCGTTATCCTAACTATGAGGCGGTACGAAGTTCGCTGGGTCAGCTAGTTATAGATAAATAATATACCCAGACACAGAACAAATGATCGTGCTCATCACACAAACATTTGTCCTGGGTGGGAATCGATCCCACGACCTCCAGCATAGCAGTCAGGGCCACTAATCACTCGACCAACAGGTCAGTCACGTATAATTTAAGCCGTACATTACCAACAAATGTAATTTTTTTTTTTTCATTGTGTGTCCGTGTAGTTTCTTGCCGGTTCTTCTCCATAGGAAACGACCAATTGCTACTGTGCACTAGCTTCTGACATTTTAAAGTGCCCATGTAGGCTTAAGTGGCAGTGGGCAGGGCACATTGCTCGTAGAACGGCTGGTCGACGGGGCCGAAAGGTTCTAGAGTGGCTACCGCGCATCGGAAGACGCAGCGTTGGAAGGCCTCCCACAAGGTAGACCGATGACCTGATGAGAGTCGCGGGAATGCGATGGATGCCAGACGCACAGAACCGCTCATTATGGCGACATTTGGGGGAGGGTTATTCCCGTCGGTGGACGTCCTTCGCCTGAAATGATGATGATGATGTAGGCTTAGGTGAAATGAAATACATATTTTGAAATTAAATTTACCCGACCCAGGAATTATACGTCCGTAAAATACCTTTATGATATCACTGTTTAATTGTTGCAATAAAAACAACCATTAACAACTCCGTGGAATCAGGGACAAATTTAATTTTCATTTTGTCTTAAATTAACAGAGATACACGTGCTTACTTTTGACTCGTGTAACGGTTTCTAGGTAGTAGCAAAAAAAAAAGAATAAAATAAATTTAATCCAAAGTGTAACCTAATAAAAATACAGTATAACCCAACAAATTACCATTTCTCTTTTTGTTTAAGGTTCTTCTAAAAGCCCTTTGTTAACAATCATGTGAACAGTGGTTAGAATTCTTTTCTTTTTGTTCAATTTTTTTTCGAATCTGAAACTTAATTAACTGGATACATTAGTTGTTAACATTGTTGTTGTTGTTGTCCTCCCAAGTCCCAACAGTGGGAACATTGTAAGGCTAACTATGCTGTGCTATTAGTTGTTAAGAAGTTTCGTATTTTTTTTTACCATTGTGTCTAGATTTTCTTTCTTATTGTCTCTGTGCCTTTTATTTTTATTAAGTAGTACTTGTTCTACAGTTCACTATCACTAAAATTAAATATTAACTCCAATGGTTTTGTTCTTTTTATTCTTGTGTCATATTTGTGTGAAAGAAAGGTTGGGAATCATCTAATCTCCACCCTTGGGCGGAGCGAGAGGGCATGTCAGACTTTTACTGACTAAAACCCACTCCTAGTTTCTTCGTTGCCTTTCATTCCAGGGCCAAGTTTTAATTTCAGATGCAAACCCATGGCTCCAGTAGGCTTCGGCCCTGCTGGGCCCCTACGGTTTGCTGACATCTCCTTGAGGCGCGCGTAGAACACTAAGCGCCGGTATGACGGCGAGCTAGTCATTGCTCGCCGTCCACAAGCCCTTGCCTACGGTGGCCGGAAATCAGGATTGGGATCCCGGCGGCAGAGGCGGGAGGGCCGTTGTCTTGCGAGTGCGGCTGACTCCTTTGCTAGCATTACTGCTTCGCAGAAGGAGACGACCGCAAAGTTGGGTTACCTCAACAACAACACACTCACTGATGAACACAATCAACAACTGATGAAATTTCTTTTCGTGAGCTTCTGCAGATTTTTAATCATTCAATCGACGGTATCAACTTTTGGATCCCGATGCAGGTCATCATTTTGTATGTATCAGGTGCATTTATAACTTCCCTTAGCACCTACCTCATTTTAGAATCGTGGTATAACATACCATTATTCCCATTTCTGGGTTTCAGGTTACCTTTCTAGAAGAAGAAATAGGCCGTAATCCACCACGCAGGCTCATTGCGGGTTGATACGGGTAGACTCTTACTTGAAAACCACAACCTTCAACTTTGTCAGATCGAAGTTGCATTTTTATGTTGCTTCTTATTACATAGCTCGTACATCATTTTCCGAAACGTTTTCATTTATCAATTAAAACCAAAACTGCCTGATACTTTAACACAAATGATCAAACCAGGAATTTTCACAAAACATAATTACAGTACAGGTATATCAAAAGATAATTTTAATTACATCACAAACATAATTATTATTGTAAAAACCTTTTGGCAACCGCATGTAAATCTTGTTTAAAACAGAACACAGGAACACACACACGAAAGCCCCGATGTAGCTACCAGTAATAAAAACTCCCACGGTGTTGTCGCAGAATAGATAGACACAGAAGGCTGGCTTTACTCAACTAACATAACCAAATTACAACAGCCTATAAAATTATTAATGATGCGTCGATTTATTCTATTATAATACCAAAAACTAATACCTCAAAATAAATTTGTTTTTTCATCGTTTTTCGGATTTAACTGTTTTTTTTTTTCAATTAACGGTCTTAAGATTACACACAAAACATTTTTACTGACTGTACCTTATATCTTTGAACATGTTTTTAAATAAAAGTTCAAACAAATACCAGTGGTATTAGTTGTTAGTATTAGAATGGAATAAAACAATGCCTCCGATTTACATGCGGAGTTGTGTCAATTATTTTTTCTGAATAATTACGATCGCTCTAGAAAGTATAATATCCCATTTGGTTGCACTGTAACTCGATCCACCTCCCCTATATCGCGTATGCCAACGATGTTTAACGCGCTCGTGGAGTCCAATTCTGGATTGGATTTGTTTGCTGATAAATGGAAGATGGTATATTTAGCAAGGTTTGTGGTTCTATAAAAAAGGAAAGAGAAGAGTAAAATGATTAACGTATTTCAGTGTTGATGGCAATTTTGCTCTACTACATAAATAAATAGGGCGGCCTTTATCGTTAGAATTCTCTGGGCCCTTACCATGACATGTTACAATGTTAAGAGTGCGAGCAAGAAAGAGGGGTAGAGCTATATACTCTTTAACAGTTCAGTTTAGGCTGTCAAATGGATCACGTTAAAAAAAATCGTGGTAGGGCTTCTGGCTGGAGGAAAATTGCTTCCTTCTGTGAGACTGTGATGGTCCAGAAGGAGGTCGCTGAGCGAGATCGTGAAAGAACTGATTCCATTCGGAGAAGGCGTCGGGGAGGCAACCGCCCTGATTCTAACACGCCGAAGCCCTGCTTGCACCATCCAATACAAGTGGGACTTTAGAACCACGGGCGCTCAGAGTGGGGACTCTGCTCGCCCATCAAGTGATACCAGGGAAGACGGTGGCACAGTGATCACGTGCTGCCGTGCACAGTCAGGCTCAGGGGAGACCGTTATACGGTCTCTTCAGGGATGTGCCGAATCAGGCGTTAAACAGAGGGGGTTCCGGAATGGTCTTTTGCGAGGTAACGGGGCCCCTTCTACGTGTTAATGGTGATCACCGAGGTGGTTTTAGTGAGGTAAAAATCCCACACTCCCCGGACTTATCCCCGAAGTCCGGGCGCCTTTTGAAGATTTCCCCTCGAAAACAAAAAAAAAGGGCTTCTGGGCGGCAGATCTTTGCGAGGCCTTTGTCCGTTTTGCAAAGTATGTGAATCAAAACTGATAAGTGAATAATGTAAAATTTATAAAAGGGTATCGAAATACTTTTTTATAAATTTTTATTGAATTTCGACTCTAAAATATAATGTTAGAAGATTTATGAAAATTTACAATCACAAATACGACAACGATGATAAACATACCAATACCTTAAAAAATATTTACAAGGATTTGAAAACTGTGTTTCTTGCTTTTCAATAATCTAGTAAATGGGTTACGTCATTTTTCGTTTGACGATTAATATCTCATAATATCTTAACTAAAGGTACAAAGTAACTAAAGGTAAAATAAACTGTTTCGAATATTAGCTTTTTTTTTCTAATTGAGTTTTTGCGCGAAGCCCCTACAAGAGCAAGGCCCCGGGCAGTTTTCCTACTCGCCAGCCCCTATAGGCCGCCACTTAAAACATACTTCACATACTACGAGTGCAAACGTACTTGCGACTGTCATTTGTTTAAAATTATTGTACACAAGTACGTATCTATGTGTGTGTGCACCTGTTGTCTTTAAATGATAATTTTTTTTTTTTCCAAATAGGTTTTTTAAAAACTCTTTTACATGTAATTTTTTTCGTCAGTTTAAACTAGATGAGGCCGGTGTTTCCTAGCTGACTGAGAAGAAACACTGAAACAAACTCAGGGGTCTTTTTTCGACTACATAAAGCAAACATATAATGGTCAAATCATATGAGAACCAGCCAGTGTTTGAGATGGTTTTTTGAGGAAAGAACCATACAGATTTGAGTGGAAAAAATTCTAGTTTCAAAGATTCAAAGCATTTAATTTCAAACATACAGGCACTTTTGAAATGTTAAGTCAGTCAGTCAGAAAAATTATGCTAATTGCGTATTCCAAAACGTAGATTTCTATGGAGAAGAATGTGCAAGAAACTCCATGGACACTCTTTTCAATCATGTTATGTATTACAAATATCACGGTAACATGTCTCATGTCGCTACTATTATGTGAGAACAATGTAAATAAAGTAAAAAGCAAATTTTAAATATAGAATTAAAATAATCACTAGCGGCTAAGAGATGACTAGTCTCATCTGACAGCGCCCGTTTACGGACATACACGCACATTCTATCAGTACCACTCAGCTCAACTATATTGTTGTACTGAACCGACCTTCTGTTCCTACCTATTGTTTTTGTGGTTTTGCTCCAATACGGAACGTGCTCTCTCTAAACTTAATTAACAGCATTAAATTCACCATCCTTCTTATAATTAATACAATTACATATTTATGTCCTTTTGTTAAGGATTCCCTCGTGTCAAGGATATTGTTATTTCTCATCCCAAATTACCTCCCAGAGGTCCAAAAGGATTTTAAGAGCAAAATCGCGCGGCTATAAAGAAGGGCAAGTGTTGAATAAATAAAAAAGCTTTCATTTTTATTGTGTACCATTTTTTGGTACACCAACATTTTTCTTTGGTAAAAATGAGTAGGTAGCGTAAAGTTGTTCTGCTCAAGGGTGACCTAGTATACTTATGTATCTAGAATATACAAGATTATTTTTTGAATATAACAAAGTAAGTGTACATAAATTATATGACTTAACTATTAAGTAACTACGTAAATCTTTTTATACATATGTAATGTAATTGTAATTTTTCTATACGAGTGTTTGTTACCTAACTTTTCCTAAACGGCTTGATTGATTTGAATGAAATTTTGTGTACATAGTTAAGACCCGGTAGGTGGTACTACAATCGGGTTCTAATTTTTTTATTCCGACGAAAAGCCAGTTTTCAGACAGGACAACGTCTGTCGGGACCGCTAATCTTCATTTTATAGGTGTATAATTCTTCTTTACGTGTGCTTGTCACCATGAGGTGAAAAGCAGACGTACGACGATGATGACATCATAATTTCAGCCAAAGGACGTCCACTATTGGACATCGGCCTTCCTCAAGTGTCGCCACAACGAATGGTCCTGTGCGTCTCGCATTCACCGCATTCCCTTCCAACGCTGCGTTGTCCGGTGCGCGGTCACCACACTCTCCCTAAATGGTTTGACCGATTGGGATGAATTTTTGTGTATATATTTGATCCCTAGACGGTTTGAAAATACAATTGGTCCTGATAGATGGTAGTGCATTAGGATTTAATTATTTTTTTTCTGATTAAAAGTCTTCTGGCAGGACAACGGTTGTCGGAACCGCTATTATAGATATAATATGCTTAGGTGTCAAAATACTCCTTCAAATCATTGTCATCTGCAGGCTAGAAGTCTGGCAGCATTTTCCATGTTGAATAGCAACTGTACTTTCTCTATTATGGCAGGCGGTCGATTCTTATTAGACTCACTAGTTACTGCCAGCAGCTTCGCTCACGTGGTAGTAGATAATAGTCCAAAGAGAACCTGCTCCCGAATTGAAATGTGCTATTCCAGAACAAGGGTTACCCATATACTAAGTTGTATCGAATTTGAGCGTGGGAAAGTAAAGTACATACACATATGCTCACAAATGGTCGTCTATATAATATTAATTTTAATTCCTAAGACTTTCACTCACAACGTTTCAAATATAATAAATCTAGAATAATATGGCATAACTTTTTTTGCAAAATCAAAATAGCTAAGCATAAATCCAAATAACATTAAGTGGGTACCACAGTACCTGCCTTCCAATACACATCCTTTAGCCTACTGATCCCAAAGGGATGATAAAGATTAAGAGCAAGACGATGTATGCTTCCCTTTCCTTCCGTATACACGTTTAAAGCTTTACCGTACCAAATAAATTGGGGCAATAATCGGAACGGAAAATCGGTTCGTTTGGCGTTATTTTTTTCCTCGTTGGTATACACCTGAGAGTTATTAACATTGCACGATTGATAACACTAGCCCGTTACCAGATTTCCAGCCATCGTAGGCGTGGGCTCGCAGACGACGAGCTATGGGCAGCTCGCTGTTCAGCCGTCCGGTAACCGTCTGGACCGAGCTCTAGTCATCGGCGGCGCGTAGTGTGCGCGCGCTTAAAGTTATGTCAGCAAAACTGTAGAGGCCCAGCAACACCGAAGCCTACTGGGGCCATGGGTTCGCTGCTGAAAGGAAAACCCGGGGTCCCGGAACACAAGGCATAGGAGTGGGTTTTAGTCAGTAAAAGTCAGACATGCCTTTACGCTCCACCTTAGAACTAGAGAAGACAATGGATGATTTCTGACCTAAATAAAAAAAAGGTAATGATTAAACTCAAAAACTATTGGATAGAATTCTAAAATTTTTTCATCACTAAAATGCTACTTTATAAGTGAGTGACAGAACCATGAATGTAGAAAATGTATTTTTTACTTTCACTCACTTTTCATTCAAACTTTTCGAGAGAGAATGATATGTATATATCTTGTAAGTATGGTTTATTTATATAATTTACTATTGAATTTTTCTGTCTTGTATTGCCCCTACTATCTACTACATATTTGTAATAATATTAATAGTAATATTCCACAACTATCACATAATGCCGTCTATTCTCAAGCTAAGCTTGTGTTATGAGTACACAACTGATAAACATACTTATATATTTCTAAATACATACATATTATAGATAAATTACACCCAGACACAGAACAAATGATCGTGCTCATCACACAAACATTTGTCCTGGGTGGGTATCGAGCCCACGACCTCCGGCATAGCAATCAGGGCCACTAACCACTAGACCAACGGCCAATCAAAGTTTCTATATCACCCAAAGATTGGCTGGAAGAAAATGCTTTGGGAATTAAGTCTGCCTTTGTTCTTTTGTCTGCATAACATAGTAGATACCTAAACTAAATAATAAACATAGCAAAAACTTTTACTTACAAATGTGTTATTTGCTTCTTTTATTTCTGAACGCCTTACCCATTTTGGGAGGCCTTGTACGGCAACGGATCAATCAATCAAATTCTGACGTTGTATACAGTCGTTACGCTTGTCTAACATTTATAACATAGTTTTTGTGTTGTATCATCGTAAAATGACGATGTTATGATCCCAGAAGGGTGAGTTGTGAAATATGATGTTGACGTCAAAGAGAAGTTAAAACACATTGCCAACTAATATATTTCTTTTTATTTATTTATTTTTTTGACATAATGAAGTCAAAAAACTATTTTCTATATACATATACAAAAGCGAAATAGCACTCACTGATTAATCACGAAATCCGAGAAATTATAACACCTACAAACTTAAAATTTGGCAGATAGGTTCCAGGGTGTAGACATCCGCTAAGAAGGGATTTTACGAAACTCCAAATCTTATGAGATTTTTTTTTTCGGTGGGAAAATCATCCAATGACATCCCCTGCTCTTGGGCGGACCGTGTGACATAGTGTCAGACTTTTACTGACTAAAAACCCACTCCTGTTCCTTTTATTTCCTTCCCTCTAGGCCCCAGGGTTCTCTTTCACATCACCTATGGCCCCGTAGGCTTCGACCCTGCTGGGCCCCTACGGTTTTGCTAACATCTCCTAAGGGCGCGCGTGGAACACTACGCGCCGTCGACAACTTGGGCTCGGTCCGGACGGTTACCGGACGGCAAATTACCATTATTCCACGTGTTTAGTCAATGACATCCTCTATTCAATTTTTTTAAGTGGTAATATTATTTATCAAACGACTTCTCCCGCTCTATGTGGAACGAGAAAGAGTATCAGACTTTTACTAGAATCCACCTGTGTTCTTTCAGTTGCCCTTTGAGTTCTAGGGCCCACTCTACCCCTAAGGGGGTAAAACGGGGGTTGGAATTATGTATGGAGAAACCTACTTTTATGCGGGTGAAGCCGCTGGCAGAAGCTAGTACAATATACAACATAGTAAACGCACACTCTGATATTCAAAATCGGCTTCTAAATCCATATCAGGTATTTTTTAAATGAACAGAAATAAATATATTGTATTTTTTTGGTTATAAAAATTACTAATTATGATAAATCTTGACTCACTTGCGTCTATTTTGCGTGTGCTAATTATACCCAGTACTTGACTGTTTTATTTTTCTGTTTGTTATCATCATCATCATCATTTCAGCCGAAAGAGGTCCATTGTTGGACATAAGGCCCCCCCAAGTGTCGACATAATGACCGGTCCTGCGCGTCTCGCATCCATCGGATTCTCGCAACCCTCACCAGATCATTGGTCCAACTTGTGGGAAGTCTTACAACGCTGCGTCTTCTGGAATGTGGTCGCCATTTCAGAACCTTTCATCCCCATCGTACATCTGTTCTGCGAGCAATGTGCCCGCAATGTGTGTGTGTGACTGTTTAAATCAAAAAGTAATTTTATCCAAAATCGCAAATAGAAAGAAATTTTCAAATTCTTTCAATATTTATCAAGTTAAAAACCCTTTAAATTCAGTGGAAGGTGAAACTGTCAATTAATAACAGTTTAAGTACATTCAGAAATGTGACGTCACCGCCATTAGGGTACGTGTGCTCAACAGAGATAGCGAGATATTTCCATCACGCCCCCACTCTTTCTGATACCAATATTTAGAATGCTAATTGCTGTAAAATATAGTGTTCGAAATCAAGATGAACTGTTATAAATATTCCTGCTAGCTAAGTTTTATTCGTCAGTAAAATAGGAAGTGCGACGGACATTTTAAGACGTCGTTGGCGTCTCGATCAAGTTATAGAATGATGCTTTAATGCATCCTTGATGGTCAAATGGTTAATCTAATGCGAGTGTCCACTATTCCAAGTTTTTTTTTGTTTGTTTTTGTTAAAAAAATCATTCAATCAAGTAAGGGTTTGTATATATGTACCCATGGTTAAGTTTTGGAGATAAATATCTGAGGCATAAAATCAGCGTTTGTGTCTAGGTATCGCAAGAAGTAAAAAAAGGGCAAGTGCAAGTCATGCACTGGGAGTTTCCTACAAACTTAACTATTAAAACAGTTCAATTCCCGAATTGAGTTACGAAGATTTATCCAAAACGCAAAAAAAAAAAAAATTGTTACGTAACTGCAAATTTACAGTTTTCAGACTTTTTTCTAAACTTGTGCTATGAGACCTTGCTATATGCCAACTTTCAGGATTCTAGGTCAACGGGTATGTACCTACCCTATGAACTATCATTCCCTTGAGAGTGTCGAAATGTTCGTTTTTTTTTGCGATAACTCAGAAGTTTGATCTTTTCACAGCTTCAAGGGACCGCAGACCTGAGTATATGGTTTTAATTTTATTTCGATACCTCCACGCGTTTCCGAGATAAAGGGTCTTGACAGACAGACACACAGACGGACAATAAAGTGATCCTATAAGCGTTCCGTTTTCTCCTTTTGAGGTAAGGAACCCTAAATAATGAAATTATTGATAAAACTTTTGCAGATAATGGTTACGGATATTTGCGGATATAGGAACCCTCATAGATAGCCCTTAAAGATCTCACAAGACATAAGGAAATGATTTTTTATTTCTTTGATCTTAACCATTGCTTCTTCTATGTGCTCGTATGTATCATGTTACCTATCAATGTGCATTTCTTTACGTAAAACCCGTTTTATTGCTACATTTCCACCGATAAATCTTTTTCTTGCCGCTAAGTCATTTGTCAATCCTTATTTAATGCCAAAAAGCTTTTCGCTTACACGGCTTTGAAGAATCATTAATGAAGTCTGTAGTGTATTCAAGTTTTATTTCTTTTCAGAAAGATACAAAAAGGAATAGTACATTTTGATACAAGTGGAGAAAATTGGTCATTGTGCCCGCGGCGGCATTCACTCGAACCGTGTTATGGAGCCGAAGGTTGCAGTGACAAATTTCCACGTGTATCAAACGACGTTTTTCAATACATTTATGAATACATAAATATACGTGCGACTCCTGACATGCGCTCAGTCTGATACGATAAATGTAATAAAATTGTGGTGGTAGCGAGGACTCGCACTTTTTTGCACTAGTGCGAAAAACAGTCAATAGCGTGCTTAAAAGCAGTGAGATAAGAGCGGTTTTCGAGTAAGTGTATTGAATTTTTTTTACGTGAGTCATTTTTCTTTTGTTTATCGTTATAGAATATTTTTACGGTAGTTGCCACAGGGTACAAAAAGCGGGAAGAAAAAAATGTAATATAATAGAATTTTTTTCCTTAAGTTTGGGATAAGAAATGAAGTATAACAAGAGTTCCAATATTAATTTCCTCTCCCAAACGTAAAACGTTTGATTTGTGCTGTAATTTATTACTCATGATTTATTCTTTCGTAACATGAATGTCGGTGGAATTACCGTTCCGTAATGATTTGTCGTAAAGAAATAAAAAATCTGATTTTCTCAAAACAGAGAAATAAACTATTTTTTTTTCAGTATTTTTTTAATGCCCAGCATTGGGACAGTAATGTCTAGATAAAAAAAAATTATATATAAGCTAGTACTTGACTTTTTTATTATTGATAAGCTCACGTGATGGTAAGTGTGGAAGGAATCAAAATTCATAGGGTACTTTCCGTTGACCTAGAACCCTGAAATTTGGTATAAAGCAAGGTCTTATAGCACAAGTACAGCAATAAATTTGAAAACTGAATATTTGTTGTTACGTCACCAAAAAAAAAAACTTTTTCTATTCGGAAAAATCTTCGTGACTCGATTCGTGAATTGAACTATGTACATTTTAGTTTGTACGGAACCCTAAGTGTGCGAGTCCGACTCGCACTTGCCCAGTTTTTTATTATTATTGATAGGCTCGCGTTTGACTACTATCTCACCTGACGGTAAACGATGATGTCGCCAACGATGGAGCACGCTTGCCTAGAATCAACCTATTCACTCTTGACGTAAAGTACCTTAGGTTGTAGCTAACAGGAACACAGACTCTGGTAGGAAATTCCACTTCTTAGCTGTACGTATAATAAATGTGTTCTCAAAACGTTTTGTACGTATGACTACGATCCCACCTGATGGTAAGCAGTGATGCAATCATTGATGGTGAAGCACTTTAGTTTATAAAGAGCCTGTTCACTCTATTTATTTATTTAATCTTCATGCAACAAAAGTTACAAAGGCGGACTGCCTTAGGCATTCTCTACCAGTCAACCTAGGGTAGTGGATAGACAATATGGCAGGTGCATAAAAAAAAGAAAATATTATTTAGACAACAAGTATTACAAAATTATATATAAAACTAAAACTAAACATACATGCATAAATCTAGCTCTATACTCTAGCCTTGAAGACACCTAATTTGTAATCAGATGAGAAGACCGCAGCAGGCAAATTGTTCGATATTTGACGCAAACAAACATATTTATTAACTAGATTTTAGTATAACCATAGCATAATATTTACGATCTGAAATAAGGACCCATAACCGCACATCTATCCATATCCATAACATCACAAAAACACTGGTCAATCACTTTTCTAAATAACGAGATCGCCTGAAGACGGGGTCTAATAACATTATCATAAATACCATGGTCATGGTAACGCTCCGTATAATCCAAATAGCTCATTTTAGGCCACCGATGGACAAAAATAGGGTTGGAACGAAATTTTTGCAAGAACTTGTATAATATATCGGCATTTGCCTCCATAGGTGCTTTTACAGAAATTTTTTAAAACATAAATCCATATTTTTTGTTATTATTGATAGGCTTGTACTTCATCACTATCTCACCTGATGGTTAGCGGTGATGTGGTCGACGATGTTGCCTAAAAGTGATCTAGTCACTCTTGACTTAAATACCTTAAGGTTTTAGCAGTCAGGAAACACAAACTTCAGCAGGGAAGTCCACTCCTTAGATGTACGCACAATAAACGAAAAGTATTTTTTTTTTAAATTTCATATACACTAGTGCTTAACTGCGTACTGCGATCCCACCTGATGGTAAGCAGTGATGCAACCTTGATGGTGAGGCGCACTAGTTTAATAAGAGTCTATTCACTGTAGCCTTGAAGACACTCAAATTATAATCGGATTGGAAGACCGCAGCAGGCAAATTGTTTTAGTCCTTCGATATGTGCGGTATAAACGACGCGGCGAAACGAGACCATAGAGGTTTCAACAACGGAAGGGAGGAAAATCACCATACGTCGAGTTGCCCGATGGAAGAAATAAAAAGGCGGAATCAAGTCATGCAGTTCCCGCGCACACTCCAAAATGCAAACTGTAAAACACCGAAACGCTGGCTACCCTACGCTTGTGCTCAAGGCTTTGAAGATTGGACTTAACCAACTGGACTATTCCCAAAACGTTTTACGTATGGGTAGGATGTCCACCATTTATGGATGGTGCATCGCCGTACATCTGATGGCCTGATGGTGGCCTATTGTGAAATCATCAAATATCTACTCTAACTCTGGGTTTAACAAAGAATTATCAAACTTTTTCTATTTAAAAACCTTGTAAAGTATTCTACATTTAAAAATGATAATTATACATTCTGAATTTGAAACTGGTTAAATGCACAAACAACGTGAAGAAAAAAAAAATTCCGGTAGTCTATTGCGATGTCAAATTGACTTGAGCCCTAGACTTCAGTCTCCGTAAAGATGGCCGCCGTCACATCCCTAGCCAGAATATAGCTGACCACGCACGCCTATAAATTGCCCCTTCTTTTCATGAATCATTCCGAGCAGAAAATGGAAGTGACACTAAGGTAGGCAAAGATATATTTACTAAGGATACTCGTGTGTTTTTTGGTAAAGATTTTTTGCGGAAAAATTCTGCTGATTTAATTGGATTTGGCGGAAACCAAGTCTTTTTGGGAAGATATTTTGGCTTACGCATATTGTTTAGAAGGAAAATAACAGTAAGTATATTATTATAGAATGTCCTATAAAATGGGAAAAATTCCATTGAATTGTTGTATCATCCCTGGCGGCTTGATAATATTATCGTGTCATTGTTGTTATTTATTTATTTTTGTGTATATACATATAATTTTTAATTTGTACAAATACTTAGAGGGCTTATTAGAAAAGGTTTTGTTATTATTTAAGTAAAGTCTCAATAAATAATATTTATAAACAGCAAAGTTATGAGCGTTTGTCTAAACCCCAAAATGTCACTCGATTTATAGAATTATTGTACAGGCTATTGATTATGAATGAATTAATGACGATAAAAATTGAAAAACACTGCGCGTTCTATTTTCTAGTAGCAATTGTTATGAGAATTCAATTATGAATTTACCAATTATTACCACAAATTTTCTTTTTTGGGATTTCGTTTTTCTTACTTTTGACTACACAAATATGATCTGTAAGGGATAGAGTCCCATTTTTTTTTGTACTAATTATAAAGTTGGGGTTTTCTTTTTGGTGGGAAAGACATCTTATGACAAATCCCGCTCTTGGGCGGAGCGAGAGATAGTGTCAGACTTTTACTGACTCGTTGCCTTCGTCCCAGGGTCCGGGTTTCGTTTTCACACTACCCATGGCCCCAGTAGGCTTCGACCCTGCTGGGCCCCTACAATTTGCTGACATCTCCCTGAGGCGCGCGTGGAACAATACGCGCCGTTTGGGGTGTATACTTCCTAGGAAATTCTTTTGTTATTTTCAACTTTCTTACAATCCTTAATATGGCTATCACAAACTACGAGTCTCTTATTGAAAATTGTCACACTAATATTAAAAAGGCAAAAGTTTGTATATACATACAATCTTACACACATGCGTGTCTGTGTATGATTGTTACTCTTTCACGCTCGAACAGCTGTACCGATTTGGATGAAATTTAGCACACGGAGAGACCTTGTCCTGGAATAATGTATAAGATACTTTTTACGTATATGTTTCCTTGGGACAATCTACTGTCACAGTTAGTAATTGAATAAAGAAAACACTCAAGCTTTTTGACACTGCTTCGCATATCTGCTTTAACTAGCTTCTGCCAGCGGCTTCGCTCACGCGTAAGTAGTTATCTTCAGACAAACTTTGGGCCTCCGTTTCATTCAACAATAAAGACATTCAGATTCTTATTCTTTTAAGAAGTGAATTTTAAAAAATCCTCTCTTAGTGCCCGCCTAAGTCATAAAAGAATACATTGTGCAAAATTTAGTGTTCATAGTCTTAGTACTTTCAGCTGTGCGTTGATATGTCAGTCAGTCAGTTTCTCCTTTTATATATATATATATATATACACTAGCTACTGCCAGCGGCTTCGCCCGCATGAAAATAAAGTTCTCCATACAAACTTTGAACCCCCATCCCATCACGTAAGGACGTGAATTTTGGAGAACCCTCTCTTAGTGCTCGCCTACGTCATACAAGGAAATGTCGTCAAAAGGAAACGTCATGCAAAATTTCACGCTCCTAGTCCGAGTAGTTTCGGCTGTGCGTTGATATGTCAGTCAGTCAGTTTCTACTTTTATATATAAAGATATATTATATATATAGATGAAATGCCAAAAAACCGTTTGGCTTTTATTTTTTTCCCCTTATAATAACCTTATAACTGCTTTGTTTTCTTACCATGGGGACTCATTTTCCATAACCAACCACACACAAACGTCACAATAACAATTCAATCTTCCTGTTTTTAAATCTCTATGCTATCACCACCTTTTTATCACCATGAGAATGGCGGACGTGGCATGAAAGCTCTCGAGTTTCTCGCAATCCAATAACAATAAAATGGCAATAAAAACCAATAATATTTATTGACGACTTTCTATTTCAAGGCAGGACTAACGTCACCACAAATTGACTGAGATACTTAAATTCAGGGCAGGGATTTTACCGAATTTCAGTTATTTAGGAGTTTAGTCATTTACCGTGGCCATGGAACGCAAAGGGCAACTGAAGAAACGCAGGTAGGTTTAAGTCAGACAAAGTTTGTCGCCTCCTCTCACTCTACACAGCGTGGGAGCTTTTGATGATTTTCACCTCAAAAAATTCATGTGGATTGGATTAATTTCATTTATTAAATTACATTTTATTTGAATATTTTACAAATACAAACATTTAATTAAACCTACAAAATATTCAATTTAAAACTATTCAACATTTAAGGAGATTTTTTTATATATATCCTTAGAAGTCTATAAAATAATAATTACATTTAATAACAATAACATTGAAGTACCTAATATAATAATAATAGTAAGGTTGTCTGGTAGATATCGCTGTCAGCGATAAGACCGCCATTGTACCCATAGATTTAAGTTAATATACCTATAAGTTGTGTTACATTTTGGTGTACAATAAAGTTTACTCTAAGTATTTTATTCTATTGAAGGACTGATTAATTAGAATTGATTTGTTAATATTCTCTAGAGTGAGAATATTAACAAATCAATTTTGTGGAATAAGTACTTAATAATGCATAAATATAATAGAGTACATTCAAATATCGATAACAGAACACCATGGCTTCATTGAAACTGTTCGCTAGTGGTACAATTATTTTAAAATGAGGAGAAGTTGCCGGAGTCTGTGTTTCCTGATAGCTACAACTTAGGGGTCTTTAGGTCAAGAGTGAATAGGCTACTTCTAGGCAAGCGTGATCCATCGTCAACCACATCATCGCATACCTGATGTGAGATTGTGGTCAACCGCTAGCCTATCATTAATAAAAATAAAAATAAAGTTTATTTTGAAAAAAGTTAAAAAAAGGATTAGTTCTTTTTTTATAACACACTTAATTTACCCCATTAAAAATCATATTTTCTCTATTTCTTCTAAGAAAAGTTGGCAAACTTAATTTTTAATAATCATAAAAATATTCCACAACTTTCACATAGCGCCATCTAGTCTCAAACTAAGCAGAGCTTGTGGTATGACTACTAGACGACTGATAAACACACATAAATATTTCTAAATACATACATATTATAAATAAATTACACACAGAAACCCGGGGCCCTGGGACGAAGGCAACGAAGGAACAGGAGTGGGTTTTGATTTTCACACTGAAAAAAAAAACCCAGACAAAGAAAAAAATATCATGCTCATCACACATACATTTGTCCTGGGTGGGAATTGAACCATGATCCGGCATAACAGTCAGGGCCACTAACCACTAGACCAACAGGCCAGTCTAATGAATATCGTTTAACAATATCAACCTAATAATTAAGCTCTCTCGGTGGTTTTAATCATCTCAAGCAAATACTGGTTGGCTTATTATAAATATTTAGCTTACAATTCATGAATCAGAAAAAAAAAAACATAAAATCTACCATTTAACTTTAACAACGAAACAAAAACAGTACACTCAGACAACACACTAATAATATTGAGTGGTTATTACCAACTGGTTTTACGAGAACCTGTAACCGTAAATACGATACGAATATTAACACATATGGAGCCTTAATACGTTATTTACTTTATTGCTGAAGCCATGTACCACAAAATAGATACAGAAAATCAGCTCTATATAGTGTACGCACACATGCTATGCTAAGTATGGCGGTGCAGCGCGGCGGCGGCGCGGCTTTCTCAAACAAATGCCGGTCGCAAGTGCACTCGCACTCGCTGTACGAAGCTTGTCTATGTGTGCGTGTACTGACATGCCTGTTGATATAGTGGTCAGTGGTCCTGACTGCTAGGCCGGAGATCGTCGGTTCGATTCCCACCCAGGACAAAATGTTTGTGTGATGAGCACGATCATTATTTGTTCTGTGTGCGGCCGTAATTTATCTATAATATGCATGTATTTAGAAATATCTAAGTATGTTCATCAATTGTCTAGTACTCACACCACAAGCTCTGCTTAGTTTGAGACTAGATGGCGCTGTGTGAAAGTTTTGGAATATTATTATTATAATCTGGCAACCTAGCGATTTAGCGGCCGCGTTGCTCGTAACCAACCTTCTGTCCCTATCTATTTTGCGCGTTTATTTTCACAGATTATGTATGAGTGTGCTAGACTAATATATGGGTAATGTTTTGTATCTAATATGTTGGCTTAGGAAGCTTTTTATTTGATTAAAGTGTGGGTTTGGTGTGTCGCTTTTCGTGATAAAATTCTGCCAAATCATATTGCTAGTATGATCTGGCTGTTTATTTTATGTTTCATGACTGAGTTTGTTTTCGAAAATTCTAATGACGATTATACCATCTAGCCAGCAATGATGTGGTCGACGATGGAGCACGCTTACCTAGAAGTAGCCTATTCACTCTTGACTTAAAGACTCCTAAGTTGTAGCTATCAGGAAACACAGACTCCGGCAAGGAATTCCACTCCTTGGCTGTACTCATAATAAATGTGTTCTTAAAAAGTTTTGTGCGTATGCAACAGTGACTGCATTCCTTAAGTCTTCATGGTTGCTGTGAGCTCAAATAAATATGCTGCTCTTCTATGTGACTTGTATATCCAATTTGAACCAAAAATTTCCAAGCACAGAGCAGACATGTTTTTTTTTAGGTGGGAAAATCATCTAATGACAAAGCCCGCTCTTGAGTGGGGCGGGAGATAGTAACAGACTAAAAACTCACTCTTGATCCTTTTTTGCCTTCATACCGGGGCCCCGGGTTTCGCTTTCACACTACCCGTGGCCCCAGTAGGCTTCGACATCTCCCTGAGGCGCGCGTAGAACAGTACGCGCTGTCGACGACTTGGACTCGATCCGGACGGTTACCGGACGGTCGAACAGCAAGCCACCCATTACTCGCCGTCCGTAAGCCCACGCCAACGATGGCCGGAAATCGACATAATTATCAGATCACCATTAACGACATGATAAATGATAGGTATCTGTTGGTGGTTCGAGTGAGCAGTGGCGGTTCAATAGTATAACCTACTAATAATAGTACTACTAATAGTATGACCTATAACTTGTCAAGCCGGGGGGCTAATAAGCAGTGGTGATGAAATAAAAGTTATAATTTATTTCATCACCACTGCTCTCAAAATGGTGGAAAACATCGTGAGGGCACTGGCATGTCCAAGAACCAAAAAAATCTAAACATGTGAGATCCACCAATCCACACTGGTCCTGCGTCCTGGATTACGGCCCATTCCCTTTCTTAGAGAACAGACCTGATTCTCAGCAGTAGGAACATTACAAAGCCGATTATGCTTATACTATTATGTTGGTGTCTAGCTTTGAGTTGGTCGCTTCTTTGGTCTAATTCCAACCCCCTTTTATTTTCAAAGACTACCCGTACAGCTGCACACGATATCTTCAGTAAAACTCCTGTCAAAATCGGTCCAGCCGTTTTGGTGATTAGCTGGAACAAACAGACAGACAGAGAGACATCATCATATTTTTAAATTGGCATTTTTATTATTAGTATCGAATATACTTTCATAAGCATATTTTGTAAACAAAATATTATTTTGATATTACAAACAGACATTTCTATTTCATTTATCTATGTATAGATTTATGTGGTACAAAGACACGTACTCGTAAGTATATGATGCTATAAGGTTTTTTTTAGGTGGGAAATCATCTAATGACTTCTCTCGCTCTTAGGCGGAGCAGGAGGGCATGTCAGACTTTTACTGACTAAAATCCAGTCCTGTTCCTTCTTTGCCTTCGTTCCAGGGCCCCGGGGTACACTTTCACACAACCCATGGCCCCAGTAGGCTTCGACCCTACATTATGCTATAAGGGACCATAGGATTCTAATTTTGTTTTTTTAATCAACCTTGAGATATCTCTGAGAGGTTATACCACAGAAACACGAAGTTTCTATCAATAATAATAATCATTAAGGAAGTTAAGGCGTGACCAACTTGCATTATAACTGTCGATAGGTTCGCATACCCTAATATGTTATAGCAGTTTATATGGGATTTACCAACGGCATGGTTACCACCAGTGGTTACCATAATAAAGGTGATATTATTGCGAGGTGGGTGTCTTAATTGGGGTCGAAACTGCACCAAGTTCGAAGATAATGTAAAGCTGTTGTGGTTATATTTTAAGGGTTTGTTTGTACATTGAAAATAGTTGTTTTTTATTTTTCACTTTTCTCGCTCTAGGGAGCGCAAGGACGTGTCAGACTCTTACTGACTAAAATCCACTTGTTTCCTCCAGCTGCCTTTTGCGTTCTATGGTAATTCTTTTAGGAATTCCTCGTGACCATAGTGGGCTTCGGCTCTAATGGGTTCCTAAGACTTGGCAGACATCAGTCTCATTGAGGCGTGCGTGGAACACTATGTTCCATCGACGATTCGGGTTCAGTCCTTATCCGATGGCCGGAAGGTGAGCTACCTATTTCTCTCCGTCCGCAAGTCCGCACCTACGCTGGCCCGGTATCAGCTTGCTACTTTCGATGAAAAGATGACATTTGCTGCGAAATCTTGCAAAATATTAGAATATGATACTTCCGAACTTGTTGTGTTTAAAATTATAGCATATGTGCGAACACATATGCTATATCAAAAACTAAATGCTTTATAAATTTGACAATGTCTAATTGCAAAAATGTGTGACACAAAAATATAAAAAAAATACTGGTCAAGAACTAGTCACACTCGAAGGAAGGTTTCGAACAACAATATTAAAATCGAGTTAAAAACGCCGACAAAATAACGTTTTATTGTTGTCGTAGTGATAAAAATTCTGTGAAATTTAGAAAGAAAGAAAGAAAAACTGGTAATTTCGAATCTCTACTCCTTACAGTTTATGAGATACAGCCCGTTGATAGACGAATGGGGAAAAAGACAGTCGGACGGACAGTGGAACCCTAAAAATAAGCAAAGATAAAGTTTAGTTTTCACGACAGTTATTATAATATCATAGTTCCAGGAGCATCAAACGACACTCTTCTAGACTAGAATACTGTTCACGGCGATAAGGTTGATTATGGCTTGTCACGATTTTTGAGATTAAACTTGCGTGTGTACGGTTTGACTCTTTATTTTTAACTGAACCTAATGAAAATTTGAGTGGACTGTATGATCAATTTTACCCATAGCTATATGGCTATGTACACACACTCATTTGGTTTACTGAAACATTCTGCCCCCCCCAAGGAACGGTGTTCTTCAACACAACCCAATAACAATTAAGTTTTAAATAATTAAGTAATATGCGGTTTAACTGAGATTATAATAAGGTAACTCTCTTAGGGCGAAATTCACCAATAAAAGTAATCGCGTTTTAACGTTTGGCTCGCATAATCGCGTTTAGCCGCTGTCACTAGTGTCACTTGAAACTGCCAAAAGAAAAATACATACAAGTGACACTAGTGACAGCGGCTAAAATTCATCATCTCAACGATCTAAAATCCCGAACACATTTGCAATATGGCCACCATAATGATGACGGGAACCATAACACGGTCCTATTACTCCCTGTTACTGTCTCATCGTTGGGTACAAAGACCAGGGTCTTAACACTGACAGTTTATTAGGGGTTACCATCCATGGACATTTTCATGATAATTTGACTGTAAGTTTTCATCTAACTTGTACTATCTTTGTGTTTTCTTGTTGAGCAGGAATTTAGAAGATTGCTTGGAACCAAAGGTGGTCTTTGAAAACTTACGTTGCACATAAAACTGCGATTTGATTTCGCACCGTAAAATGTGAGAGCTCGCACGACGCATCGCAAGACCTTGCGAATTGATTTGCATCGCACATTGTATAAAACCGCACGAAATCGCATTGCAGGTTCCTGCGATGGGCGTCGTATCGCATCGCATAGCAGTTTTGAGTAGGAGCTCTAAGTCCTATGTTCCACTAATGTATTATACATAAAATTTAAATTAATAAAACCGATCATTGCGTCATTTGTGTTTTTGTAGACTACCATGTCACGCTATACAACATTATACATGCAAAATTTTGTATATATAAGTATTTGTGTATATTTTTACCCATTTATGCTCAAATGGCTGAATGGATTCTAAAATCAAAATATTTTTATTTTACTTAGGCCTACATGGGTGCTTATAATACGTCAAAAGCTATTACACTGTTTCAATTGGTCGTTTCCTATCGAAAAGGATCGGCAAAAAGCACCAGGGCTACTCGGGGTGCTACGACAGAAAACCTCCACGAGTGCCCGCGGGCTGTAGTTCCCTTGCGGATACGTCCGAGGTGAAGGCCAGTCTGCGGGACGGTGCACCCTGGGAGGCGGCTAACGACTCCCCTTGGGTACTTCTGCCTAAGGGGTCTCGATGTCCGCCTGCGAATATTCTGTCCGAAGGATCGCTTCAACGCGTGTCCCTCTGCTATAGCAGAGGGCACAGTGGCGAAGTAAGAGCGGGCTCGGTGTGCACTTACCCTGCCACCGGGCAGGCAGGAGGAAGACTTGCTCCTCCTTCTGCCACCGTTAGTCTCGTAGCCCCAGAGATTGTCCAAGGTCATGTTTCTGACTTTTGATGGGGGTCGAGGGTCTTGGCTTAAACGCCCGGGCCACGAGGAAGACAACCTCTATAAAAAATCACCCCAAACCTCCAAGCGGCGGCGCACCGTGAGGGAGGTTGTTAGCTTGACTAATGGGTAGCTAAATTAGTCTCTAGTGCGAACCACGTTATTTGAGCCAGTACCCGAAGTTAATACTCGTGGGAACTAATATGAATAGAAAATTTTTTCCAAACCAAAATGAGAGAGATGCGCGGTCGGAGTCCGACGCGGCATCCGGAAGGAGCTCGGAGGGCTCGGAGATAGAGGAGGTTGTGGGCGACTCTGGTGGGGACTTGCGTCTTTACCTGAAGCGCTCCAAATCGGGGGATGGATCGTCCTCCGATGCAGAGATGGGCTCGGCCCGAAAAAAAATCCCCACCAATGGTCGGGGTGCGGGTCGGGCGCGAGGCAAGGGGAGGGGGCTCACCGCTCAAGAGTCCGCTCAGCGAGCTGACAGGCTCACCGCGGAGGGGCGTCACCCTGGAGCTGCCAGCGCTGGGACGGACCTCTCAGGGCCGTCCGGCAGTGAGCCAGACACCGCCATCGACGAGGCACTCGACAGGCTGGAGTCGGTCCTGGCATCCGCTCTTAATGGCGTGGCCAAAAAAAGGGAGAGGACTTCCAAGAAGAGCGCTATCTCCCAGGCCAGGACCTCTCTCCAGGAGGTGGTGGACCCAATCCGCAGGGGGCTCACCAAACTTCGGGCCGACAATGCTCGGCTCCGAAAGGTCTCGGTCCAGCAAGAGTTGCCAAAGGGCGACTCTTGTGGACAGGCAGGGGGACGCGAGCAGGGGCAAGGGCCAAGCCAGTCCGAGCCGGAGAACCAGCTGCTGGTGCTGGTGCGGCAGGAGCTGGCTGCCTTCCGGCAGCAGCAACAGCAACAGCAGGAACAGTTCCAGCAAAGGATGCAGCAGCAGCTCTCCGTGCTGGAGGGCATCGTCCTGCGTCCTCCGCTGGCGGCCTCTGGCCAGAGAAAAGCGGCGTCTTATGCTGCCGCCGTGGCCACGGCGGGCCCGTCGGGACTAACCAGACGCGGGGCCGTGGCGTCGGAGCCTGCGAGGCCGGCCCCGCCGGCCAAGCAGCAGCGGCAGCAGAAGGGCAGAGCGGCGCCTGCCGCTAAATCGGCGGGACCTCCTGCCGCGGCGGTGACCAGGCCGCACCTGCCGCCTCCCCTGCCTGAAGAACCCACGGCTGGCGCCGAATGGACGGTTGTCGGCGCCAAAAGTAAGGCGGCTAGGGCGGCAAAAAAGCGCGCGAGGCGACAGCAGCGCAAAAAGCGGGCCATGGCGGCCAGACTTCGCGCCCCGAACTCCGAGGCTGTAGTTATAACACTACAGCCAGAGGCGGTAAAAAAGGGCGTGACGTATGACGCCGTCATGGCGAAAGCGAAGCAGGCGGTGATGCCCCACCTTGAGGAGCTCGGAGCCTCGGGGGGCTTCCGTATGAGGCGCACTGTAACCGGAGCCCGAATACTGGAGGTCCCTGGTGCGGCCAGTGGCCCCGCCGCGGATGCCCTGGCCGCAAGGATCAGGGCATCCCTGGACGCGGAAGAGGCCCGAGTGTCCAGGCCCACCAAGTGCATTGATATGCGCATCATGGGCTTGGACGACTCCGTCAAGGTGGACGAGGTGGTGGCCGCCATCGTCGGGGCGGGAGGATGCACTGCCGAGCAGGTTCGGACGGGCACCATCCGCGCTGACAGCACGGGTATGCGAGCCATGACGGTTAGCTGCCCCGTGTCGGCGGCCAAGACTATCACCGGGGAGGGCCGACGGCTTTTGGTGGGCTGGGTCTCCGCGCAGGTGAAATTGCTGGAGCCCAGACCTCTGCGGTGCTATCGCTGCCACGTGGGGCACCACGTGGGGGCCTGTTGTGCCGCGGAGGTGGACCGCAGTGACCGCTGCTTCCAGTGCGGTAAGCCCGGTCACAGGGCAGTTGAATGCCGTGCTACGCCGCACTGTTACGCATGTGCGGCGGCAGGCAAGCCAGCCGACCACCGTGCTGGGAGCAGGTCCTGCGACCCCCCCGCCAAGGCCAAAGGCAAGGTCGGGAGGCCCACCCCCGCTGATGTCCTCACCACCGCAGCCTCCTCTTTGGCTGCTGCTGCTGTCGCCGCCGCAACCACCGCGGCAGGGCCCTCACGTGGGGCTCGGGAGGAGATTGTGATGGACTGCCAATAACGGCTTCATTACGTCTCCTCCAGGCGAACATCAACCACTGCGCCCCCGCTCAGGATCTGTTGCTCCAGAGCATGGCGCAGTGGTCGATCAATATCGCCGTGGTCTCCGAGCCGTACTATGTCCTGCCCAGAGGAGACTGGGTGCAGGACCTGGACGGCTCGGTGGTCCTAATTTCGTCGGCCGCCGCCGGTACCCCGACCCTCGAGGCTGTCACGAGGGGACGGGGTTGCGTGGCAGCACGGTTCGGGGACATTGCAGTGGTAGGCGTCTACCTGTCCCCGAACAGAACTCTCGCCGATCTCCACATCTCCCTTATGGAGCTGAATGCCGTCGTCGCTGGGTTTGGTTCCCTCCCCGTGGTCGTTTGCGGGGACTTCAATGCCAAGAACTTGGCTTGGGGTTCCCGGTTCACGAACCAGCGGGGTCGGATGGTGGAGAACTGGGCTCTGGAGACAGGCCTGGTCGTCCTAAACCGGGGTTCTGTCCCCACGTGTGTGCGGATGCAGGGCGAGTCAGTGGTGGACATATCGTTCGCCAGCCCTGCTCTGTCACCGCGTGTCGTCGACTGGCGCGTCATGGAGGGGGTGGAGACGTACTCGGACCACCAGTACATTCGGTTTGACGTCTCCGCCCAGACCTCGATCGCGCCGGTCCCACAGACCCCGTGTGGTCCGCGTTGGGCGCTGAAGCAGCTGGACCGGGAGCTTCTCCTGGAAGCCGCGATGGTACAGGCCTGGGTGCAAGCACCGGACAGGCCTGTCGACATCGACGTCGAGGCAGAGTGGTTCCGGGAGGCCATGTCGCAAATCTGCGACGTGGCAATGCCCCGAGTCCGGCCAGGACGTGCCCGGCGCCAGGTGTACTGGTGGTCGCCGGAGATTGCGGCACTGCGGAATGCATGCAATGCCGCACGGCGCCGGTACGCCAGACACTGCAGTCGCCGCATCCGCCCGCCGGATGCGGAGGTCAGAGAGGCGGAGCTGTACGAGGGATACAGAGTGGCGAAGCGCACCCTCCGAGCGGAAATAAAGCGGGCCAAGTTGGAGGCCCGCAATGTGTGGCTGGGGACTCTGAACGGAGACCCGTGGGGACGCCCTTACAAGGTGGTGCGGGAAAAACTCCGCCCCTGGGCTCCCCCACTCACGCAGAGTCTCCGGCCCCAGATTGTGGAGGGTGTGGTGAGCAATCTGTTCCCTGCGCGAGGGGAACACTCTCCCCCGCTCATGGCTCCGCCACCAGCAGTGTCTAACGCGGACCACGATGGCGACGACGACGACAATGCTCCAGAGGTGACCGAGGTAGAGATGAGTGTGGCGGTAAGAAGGTTGAGCGCCAAGAATACCGCCCCAGGACCCGACGGCTTGCCTGGTAAAGCCTGGGTCCTGGCCATGGAGGCTCTCGGATCTCGATTAAGAGGGCTCTTCAGCGCATGCATGGAGAGGGGCCAATTCCCACTTCCATGGAAGACGGGGAAACTGGTCCTTATCGCGAAGCCGGGGCGCCCTGCGGACTCTCCGTCCGCGTACCGGCCCATTGTGCTGCTCGACGAGGTGGGCAAGCTCTTTGAAAGAGTAATTGCAGACCGCCTCGTCGCGCACCTAACACGGGTGGGGCCGGATCTGGCGGACGGCCAGTTCGGCTTTCGCAGGAGGCGCTCTACGGTGGACGCCATCATGCGCGTACGAGCTCTCACGACGGGGGATGCGGTGTCCCAGGGCAGGTGTGTCGTGGCGGTGTCATTGGACATCGCCAACGCCTTCAACTCCCTGCCCTGGAGCAGCATTGGGAGGGCACTCCGGTATCACCGGGTGCCCGACTACCTCTGTCGTGTTATCGAGGCCTACCTGTCGGACAGGTACATCATCTACCCTGGTCACCAGGGAGAGTGGAAACGGCGAGAGATGTCGTGCGGTGTTCCGCAGGGATCGGTACTAGGACCGCCCTTGTGGAACATCGGCTACGACTACGTGCTGCGCGGCGACCTCCCTGACGGGGTCAGCGTGGTCTGCTACGCAGACGACACGCTGGTCCTGGCTCAGGGAGAGTCGTACCAGGCGGCGGTCGAATTAGCGACACGCGGGGTTGCGATAGTCGTTGATAGGATCCAGCAGTTGGGACTCGAGGTGGCGCTACACAAGTCCGAGGCCATGTGTTTTCACGGCCCTCGGAGCGCGCCGCCTCGGCGCTCCCAATTAACGGTAGGAGGAGTTCACATCGGCGTCGGGTCGATGATGAAGTACTTGGGACTCGTCCTCGACAGCCGGTGGAATTTCGAGGAGCACTTCCGACGTCTGGCTCCCAAACTGAATCGGAACGGGGCTGCCCTCAAGCGGCTCCTGCCCAACCTCGGAGGCCCAGACGCCTCCTGCCGGAGGCTCTACGCAGGTATCGTCCAGTCCATGGCCCTTTATGGGGCGCCGGTATGGGCGCCGTCGCTGCGAAAGCGACCGGCGGCCCAGCTGAACGCTTGCCAGAGGGTCATGGCCATACGGATGGTGCGGGGATACCGCACGGTTTCCCGCGAAGCGGCGAGCCTCCTTGCTGGCCAGCCACCATGGGATCTGGTGGCAAAAGACCTTGCGCGCATGCACGATCTGCGCGTGGAGATGCAACGTCGGGGCGAAACTCCGCTGCCGCGACAAGTCGCGGCATGGCGGGCAGAGCTCCGGCGGGGTCTCATGGCGGAATGGCGACAGCGACTATCGCAACCCAGTGCTGGGCACGTCATAATTATGGCGGTAAGTCCCCTCTTTGAGGAATGGCTGGAAAGGCAACACGGCGTCCTTACCTTCCGCATGACGCAGGTCCTCACCGGACATGGTAAGTTCGGGAGGTTCCTGCACCGGATTCATGCGGAAGAAACGCCCGGGTGCCACCATTGTGTGGACCGCCCGGAGGACACGGTGGAGGTGTGCCCTGCTTGGGCAGAGCAACGCCGTGTCCTCGTGGGGGCGATCGGCGGCGGCGATCTCTCGCGCCGGGCTTTGGTACAGGCCATGGTCCGGAGCGAGGAGGAGTGGCAGGCGGTCGCCTCCTTCTGCGAAGCAGTAATGCTAGCAAAGGAGGCGGCCGATCGCGTGAGGCAACGGCAACGGTCCTCACGCCCCAATCGCCGCCGGGATTCCGATCCCGATTTCCGGCCATCGTAGGCGCAGGCTTGCGGACGGCGAGCAATGGGTGGCTCGCCATCCGACCGTCCGGTAACCGCCCGGAACGAGCCCAAGTCGTCGACGGCGCGTGCTGTTCCACGCGCGCCTCAAGGAGATGTCAGCAACTGTAGGGGCCTAGAAGGGTCGAAGCCTACTGGGGCCAAGGGTCTGATTCTGAAAGGAAGACTCGGCCCTGGTACGAAAGGCAACGAAGGAACAGGAGTGGGTTTTTAGTCAGTAAAAGTCTGACACTATCTCCCGCCCCGCCCAAGGGCGGGGGATGTCATAAGATGATTTTCCCACCGAAAAAAAAAAAAAAAAAAAAAAAAAAAAAAAAAAAAAAAAAAAAACCAGGGCTACTCTTAAAAACAAAAATACAATATTTCCATATTATAATATTTTATTAATGAAACTTGGCAAACAGGTAGACCATGTCCTGGAATAGAAAATGAGATATTTTTTATTCTCTTGTAATAATAGGGTGTATGTTCCCTTGAAATAATTTTCAACTGTAACGCGAGCGAAGCCTCTTACATAAACTAGTATGGCATAAAAAGTAACGTGTATAATTGCCTGCTGATTTAAATCAACAGACTTGGTCTTTTGCAGTCTATTGTTGGTCATAAACCTCGACCATATTGCACCACAACAGCCAGTATTTTATCTTATGTTGGCACGTCTGTACAGCTTGAGTGACCTTGGAAAACGCTTAATTGTCGTTTTATACTACACGGGTGTACGAAATTTATTTGGCCAAACATGTTGGTCTCTATATCTTCGTTTTTTCTAGAAAAATCCAGGCAAAGATTTTTTTTCTTTCGTGATTTTACGTAAAAACACGTAATTACGCAATTAATGGGGCTAAATGCTTTGGTAAATAAATTGTAACAAGATTGCTGTGGTTCTACTGTTTAAAAAAAACATTAAGGTGAACAGAATCCGGGTAAAAAGCTGATGTTGTTGAAAAACGGTTACCCATTCAGGCGTGGCATAACTTTCCTGAAAATGCCGTGCGATCGCTATTAAGCCACGGGCTCTCGTTTTTAACAAGGTTTCCCTTCAATAGGAAGTTCAGTTTATAACAGATAAGGGAGACATAATTTAGAAAATGACGAACAATAAACGCTCAATTTTCTATTATATAAAACATTGTATTCCGTCTAATAATTGAACTCAATGAAGAATGCCATCAGTGAATTCGGCCGAGTCTTATATCTTTGCATTAAGGCGTATAAAAAGTAAATAAACATTCCGAGAGCCCATTAAGCGAGAACCCGACATTCTACCGATAAATTGAATTCCATTCAATTTGAGGCTATGACTCTTCCTTATTCTGCCAGGAGACAAATCACCTCATTAATTCTGTGGCACGAGCCCACACCGTTTTGTTCTTACGCTAAAGAACTCCTAAAAAAATGACATAGCTAACAAGGATATTGTGTTAGCCACGTTTACATTTAAATCTTTGTATAAACCATTTTCCTGATTTACTTTCACCACTCTGTAATATTAATTTAATATAACGTAATGTCGTACAGTAGGAATTTTTGTTATAAGCTGAAATAAAAAAGAAGTACAATTAAATATTTATCTGTTACATCGACTCAATGATTAACCATAAGATACAGTTCGTTTCAACGTTAATATTAGTTCTAAAGGACCAATTAGTTAGTCAATAATTTATTCACTAACAATAAACATTGTGTTGAACACAATAATATTAAAATAAAATTGCAAAAAGTAGAACCAACTTATAAAATTAAAAAATTAATGTTAAATATTGTCACTTAAAAAAATATAATCATCTATCATTATTATATCCAATTCATGCGTACACTAACAGTTATTTAAAATCTCAATAAAGAAAAACGAGGGAACTTACAACATGTGTCATTAAACACCACAGCCACACAAATATTAGCACCCTGTCCTACCATATCACCCCTAACGGGTTAGTCTGTGCACTTCCTCGGAATTGATACGATAATGCTATTGCAAACACCTTTAGGCATGTGAGACCGGGCACTATTCACTTTGGTTGATAGTACACGTGAGAAATTCTAGTTGACGAACTATGAGTATATGCCTGTGATGTCAACACTTTGTGATATATAGGATACCTTATCAAACGATGTAAGCGAAGTTACCAATATCCTGGCTTAAATGGAATTTTGGGACAAATAAAAGGAGTTTAGAAAGGAGAATGAAACTTTTCCCATACATTGCTGGCATGTATTTTTTTTTCTTTTTGCCAAAAGTGAAACCTAGGCCGTATCTTAAAGGACGGTCTGAGAAATCAATAGCAAAAAGGATTCTGTCTACCAACCGTAGCCAAACGCAGTTAGGTTAGAGACAATTTAGTATATTGCTATAGTTTGTTATCAGGCGTTATTTTTCTTAAATAAATTACTGCATGTTTGATATTTTAAGTTTCCTATTGTTAAATATAGTTTTAGTTTCGTTTTTTATTTAGATAGTGTCTATCTTTAATAATTATCATCTTTTATTCAATACATCAGTAATTTTCTTGGTCCATGTTCTAAAAGTAGAAACCTTCACCAATTTTTTTGATATCTTTCAACATTTTATAAGAAATTGAAAGAAAATGACATTCCTTTGCTAATAAATGCTTGTTATTCCAAGCTTCATCGCGGTGTCTATATTATTTCTCTTCACTTCGACCCCGAGGCGATGCTTTTAAATAAAAATTGCATCTTCCAAAGTATTACTTGGACTCCAATTTCTACCTAACAATGATTTTTATTCCTTTGTTAAAACCAGCGGTCTCACGATAGCCTGATTGAAATTCCCAGCTTTATTTGAAAAAAGAAAGTTATTTCAGAAAATCTGGTGTATTAATATTATATCGTCCTTTGGATATTAATTGTATGGTGTAAGATTTTAAATTGGTTTTGATTATGCATATTTTAATGATAGGATATTTGAAATATTTTGTTTCATAATTGTCGCGACATAGTGCTAGGCACGCCATAATTATGGCGGTACGTCCCCTCTTTGAGACGTGGCTGGAAAGACCTCACGGCGTCCTTACCTTCCGCATGACGCAGATCCTCACCGGACATGGTAAGTTCGGGTGATTCCTGCACCGGATTCGTGCGAAAGAAACGCCCGGGTGTCATCATTATGTGAACCGCCCGGAGGAGCACACGGTGGAGGTGTGCACCGCTTGGGCAGAGCAACGCCGTGTCCTCGTGGGGGTTCTCGGCGGTAGCGATCTCTCGCGCCGGGCCTTGGTACAGGCCATGCTCCGGAGCAAGGAGGAGTAGCAGGCTGTCGCCTCCTTCTGCGACGCAGTAATGCTAGCAAAGAAGGCGGCTGATCGCATGAGGCAACGGTCCTCACGCCCCAACCGCCGCTGAGATTCCGATATCGCTTTCCGGCGACCGTAGGTGGTCCGACCGTCCAGTAACCGTCCGGACCAAGCCCAAGTCGTCGACGGCACATACTGTTCCACGCGGGCCTCAAGGAGATGTCAGCAATCGGTAGGGGCCCAGTAGGGTCGAAGTCAACTGGGGCCAATGGCCTGATTCTGAAAGGAAGACTTGACCCTGGTACCAAAGGCAACGAAGGAACAGAAGTGGGTTTTTAGTTAGTAAAAGTTTGACGAGTGGGGGATATCATAAGAAGATTTTCACACCGAAAAAAAAAAAATGTAATATTAGGGTTTGGAGTTACTGAAATAAGAAACAGTTCAATTTAGAAGACTCCTTTACTTGAAGATGCGTCACATATAGTTCTCAGCAGCTAAATATAAAAAGAAAATCAGCTTGAAGAAGATTTGGCAGTACGGTTTGCTCAATTGTTGAGTTAATAAGCTGCTGCGCTGAATATCGCGGGTTATATACCCGCACGAAACAATATTATATGGTTTACATATACTTGTACCGCGTCTGGATGTGTTACGCATGTGAGTTTAAATGTTTATGAATGCTCTCACGACACAGGATTATTATTCCTATTGCGGGGGACGTAATATTAAAAAAAAAAATGTCATATTGATCACGAAAGTAAAAATATCATGCGCTGAGTTTCTTAAATGTTATGTTAGCGCTAACATACCTTTATTATTGTTAGGGTTGCGTTTGACCATTATCTCACCTGATGGTAAGCGATGATGTGGCCGACGATGGAGCACGCTTGACTATAAGCAACCTATTCTTACTTAAAGAGTGAAAGAAGAAGAAGAAGACTCCGGCAGGGAATTTCGCTCCTTAATAAGTATGTATATATATGTACGTTTTTTTTTTTTTTTTTTTTTTTTTTTTTTTTTAAGGTGGGAAAATCATCTAATGACAAGTCTCGCTCTTGGGCGGAGCGAGAGATAGTGTCAGACTTTTACTGACTAAAAACCCACTCCTGTTCCTTCGTTGCCTTCGTCCCAGGGCCCCGGGTTTCGTTTTCACACTACCCATGGCCCCAGTAGGCTTCGACCCTGCTGGGCCCCTACGATTTGCTGACGTCACCCTGAGGCGCGCGTGGAACAATACGCGCCGTCGACGACTTGGGCTCGGTCCGGACAGTTACCGGACGGTCGGACGGCGAGCCACCCATTGCTCGCCGTCCGCAAGCCTGCGCCTACGGTGGCCGGAAATCGGGATCGGAATCCCGGCGGCGGTTGGGGCGTAAGGACCGTTGCCGTTGCCTCACGCGATCGGCCGCCTCCTTTGCTAGCATTACTGCTTCGCAGAAGGAGGCGACCGCCTGCCACTCCTCCTCGCTCCGGACCATGGCCTGTACCAAGGCCCGGCGCGAGAGATCGCCGCCGCCGATCGCCCCCACGAGGACACGGCGTTGCTCTTCCCAAGCGGGACACACCTCCACCGTGTGCTCCACCGTGTCCTCCGGGCGGTCCACACAGTGGCGACACCCGGGCGTCGCTTCCGCACGAATTCGGTGCAGGAACTTCCCGAACTTCCCGTGTTCGGTGAGAACCTGCGTCATGCGGAAGGTGAGGACGCCGTGAGGTCTTTCCAACCACGCCTCAAAGAGGGGACTTATCGCCATAATTGTGGCGTGCCCAATATATATATATGTACGTGCGTTTAATGAATGCGTTCCCAAAACACCCGGTAACGTGGGTGAGATGTCAACCATGTACCGGTGGCGCAACGCCGTACGTCTTGTGGTTCGATGATGGACCGGACTTTGTGCAATCCAATGCACAATCCCCGAAATGTAAGCGACAGGCTAGCAACTCAGCGTCGATGCTCAAAACTTTGGAGTTTTGACTTGACAAGTGCATCATTACCGGTGATCTTCTTGGCTGGCTTCTTAATTGACTACTTCATCAAGCTGATATTTGGCAGACCCATCCCAAAGATGATGGTAAGCAATGATGTGGTCGACGATGGAGTACGCTTATCTAGAATTAACTTATTCACTCATAACTTAAAAACTCCTAGATTGTTGCTTTCAGGAAACAGACTCCGGCTCAATACCACTCCTTAGCTGTGCACACACAATAAACGTATTCCCAAAACGTTTTGCTAGCTTCTTTGAAAACATGAAATGAAGATGTGTCTTTACTTTTCCTTGAAAACTAACTCTATTACTATTTTCTTTTTCTATTCAACAATCTTCGTCTTTTATGTCTTCGATACGATACCGATTTTCCTCTCTTGAGTCTTACTTTAGTGTTCAACTTTCTCCTCAGCCTTTATATCTTTAATTGAATATTAAATACAATCACTTTACAATTCCTTCCACTCCTCACATAATCCATCCATGTTATCCTTTACCTCCCTCTCCATCCAATTATTCAATATCATGGTTAAGAATTCAGTTTTATATGACTCCAAGGACCAATTTTTTTTTATTAGTACTGTTTAGAGATCGTTTCTTTTAGTGAAACTTTGCATAGTTGTACAGTAACCCCGTCTTCGCAAGGATGCAAGTTATATGCACAAACCTGGCTGATTTATCTTTGTGTTAGTAAAAATGGCATCAAAATGCATGTTTAAGAGCAATATAACTTTATTTTACACTAGGTATATATAAATACCGATCAAATGACCTGTTGGTGTAGCGGTTAGTGGCCCTGACTGCTATTCCGGAGGTCGTGGGTCCGATTCCCACCCAAGACTGTTTGTGTGATAAGCTCGATCATGTGTACTATGTCTGGGTGTAATTTATCTATAATATGTATGTATTTAGAAATATATAAGTATGTTTATCAGTTGCAGCACAAGCTCTGCTTAGTTTGGGACTAGTTTATAATAGTTGTTTAATATTATTAATAGTTTCCTTGCGTGATCGCGTCAGAAATGAAGATATCCGTAGGAGAACTAAGGTTACGGACATAGCCCGAAGAATTGCCAAACATAAGTGGCAGTGGGCATGGCACATTGCTTGCAGAACAGATGGTCGATGGGAACGAAGGATTCTGGAATGGCGACCTTGTACCGGAAGACACAGCGTTGGAAGGCCTCCCTCAAGGTGGACCGATGACCTGGTGAGTGTCGCGGGAATCCGATGGATGCGAGACGCACAAGACCGGTCATTGTGGCGACATTTTGGGGGAGGCCTATTTCCAACAGTGGACGTCTTTCGGCTGAAATGATGATGATAATGATGATTATTATTATTAAAAACAAGAAAATAATACGGTCACTGAAAAGATTGAAAAACTAAAGAAGTTGCTGTTTCATGAAATATCTAATACTGTTGTGCACGATGAACGTGGTGTACATTTTAAGCTAAAAGAGCCGTTCCAAGACTTTGTTTTAAAAGGTCAGATGCTATCGTTTTGTAATTGAATCCAGCAGCTTTGAATCATGTCTTGATTTACTAATAGGTCACACGTATTTAAAAGCATTATTGTTTTCTTCACAAAGCTAGAGTAAATAGGCTCTTAATAAACTAGTGCGCTTAACCATTAACGATTCCATCACTTCACCACACACACACCATCAGGTGGGATTCCAGTTAAGCACTAGTTTATAACAATTTGAAAAAAAAAGTTCTTTGAAGTATTTTTTAAGGTGGGAAATCATCTAATGATTTGTCTCGCTCTAAGGAGGAGCATTTTAAATTCAAATTCAAAATATTTTTATTTCACATAGGCCTACATGGGCACATATAAACCGTCAGAAGCTAGTGCACGGTTCCAATTTGGTCGTTTCCTATGGAGAAGAACCGGCAAGAAACTCCATGGTTACTCTTTTTGAAAAAGTGGTTAATGTTACAATATTTCCATATTACATTAATAAAAGACATTATGTAAGAACAGTGTAGACCAATCAATATTGTACCCGAAAGCACAATAAAAATAATCATAATAAAAAAGGCGTAAGGACGTGTCAGTCTATTACTGATTAAAACGACATCTACAATCAAAAAATCACGCAGATAACTCTATTCTCTGCGTGATTTGAAAATATACAACAGCCCGAAATCATCAATCGAGCAGTTGCCTGAATCAGATATAACACCCGTCTGGTCGGAGGATTCTCCCTTTTCAACGGAGGTTTGCGGGACTTTATATTCTGTTCCGCATACCTCTAGAAATCTACAAATTACCAGTTTTACATGCATACCATCAATAAAACTTTCATCCTCTACTTTATTTACAGCTTCACCAAAACAAAAGCTAACAGATAATAGACCTGCTTAAGCACGTTCTAGCTCCATAATTATGTACTTTACAATTTTCCATATTGTTCTCGTATCAAAAGAAAAATATGAAGTGTATTAGCTCGTTGTAACACTAGTTTGTAAAGTCAACAGCGGATACCGAAAGCAACCTATGATTAATGACGTCACGCTGTAATTTGCGGCACTAACAAGCGTTATTTCGTCGTGGTTTTAATCAGTATTAATTGTCGCAATGCGTATTTATGTTGATATTGTTTTGATTTGTTCAGTAGTACGTACCATTTTTTTTCGCTGGGTAAATCATCTAATGACGTTCCTCGCTCTTGAGCGGAGCGAAAGGGTGTGTCTTTTACTGACTAAAAACCGACTCCTGTTCGTTCTTTGCTTTTCATACCAGGGCCAAGTCTTCCTTTCAGAAGCAGACCCTTGGTCCCAGTAAGCTTCGACCTTGCTGGTCCCCTACGGTTTACTGACATACTGACGAGGACTTGGGCTCGGTCCGATCAATTACCGGACGGCCGGACGGCAAGCAAGCTACCCATTGCTCGACGTCCGCAAGCCCGCGTCTACCGTGGCTGGTAGTCGGAGTCAGAATCTCTAAAAATCTGAAGCTTAAAAAATTACAGTAGATTGCTAAAAGCGTTTTTTTATAGACAACCTTTAGTCGTGTTACCCAATTAATTGATTGTGGACATCAAATAGAGGCTCCATGTAAAAATATGGAAATGGCTATAGGCACATTGATTTTGATGCTGTGGCCAGCGATAGCGTAGCTGCTTTTCAGAAAAAAAAATAGGATTTGATTTTTTTATGGAACGTGTAATTTTGGAAACTCTATAAGCATAACGTGAACTAAATTGAATATATATTATTATTATAAAAAATGTTTCGGCTATAATATAAATTTATGTAAAGCACTAATCTTGTTACTGTAATATTGAATAATAAATCATGTTAAAATTAATGAGATGTTTGAAGTTTTTCAGGTCATCAGAACGTTTAATTTTATACTCTACTACAATGACTTTAGGTACAAAATCTTTTTATGATTTCTTAATAAGCAAAATTTAAACTACAAAGGTCATACTCTCTCAGACTATTTAGGACCAACAAGTAGGTTACCTCTGTGTACCAACCAAAGAGCCATTTACCTTTTAAAGGTACCTTTATAAAAATCTCATAATTCCTTCAAAAGTGCCGCGAAGGCTCTCCAAGATATTATCCTTTTAAAATGTCCAACGCACGTACACATTTTACTCACGACCATATAATGTGGGTCGTTTTCTCAAGTGAGGTCCAGGCCTTCATTATTTTTCGAGGATATCATTTGCAACACAGCGTTTTCATTGTTTGCACTCGGCCCTTTTTCGGACATTTTTTTTGGACCTGACATTACAGTGAGTGTGATAATGGCACAATTACGAAACTTCAAGTATGGCTATCCTCCATTGATTTGATTTTGTGGTCTTTTTGTTCGCGTCAAAGATTAATGGTCGGGGAAATAGGTCAGGCGAATGAAATTAGTTTTACGGGCTGCGAACTGGTGAGATCATGTTGAAAATAATTATTTGAATGACGTGGATAGATCCCGTCCACAACTTGTAAGGAAGGAAGTATTTTATTACAAAGCTTATAGGAATTTGCTCACAAGTTTTCACTACCGATTCGTATCTTTGATTTATAGACTTAACGCTTACTTTGAAGTTTGGGCGAGAGTTTTATATTTTATTGAAGGTTTTGTTGAAATTATTCTTGAAATAATTATTCAGGTATAGTAAATCTGTATTTTCTGCACGTACGACTTTTTTAAGACATTCAAGATAAAATGATGAAATTACTTTTAAGTTTTTATGGTCGTTGCAGACAGTCAGATGACAGAAAATCTGACACTGACCCTACAATGTCGTACCGTATTAACCAGTTACTGTGTTATGGCAAGTTGCTCCACGTATAATACTAGTAGATATTCAGTTGCACCTGTTTGAGACTGGAAACCGACCCCAAAACATTTAGGAAAAGGCTAGTCCGTCAAAATCATATTACTTTTAACTTTAATCATATTATTTTTAAGTTTAATCATACTACTTTTAAGTTTAATCATATCAATTTTAAATTTAATCATATGAACTGCAAGTTTAATCATATTACTTTTACGTTTTGACAGTCGTTGTAGACAATCAGATGCCAGAAAATCGAACACCCACCGGCCCTACCAAGGAGTATCGTATTACCCAGTTACTGGGTTGAGGAGGTTAGATAGACAGTTACTCCACGTAAAATACCCGTAGATATTTTGCTGCATCTGTTTAGACTGGAAGCCGGCCAAAAATGCTACTCAGTCAAAATCACAGTCCTCTCTTTGCAATCCTTTTTTTTTCACTCAAGTGCATAAACTTTACTTAAAACATTAGCATTCTAAAATTTTGTTTATAAAGTTCTTAATGAACGCTCCTTCACTGTCCTCATTTATTAATTACTTACTTACATTCATACTAATTTAATTTTCTAATGAGAATGTAAATAATACGACTCCATTTATTAAGGCCGTTTTCAGCACCTTTTTTATATGACCGTAATAAATTATGGTTAATCCTGACTTAAATGTGTATCTTTGTCTCGGAAAGTAAACAACGTAGATTGTATTATGTTAAATGGTCTAGAAATGACGGGAGTGGACTAAAGGCCTTAGAAACATTACCAGAAAATAAATGTGGTTATGATGGACTTGTAACGTATTTTTATTATCGTTTTGAATCATAAAATATCCTGTTTTTTTTTTTTGTTTTTATATGGCGTCACTCTATAGACTATGGCCAATCTTTCACAAAGTATGCAAGCTTGTCACTTATAGACACGTGAGGATGTAATAACTGCGTCAAATTCTGTTTTCGTAGCTTAATACTTGGTCAAAATAAAATCGCAAGCATGTTTCCTATCGAAACATTAAGATTATTATTTACGTATAATCATATAGATAAGTACAAATTAGTGTCTTAAAACATTTTACATAATAACTTCATTTCTTAAGTTAACTTATCAGTAAAGTTTGAGAAAAAAATACTTGAAAAATTGATTGCTTGTCATGCCTATTCATTAAAATCTTTAACTTTGTAGCAAAGCTTATCATCGTTTTTATTTTCTTACCCTTATTCCATGTTACTTGAGGTCAGCACACAACGTTTTTTCTTCCATTCTGGAGCATTAGCATGACGTGGTAAAATGTCAGACGTGCGAGTGAGAAATAGGGATGCAGCTCATGATCTTCCTGCCCTTGTCCCGTTTTATTTGGGGTCGGCGCAACATGTTATTTTCTTCCATTCTGTCCTGTCACTCGTCACGCTATCACTAACTTCCTTTTTTTTCATATCAATTTTCACACAATCCATCCGCCTTTTCTTTGGTCTCCCTCTCCCTCTCCATCCATCCACATGTAAACTCATAACTCTTTTAGTAACATGCGTCATGCATAGAAAGAGGGATGGAGCTACACACCCTTTATACTCTATTCCTCTAACAGTTCAGTTTAGGTTGTCCAGTGGATCCCGTTGAGAGCTCGTGTTAGGGCCTCATTTCTATCAACCGTCACGCTATCACTTAATCCCTTTTCGATTATATAACTCTTCACACAATCCAATATCGTAACTATTTAAAATAAAAGCCTGGCTTTTTTTGAACTAAAACAGCTTAACCACTCTATAACAATACCAGAAAGCAGTATATTAATAATTTCAACAGGGTCATTTTGCGTAGAAATAATGTGAGCCCCCGCAAATGATTTAGGATCGCTTGACCTGAATACTCTCGTTGAGTTATGAGTTAATTTATATGCGGAAAATATGGTGAGGACACATGACAGTCAGATTAGCGAGTTGGGACGTATGTCTATTTGTTTTGATTACGTCAGAGTTTTTAACTTATTTCATCTATTGTATAATTACAATAATAATAATTATCATAGTTAATTCAAGGCTGGAGTGAATAGGCTCTTAATAAACTAGTACGATTCACCGTCAATCATTGCATCACCCATCAGGTGGGATTACATTCAAGCACTACTTGACATCACTAAAAAAAAACATATATATATACATTGGGATATAAATGACCTAAGAAAGTGGTGCCAGTGACTGAAATTTTGAAAGAAAATCATTTATCTTGGTACGTTCATGCGAACAAAAAGAATGTTACCAAAACAGTTATGAGTATGCATGTGGATGGATGGAGTGGAAGGCCAAATAAAAGATGGATGGATTGAATGAGAAGCAATATGAAGGAAAAGAGACTCAGAAGTAACGTGACGGTTAACAGGCTAGAATGAGAAAAAAACATATTGCGACGACCCCATGTAATATGGAAGGAAAGAAGGAACAAAATGTACACAAATGACCTGAAAAACGTGAGCACAGTTTCCGAGATTGACAAATTGGGTTTTAATTTTAAGTAGTGAAGGTTATTTAGAAGTTTAATTTATTTTCAAATTTACTAGCAGTCGACGAGGTTAATAATAAATAAAACGATTAAGTTTCGATATTGAAAATTTGTTTGATTAAAAAAAGAAATAAATTTACTGACTTAAAATGTAAACTTTAGAAAGCTGAAATAGCAGTGGGCTGGCCTAGTCTGTCACCTGATAGAATGGTTCCTAAAATAATATGTTTTTGTGTTTTAAAAGATGTATGTAATAACAAAATTGAATTGAATTTGGTATTTCTCTAGTTAATTGGTTGTATAATGAACCCCTGAGCTACATACAAGCCTGTCTTCGAAGACTATTATATATTTGTGGTTGTTGTTATGTCTATTTGTTGGGTATGTTACTAAGGTCAGCAATTTCTCGAAAATATAGAAAGCTATTAACCCAATCTTAATAACCTTCGGTACTTAGTCCGATTGCCTGATTTAATATTCAGCTTAAGACTGCCAAGCGTTTTGAGTAGTAACATGGCTTCGCTCTTTGATTTGTTGATAAGTACCTACCGTCTGCTTGTCGTCATAGAGATGGTTTTAAGTTATAGGTATAATTATAACTTGTGTTACATTGTTTGAAGTGTCTTTGTACGTTTTTGTGAGCGAGTCATTATTATCATCATCATTATTAATACCGAGTTTTTTGTAAGACGTACCGACCGTCCTGTCTATTGCTATATTGGCTTCAATATTTAAATATTCTTTTATTATTAATATTCACAAGCTCGCATTTGGAATGCCTAATGGTAAGCGATGATATGGTCGATGATGGAGAATGCATACTTAACTCAAAACTCAAACTCAAAATTATTTATTACACAGAGGCTCACATGGGCACTTATAAAACGTCACAAGCTAGCGCACGGTTTCAATTGGTCTTAGAAGTAACCTTTTCACTCTTGACTTAAACATCGCTCGATTGTAGAACACAGACTTTGGTAGGAAACCCCACTCTTTCGCTGAATGCACATTGAAAGTTTTCCCAAAACTTTTTGTACGTATCGGTGGAATGTTCACACCGTTCAATGTTCACTATGTTCTGGTAGCATATCGTGGTCGTGTGGTCCGTTAATAATCCACACTTATTCATGTAGTCTTTAAATATCAATGAATCAGTGTCTTTGATTACAACTTTCTATAAACTGGGTTTATTTTAAGAGGATGTGCTGGCACAAGGAATACAATCAGTTACTTTTACTACCATCATTAATCTGACGCTGAATTATTTTGTTAAAACGGTGATGATAGGTTGCTAAGCACCTGTAGCGACACCTATGCCTGCCAATACAAAATGCTAATGTAATTATCGCTCTGCTTCCATCTCCGTCTGTCACTAACTCCTAATCTCACGATATCACAATACTATTACGGCATAGATACATACGCAGTCGCACAATAGGCTCTGATTCCGATTTGCATTTTAACGCAGTTTGTGTCTGCCTAAATATTGTTCCATATAATTGATACTGGTCCTCTAATATTGTAAGCATTTGATTCCACTTAAGGCTAACATTTGGAATAATTGAGTTCAGCGTTTAGTGTGTATTTATTAAGAAATACATATTTTATATTTCAAGTTCCTGATCTCTTTTCGTCTCATATTTTTTATTCTCTTTTTATGATTGTGTTCTTGTTGGTTGCGATGGCGTTTGGTCTAACATCATTCAATTCAACGTAGATATTTTCAACGCCCGTTTGTTCGTGGGAAGGTTTAACTGGATCATGCAATTTTAATTCTAGAATACTAAAATACTCATAATAATCTGTCCACTATAGGGTTGTACGTTAATTTCTTCTTTTGAATTTTTGTAGAGAGTTCAATATGGTGTGCTATATAAATCAGGGTAGAAGCAATAGTTTTTAAATTTTCTTTGAAAACCATTTCAGTTACTAATACACGGTTAAGCAGAACAGAAAATTAAGACACACACAATTAACAGAAAATTATGTTTTTTAAGAATGATCACAGTAGGTTTTTTTTTTTTGCGGGGGGGTTAGTAAATTTTTCAATGATTTATTCCGCTATAAGGTGAAGTAGCCGTGACACTTAACCTTAAAGCGTTTGTCAGACTTTTGCTGACTGAAACCATACCTCTATCCTTCAGTTACCCTTTGCGTTCTAGGACATCGGGTTTCCTTTTCAGAAATTTCCAGTATGATCACTATAGTACATTCCATATTAACTACAAAATAATTACTCAGTTTATTTAAATATAAATCTATAACCTCTACTTTAATTAAACCACAATAAACAGGTCAAAACAACAGATAGGTCTCTATATCATCAGAAACACTTAATTCTCTAATACCCACCTCTGCTTCGACATTTTTAGGGTTCCGTACCTAAAGAGACTCTATTACTAAGACTCCGCTGTTTGTCCGTCTGTCACCAAAGTCAAAGTCAAAAGTTTTTTATTTCACATAGGCCTACATGGGCACTTATAAAACGTTAGAAGCTAGTGCACGGTTCCAAGTTGGTCATTTGCTATGGAGAAGAACCGGCAAGAAACTCCATGCTTACTCTTTAAAAAAAAAATTGTTCTTACAATATTTCCATAATACAGTATAAGTAGATATTATGTAAGGACAGTGTAGACCGGTCAATATTGTACTAAAAAGTACAATAAAAATAAACATAATAAAAAGTGAGTGGTAATAGGAAGTAACCTAAGAATTCGCGGAGTCTACAGTGTTCTCACGTTCACATTATAAAAAATAGGCTATATAAAAAAAAAACGAGAAAAATAAATAATAACAATTATCAATAAATGAGACGTTAACAAGATAAATTACGAGTACTAAAGAAATTATGGTGGTTGGGGTCTAATAATATAAAAAAATATTGCAATAACAAATTGTTAGAAAAAAAAATACCAGGCTGTATTTGTAAACTGTGATAGTTGGACAGTTGACATTTTCACAGATGTTGTATTTCTATAGCCGCTATAACAACAATTACTAAAAAAACAGAATAAAATAAATATTTAAGGGGGCTCCCATACAACAGACGTAATTTTCTTGCAGTTTTTTTGCTACGGACGGTATTTCCGTAGCGTCCCTTCATGTGCGAGTCCGATCCACACTTGGCCGGTTTTTTCCAACTCCAATCCCATTAGCTCGGTTGCTGATGATAGTTTATTTTTTAATCCAAGGGAAGCCATTACGGTAATATCTTGATCTGAAAGCCTCTAATTTATTGGCGATCGGAAAATGAAATGCACTTTTGTGGTAGGTTGTTTCTTTGATGAGTCGAGTAAGCTTGAATATTTTCTAGCTGAAAGTATCGCTGGTTGTTAATTTATTTGGTTCGGTTGAGTACCGTATCCAATGGTCTGGAAATTTATAATGTACTGTAAAAGGATTAGTTTGTATTAAATTCGTTTGTAGTGTTTTTGGAGGTTCTTCGTTATTGGGAAGCTTCGGTAGAGTTTTATATATTTCTATATTGTTTTCTTTTGAAATTGGTATTTGTAAATTTTACCAGATTTTAGATAGAATGATTTTTAGGGTTCCGTACCTCAAAAGGAAAAAACGGAATCCTTATAGGATCACGTTGTTGTCCGTTCGTCTGTCTGTCGGTCTTTCAAGACTCTTTATCCTGGGGGACGTGTGGATGTATCGATTTAAAATTAAAACCACATACTTAATTAAAAGAAAAATCAATTTTGTAAGATAACGAAAAAAAAAATATACGGCCGTTTATGTCTCAAAAAACGTATATTTCAACACTCTCAAAGAAATCAAAATTCATAGGGTACTTCCCGTTGACCCAAAATCCTAAAATTTTGCGTAAAACAAGGTCTTATGGCACAGGTAAGTATAGGAATAAATCTGAATACTGTAAATTTGTTATTGCGTCACAACAAAAAAAAATGCGATTCGGAAATCTTCGAATTCGGGAATTGAACTGTAGCATAGGTAAATTTGTACGGAACCCTCAGGGCGTGAGTCCGATTCGCACTTGCCTAGTTTTTTTTGAATAGGAGGATTTTGTTATATAAATTGATGTGTTGTTTTTATTTAGAGAAAATACTGAACCACCTTTAAATTGAACCGCAGCACGTGTACATTAGTCTGCTTTTTAACCGACTTTAAAAAGGAGTGTGTATGTATTTTTTATGTATGTTTATCGATTTTTTTTTTCATTGGTTGACCAATTATAAAAAATTATAGGAATATTTTTATGATCTGATCGTAAACTTCGAAGTTACGGAATGGAACTTCTTTTAAGATCCTATCAGAACTGTCGTAACAAGTAAAATTGCTTTGTTTATACGTTTCGGTGATAAATGACTGAAGGAAGAAGGGGAGGGGACACTTCAAACTGATTTGAAGCCGAAAGGTGGTTACCGGAATTCTGTAATGAATCAATGTATTCTAGTCGTGTTTAGAATTGTCATGAGATATGGCTATAAGGTGCCACCGAATTGATCTGATGATGGAGCCAAATGCTGGAAGGTATTTAAGTTTGGCTGATCACCTACACTAAAAAGTGTAAAATAAAAAACTTTTTACAAAATAAAAAAACCGAATGTAAAAAACAAAACACTAAAAGTGCAGAACTTTAATTACGAAAGTCGGTGTTTCTATAATAGTTTTGTCTCTTCGTTATTTATATATAGACTTCCGAAATTAAAGCTATTTTGCATTTCTAGTGTTTTTTTTTTTTTTAAATTGAAGTCTTTTGTATTTTTTTTTTGTAATTTTTTTTGTATAATCTTATTTCCTTTTTCTATTCTTAATTGAAACTATCAAAGAACTTTGCATGTCAAACAAAATTATTGTCTGACATTATCTAACCTTTTATCGCACTTTAAGTACCATTATTAACCATATTAATGCCACGAATACCATTTTCATGACTGAACATGTAAAACCCAATTAAAATTTTATAATTTGTTGCCCATTACTCTTTGTAACAGAAAAAATTATAGCACTTACAAGGCAATTTCAACTTTATTAAGGGTACTTACGTTTGAAATTATAGTGTGAATTTCGAGCGAGAAATGTAGAATTTAAATACATTATTAAGACCACATAAAAACTATTAGCGGTAATAAATCAAGTTGACAAATCCTGGGAAATTATTGCGTAATTCTATAGTAGTGTGGTTTATACACTCTAATTTACAGTCATTTGTAAGCTGTTTAATTGTTTTACTTTTTGAATAATACCAAGAAGCAATTTTTCTACAATTCAGCATTTTGCCGTCGTTTACACCGCGTACATCAAAGGGCTGGAACAATTTGCCTGCTGCGGCCTTCCCGTTCGATTATAATTTAGGTATCTTCAAGGCTAGAGTGAATAAACTCTTTATAAACTAGTGCACTTCACCATCAACGATTGCATCAATGCTAAAGATCAGGTGGGATTGTAGTTAGTAGTTTAAATAATTAAAAAAAAACACTTTGATCAACTTAGTAAACCATTTTAGCTACGTTCACTCCAACATCGACCACATCATCGCTTACCTATAGGTGACATAGTGGCCTTACATGAGTCTATCAATAAAAATAATCAATGCCGTATACAATTTTGAATTATAATCAACAACAGACATGAGACACCCCGTCAAGCATGCAGTGTTTTTTTTTTGGTGTTTGTTCGCGTTTGGCCACTATCTTACCTGCCCCCCTAGCCAAGTTACGATCGTTTCGTTTGCGTCAAACGCCTCGAGTAGACCACGCCTCCGATTCCTATGTTCTGACGTCAACTCAACATTCAGTCTCGTGGTCAGAACAAAAGAATCGGCAGCGTGGCCTACTCGAGGCTTTCGACGCCAACAAAACGATCGTAACTTGGCTAGGGGTTTGATGGTAAGCGATGATGTGTTCGACGTTAGAGCAATACTTATCTAAAATAAACTTTTTTACTTTTGACTTAGAGATCCTCAAATTTTAGCGTAATTTATTAAAATGGTCAATTTAATCAGAAGAATTTTTCAAATATCTTCACTCTCAAACATCTTCTAATTTAGAAATTATGACACATTTTAAGAAAGTTTCTAATTTTCTAACAATTGTAAGTCAGTTTATTACATTCCTTCCTGATAATCACTTATTCAATAATAGCACAAAATCTAGACACGTGTATCCAGCCAATGAAATTACTACTTTGAGGTCTCAGTGAGAGAAACTTAATCCTTAATCCTCTAACCGGGCTTAGGCAGCTTGCCAACGAGTAATAGGTAGCTCGTCACCGTTTGGCCGTCCGATAGGGATCGAGTTCAAGTCGACGACGGCGCATAGAGTTCCAGGCGTGCCTCAAAAAGATATTAGCAAAACTGGAGGGGCCTAGCAGAGTTGGATACCCGCTAGGGCCACAGGGAGTTCCTGAAAAAGAACCCATAATCCTAGAACGCAAAGGGTAACTGAAGGACTTTAGTGTGGTTTTAATCAGTAAAAGTCTGCCCTCCTGCTTCACCCTAGAGTAGTCACTGTATAATTTCTTACATCAAAAAAAAAGACGGGCCAACGATCCATTGTTGGATGGTGAATTTCACATTATGTCTTTAAATTTTTGAACCTGCATGGTTTCTTACTCGTCTATTTTCTTTCAGGTATTTTTTTTTAGTTTTTCACCTCTACCTTTTATCACATCCCTAGTTGAACGTTTTAATTTTATTAAAATTTTCTACATATTTTGTAATAGAACGGTAAATTACTTGCTATTAAAATAACTGAAAAGGAATGTAACTGGCACGCTAATATTTCAAAGTCAGATTATGGCTCTGGATATAGTTGAAGAAATGATTAACATTTATTATTACGACATTTTACGCAAATTATTTGTACTTAAGTTCTTCAGTATTTTAATCAAAATCCTTACATCACGCGAAAAGCAATCGGGCGAAAGTTTATATGTCTGGGTGTAAGTTTGTGTATATATTTGTTATTAACGCTAAAACATCTGAACGGATTTCAATAAAACTTGGAATTGGCATTCAGGTAAATCATACCCTGGAATAGGACATTTAAAATACTTTTTATGCTGGGACTATGTTCCCTTTTTTTCGGTGGGAAAATCATCCAATGACATCCTTCGGGCATCCTCTTGGGCGGAGCGGGAGATATTTTCAAACTTTTACTGACTAAAAACCCACTCCTGTTTCTTCGTTGCCTTTCGCTAGATGGCGCTGCGTCTAGCTTAAAGTAAAACCAAACGCTCTGTTATTGAAAATTTAAAAAAATACTATTAGTGCTTATAAGTGAATAAAGACTAAGTGAACCAATAATACATCACCTAATACATATGTGACAGTGTTATCTATGGATTTCCTACTCAAACTGTGAAGTAAATACATAATATATATTTTGGAACAATGAACTTTGGTTTAAAAGAAAATACAATAAAAACAATCTAAATTAACAAAAGTTTGCAAACATTACAATATTGTGACCCAAATTCATCAAAATAAATGTGAAAAATTCTTTTAATAACAAAGACAAAGTGCAAAAGTGACTCATACAATGATTTAAACTTAAACCGTCACACATCGTAATAACTAATTTATCTAATCAATAGAAAAATATTCGATGGAAGTGGTCAATAAATTCGACACTTTTAAATATGATCAGTTGGCTTAATGGCTAGCACAGGTGAACTTTTGCAGTACTAGCCTCACACGAAAGGTCGCGAGTTCAAACCTCAGTGAATCAGATCACTTTTCGTAAATTCCAAAATTCATATTTGGAATTTATAAAGATAATAAGTACAACCTGATGTCATCAAACTCTGCAAAAAATCATTGCAAGATGGCAGCACTAGTAACATGTCATAAATGCAAGAAATTGGTAAACATAAAAAGTACTGCTTTGTGTTCTGCCTGTGATAATAGGTATGAATTTGATTGTGATGGCTACCCTGAACAAACGTATCGCCTCAAGGACGTAGAAGCGAAAAAAAAGTGGAGATGTAAGGTATGCATCAGAAGTAAAAAATACGCTAATACCGACTCTACTACCAATATTACCGTAAGAAAAAAAACAACTTCTTCAAAAACACACTCGCCTACAGAACAGCCATTAAGTACTAAAGGTGTAGATAAAAATGAAGCGTTGAAACGTCGATCTTCAGTTCAAAATACGGCTGACTTACTTGATTCCCACATACTGTCTGATTGTGAAACATCTTTTGAGTCTTATACTCCCAATAAATTGTCAATGAGTGTTGACGGAACTGTGTCTGACATGATATTAGTCTCAGAAATGAAAGAGATAATTGCTCAGCTCACGTTAAAACTCGAGAGCACTGAAAATGAACTAGGAAATATATTGTTAGAAAACACTGATCTGCATAAGCAAATAAATAAGTTAACTGCAGAAAATAAAACACTAAAATCTTTATGTCAGTCACCCTCCTTATTCACAAGTCCGGGTACAAACCCTAAGAAAAAGAGACAATCTCTGGCAAATCAACATAACATGCTTTCTACACCAATTCCTTTACCGTCATCTGGATTGCAAGTCAAAAACAACGACTACGAAAATGTGCCCTTCTTGGAACAAGAGATTGTTACCCTACAGCAACAATTAAAGGTCGCCCAGCTAGAGATAGCGGCCCTCACGGACCGTATCGCAGTACTAATGCAAAGGCAACCTCCTTGCATTAATGTTGGTCAATCTGTTGCTCGTCATGAACTGAAGCGGGATACTATGCACGTCACCAGTGCTCAGACAAGTCCTGCAGACGGGCACAATGTGATCCCTCAAAGGAAAATATTCATCTTCGGTGCACAGCGGTGCGCCGGGCTTGCAGCAGCCATCTCACACTCAAGGGCAAATACAAAGTACAAAAAATACAGACTCGTCGCTGAAACAAAACCAAATGCGCCTACCAATGAAATTATAGCAAACTGCAGGAATACTAAATTGACAGCTGAAGACAAACTTCTATTATGCTTAGGAGAAAACGATTGCAACCCAAACTTAGTGACTTATCATTTGCAAGATATATTAAATACATTTTCAAATACCACTATACTTGTGTTAAATGTCGTCAATAACGTGCACCTTAATGTCCGTAAGTTAAATAATTCTATAAAAAATATATGTAATATGTACAAAAAATGCCACTTTGTAAATCAAAAATCCACGAAACTGTCTGATGTTTGTAAGTCGATAAATTACCTCATAGATTGTTGTGATTATAGTGATGAATATCTAAATCCTAATGAAATTCGTAAAAGAATAACGAGTAACAAATCAAGTTTCGGATTAAGCATTTCTACAAATGAACCCAAAAAGGGGACAATTCCCTATTACTTTAGTCGTATTAAGAACACAACATCCCACGAATATAATACCTCTTTGCAACACAATGCAAAGGGTCAAAGAGGGACTATACCCTATTACTTTCCAGTCTTAAACAAGCGTGACTCATTTTTTCGTACCTCAAACTAATGAAACCCACTATTTTAGAATATTCCATCAAAATATCGCCAGTTTATTATCTAAACAAGAGCTTTTAGAAATGACTATGCAGGAGTTAAAAGAAGCAAAGAATGAACCTGATGTAATATGCCTGTCGGAAACATTTGTAAAAAAAGGCAATGAAAACTATGTGAAAATGCACAACTATGAAATGGCTACTAATTTCTGTAGAGACAAACAAAGAGGTGGCACTTGCATATTAGTGAAAAAAGGCTTATTCTATAAAGAGTTATCATTCGTGAAAAACTATGCAACTCAAAACACGTTTGAAGCTTGCGGCTTGGAAGTAACAAGTAATAAATTAGTAGTTATATGTGTATATAGAACGCCGCAATCTGATCCGAATCAGTTTTTAACAAAATTGCATCATCTTTTACACGAGTTATTAAACAAATACAAATATAAAATAAAAATAGTGGTAGCCGGTGACTTTAACATAAATACACTTAAAAAAGGTAACATCGCAAGTGGATTGCAAGATTTGTCTGACAATTATAATTTAAAAATCCACATCAATGTTCCTACTCGCAAATTTACTTGTATAGACCATATCCTAAGCAACATTACAAATGCAACTGCCGCCGTACTACCCCTGTATCTTTCAGATCATGAGACAGCGCAAATATTGAGCTTTCCAACTAAACAGAAACCGCAAAGATCAACAGTATATTACATTTATAAAAGAGACTATAATTTAGATAACATTCGAAAATTTAAGGAATGCCTACAAAATCTTTCTTGGTCCGATGTATATCTAAACACTGACACAAACTGCGCATTCAATGACTTTCATGAACTGGTGTGTCTATTTTATGATCTTTGTTTTCCCAAATTAAGAGTGAAAGTCAATTGCAACAATAAAAACGCACAAAAGTGGATAAGTAAGGGTTTGAGACAAAGTTGCAAAACTAAACGGAAGCTACGATATCGCTACTACAAAAATAAAAATGTAGATAATAAAACTAAATATAATAATTACTCTAGTCTGCTAAAGAAATGTATTTATAATTCCAAAAAGAATGCAAATATAAAATATATTCATACCCAAGATAACAAGTGTAAAGCCACATGGACTGTCATTAAAAATGAAATAAATAATAATTCTCACAAAGACAACATAGAATGTATAAAGTTAAATGATTCTATTATTACAGACCCTGTACAAATGGCCACAGTTTTTAATGATCATTATGTTAATGTAACACATACACAAGGGGATAAAAGCGCACGTCAAAACTCCTGCAAAAATGCATGTGCCAACTCAATGTTCCTTAGACCAATGCTGGTAAACGAGGTACGACAGGAAATAATGTCTCTGTCAAACACCAAGTCGGAGGGTTATGACGAAATTAATACCAAAATCATAAAAGCTTGTTGTAATGAACTAACTTGTATTCTCACTTATTTAATAAATATGTCTTTTTCACATGGAACCTTTCCTGATAAATTAAAACTTTCCATAATTAAGCCTTTATTCAAGAAAGGAGAAAAATGTGACATCAATAATTATCGACCTATCACTTTAATACCCATCTTGTCTAAAATTTATGAAAAATGTATGTATAAAAGATTAATTAATTTCTGTAATAAATTTCAAATTATTAGTGACAAACAGTTTGGATTCCAAAAGAACAAATCGACATCATTAGCTATTTATTCTCTAATGCAAGCAATATTATCAAATATTAATAATAATTTTATGACCACCGGTCTTTTTTTTGATCTATCGAAAGCATTCGATCTCGTTTCACACGACATTCTGCTGCAAAAATTAGAAGGTAATGGGATTAGAGGGCCGGCACTCCAGTGGTTATCGTCCTATTTAAGTGATAGGAAGCAATGTGTCATTATCAATAAAAAAAATGTAAATAATGACATAATATCCTACTCTTCAGAGTATAGACCTAATAAATGTGGCGTTCCGCAAGGAAGCGTCCTGGGCCCAATATTATTCCTCATTTATATAAATGACATCATAAAAATAACTAACCATAAATGCATATTGTTTGCCGATGACATATCCATTATAGTGACATCTAATAAAAAATATAATACCATTTTAGATCATGAGCTTGACATTAATAATACAATTGACAAATTACTGCATTGGCTTGACATTAACCATTTAAGAATAAATTTAGACAAATCAGTGTACATTCAATTCAATCAATCCAATAATCACAAACACGACATCAAACTCAATATTAATAAAATCAAAGAAGTAACGCATACAAGATTTTTGGGTGTAATTATAGACAAGGATATTAATTGGAAAGAACACATAGACAATGTTAGTACTAAAATCAATAAATTTGTATATGCACTTAAGCAAGTTAAAAATGTAACTAACGTCAAAACCGCTGTAATATCATACCATGCATACGTTGAATCGCTACTACGTTATGGACTTATAATGTGGGGTAATAGCACCGACTTCCAGAGAGCATTCATCGCTCAAAAAAAGTGCATGAGATCAATTTGTGGACTCAAACCTGATGACTCATGTCGACCGATATTTAGGAAACTTGGTTTGTTGCCGTTACCGTCACTTTATATTTACGAAATATGTATGTTTGTAATGAAAAATAAAAAAATATTTAAGACTGCAAATGATGTGAACCCTCGGAACAGACGAGATCCATACAAACTAGTGCTGAATGATTTGCCTCGATTAGCTAAATATAATAATAACTGCCTAGCAATGTGTGTGCGCATTTATAATAAAATACCGAGGCATTTTAAAACATTAAGTCCTATATTATTTAAGGCAAAATTTTATAAATGGTTGCTCGATTATGGTTTTTATAGTTTAAAAGAATTTATAGATAAAAAGTTTTGATGTTTTTAATTATTCATTGATGATGTCTACTACCTGCTTGCCTAAATTAAAAAAAAAAACATTTGCATGCTTTGTCATAACCTAGCTAAACATGTTTGTGCCATATAGTATTTAACACCATTTTATACCATGTTTTATGCAAATAAATATATTATTATTATTATTATTATTATTTCATACCAGGGCCGAGTCTTCCTTTCAGAATCAGACCCTTGGCCCCAGTAGGCTCCGGCCATGCTGGGCCCCTACGATTGCCGACATCTCCTTGAGGCGCGCGTGGAACACTACGCCGTCGATGACTTGGGATATCTTACGACTTTTATACTGACAAAGTTTTTGGTACATCACAGAATCAGGACAAAACCTAGCCCAAATTTATCAAAAAAATTAAAACACACAGTAAAAACGCATATAAACGACTTCAGAATTAAAAGAAAACCATCAGTTGCGAAAGACGGATGAAGATCATTTAACCTAGCAATTGGTTAATTTTTCTGGTTAAAGCGTTAAACACTAGTGACAGCGGCTAAACGCGATTATGTGAGCCAAACGTTAAAATGCGATTAGTTTTATTGGTGAATTTCGCCCTAAGTCACTCAGTTGTACTATTTACGCACGGTTGTGAGATTTAAGTTTTTATATTATCATTATTGTTTATTCATTTTTGGTTTAACTTTTGTATTGTATTATTATTAATCTAACATTAAATATTTTTACCGACTGTTAAGATAAATTAGATGAACAAATGTTAGGTTTTGTTCCTGATAATAAATAGTACCTTATGTTTTTAAAGATAATTGTTAAAATGATTTAAAACTGTAAGCATGTCTGTTTTATATAAACATTTATATTTTAAGTAATATCTAAGGTATATGTGATTATTTCTATTGTTTGGGAATGTTAAGCCTTGATCTATATCGATCGCTAGAATGAGTCGCTAGAGTGATTGAGCCACGATCCTCACATCACCTGATATTATGGACCAATTGAAGAGCGATATTGACGGTAGAATGATCGGGGGTTGTTTGGCTAGGAGCTAGGGCGTAGGCATTCGGTCCCGGATCACCGTTTGGGACACTCGATTAGAATATTCGTTCTGAGTAGTGTAATGATTGTGAAGTATTTCCTAATTCTTTTTTCTTAACGTAATTAATAAAACTAAGTAAACAGTTTGAATTTATCTTTATCCAGTCCTCCGTTGAAATAGATTCCTCTCAAGAATCGTGACCGTTAAGGCAACGAGTATTACATAACAAGAATAATCCAAAAAGGAACAAGTACATTATAAACCAGAATCCGATCATAATCGTTAACAAGATAACTAGGTTAAGAAAGAAAATAATTTAAAAAAAATCTCTATATAGTTCTCGTAATGAATCAACAAAAGTTTCTACTTTCAAAGCTATTGAGCTCCAAATTAAATCCTTCAATCATTAAGTCGAGCGCAACGAAGTTCCCAAAATGTTTTCCAACATTAAACCCTGGGCCGCTTACATGCGGTTTGCAGAGATTCTAAGATAAGCTAAGACTCATTTAAACTTAACAATGTGCTAAACTTAACTAAGTAGTCGAGATTGTTCACGGGGTGGTTGTTGAATTAATTCGTGATAAGTTTGAGTTAGTTTTGGGTAATATTGCACCTGAACTTGTTGCTAATGTGTTGAAATATTAATCACGTGCCATAATGGCGGTGGTTAGGGAATTTGAGTTGAAATATGAATCATAAAGAATATGAATTGTTAATGGAAAAGATTCAAGACTCAAAGTCTTTATTTTAATTATACCATTTACAGGCATTTTTGAATTGTCAAGAAGTCAGACATTCACAAAATGACGCTGATTGCACATTCCAAAGCGTAGATCTTTATGGAGAAGAATGTGCAAGAGAAATTTAAGTCTAACTGAACAGTAAATACTTAATTAGTTAAGAGTCTTCGAGAAAAGCAATTCTTACATTATTGTAATTGCTGATATGGTAAATTGTAGAAAAAGCAGCAAAATTTACTAATTGTGCCCAACAGACGTTGTCCTGTCTTGGCAATGAACTGTCAAACGTGCGAAGATGAAATAGTCTTTAGTTTTCTAAAAAAAAAAAAAATTTACAACGGAACTTTCTAATTTTTTTCTTGCCTGAGAACTTTGTTATAACAAACAACAAAAGAATTTGCCGCCGATCACTCGTGATGATAAGACCAAAAGAAATAGGGATTTATATAGATTTTATTATCTATTTAAAATATTACTGAAAATTATCATTACCATATTACCGAAAAATATGAAACATTATAAATATTAGTGCAAAGCTACTGCTTATTTAAAAAAAAAACAGCAGACATGTCAACAGAGCGATTAAAAGAAATGTAAACAATAGTGTGTAAAAAAAAAACAAGAAAAGAACAGTATGTACAATCAATAGATCCGTATGTACCAAAAATATTAAAACTTCCTCCACTAATGCACCCTTTCAGCTTCAATTCCGCAAACAATTCGAAAGTGTATGTTTAATATTTGGTGGCAGCTCAAACAACGTATAACCAGGCTAAGCCGGATAAATTCCATTTTGGAGCAACAAACTGACAAGCAATAATTAATATTCAACGGAACGCACACTCGACTATCAGAAGCGGTTCCGTACTAGTAAATTGCACGAGTTAGTCCAAGTGAGCCAATTCACCCCACCGCGGGGCGTTTGCTAAAACTTTGCTCATATTTAATTTGGCGAGTACGCTACTCGCTCGGGACATAGCTGATTATTGTTACACGCTAAACACTATTAGTTCAAACTTCAGGCTTTATAGCATCAATATTGTCACAAAGTTTGCTTGTTGGAATTTGAATATTAATTTCGGTGACTTTATTTTTTTGAGCTTCCTTGTTTTTGAGTTAATGCAAAAATGTGGTCTGTTCAAACCCTATTTTTATTCTCAAAAACACATTATTTACTTATTTATTAAAAATTCAAATTTTAGCAATAAGACCGACCATTGTGACACCCTATTAATTTTAAGTTCCTACTGTAGATAATTTTATTTTTAGTATACAACAAAGAATATATCTGTCTATCTATCTATAATATTCTTGTAAAAACACAATACATTCGTCAAAACTTCTAATCGTAGAAGCACAATCAAATAAAATTACGTCAATAAAACCTTGACTTTTGGTACTTGCTGGACTTGCTCAACAAACGAAGGAGCTCAAAACATCTGCATTGCTCAATTTCCTTAAACTTGGTAAACACGTGAATGCTGACAAAACTCTAGATGCCACAAACATAACTTATTCTATCTCAAGGTTAACTTACAATACTCTGCCAAAATCAATAAGCATCGAAGGCGAACTGCATCGAACGCATCGCAATACCTACTGGTATAATTGAGAATCAGCCTTCCCTATGATACCTAACGAGGTACCAACGTTAGTTAAGCAAATTCTGTGGAATTTGGCACAAAGCCGTGTACCAAAAGTTTTGGATCGAGTCAGTAGAGAATCGAGTTTGGATATATTCTTCAGGAATATTGTAATGAACAAGACGTTGGGAGGTTGGAATATATGGAAAGACTATTTTAGTAGGGATTTTTTTTTTGAAATTTGTTTCAATATGATGATATTTCTTAGGATATAATTTTATATCTACTAAAATGACAACTTCGAAGACAAGTATGGAAGGAAAAGATTATGTTGTGCCAACCTCAAATAGGAGCAATGACGGCCCAGTGGTAATTGGTCTCGACTTACAGGTTTGCAAGTCGTGAGTTCAAACCCAGAAAGGCGCTTTATTGTGGTAATTTATTTCATCGCCACTCAAAACGATCTGTGTTCTCAAAACGATGATGGAAAATATATTGAGGAAATCGGCATGTCCTAGATTAAAAAATTCGATGTCATGTGACGTCTACCAAACCAGGTCCGCGTGGTGAATTACGGCATTTCCTCTCCTAGAGAGGAGGCCTGAGTTCCAGCAGTGGGAATATTATAAGGTTTATTATGCTTTGCTAATTCAAGCCTTAAATAAACAAAAAAATTACGGCGCGTACTGTTCCACGCGCGCCTCAATGAGATGCCAGCAAACGTAGAGGCCCAGCAGGGTCGAAGCCTACTGGGGCCAAGGGTCTGCTTCTGAAAGGAAGACTCAGGCCTAGTACGAAAGGCATCGAAGGAACAGGAGTAGGTTTTTAGTTAGTAAAAGTCTAACACACCCTCTCGCTCCGCCCAAGAGCGTTTATTAAAAGTGTAATTGTTTACATAAATGTTTTACTTATAGAAAGCTACTTCGAAGGTCGATGCCCTCCTATACTTTTCTACTGCAAAATACACGGTGTCTGTCAGGAAGGCCTAAGGAAAAAAGTTAAATATATATATTAATAATCTATATTATCTGATAATGTTTTATTCAAATAAAGTTAAGGTTCAAATTCAATAAAATTCCCAATTAAAGTAAAACTTATTTAATGCAGAACTTTTCAAAATTACGACTATAATTGCATCTGAAGAATCATATTGCTTCCGAACGTTAGTGCTGAACAAATTGCTTCTAATAAAAACTTGGGAAGTTGCTAAAATTAAATCTGTTAATGCCCACAGCGCAACGCTCTTACACTCCGCTGCCAAGTTTATTAGAACAAATACATTGAACTAGATTCTAGACTCTTATTATTGTCATCCAGATAAATATATAGAACAATTTTTTGACCTACAGATAGACAATTTAAATATATGTATATATATATAATAGTCAAAGCGATTACTGCGTATAAAAATATTGGTACCATGTTTCTTTAACCTATAAAAAAAGATTCGAATTTTTCTAAGGTCTAAGAAAAGGTCAATCTAACCTTGAGTCCAACTACCCTTGAGATTAGAACCGCTACAAGAAAGTTGGACAATGTTTACAAATACACATTTTCTTCGTTTATCGTCTTGAACCTTGGAGGGGTCAAAATAAAGCAAACTTTAATACAATACCTGGTTCTTCTAAGTGTTTGATCATTGAAGAGTACCTACTAACTGGTTTTTTTTTAGGTGGGAAAATCATCTAATGACAAATTGCGCTCTTGGGCAGAGCGAGAGATAGTGTCAGACTTTTACTGACTAAAAACCCACTCCTGTTCCTTCGTTGCCTTCGTCCCAGGGCCCCGGGTTTCGTTTTCACTCTACCCATGGCCCCAGTAAGCTTCCCCTGCTGGGCCCCTACGATTTGCTGACAGCTCCCTGAGACGCACGTGAAACAATACGCACCGTCGACGACTTGGATTCGGTCCGGACGGTTACTGGATGGTCGGACGGCGGGCTACCCATTGCTCGCCGTCCGCAAGCCCGCGCCTACGGTGGCCGGAAATCGGGATCGGAATCCCGGCAGCAGTTGGGGCGTGAGGACCGTTGCCGTTGCCTCACACGATCGGCCGCCTCCTTTGCTAGCATTACTGCTTCGCAGAAGGAGGCGACAGCCTGCTACTCCTCCTTGCTCCGGACCATGGCCTGAACCAAGGTACGGCGCGAGAGATCGCTACCGCCAATCGAACCTACTAACTTGTGGATTTTACTACCACTGTATTCAAGCGCATATAACCCGTTTCAACTTGATCACATAAAATGACTTCATGCCTATATTCCCCAGCTCGCCGTCCGGCAAAAACGAAGCCCAAGTCGACGTTGCCGTTGTGTTCTAAGCATGCGTTCAAGAGATGTCAGTTAATTTCACGGGTCCACTGGGGCCGATGCCTGCTAGGGAACGCTAAGAAAGGTGACACGACAGATGGGTTTTAAGCAGTAAAAGTCTGACATGCCACTTTTATCACTCCACCCAAAGCGGGAGAAGTTGCTTGATGATATCCCATCTCACAGAACTAAAAACTGCCTGTATTGCCCGAAAAACATAGACGGAAGTGTGAATATACAGAATACACTCAGATTCAATTTTAGTTCTATGCAAGGTTATGGGGTGAGCCTTTAGTAAACATACATGTTTGCAGCCCGGATTCCAGAATCTTCACGATTTTATTATGAATAGCCTCACCGTAGACCACTATCTTACTTGATGGTAAGCGACGATGTGGTCGACGATGGATGACGCTTGCCTTAAGGAAATACAGACTCTGTCAGGGAATTCTACTCCTAAGCTGTACGCTCGATGAATGTGTTCCGTAAGAACGTTCAGGAAAGTATAAAAAACTTAAATTATTTCACTTTAACGATTTCATTATTTCATTCAAGGTAAATGAATGAAATAATGAAATCGTTAATGTCGATTTTAAAGTTGACTTTACCTATTTCCAAGGAAAAAAGGATTAATTTAACATTATTATAAATATTGTGCTTATATGATATGCTCATGACTGTGATCATGTCAGAAAAGAAAATATCCGCAGGAGAACCAAGGTTACAGACAGAGCCCGAAGAATCGCCAAACTTAAGTGGCAGTGGGCAGGGTATATTGCTCGCAGAACAGATCGTCGATGGGGACGAAAGGTTCTGGAATGACGACCACGTACTGGAAGACGCAGCGTTGGAAGGCCTCCCACAAGGTGGACCGATGACCTGGCGAGGGTTGCGGGAATCCGATGGATGCGAGAAGCACAGGATCGGTCATTATAGTGACATTTGGGGGAGGCCTATGTCCAACAGTGGACGTCTTTTGGCTGAAATGATGATGATGATGATATGCTCATTACTTTTGGTCTTAAAAATACCTACTACAAATTTTGAATTTATGATGAATTTTAGATGGCCCATTTTTAGTCCCTGTACAGAAAAGAATTCAAAATGCTCTTAGATCAAAAAAGTTTGGGATCCTCCGGACACATAAATCAACCATTAATCACCAGTGCAACGGGGTATTAAGGTTTCACACAAAAATCAACTGGCAATTTAATATCTAGAATCCATACGGACAAAGTTATGGGCAAAAGCTATTCGTTGGTAATTTCAAAGTTACTTTAGAAACAATGGAATATATGCTCGTATATATGTGTATACTATCCTACATGTGTTCGAGTTATTAGAACTTTAAACCATGGTTCCTGCAAATATTCATGCGCTATATATTCCTGGTAACATTGTAGAATTTCTCGGAATTTTCAGATTCAGACCTGATTGAATATTACAGATTATATATTGTAAAAATAAATTCAATTAATATTGTATTTAATTGAGTCTAATATAATTATGCATGTATTATCTATATACATAAAAGGAGAAACTGACTGACTGACATATCAACGCACAAACGAAATCGCAGGGACTAGGACCGTGAAATTTTGCAGAACGTTTCCTTTTATGACGTAGGCGAGCACTAAGAGAGGATTTTCCAAAATTCACTCCCTAAGGGGTTTAAATGAGGGTCCAAAGTTTAAATGAAAAAACCTAATGTCACGCGGGTGAAGCCACTGACAGTAGCTAGTTGTACATAGGGGTTAGGCACACACTCCCATTCCCACCCCGATTCTAATAAACAGCCTATATTCACGTAAGTTTGCTACTTTTAGTTCACCTAAGCTATGAGCACCATTAACAATTGCGATTCTGGGTGGACGAGGGCTTGCGGACGACGAATAATGGCGGGTAGCTCACCATCCGGCAGTCTGATAAGGATTGAGCCCAGGTTAGCGGTGCATAATCATAGTGTTCCAGTCTCAAAGAGATGTCAGCAAAACTGAACGGGGTTCAGTAGGACCGATACCCGTTAGGACCTCTAAAACGTTTGAAAGAATTATAGTGGCCCTTGAACGCAAAAAGTAACTGAAAAACACAGGTGGGTTTTAGTCAGTAAAAGTCTGACACTCCTCCTCCTCGCTCCACTCAGAGCAAGAGGAGTCATTTGATGATTTTTCACCTGAAAAAAATCAGCATAGATTGAAATAGTACAGATAAGGCTGCACAAACGATTGCTTATACGCGATGAACTTTGATGTGTCGTAACATAACTTATTGTTGTAACGTAACTTGGTAAGAGCGGCTGATATTACCAAAATTTTGAAAGAAAATTGTAAAATTGTATCAATATGATTAACGGGCGCCGCTTCAAAGTTACGTCGCACAACTGGTTGGTGTGGCTTAAATTGGCATCGCCTTTAAAAAAGTACACAAGTGCTCTATAAAATCGTCAATCAGTCCCAAATATTAGATACCAATTTTCGAAACTTAAAAACGTACAGTTTGTTTCTTACTATCTATGTTAATACTCGTAGTTACAAACTACTTTTTATTACAAAAAAATGCAAGAGCCTTTTGGGATTGGCTACGGCTATTGGCTATATTTACTGCCGGAAAAGCCTAATAATAATTAATTCGATATTGATTCGCTAAGTTTTTGACATATCTTAAATATAAAAAGAAGCCTTATCAAAAAACATTACTATCATCATCATTTCAGCCGAAAGACGTCCACTGTTAGACATAGGCCTCTCCAAGTGTCGCCATAACGATCGATCCCGTGCATCTCGCATCGACCCTCCACCGACCCTCATCTGGGCCGAAGACCTGATGAGGGTAGCGGGAATCCGACCTTGTGGGAGGCTTTCCAACGCTGCGTTTTCTGATACGTGGTCGCCACTCCAGAACCTTTCATTTCCATCGACCATCTGTTCTGTGAGCAATATGCTCTGCCTACTACCGCTTAAGTTTGGCAATTTTATCGGGATCGGGCTATGTCGGTAACCTTGTTTCTCCTGCTGATATCCTCATTTCTGAAGTGATCACGCAAGGAAAGTCCGAGCATAGCCCTTTCCAGTCACTCAAAGGGCAATGGAAAGGGCTAACAAAAAACAGTTCCTTTTAAAAACATTATCGATTTCCCTTCTCTCGTTATCAGTTTGCTTCTGCTGTTCGTCTTTTTATTTATTTTTATTTGATATAAACCAGTGCTTGACTGCGATCCCAAATGCGAGTCTTTATAAAAATAATCATTACGAAAATATATTATAACTAGGTGGATTTTGTTCTTTACTGTAAGTAACCTGTAACATGGCCACAATCCTGTAATTAACTTCCTTCGCTTTCTAAGAAGGTTTTCTTACATAATTGCGTTTGGGAAAACATTTAGCCTTGGAAACTTGGGAAATTATAATCTCAAGGAATGTTAGCGTGTATTTACTTGTATTTAAGTTGTAATTAGGAAACCTCTTTGGGATTGTATTTCCATTTTATAATAACTCCAGCTTCAGCTAGCGGCTTTGCCGTCAGTGATAGAATTCTACAGTTGAAAAATTTTCAAATTCAGTTCGGTAATTTTTGAGTTTATTAATGACTAGCTCACCCTGTGAACTTCGTACCGCCTAATAGTAAGGATAACGCCATCTACTGGCATTACCAGAACAGCATAATTCATTTTATAATTACGTTTTAATTAGAGATGGCGTTGTAGTCGGATTTAATTTTTCGTAAATTTTTTCAATTTTTTCTCGCCGTTAAACTTTCTCTGGACCATCTTAAATATTTCAAGACCAAAATTAGCCTAATTGGTCCAGCCGTTTTTGTATTTTAGCGAGACTAACTAACAGCTATTCGTTTATATACAATATATAGATATATATAGAAGATAGCAAAAAAAACTAAAATAGGAATCTTTCCTCTTTAAAATATTATTATTATACTAGCTGCTTTAAGCGGCTTCGCCCACGTGAAAGTAGAAAATAGTCCTAAGCAAACAAACTCCCTGGATATAAAAATATCATTTATGCAAATCCGTTTAGCCGTTTGAGGGTGAAGAAGTATCAAACTTAAATACACACACTCGTAAACTTTTGTCTTTAATAACCGACTTCCAAAAAAAGGAGGAGGCTATCAATTCGGTTGTATTTTTTTTTTATGTTTCTTACCTCAGAACTCCATCGTTTATTAAACACACTAAAACAATCAAAAGAATTTTAATTACGGAAGTCGGTGTTAAATAAGAAACAAACAATACAGAGAAACTCCGACTTCCGAAATTAAAGTTATTTTTGTAGTTTTAGTGTGTTTTTAGTGAAGTCGGCTTTTTTTTTATTTGTAAAAAGTTTTTATTATAAGCGTGATTAGTGAAGATCACGCCTGTATCATCGAGTATTTTAATTTTATCAGAAAAAATAAATAATATTTTTATATAATTTATCTGATGATACATTGCATTATTTTATTTATTGTTATTTTGTTTATTAAACCCATCATTGCTTTCGTCAATATCACAACCATTGAACTGAGTTAGACCAACTTTATGACAAAAGAAAACATCAGTCAGCAAAATATTTCCACCATCCTTTACCTTATAATATAAAACTGTGTCAGTCAATTTCCCTAAATTGACGTGGCGAACAAAAACAGTTGCAAAGTCAGTTATTGTCTCATTTCAAGCTACGTTGGTACATTGTGTAAGCAAATTGTAATCTCAACTAAAAGCACCATCGAATCCCAAGTCACCCCTTACATCTTGTTTTTTCCATTTACTAATATCAAAACCAAATTCAAGCTCGGTTTCCCTGAAGTAACTATTTTCTTATTTTTTTCTGTTTTCATGTTTTTCTTTATTGTTTCATTGATTTGCTTTAGAGTCATCATCTGTTTACTTTAGTAACTTAGTACGTTATTTGGACGTTTGTTTTGTCCTAACCAAAGCGATGACTAGTGTTATTTTTGGGTTTATTCTGAAATTTATTTCTAATTTGCTATTTGTGCTGTGCTTCATGCACAAAAAAAAACAAATAAATTTCTGAACTGAAACTAATAATTCTGACTTTATTAATATGAAAATCCTCTCAATATGACTAAGTTAATTATTTAAACCAGATATTAATTTATTTATCAATAAGGCCTCTTAACGACTCATACTTACAGACAACAAATAAAATCACATTCAGTTTTAGGTGTAGTGAATTCATCAATTAGGTACAGAAGTGCACAGCGCTGTCAGTGAACTTAAAAATTAATTGACCCGTTAGATAATATTAGATAAGTATAAAAAAATGTGAGTAAATGTATAAGATTATTTATCTTAATTTTTTTTTTTAAATTTGTATGGGTTCCATATATTTAAATTTTTACTTTACAAAACGATAATTCTACGTCTCTTTTTTTAACCCAATTATTTAAATTATCATATTTTTTTAGTAACTAGTCTTCAATTTGAATTTAACATTGTTTTGTATCTCCTTCAACTTTAGTCTTATATTTTTGTAATCACAATGCCTTCGAGAATTCTTGTTCCAATACTTCCAATCCATACAATACTTAATAGTATTTGTTCGTAATAGTTCTGATACACGTAACGCCAGTTATTTCTCCAATTTACAGGAAGAAATGGCAAAGGCTTACCCGTTCAGTCTCTAGTGTGCAATCCTTACATATTCTATCTCGTTTTATTGTGCAATTTGTGAACTGAGGCGTCGTACTTTGTTGCAAATGTAAATTTTAGCAGTATTCAGTTTGGTCGTAAGATTTCTTATAATTTTTGAAATATTAAGTAGCAATATTATTTGGTGATTCTTTATAAGTTCTGCAGTTTCATTATTAATATTTTTCCTGCCTTACAATTTTATAACTCTAAAACTTACAAAAAAATGTATATAATAAACGAATTTACAAAATTGTCTCACTTCTCAATCAAATGTCAATTTAATATTTTTTTATCTTATTTTTTTCTTTATTATCATGATGTCATTTGTTTGAAGATCATAATTATATAGACAGATTGACATTTTAACTGTGATAATCGATGGGTTTGCTTCACTAACTGAATCTGTTTTACTTGTCACTTCCATATTTCCCACTTTCTACGAAGACCAGTAGAAAGTCCATGACTTGCGGCACACACATAGTCTCGCATCTCTACAACTGGTCTAGTACTCGAATTCACGTTTACAAATGCCTTCGTTTATCACCAATCTAAAAGCTGATTGTATATTTTGGGGCATTGCATTTGTATGTTGCTTTTCTGCTAGGATTTATTTCGGATTTCTCGAGGATATGGGTGCGCTTTTGTTAATGCAGGTACTTTGACTATATTTTAAAACTCTAAACCATCTTGGTCTTGTTTACCCAAAAATTCTAGCTTGCGCTTACTTTTTGACATTTCGTTTTCTATAAATTTATTACTGCGGCATCATGGTCTATCCTAAATAGGCCACGCATTTTTCCATGATAAATAGAAAGCGATGACTTGACATTCAGCGTTGTAGTAACTTTCTATCAAAATGAACGGATTCGTGAATTTTTATGAGTACCCCTACTTCCATATTGTGTGTTTAGATGCAAACAATATCACCCCATTTAAGATACCATTTTTTCCCTACCCTAATTTTTGTCCTACTGCTATGACCTCCTCTTTCTCCTTCCAAACCTCTTTGTCATGTTTAAGTATTTGAGTAAAAACCTCTGTTGTTATTTTTATTTAATCAAAAATGCACACTTATTCAACTACTGTACTACAGTCGCATTACCTATTTTCATGAAAAATAGTTACTGTTGTAATTGCTCACCTCATTACGGATCCCACCATGTTGTTATAAGCTCATTCATGTTCGCTGTCTTTATGATCTGAATGAGACCCGTCGGAGCCATATGCGGTCGCTCTCAGTTATTGTCTGAATTACCTGAGCGTTTATATTTGGGTATTCATTTACCATAATTACAGATGCAGTAACAGGTATTACTGTACAAACTACTAATAAACCTTAACATTTGCTACAGCATGACTAAATGAAACTCTAGCTAAGAGTTAAAGAAAACACTCTCAGTGATGGCGATGATGTCATTCAAATATAAAATAAAACTAAAAATTAATATTTAAAAACCTCGAAATAATTCACATGCATTTACAACTAGCAACACATCAGAGGATGCCTTAAGAAGATGTCAGCAAACTGTAGGGGCCCAGCAGGGTCGAAGCCTACTGGGGCTAAGGGTCTGCTTCTGAAAGGAAGACTCGGCCCTGGTACGAAAGGCAACGAATTGACTAAAACCCACCTTTGTAAAAGGAACAAATGTTCCAGAGCTGTGATATACCTCCTTCAAACAATCTAGCAGATAGCTATTCTCCCTGTAAATTGCGAAAAAAAAATCCTCTTCACTATTATCTAAACATAGTATAACCCTAAACAAAGCCCATACATTCAGCTTTAACATAAGCACTGAACGTGTCTATAACACACGTGGAATTTTGAAGCACATTACAGTCTGTATCGCCATATCAAGCCACCTTAATGCAACTTGCTTTTAACCTACATCGGATGAAAGCGCGCACCGTGTTACGCTTGCTTTAAGGGTATAATCGTGGCTGTTTGTTACACCGAACTCGTTATAAATACGGCTTTAAGTGTATAGGGTATTTATTTTTAAGGTTATGTTGATGTGAACGGTGCTCTTGTGACAACAAAGATTATTAAGATGACAAAATTCACGATTACTTACATCAAAATGTTTGTGGTCTTTTGTATATTTTGGCGCATTAGCTTCTTCGTTTCTCTCTTATTATAGGCGAGGCACCCATTGTACTTTCTCCTCTTCGTCAGGTTACATGAAGCCTGTTCTAACCTACTTTTTTCTATCAAGATTCTAGATTCTATACGTTACACAAGATGAAGTACCTACTCACTCAAGGATAAGTTTTACCTCTTGATTGTTATAATTAAACTGCAAGTTATATTGGTCAATCAAAAATATAGAATATATTTGTAAATCATTACCTTAAACAAAAACTTGGCCTGTAAAATCATTACAATATCCCACAATATGAACCACTTCCAAAACGAAATTTATTATTTAATTCAAATACTCGTAATAATGAAGTTCATAAGTTTCTTCGAACATCTGCTACACAAAATCCCTCTCTATGAATTCAATAAACAACGTAAAATGACCACTATGAATGGTCCATATATAGCCATATGTGGCCATAGAGGATGAATATTAGGTACTAATGTAAGTGCAGTGATTAAAATTAATGGTAGTAGGAAATAGTTAGGCAGATCCCGTGATACCGCATAATGTAAACTAGATGGGATGTGGTTAGATACTGATGCTGGGAAATAACTGTTATGGTACAGAGATGATAATAGTACTGAGCGCGATGATTGCGGAATGGAGAAAATTATGAATATAATTGCGATTCGATTCATGCAGGAAGGCTTGGGATTCCTGTCACTTAGTTTTGATTTGCTGAAGGGTAAAACAGATTTTTTTTATTTCTGTTTGATTTATACATATTAAACTGGCTGCTCGTCCGGTTTCGACGGAGTGCATTTTATTATTCGTTTTCTTTTTAATTTTTTTTACAAAACATACCTTGTTCGGACAATTACAATAATAAACAAAAGAGTTAGGTAACTATACACAACCTTCTGAAGTGTTGTACCATACAATCAGAAATTGGTTTTATAAGCCGCTGCCAGCGTCTTCACCCATATCAAAGAAAAAAATGTCCCAATAAAACACATACACACACACGCACAGACGATTACAAACTTTCGCTTTCATAATATTAGCGCAATATATACAGATGTAGTATACCAATAAAATAAACATAAACTGTAATCAAAAAGCCCACGAACCAAAACATTTATTCTTGATTTTATATACACTTTTCCTGGAAAATATACTTTACCAGACCAATGAGGACACACGCAACAACTCACAACACGATCAAGCCTTCTACGAAAATAATAAATAGAAGAAAATTTAGATGAAACCATCGTATTTTTAATACTTTTCATCTAATTGAAAAAATGTAGCCCTTTATTTTGATACCCTACACAACTATATCACAAAAAATATTTGGCCCTCCATTTTATTTTTAATAATTTTTTACCCAGTGAGATTCTCAGTAACAGCTCCATTTAAGCCCTAGGTCGTTTTTTGTTTTTAGGTGGGAATCATCCAATGACTTTTCCTGGTCTTAGGTGGAGTGGGAGGGCGTGTCACACTTTTTCTGACTAAAACTCACTCCTGTTCCTTCTTTGCCTTCGTTTCAGGGCCTTGGGGTTCTGTTCTTTATCGCACAACCCATGGCCCCAGTAGGCTTTGACACTGCTGGGCTCCTACGGTATGCTGACATCTCTTTGAGGTTCGCATCGACGACTTAAGCTCAGTCCAAAAGGTTACCGTTGGCAGGCTCTAGGGCGTAGTAAATAAATTTACATACACTCGAAACACAAAACCCTCCTTCTGGCAGAGTCGGTTAAACATTGCGTAAAAATTACACGACAGTGTAACAAGCCCCACATTAAATCATGTAGCTGCTTGTAGGTACAGAACGTTTTGCATATTCATTACTTAGTTCCTTTGAGCATGCACGTCTTTAACTAAACTCATTTGAACGACCCCTTTCATCGATCAAATATGACATAGTCTTGATTTTGGTGGTGAAGTCTTTTAAAATATGTATAAAAGCTTTTTTTATAAATTGAAAAACCAGCGCTGTGAGCTCATCGTATTATGCGTGAGGCCGCAGCTTCATGCTGAGCGTTTGGCCGTTTTGCACGGATGTGACGCATATCTTCCCTATCTATTGATTGTTTGTTAGCTAGTTTTAAGATTGCGTCATTTCGTGTGAATGTTTTTCTTTCTTTCGGAATAATACTTTATACTTATGCTCATATATACTCGTATATACTAATATTATGATGTGACACTGAATCTGTCTGCCTATTTATTTGTTTGTTACTTCTGCACATCTTAACAGCAAACCGGCATTTCATGAAAAAAGCACACGGGTAGATCATGTCCTAGAAATAGGACATTGTGTTTATTGGTTTTAAAATACATATTGCAATAGATATAACATTTATTTGATGCACACAAAAATAATACACAAAAGCACAATAAAATTACAAAACTAAGCACATAAATACTATATTTATTATTTATTTTCTATTCTGTACATATAAACACTCTCTTACATAAAATACATAAATATTAACTAAACTATACTAAAACCTAACTATGTAAATATTAAATATAATACAAAAACACAAAATACACTCAGGCATCGAAATACTCCTCCACATCGCAATGCATTTCTAGTACATATCGCAATGCACGTGTAAAACAATGAAATTTGGCTGCTTCAATCTATCCGTCCGATTGTAATTTAGGTAACTTCAAGGCCATAGTGAAAAGGCTCTTAATAAACTAGTTCACTTCACCATCAACGATTGCATCACTGCTTAACATCAAGTGTGATCAGGAAATCAAGCTATGACTACAGCTATTAAAAATGCCATAACTTTCATCCGAAAAGCAAAAGCTTAGCTTTACAATTCCCAATTGACAGCTTAAACGATCATATTTCTAGGAGGCCTTCAATCAACGCAGAGAATATTATGAACACCCCATACAACAAGGTGTCAAGTGCATTCGATCGTGGCTTTTAGACTATTGCGCAAGTTACATTTTATTGCCTACGTGTCGGTTTCTCCAAACATTTCCTCTTCACGCCTGGCACTTGTGATAAATCGTGTATACGAGTAAATGTCTGATAAGCTTGGCAGGAAACGGATCGCATCTTGTAAGCATTTTGTCTCGTAAACCAAATCATTTTGTAAAAAATTACGTTCAATTTGTTTTAAGTATTTGGGGATTTTCTCGTTGAGAGAGTTTTAAGACTCATATTATTTTGATCAAGCTTAAGGATTTATTAGCGAAAAAAGTAATCTGCAATAATTGACACAATGAATTAGGATATAATTATATAATATATATAATATTCTACAACTATAACACAATGCCGTCTAGTACCAAGCTAAGCTGAGCTTATGTTATGAGTACTAGACAAATGGTAAACATACTTATATATTTCTAAATACATATAAATTACAAATAAATTACAACCAGATACAGAACAAATTTAATGATCGTGCTCATTGCACAAAACATTTTTCCTGGGTGGGAATCAAACCCACGACCTCCAGCATAGTAGTCAGGGCCACTAACCGGTAGACCAACAGGCCAATCAAAATTATGTAAGTCCTTAGAGTAAATATTGATTGATAAAGTAATATATAGATTAACAGCAATGCATAATAAGAGGAAAGAAAGACGATAATCAAGAGTGACACAGGTAAAATACACAGGATCACGTTAGTGAACTAAAGGACAAAAGAATAACAAGACACACGAAAATACAAACACTGCACACTTCATTATTCATTTAGTTCCAGATCAACGAAACCAAACAAAAGAATCGAAGACACACAACGCAAACGAACCATTAAAGAAATACAACGATAGTTGGAATTAACGTGTCGGCATTTTGCTAAGCTGCTTTTGAATTCACTGGCAATTTTATTTGCTACCCGATACTTCGCAATACACCTCTGGCAGCTAGCTTTAAGTCCCAGTATTTACTTGGATTTATTACCCTTCCGATATTTCGGCAACTTGCCTTACGTTTACTTGTTTTGTTTCAACTTTGTTTCTTCCATTCTTACTGACTAAATTAAATTAAGTTCTAAAGGCAAATAAAGTTGGCCGCGCGAGTTGTTTAATTAATATAAGTTTACATCCTTTTATAGTTAATTAGTGTTTGAAAATTTAATATTAGAAGTTTTATAGTTTACAAGTTTCAAGGATTCGTGTACTGCTTCTTGCTTTGTAGTAGTAGCGTAATTGGTTTACCCGAGTTAATTTTGTTAATCATTTTTATTTGAAAAGGACTTGCCTTAAAATTTAGAAAATATTTTCCGATCTAGTGAATACCAATTTTCTAGTTCATTGGATCACTGATGAAAACTTAGGTTCGTGTAAAATATATTTTTTTTTTCGCAGAACGTCTACTGGTAAATCTGTTAATAGGACAACGTAGCTTAGTTTTGGGTCAATCGTGTGTAAAACGATGGGCCTCGTCATAATTATCTTCTTTATTTGTATTTGACATTTTAACTCTAAGTACCTATAGGTTTTCTTACCGTCATCATTACCGTTTGATGATAATGAGTCACCATCAAATGATGATTATATAAGGTAAAAAGTATTTTTATCCTAGGCAGTACGTGATCTACCCGTTTGCAAAGTTTTTTTTCAAATCCAATCAGCCGTTAAAACTATACGAGTAAGTAACAAACAGATAGACAGAAAGGGTAATGCGTAAAATTCGGAACTACTACTTGAATTCCTCTCAACCTTAGTTCGGTTTTCGTCATAATTGTTATATTTTAAGTTCTCATAATTACAATGATTCCATATTTATAATAGTATTTATTAGCTTATTATATTAGCATATATACGTATTTTATTATTTTATGCCACTTAATTTAACGATACTACATTCTATTTCAAATATCTGTTATTTATTTATTGTACGATTATACACCTACCACAGTGTTCTTTTTTAACCGAATGGTTGACTGGTAGATAATGCCCTGTGGCATTAAGTCATCCTATGTACCACCACTGTACATGAATTTTAAATAAATATATAAATAAATAATGCAAATAAAATTCGTAAGAAGGGTTATTAATAATCGTTATGTTTTTCTCATAAACTAAAACAAAATAATTATGGTGCTTCATTTTAGGGTAACCATCAACCAAAATAATTTCCATTCCTTACTATAATTTCTGGATCTATACAAAATTTAAGCCAATTGATTCGAATGCTCTAATTTCCCCTAAAGAAAAAAACAGAACATAACAACTGCCATGCTCAATAATCTCAAGTATACACGAGTACTAAATACAGCCGTGGTTTCTCACAGCTTATTTCGACCCCTTTACGTCCTCGTTTTTTAAACTCTTAAAGAATGGGAGTGAAAAGTTGGAAGTTCTGCTCGGAACGCTGCAGCTCAACTGTTCTTTTCTCGTGTTCATTTTCAATGTGAATTAAAATCTTACGAATGTATGTTTTCGGCTGTTATGTGGGCTTGTGAAGTTTTTGTTAGGTTTTGAGTGACTATAGTGTTACTAGATTTTTTGTTTGGTGTATGTGTGAGAAACGACCAAAACGACTCTGGTGTTTTAGAACATTAATCTTTACTAATAATATAAAGAGGAAAAGTTTTTTTTTTGTTTGTAGAAGGTAATCTCTGTAAGTACTGGTCTGATTGCTAAAATTTTTACGCCGACAGAAAGTTGCTTTATTCTTGAGTGACATAGGTTATATTTTATGTACGCGAGCGAAGCTGCGGGCAAAAGCTAGTATTTTAAACATAGTTTTTTAAGAAAAACCCGTTCAAAATTTCCACCTTACATGTTCGTAAGACCTGATCGTCATTGTCCTCTTGGTATTTTTCGCTTCGGTAGATATAAAACTTTTTTTTTTGTAATTTTTGTGCTTAATTTATTAAATCAATTTAATTTAATATAAACTTAATTTATTGCATGCTAACTTGACTGTACCTTTTTATTTTATTTTTCAATTATTTAAAAAAATAATTTTTCGCCTTCTTTTTTTGTTTTTTGATTGAAATTTGATTAATATTTTTTTTTATGTAATCAGGACTAGGTTCCCAGGCTCAGGTTTATTATTATTATTATTCCATATATTACATTTATTTTATATTGATTACATTTTTAATAATTTCTTAAAAAATTAAATAAAAAAAAAGCATTTAAAAATATAAAAAATAGTAGCCCACCGGCAAATCTTCATATATCTTCTTTCAAATCGGGAACAGGGTCCAAGCTACCGGTGGTCAGGGCTCCTGAGAGAGGAATCTCCTAACGATGCGCGCCGTGTCCAGGAGTACTGCTTCCTGGATCAGGCCCTTGATCCAGCTGCCTAACGAGAGCCTCCTTAGATTTTGTTCGAGGCTCTTGGCTATTAAGCCATTGGCCGTTACGACTATCGGCACAATGATTGCTCTATCCACTTCCCACATGTCGACAACCTCGCGAACTAAGTCAAGATACTTAGTTTGCTTATCTTTCTCAGCTTTCACGAGGTTCTCGTCATGAGGGACCGTTATATCAACAATCATTGTGCGACGCTCTAGTCGATCTATCACCACTATATCCGGATTATTGGCAACAATAGTCCTGTCAGTGATGATAGATCGATCCCAATATAATGTGATATTGCCATTTTCGAGAACTGGGTCGGGCACATACCTATAATACGGTACTTCTGATTCCACAAGTTTGTATTTAAGAGCAAGTTGCTGGTGGATAATCCTGGCTACGAGGTTATGTCTATGCAAATAGTCTCCGTTAGCTAGATGAGAACACCCAGAAATAATGTGTCGGATTGATTCCCCGGGCCGGTGGCATGCCCGACAGATGTCAACCGTACCGTCCTTCACAATGTATTTCCGGTAGTTGTTCGTCATCATAACTTCGTCCATAATCGCAAAGACAAAATCTTCGGTTTCCCCGAAGAGGTCACCGAAACGCAGCCAAGATACGGACGCTAACAAATCTACATCGGGTCCATGTAAGGCCCGGTAAAAGCGTCCGTGAAGCTCCTTGCTCTGCCATACTTCCCTGCGGTCATTAGTATCCAGTACTATAGGTTTGTACCAGTTCTCGTTGGCTAAGGAGAGCGGAGTGAGGCCCTTGTCCACCGCTGCCACATCTCGGTGCTTACCCACGTCGGTTTTTAGGAAGTATTCCCTGAGACTGCATACCTCGCGGTTGTGCAGGGTCTTAGCATTTAAGAAGCAAGCCACGCACCCCGCACTTGCGCGGGATATACAGTCTCATCACCGATGACCGTGGGTGATGTATCCGATTTGCGGTAAGTAGTGTGCGGACCCTCCTGTCCAGGGCGTCAAGTTCTGTCTGAGTCCACATCAATATGCCGAAAGAATATATCAATACCGGCATGACCCAATCGTTGAAAGCGTGCACCTTGTTTCCGCCTGATAAAAGACTATTATTATTATTATTATAAATCACATTAACCTTTACCAACATGAACATGCGGATGAAGTCGCAAAACTTCATCCGCATGTCAAGTTCGGGAGTATCATCGCACCACTGATTGACTGGAATTGTTTTGTCATAATAACATTGCTTATTGTATTGCACCTTTAATCCAATACCGTCACAAAACAAAATTCTTCAAAAAACTGTTTTTAACGCCATCAGTTTGTGCGGTATGTATTAAATATTGTACTTAATTCTTTTTTGTTTATCTATTTATTGAGTTGCACCTGACATGTCATGATTATGCAGTACCCTAAGGTCGAAAAAAAAAAATGCCTTAGGCATCAAATCCGTTTGTACAGTGTTATTTACTAGTGTACAAAGTTTTAATAAATAAATAACAACTGGTAAAGCTGTTTGAAAGAATAAAACATTTCATAACCTTAATTAAATTTAGATAAACAGGCCAGGAGGGTGATGAATAGCATACACCAACATTCAGTTGAGAAACTGTCGTCATCAAGGCCATTTGCAACAGTTGCATTTTAGTAAAAGAACGTTATAACATTTCTATCTCAGAGCTATCATTATTCATAAAATCCTCGACGTCTTGATTAATGTTTAAAACAAAGTTGAAATTTTATTTCAGTTGCAGAAATGGGACGCTGACTGTAACTATCATTTTTCAATTCGTAAGAGACAATTTTATGAAAACTGTTGAAATGTGTTTTGGACAATTTTGTATAGCACTGGCTGTTGGCTCATTACTGTTTTCTGATGTTTAATTGCATCCTTAATCACGCGTTTTAATCTGTGCTTCTACTAATTTGAGAAGAAGGAATTATTATGCTTGATGCTGACTCTATTTTGGACTTGGAATAAAGATTTTTAAAATGACTGGTTAATTTATATCGCAGGTAATTTCATGCAAATTATGCTTTGATTCTTTATGGTAGACTAGCCTCTGCCAGTGGCTTCACCTACGTTAAAGTAAGTTTCTCCATACAAATTTTAAACCCCATTTTATCCCCTTTAGGGGTTCAATTTAAAAAATCCTTTCTTAGCGCTCCCTTACCACATAAAAGAAAAGATTGTGCAAAATTGCATATTCCTAGTCCCAGTAGTTTCGTCTGTACGTTAATATGTCAATCAGTTACTTTCTCCTTTTATATATATACTAGCACTTTGCCCGCGACTACGTCCGCGCACATCGCGTTTAGACTTCAACCCTTAAAACACTTCCAAACTTAAAGAGTAGATTAGAAAAGTTTATCACAATTTAATGAGAAAGGTTTTATAAGCTTTCTTTATAAAAAAAACATTCCTCGTAGTTCTAGAGGGCGCTGCCAGAATCACCAGACTGCAAGGTGAGCTCACGCGCGAGCATGCCACGTAGAACTGCCCGTGCGAGAAACAGGGTTAGCGCAGGTCAACTCCGGCAAATATAAGGGTTTGGCCCTGTGATTTATTTATTGTCATCGCAAAGCAAACTTTCAGAAACTGTAGTCTTTTGAATTCAAAACATCGTTCGGGATTAATGGAATACGCGGTATGAACACTGTTTCGCCCTGGGCATAATTTTTCAGATATGACTATAACCCCATCTAATTCTTGGTACTTGCCGTTTCCTAATTGGAGTAAAAGGTCTGAAAATTCTCCTGCAGAAACGTCTCCTCTGAAGAGTACTCTCATATTTTTCGTTAATTTTAGAATTTTAGTATAGGGCCATAAGTAAGATCTTTTAATGCATGCTTTCATTTCATCCACTCGTGTCCCTTTTGGTATCGTTTTTAACTGGTAAAGTTTGGCGACAAAAAAAACTCCTGCCAGCAATACTGTCATACCCATTAAGTTGTCGTTGCTTCGTATGTCCTGTAGACGTCCTGCTTTACGTAACAATTGGGCAAGATTACTTTGCTTGGAAATGTTGCACATTGGCGTCTCTACATTTGATAAATTAAGGGGCAATTTCAAAGCAGAGTGTGCAGTTCGACCACCTTCCAATAACTAATAATGTTCGGCGGTGTCCTAGAAGACGCGACCGTCAAAGCGATTCCGCAAGTACTTCTTACTTTTGCTAAAATTAAATTGATAAGGTATGCTTTACCAGTCCCACCTGGTGCATCTAAAAAGAACATTTGAACTGGAAACAATGTTTCTTTAATTTTTTCCGCGAGGGTTGCACGTGAAGGTGACAAATAAGTCTGGGCGACCGTAATGACGTACATAAGTCATAGTGACCTGAGTGCGCTCGTGCATGTATCTCGGCCCACTGGTGAAAAAGGACGGTAATACCACTATTTGACCCAGCTGATGAGCGTCAACATCTTGTCTACCGATGGCGTCCTTAAGGTGGATATAGCTATCGGAGCGTAACTTTGCCTAATTATTTCTAATGAAATTTAGTCTCTCAGTTTTTGCGTACTAATCTACCAAATATTGGCTAAAATGAGCATCAAAGTGAAGATGGTAATTTTCCTAATTTTCCCTGACCATGATGTAGTATGAATAAAAGCTCGATGATGACACTGTCTTTTTCTGAAGTAATTTTGTTTCCGGGTCTCGCTGTGGAATAGCAATTGAGTAACCGTCTTCTCCGTGGCTGAACATTACAAGATATTGCAAAGCATCGTATGAGCGATGTATTTCACTAATTATATCGCGACGCTCGAACTGTTGATCTAATAACACCAAAGCAACTTAATTCATTTGTGTGGTGGTGGTTTTTCGGCATGTATAACTAACTTGAAAGTTTTACAGGAGGAAGGAATTCCGTCAATGGTATTCTTCATGTCCCTGATATAAGGATTGACTTCGTGCAACATTTTTTGCAGTTGTTTTATTAAAATTGGTTTTAATTGCGGGAAATTACAGCATCTTAAATTTGCTTCTCTTTCATCTTCACCCATGATAAATTTGTAAAAACTGAGCTGTTTGACCGGGTTCTGACAACAAACTGCCAATTAAACTGGATAAACTTGTCCCTTGTACTTTGAAAGTTGGCATATATTCATCTCCACCAACTTGTTTCCCACCAAACGACGTCATTTGGAAACAATTGTTGTATTTACGAATGTTCGAAATAAAATGTTTGTGATCAGGATGGAGATCCATTATCAAACTGTAAAGGGGTTCGGGAGGTGTACTCAATAATTTGAGTTAAACTTTACCGCTGCTGCAACACATCTCAGGAGTTTCGTCCTTCCATTTAAACGCATTACACCAACAACATTTATGATTCATATCATCAATTGAAACTACATTATCAAATTCGTAATTTATTTCAGGTTTATACATTCCTAAAAGATACTTGATCTTCCATGGCCGTGTAACAACACGCATATTGAAGCAGGACTGCGCTGCTCTGTGTACTTCAGGATGCGCTTGCTGGTAATTTTCAGCGGCTATTTTTCATTTGGCATTTCGGTGTGTTTTTTTTTGATAATTGCATACAGCTTTCCAGTGTGCCAAAGAATTATTTTCTGAGTATATTTTCTGAGCTCGTCTAACTTGAATCTTCCTTGTTTTGTCTGTATATCTGGTCCTCTTTTTTGTGATGCCGTCATGGACTGTGAAGGAATTTCCGTAGAAATGACTGAATATGAATCTAAGGAATTTAGTGACACAATATCAGGTACTTCACCATGTTTCGTTTTCTTCACATTTATGTTTTCCTCGTCAGAATTAACAACGCCTGTAGGATTAAGTTCTTCATATGAAAAGTAAGCATCGAAATGACCATTTGAAACATTTTGTGTAAAGCGAAGACGTTTTATCGGGTAACCTGGAGTACCTGCATTTACATATAATTCACCGTTACGATAAACTTCGAAAATACCATACCAACTAAACCTTACATCCAGTTACTTATCTTAATTTTATTATTATTCAAAATGTTACGTAAGACTGTTTAAAAAATATTGTTTTGTAATTAACTTTATGTTTTCGTTTGTACCAATTTGTGTCAGTAGATGTCGTTGTACGTATATAAATCACATAATTGATACGTTATTATAGGATTAGGTTATCACAATGGAAATGAATAAGATATTTTATACAAACATGGATGATAACATTTCACCAATACAGGGATGAATGTTGTATTATTGTTTGAGAAAGTATTATATTAAATTAATTTTTTTACCCACATTTTTTAGTAAAATAAACCACTGTGTAAAATCTTTCCGTAAAATAATAATCACTATTTGCTCTGTTAGAGCTTGTTTTTCTAATTTCTAACACCGAGTTGCGAGTAAATTAGGATGCGCAGTAAGACTTCAAAAATCCTGAACACGATAAAGAACACTTGACTCGACCCTAAACCGTAATTTGAGGGTAGTTTTGGAAAACAACTAATGCGTATCTTTATTATTTATTTAAAAGTGTATTCGTGCAAAGTTTCAAGTTTATTAACCCAAGAAATAAGATTCTCCTATACAAACTTTAACACCCTCTAAATCTTGCACTGGAGGGTTGTACTGAAAAAAAAATTATCGTAAACTTTATAACTAATTTAGGTTAATATTTGTTCTAAGTTTTGAGTTAATTAGCCCAAGAAAAAAAAATTGCATACGTACGAAATCCCCCCTTTTTACCCCCTTAGGGGCTGAATTTCGGAAAATCCTTTCTTAGTGCTCGCCTACGTTATAAAAGGAAGCCTTGTGCAAAATTTCACGCTCCTAGTCCCAGTAGTTTCGGCTGTGCGTTGATATGTCAGTCAGTCAGTTTCTCCTTTTATATATATAGATTATAATATAAATAAATTTTCGCATTGAAACATGTGTAGATGGACAGGTATCTCCTTATATTCAATTTGTGAAACTACTACCAAGAATTTGATTTGTAGACAAACAATTTATTCTAAGATTCTCTAAAATAATGAACTAAAATATACACTTAAAACAAAAACTCCTACCTGAATATCTTTATAAGGATTTTACGTAGGAAGTTAATTGCGAATGTAGAAAAGATATCTTAATTTTTTCAATCCTCTTTGCAACGTATTTCACAGAACCAATCTTCATTAAATTATGCAAAATCAAAGTAAACACTCCCAAACTTGTCGTTCCCTTAAATACACCATCATCTATGAAATGTCACTAGACGTGGGAGATCGACGATGTCATTAATCTTTGTATGATCATCAATCCGTCTATATAATCTTGCTAGTCTATATCTTCCTCCTTGAGGTCTTCCTTGAGGCAATGACTAATGCCATTTGTCATATTAAGCTTGAGCTAGTGCAATATGTCAGTAGTTAATACTGGTCTTGTGATCATCATGTTATAACAAGTTTTGGATATATTAGAAAGTAGAGAGCTCTTTACCGAGTCAGTACAATTGATTTTTAATTTAATCATGCCCAAGTTATAAAATGTTGATGATACATTGGAATATGAATTTATGATAATCACAATTCAGCTTTCAAAAATATTTATATTTACAATATTCCAAAACTATTTTTTAAATGGAATAGAAAAGATTTTGGAGTCAGATAAACCGTATAAATGATTACGTAATCATTTCTACGAGCTATAAACTTAGCCCAAATTTAAACTTATCGTTGCAAATATTAAAGATTGTTTTGATTAATTTTCTAACATAACCCTTTAGGTAGAGATGGTGGGGAAATTATTGATGCTTGTATCTATAAAATTGGCAGTTGCACCAATTTTATAAATATAATGGCAATCTTATAAAAGATAAAACAAAAAAAAACGAGATCCTTTCAACATTAATTATTCCAGGTAACCAGATCAAAACAAGAAATCACCAATATCTTAAGCCCAAAAACAAGGTTAAAAATAATACCTTAATAACTAAATGACAACAATATTGCACATCACAATACCTCGCTAAGCTATATAACGAGTAAATATGAAGATCTCATCGAGATAAGCTAAAAAGACTGGAATACAAAAGCCGCAATCTTCAACTGTTATACAGCAACAAAAGGGTCCTTAACAGTCCTTACAGTTGCAATTAATAGAACAAAGGAGGGGTAGGCCAAACCTCTAATGTTTGGCTCAGTGTTTGCATATGTTTGGTAATTCAGCTGGAAATATCTATGAATGTGGTACTTAGAGGTTCTAGGCTTGTCTGCCAAAGTTTATAAAGTTTAAGTATGCAACTGGTTATTTTTATAGTTGGGTGTATCAGATAAATGTGTGGTTTGTAGTGTGTCATAAAATAGAGAAGGAATAGATCATTATCTAGAATACCCTAAGATAAATGACCATGATGAAAATGAAGTGGGTGATTGTAAATCTAATAAGGAGCTTTTTATCGTTTCAAATCATTAAGACGAAAGTAAACATGTTGGTATTATTAATAATGTCGGTCTTATTGATAAATAAGTTGTCATACCACGTCTAGACGTTGTAAAACATAACATAAATGAATTTATGCTTGTATTAAATGCAACTGGCACATTAATTAAAGTCAAAAGTGATTTACGTATTCATAAAATGACGAAACAACCTCTCGAAAAAATTAAAAAAGCCATTAAAACTGTCGTTTCTTAGCGTACAACAAACAGAATTATATTATTCACAGTCGAATCGTAAATTTTATAACTTCCATTCGTTTTAGCGAGAAATAAAATTTGAACTTCTTTACAACATTCATCAAGCCGTCACGGGCAAAGCTTTTGAATAATAAAAATCTTTGCCTCGAGCCACGAAACGAAGTTTCCATAGCCAGGACATACTTCCCCCTTCACGGTTTTTTATAACTTTATTATAAGAGACGAGAAGTAATTTCTTACATTTATTATTATTGCTGAAATCCCATTTATCATGTCAGGTATCCGTGATAAATATCAATAACGATGCTTGTAGAATTTTTCTCCTGCGGTTTTTTGTTGAGCAAAGTGAAATATGTTGTCATATTTTATCGCCGTTTCGGTGTTGTGTTCGATATAAATGTCAAAACAATTTGTAGAGATTTTTAAAGCGGAAATTACTTATATTGAAGGAAAAGGATAAAAAATATTAAGGCATCATTGAGCTTACATCTTGTCTAAATTGTCTATTGGCATCAACGTTGAAAATAAAAAGCGAGAAAATTTTAAGAATTTCACTTGAAGAGAACAATAAATTATAGGTTGTTGTAGATGAGTTTAATTTCTTGCCAAATTATAATTCAAATTGAACGAACTTCCTTTGTTGAGTCTCTGATGAAAGTTTAAGGCAGGCGCCTTAGCTCAACGACAGCCTTGTAAGAAAACCTTGAGTTTAAATTTATTTACCTCAGCTTCATGTAGAATACATAAGGTATCATTGTTAAGCGTATACACAACTTTTATATACTAGATTTGATAAAAAAATTACATTAATGACTTGAAAAAACCTTTTTTTTTAATTATGGGTAGACTCGCGTTTGATCACTATCTCGCCTGATGGTAAGGGATGATGTGGCCGACGATGGAGCACGCTTGCTTAGAAGTGACCTATTCACTCATGACTTAATGACACCTAGGTTGGAACTATCAGGAAATACAAACGCGAAACCTAAAATAGAAACACGCTTGTACGACTACATACAGAAAGCAAAGTTAATAAACATTTCTATTCCAAGACAGCACGTTTCGCCAAAAACTTTGTTGATAGAAAACATTGCATGTAGATATCTCGGTCCATAGGAAGCACTGTTAGCAGAGATCTCTGATCATAGATAGCACTTCATGCCGTAAACTTTGTTTACAGAAACCACTGTTTCCAAATACCTTGATTCACAGAAAGCGGAAAATAAACTATTTTTGGAGAATAAACTATTAATTATGTATTATGTAACTAAATTTTGCTTTTCTGGTTCTGGCAAACGCCCATAATAAAAACACGTTTCTGCCGCCGTGGACTGCTTAGTCCTCGTGGAGGCGATCAGCAACCTCTTGCGCCAGGCTCTGGTTCAGCCCATGATCCGGAGCGAGATGGAATAGCTGACAGCCGCCTCCTTCTGCAAAGCAGTAGCTAATGCTAGCAAAGAAGACGGCTGCAATCGTGAGGGAATCGGACATCCTGATGCCTTAGCTGACCACCAGCCACGGTAGGTGCAGGCTTGCAGACGACGATCCAATGGGTAGCTCGCCGTCCGGCCGTCCGGTAATTGTACGGACCGAGCCCAAGTCGTCAACAGCACATAGACGCGCTCCTCAAAGACATGTCAGCAAACCGTAGGAGCCCAACGAGGTCGATGCGGGAATTTTCTGAAAACGAAACCCGTGGTCTTAAAATGCAAAAGGCAACTGAAGGACACAAGAGTGATTTTAATCAGTAAAAATCTGGCATGCCCTCGCGCTCCACCCAAATTGGGAGAGGTCATTAGATGATTTCCCACCTTGAAAAAGGTATCTGGAAACAGTGATTTCTATTAACAAAAAGTTTACGGCAAGAACTGCTATCTGTGATCAGAGATCTCTGCTAACAGTGCTTCCTATGGACCGAGATATCTACATAGAAAGCGAAAGGTACTGTCCTGGAATAGAGATTTCTATTAACTTTGCTTTCTGTATGTAGTCGTATTGTACTTAAGCTTGTTTCTATATTAGGTTCCACGTTCGGAAACACAGACTCCGCAGGGAATTCCACTCCTTAGCTGTACGCACAATTAATGTATTTTTGAAACGCTTTGAACGTATGTGTGGGATGTCCACAATGTACCGGTGGGCATCTTACTTTGAACTTTTATGATGTCTTGGTACTTTTGATCAAACTGAGTTTTGAATGACCTGAAAAAATTTAAACATAGAAAAAAATAACCTTCATCACTAAAAAAAAAACACTAGAAGGGAGTTAAGTTATGACGAACGAAATTATTATTAAAAAAATATTTATTTGAATAAAAACAATGTTTATTACTTGAAATGTTCTACAAGACTAATTTACAATTATGATATTTCTATTAACTAAAACTTATTACTAAAATCTGCAAATCTGCAATAGTGCAGTTTATTTATGACGCACGAGCACATCCGTTGCATTAGTCAGCGATAACGCTACTTGGGCAATATCCTAACTCCTCCCTCCTTAAGATGGAAGCGCGTCCCGCAGCTTCCCGCAGCGTCCTCGGTGCGAGGTTGATCCTGTATTGGTCGTCGCTGTTTCCATTGCCAGAGCTTCCATAGAAGAATTGTCGTCAGGATGAGGTAGAGTCCCAATGTTGACCAACTGGGTGTAGCCATCATGGTCTGCCAATCAATTGTGGGTGCTTGTAAGTTGTCGGCTCGTTCTATCAGCTCGTGGATGCTGTCCAGTGATATATCTTCCAGTTGTAGGTTGAAATGGGTGTTTTCTTCTGGGATCACGACATTACTGGGAAGTGGTATGATTTCGTCTGCTGCGACAGTATTGCTGTTTGTCGTTAGTGTCCGGTTAAGTACTTGCATTTGGCAATCACTTGTAATACTGGCGATGTTAACTCCTGATATCCTTTTGTATTCAGATTTAGTTCCACATTTGGTTCTTAGGACTTCTTCTTCCTTCAGGATGATAAGCCACTTATTGTCTTGGAGTTTCTGGATTCTTCCCTGTTTGAGGTCTATCTTGGCACGTGTGCAGTTTGTGTTTTGGTGTTTCACGAGTGAAATTATGCAATCTTCTGATTTATCGACAGGCTGAGTGTTCAACGACGTGCAGAGTTGTGTATTCTGTATGATCTGTTTGCAGTCTTCTTCCAGGTACGAGTACTCGTTGGTGCCCAGTACAAGGTATTTGGATTTAGGAATGATTGCTAGGTTTTGTTTGTCGGGAATGGAGTATAGATGAATTAGGTCGTATTGGTTTGTATCAATGGAAGGAATATCCAATATAAATGTTAACGTGTGATCTGTACTATAAGCTTTTACGCTAATAGACTTCTCTAAACTATGTATATTGTTAATAGTAATACTATCTACTGGTCTAAAGTTGTATGATTTCTGAATAGTTAACATTTCGTTTATAAGAATGTGTGGGGATACAATGCTCGGGTGCATAACTTCTAGCTGAGCGAAGGTCATGGCGTCTTCTAGGATTACTAACTTATCTAACAGCAATTGCAAGCTAAAATCTATTTGTATATATAAATCTAGAAAGTGCAACCTATTGACTAAAATATTATTATTAAAAGTGGTATTTTTTAACATTGAATTTAGTTTTTTCTGATTTTCGTCTAAAAGTTTAATCTGTTTACTGTACTCTTCAACTGCGTGTTTTGCTATGAATAATGATTGTTTTTGAGACATATTAATTTTATTTACTGAATTTTGTAATTTTGATATTTCGTTTTCGAATTTAATAGCATCTTCGTAATCTAAATTGCCTGTTATAGTTTTAACAATTGAACCTAGTCCGTTAATAAAACCACGTCTAAACCTATGGTGCGGTGCAATAAATACTATTTTCTTACCTATTAAATTTAAGCTATTATCTATTTGATCTTTATATGCCCTATTTGATTGCTCATTATTTTCAGCAGCCTTAGTATTGGCATATAAGGACATAAGTTTTAGAGTCGTTTCGTGTAAATAGGATATGTTATACACGCAGGCCAAACTAAACGTATCTACTTGCTTCAAGATTTGACCTTGTTTTAATAAGAGAATGCCATTGACGTTCTCTACAGGGTTAAGGGTCAGGTTGGCGGTTGCGTAGAACAGGAAGGTTCCTGTGACGAGCGTCCTGGAACAAGATGTTGTCTTCGTAAAAGTTTGAAATGAACTCTGATGGATTTAGAATTGGGGTGGCTTCCTATGATTTCAGCAACATTGTTGGGATGAAGGTGAATGATTTTATACGGACCTTTAAATACTGGCTTCGTTTTGTCGCTCCTCGTAGTCTTTGCAACCTGTTTATATACCGTTTCACCTACCTTAAACGTGATCGCCTCAGCATCCTGATTTCGCTTTTCTATTACCTGCTCTTTATTTTTGGATACGTGGGCTGCTATAAACTCCTGTACTGCTTCTGCATTTTTACGATGGTTAAGGACATAGTCCTGATAGAACTCTTTAGGGTAGTAAAGTTCTAGTGGATTTCTTGATGCTGTATGACCAAGTAAAAGCTCACGTGGTGTATAGCCTGTCGTAGAGTGAATGGCATTATTGTAGGCGATAATAGCGTACTTCATCAATAATTGTATAGGGTCATCTTTGTTTGTCATTCTCTGAATTCTTATTATTTCAGCAATAGTAGAATGAAAACGTTCAATGGGTGAGTTGGAGTTGGGGTTATACGGGGTCGTGAAGTGTATGTTAATGTCATGAGAAGCGCATACTTCTTTTATGACGTCATTGTCAAATTTCGTGTCTGAGTCGGTGGTAATTTTCTGAGGTAATCCTAGTATGGAAAATATTTGTAATAAAGCTTCCGCGATATGAACGCTGCTTGAAGCATTTAGCGGTACAGCTTGAGCAAATTTTGAAAAGTTATCTATTATTGTCAGGAATGTTACACCTCCAGTGGAATAGAGGTCCATAAACAGATGTTGAAGCGGTTTTGTTGGTGTCTCTGTTAACATTAGTGGAGGTTTCAAAGGGTTTCTCTCGTATTTGGCTCTTAAACACAAGTCGCATTGATTAATGTATCTTTGAATTGTCAATAGCATATTAGGCCAGTGATAGTTCCTGTGGAGTTGTTTATATGTCTCCTGAATACCTCTATGTGACGATTTGCCTTCGTGATATCGCTTAATGAGTTCTTGTTGCTCAGTTTTGTTTTCAACAAGGGTAACTCGTGACGTACATCTTATGAGTTTAGGGCCCCTGTCATTGAAAATTGTAGTATAAACTCTAGAAAAGGCCAAGTACAGGTTTTCATCGTAGAAATAGCAGTGGAAGATACGGTCTGCTATCGTGTGCTCCTTTAAGAACCTAATGATTTCGGATTCTGTATTGTTGACGGGGATAAAAACATCTTTAATAACCGTTCTAGAGTTAGTTGATCTATTTTCCACTCTATATGTTAAGCCCGGGGTAGACCGTATATAAAACTGTTTAAGTTGTCTGTCTATTGCATCAGATAAAATCGGGATGCCGTTGTTTTCATTGTCGGGTTGGGTATGATTTGTCGAAACTAATTGGTCAGGGTCACCTGTAACAATACTCATTGAGTCTGTTCCGTTGTCAGTATGGGGATGGTTGGTACTCCTTGCTTCTACGTCATTATTATTATTGCCAAGTCCGTCGTTGTTGTTGTGTCGATCGTTATCTGTCTCTGCTTGTCTACGAGCGTTCTCAAATATTCTGTTTATGATCTCGTCGTCGTTGTTGTCGTCAAAATTGACTGCTAAAGAGTCTATGCTATTGTGAAAGATTTTAGCTCTAGATAATGCATCAGCGTTAGTGTTTTGTTTGCCCTTTTTATAGACTACTTTATAGTCATACTCTGCTAGCTTTAGTTTCCAACGTGTTAACTTTGAGTTGGGGTCTTTTAGGGACATCAGCCATGTCAGAGGTCTATGGTCTGTATATATGGTGAATTTTCGGCCGTACAAATAAGGCCTAAAATATTTGATAGCCCAAACTATTCCTAGTAGTTCTTTCTCTATCGTTGAGTAACGAGTCTCGGTTTCTGATAACGTTCTTGAAGCAAACGCTACTGGTTTGTCAGCACCAACATTGCCTTGCGATAAAACTGCGCCTAACGCAAAGTCAGATGCATCTGTTGTCAAGATAAATGGTTTGTCAAAGTCAGGGTATTGTAGTATTGGGGCATTAGTCAGAATTTGTTTGCATTTGTTTACTGCGTCTAAGAATTCATCAGTATGAACAATTTTTGCGTTCTTTTTAAGACAGGCTGTTAATGGTTTTGTAAGCTTCGCGAAGTCTTTGATGAATTTTCGGTAGTAACCTACTAACCCTAGGAAAGACTTTATGTCCTTTTGTGTTCGTGGTACGGGGAAATTTAGAACAGCTTTTATCTTGTCTTTGTTAGGTTGTAGTCCTTGGTCTGTCAATTCATGTCCTAAAAAATTCACATGTTTTTGTAGGAATTCTGACTTGTCCAATTGCACTTTGAGATTGTGCGTTCTGAATCGCTGAAGTACTAACTTGAGTTTTTCGTTATGATTCTGCAGTGAGGTAGCTGCAATTATGACGTCATCTAAATAAGTGAATACGTTATCTATCCCTCTAAGAATATGGTCCATGAGTCGCTGAAAAGTGCTCGGAGCATTTTTTAACCCAAACGGCATTCTTAAGAACTCATAGTGACCTCTTTCTGTGGTAAACGCGGTTTTTTCTATGTCGTTAGGGTGCATTTCCAATTGGTGGTAGCCACTGGCTAAATCGAGGGTTGTAAAGTACTGTGCGCGCCCTAATCTATCGAGTATGTCGTTGATGTTTGGTAGGGGGTACTTGTCCTCCACAATTAATAATAATAATAATAATAATAATATTCCACAACTATCACACAATGCCGTCTAGTCCCAAGCTAAGCAGAGCTTGTGTTATGGGTACTAGACAACTGATAAACATACTTATATATTTCTAAATACATACATATATAGATAAATTACACCCAGACACAGAACAAATGATCATGCTCATCACACAAACATTTGTCCTGGGTGGGAATCGAACCCACGACCTCCGGCATAGCAGTCAGGGCCACTAACCACTAGACCAACAGGCTAATTCATTATAACAGGGTAATTCTATCGTTTAGTCGTCTATAGTCTATAACAAGTCTCCATTTAACTTTTCCTGAAGCGTCGGGTTTTTTGGGGACGATATGTACAGGGCAGGACCAAGGTGAAATACTTTCCCGGATAATTCCTTGTTTTAATAAATTGTCTATTTGGTTTTTAATTTCTGTACGTTGTTGCGGGGCTTGTCTATAGTTTCTAACAAAAATGGGTGTGTCGTCGGTTAGTCTTAATTCGTGTTTTACAGTATGTGTGAAAGATAACGGTATGTTTTCAGAGTGGAATACTTCACGATATTGGTAGCAAATTTTAGTAATTTCACGTCTTTCTTCGTCATTCATATGGCTGTTCCTAATTTTCTTTAAGTTTTCGCAAAGTTCTTTGTCAATGTCAGTTTTAGTTTGAAGGGTGTTAATTTTGTGTGTTTTATTTTGATTTATCAGTTGTGGTGGTAAAGGCTCAAGGGGTAGGTGGCAATTGTTACTGATTATTTGTTCTTTATCCGTTAAATTAATTACGGACGTCTTAAAAATTCCATTTTTTACCGTTACTACAGCGGCGGGTGACTTGAGTCCTTTAAACCAATTAAAATCGTCGCAGATATAGTTACCGTCCATACAATTCGTTTTTACTGTTATAAACCTTTCACAATTGGGTTCAATTTTAAGTCTTTTTACTGGATAATCAAAATAAATTGGTATTTCGGTGTTATAGGTTCGCAATAATTTATTTTTAAAATCTATGTTACACCCTAATTCTTTTAACAAGTCCATCCCTATTAATCCTTTATACTTTGGGTCAAAATCGAAAAGTAAGAATTTATGACATATGTCTGTCTTAAACTGTGGGGGTAAAGGTAAAATAGCTACATGTTCATGGCGAGTAACAGCATGCGCGGTTTTTACTTGGAATGGCTCACGCTCAACGCAGTGTTCAAGATTAGTACCGGCTATTACGTCAGGTGATATCATACAACGTGAAGCTCCAGTATCTAATAAAAACTTACCTTGAAATTCCGGCAATATTATATAAGGGAGATGGTCTTTACCTTGGTTGTTGAGGTGAACAGTCTTTACTAGCCGTGGTTCAATGGGTCCTCGTTCTGGGGAAAATCCTGGTGGTTTGGCTCCTCCACAGGCGTCTCCTGTGTGTAGCTGTACTCTTCACCATTAGGTTGTACATTATTATTATACTCACCTTCATAGTAGGCATTATAATCAGGGTAACACTGGTCTTGGTTGTGCTGTGTATAAAACATTTCTTCGGAAGCAAAACGTGGTGTTTCGGGCTTGCTTACTGATCTCATGGTGACGTCAGACACCTTTTGCGGCGAGTTCAGCTGCTGGCGAGGTATATTCGGCTGAGGTCTGAAATTACCTGAGTTTCTGAAAGCACCAGAACCACTAGGTCTTACGTTACTTGAAGCGGGTCTTCCCGGGGGCATGCCTTGACCCCTCTGTGGTCTCTGATCTATGTTCCAGCTATTACGCGGGGCAAAGTTATTATTTTGGGGTACCGTTTGGTTTGGCTTGGGTATTTCTTTTGATTTGTTTTGTATGGAAAGTGCATTAAAGTTATTATTGAGTCTATTAAATGCCAAACGTGCCTCTTCCTGCCTAGCCGTTACTATGGCTGCTTCAAGTGTCGTAGGTTGTGCAATTCTCACGCCAATAGAGACGTGAAAGTCCAAATTATTAACGTATTGATCTATGACCATGCTCTCATAGTATGACTTATCCGTGTGCCTACCTACTACGTTTAGTGTGTCTAGAATTTCCCTTAGTCGTTTACCAAACGTCTCGGCGTCTTCGTTTTTATTACGGCGCAAACGCGTTAATTCTTGCATCAACTGTATTTCGTTACGCGGTTCGCCTAGTCGACGCGTCAACGCGGCCTTAATTGTTTGCCAGCTATCAACTGTTTCTTCGGAGGCTATTGCACTGATCGCCGAATCACTTAATTTGCTTTTAATTAAACTAACAATAGCAGGATTTACCCTAACTTGTGGATCTAGTAATAGCATTACGTTTTCAACTTCTCTAATAAAATAATTTAATGTTTTAGGATTGCCATCGTATTTTGGCAACAGCTCTGAAACAAACCTGAAAGTCGCTAGATCGATGCTTGCCATAGCCATCGTGATTTAATCGTAAAAATAGGAATATAAAACAAATTAGTAAATAAATTAATTCACTTTAAGATATTATTACGATTATGTATAATAACTGACCTTACCTACTCTCTAAGCAATTAGCTTGAAGTTACTTTAATTATGTTATACGAATCGCGATTATAGCACGTACGTAAACGAGTAGATGTATCGCGTTACAGGATGAATTGCTGTGAGTTGCAAAATGTATACCTATCGCGATGTTAGCACGCGTGCATAGTACCTAAATTAACATGAATGTATCTTATAACTAATGTAGTTTGCCTATAGCGATTCTAGCTTATAAACAAAACACAAATAACATTTATAGAATACGGCAGGAAATATAGCATGGAAACTGGGTATACAACAAGCACTCACCACAGTATCTTCTGCATCTCTAGCCGGGCCTTGTAGGACAGCAGGACTCCCAATTCTCCGGAACTCCCGCAGGTTGTTCGTCGTCGTAAATTCGAATTTGTGATCGCGAAGATAACGATAGATACCGTTCACTCTTACCGAAGAGTTGTATTCGAAGAAGAGTGTCGCGATCCTACCGGCTGCGCCAGTTAAGTTATGACGAACGAAATTATTATTAAAAAAATATTTATTTGAATAAAAACAATGTTTATTACTTGAAATGTTCTACAAGACTAATTTACAATTATGATATTTCTATTAACTAAAACTTATTACTAAAATCTGCAAATCTGCAATAGTGCAGTTTATTTATGACGCACGAGCACATCCGTTGCATTAGTCAGCGATAACGCTACTTGGGCAATATCCTAACTAGGGTCAAAATAATTTTAATTTCGGAATTCGATATTTCTCGATATAGTTTTTTTCTTATTTAACATCGGCTTCAGATATTTTGATCCTTTGTATATTTTTTTAGTGAAGTCAGTTATTTTATTTTTTTTGTAAAAAGTTTTTATTTCACACTTTTTTCCAAATCGGTTCATAAACGACGGAGTTCTGAGGTAACACACATAAAAATTAAAAATATAACCGAATAGATAACCTTCTCCTTTCATGAAGTAGGTTAAAAATAAACACATACCAGTATTGTAATTGATAGCATCATTGTACTTATAATAAAACCTAACCTCATTTGTAAGGTTGGACCAAACTGTTACAACGAACAAAAAAAAAAACACACAGCTATCAAACTCATTACAGCTCTTACACGCTACAGCAGAAACACGAGAACACAACTTCGTATAAGACATTATCGAAAACTTAAGTGATTAACTGTTTTCCAGAGTTGCCGGTACAATAGGCGAAAAGTTTGGCTATCCGCATATTTTAGAATGCTAATGTGATTTTGCACTTAGGCCACGTGACTTTACAAAGGGAGATTTAAATATAGGAAGAAAGTTGTGAGTTAGAAGGTTGTTTTGGTATCCTTATATTATTTGGGAAAGGGGCGAGTAGCGAAAGAACCTTTTTATGCTATAGGCAAGTTTTTGAATAGCTAGAAAGGAATTGACAGTGTTTATGCAAAATAACTGTTTTTTTTAGTGTTGCGTATCTCAAATACCGGAAAAAACGGAATCCTTATAGGATCACTTTGGTGTCCAGCCGTCCGTCTGTTTGTCTGTCTGTCTGTCAAGACCCTTTATCTCGGGAACGCGTGGAGTTATCGATTAGAAATTATACTCAAGGCTGCAGTCCAATTAAACTTCTAATTAAATTCTGAGTTAATGGAAAAAAATACACGGCCGTTAATGCCGCAAAAAAAGTGTATTCCGACACTCTCAAGGGAACCAAAATTCATAGGGTATTTCCCGTTGACCTAGAATACTGAAATTAGGCATAAAGTAAGGTCTCATAGCATAAGTGTAGGAAAAAATCTGCAAACAATAAATTTGTAGTTACGTCACCAAAAAAAACTTTTTTGCGATTCGCAAAAATCTTTGAGACTCGATTCGGAAATTGAACTGTTTTCATAGATTAGTTTGTACGGAACCCTCAGTGCGCGAGTCTGACTCGCACTTGCCTAGTTTTTTCAATGATATAGATGATGAAAAGAGAATCATAAAACATAGTGCAGAGAATGGATGATGACTAAAATAATAGTCACCAGCCCTCACTCTTAATTTTTCGTGCATTTTTCTTCGTGAATTCTTTTTCTAAACAGAAATATTATTATGCTTTTTATCGAAAAATAATCCATTTTGAATAAACCTTATAACAAAAACTTAATTACTTCCAAACTTATTATTTTCGAAAGTGTAAGTCTGATTTGTAAAAGGTCTATTTTAACAAACACCACGTTTTAAAAATCCATTTTAAAATATCCAGTGAAGAAAAAGGATGGAGGTATTTTATGTAGGGATCTTTGTTCATATTTGTTTCATTGTAGATATGTCGTAACGCATGGGTTCTACATTACCAAGATACTTTTACAAACGCAAACTGCTCATATAATGCGGCACACTTTTTTTTCAGCCGAATTATGATCTGGCTAAACGTGAGTTAGCCGCATTCAATTACAGGGACGTTTTATAATCAAGCCCGCTTACTTGTAATACGGCGTGTTATACGATATGGCTGCGATAAATACACTACAGTGAAAACAATATCAACAAAGTAGGTAACCGCATTAATTACTTTCACATCAAACTCGAAAACACCAACATCTTAAAGACGGAACAGACAAAGGAACATAATCTTCAGAGCAACATCTAAACTATTTACATCTTTAAGTTTCCAATATTGAAATATCTGATTACTTATTTTTCCAGACAATGGCCGTCAGGAAATCTTTTTTTAATTACTTCTTTTCAGTGTCTAGAGATTGTAATTCCAAGTCCTGATCTGGATTAAACACACCTTCATCAATTTTATTACCACTTAGTGATATAACTTTCAACGGTACTTTTTTTAAGAATAAATCTAGATTAAAAGAAAGCGCAAAAAGCAATGAAGACTACAATCTATTATTTTATTATAAAGGAAATCACTAAGTTAATTGGATAAAGTTGGCTTTGTGAATGTTATGTTGAGGTTTGGCGTTAGGTCCCAATATACGAATACATATGTGCTTATATTTGCCCATTAATCTTTAATCTATACACATAAAACAAAGTCGTGTTAGTAACACCTCTTATAATTCAAGAACAGTTAGACCGATTTTAATGATCTTTGCTTTGTTGAATTTGTCTCTTCCCCGTGTAGCTGTTTACATATCGGAAACACGTAAAATAAAATAACTAGAAAGATATACAAATACATAGAAAAATTACAGCAACTACCAAATACATTCGTCTCAATCATTATATCGTTCGGTCAATCATTCCATCATTCATTGAATAATGGGCGATACAAAGTTCACCGGCTTAGCCAGCATTTAGAAGTTACTTATTTCTTCTTTGGACTGATTTTAGAAAGAAATGAAAGTAGGTAATTACTTATTCTGTTCATCAATATTGTTTAAGAAGTTAAAAATTAACTATTATTGTGAAATTGATACCTACTAATTCGGCCCTGTATAAAACTGTCAGTAAAATTAAAATTAATCAACTTAAAAGAAACAGCCTTCAATTTCACGTTACAAATTCCGTATGAACTCTCGGGAATCTTTCATTAGAATTATTTACCGTGTCCTTTCCAATATATTCACACATTTTTTTAAGATGAGAAATCATCTAAAGACTTCTCTCGCTCTATGGTAGAGCAAGAGGGCGTGTCAGACTTTAACTGATTAAAACCACACCTATGTTCCTTCAGTTGCTTTTTGGGTTCTAGGACCATGAGTATCTTTTTTATACTTTTTCCTATGGCCCTAGCTTACATCAGCCCTGCTGGGCCCCTAAGATTTGCTGATATCTCTTTGAGGCACGCTCGGAACACTACGTACCGTCAACGACTCGGGCTCAGTTCTTATAGAACGAGCGGACGGCAAGCTATCCATTGCTCGTCGTCCGAAAACTCGCACCTATGGTAGCCGAAGTACGCCCTACGATTGCTGACACTCGAGGCGACTTCTGTCGCGGCAGCTGAGGCATGATTATATTCACACATGAAGAAAAATAGTCGACCTAGATACCCAATATCTCAATAAACGATATTAATCCATAAAATATTCACCTCGCAGCTTAAAATAAATTATCACAGCGTTCAAATGTAAGACAAGAACTTAATAGGGCGAATCATTTTGGTGCGCTTAAATAATCGAAGTGGAAAGCTGATAAATTAGGAGGCGTTCGAGACGAGAGATCTTGAACAGTCCGAGGATCAAAGTGTTCCTGTGTGAAATATCGTGATTGAAGACTCTCTTACCTTTTGTTTATTGGAGGATTTGTGAATTTTAAATGGAAAGTTCGGATTTTGTTGTTTAATTAGGTTTTTAGATAAGTTGTACCTCTCGAGTGAAGTTAATCTTTTGGATTGAAACTGGGCTTAAAGTTATAGTGCTAAGTGAGTCAATTTCTAAACGGGTGTTTAAATATAAAACGACGAAATATTTCCTAAGTGTACTCAGTGAACGCATGATAGTTTCCTAAAGTAAAATTGAATTGAATTGAATTGAATTGAATTGAATTGAATTAAATTAAATTAAATTAAATTAAATTAAATTAAATTAAATTAAATTAAATTAAATTAAATTAAATTAAATTAAATTAAATTAAATTAAATTAAATTAAATTAAATTAAATTAAATTAAATTAAATTAAATTAAATTAAATTAAATTAAATTAAATTAAATTAAATTAAATTAAATTAAATTAAATTAAATTAAATTAAATTAAATTAAATTAAATTAAATTAAATTAAATTAAATTAAATTAAATTAAATTAAATTAAATTAAATTAATAGTTTGCAATATGAATAATTTAATAATACCGGAGCTACGTCTGCCAACAAACTGCTATGCAGTTTGGCAGAAGTATTATGAATTGTAAATTGTCTAAAATACAAATAAAGCACTTATTATTATTATTATTATCTCCTTTATTTCATTTATATAAACATATTAGTTACATTTTTAAATATTTCAAAAATAAAAAATAAAACATTTAAAAATATAAAAAACAGCATCCCACCGGTATCGGGAACAGGGTCCAAGCTACCGGCGGTCAGGGCTCCAGAGAAAGGAACCTCCTAACAATGCGAGCCGTGTCCAGGAGTACCGCTTTCTGAATCAAGCCCTTGATCCAGCCGCCTAACGTGAGCCTCCTAAGGTGTTGGTCGAGGCTCTTGGCTATTAAGCCATTGCCCGACACGACTATCGGCACAATGATCGCCGAGTCCACATCCCACATGTCGACAACCTCGCGAGCCAAGTCAATATACTTGATTAGTTTATCTTTCTCGGCTTTCACGAGGTTCTCGTCATGGGGGACGGATATGTCAACAATCATTGCACGCCTCTCGCTTCGGTCCACCACCACTATATCAGGCTTATTGGCTACAATAGTCCTGTCAGTGATGATGGACCGATCCCAGTACAAACTGATATGACCATTATCAAGAACTGGGTCGGGCTCATACCTGTAGTACGGCACTTCCGATTCCACAAGAGAGTATTTCAAAGCAAGTTGCTGATGGATAATCCTGGCTACAAGGTTGTGTCTATGCAAGTACTCTCCGTTAGCTAGACGAGAACAACCAGAGATAATGTGACGAATCGATTCCCCCGGACGGTGACATGCCCGACAGATGTCAACCGTGCCGTCCTTCACAATAAATCTCCGGTAGTTATTCGTCATGATAACTTCGTCCATAATTGCACAGACAAAACCTTCGGTTTCCCCAAAGAGGTCACCGGAACGCAGCCAGGCTACGGACGCCAATTGGTCTACTTCGGGCCTGTGAAGGGCCCGGAAAAAGCGTCCGTGAAGTTCCTTGCTTTGCCATACTTCCCTGCGATCGTTAGTGTCAAGCACTACCGGTTTGCGCCAGTTCTCGTTAGCCAGGGCGAGCGGGGTGAGTCCCTTGTCCACTGCCACTACATCTCGATGCATACCCACGTCGGCAGCTAGGAAATATTCCCTGAGACTGCATACCTCGCGGTTGTGTAGGGTCTTAGCATTTAAAAAACCTCGACCCCCACACTTCCGCGGGATATACAATCTCATCACCGACGATCGTGGGTGATGCATTCGGTATGCAGTCAGCAGTGTGCGGACCCTCCTATCCAGGGCGTCAAGTTCTGTTTGAGTCCATTTGAGTACGCCGAAAGAGTACATCAATACCGGCATGACCCAACCGTTGAAGGCGCGCACCTTGTTTCCGCCTGAAAGAAGGCTATTGAATACCTTCTTCAGGCGTCCAAAGAAGCGCGCCTGCAACGATTGCTTCATGTCAGTGATATTGATGCCTAGAGCTTCCGACATACCCAAATACTTATAGGTTTCGGTTGGAGAGAGGGATCTCAGGTTTATGGAATCCGTGAGTTGGGTGCCCACGGATTCCACAACCTCCCCTCGCTTTACATGCATGACCGCACATTTGTCCACACCAAACTCCATCCTGATGGCACTACTGAAGGTTTCAGTTACCTTCAGTAGCTCCATCAGTTGCAGATTGTTGGGGGCAAAAAGTTTCAGGTCATCCATGTAAAGTAGGTGAGATATTACCTGACCACCTCTCTTCAACCGATAGCCTAGACCTGAATTCTCCAGCAGTGTACTTAGAGGATTCAAGGCTAGGCAAAACCAAAGTGGACTCAAACTATCCCCCTGGAATATACCTCGCTCGATCCTTACAGGTTCGCTATTCCTCTGGGTATGTCGACATCCTGGATAGCGAAGGACCGTACTCCATTGCCTCATACACGACATCAGGAAGGTGCGTAGTGTTGTATCAATTTTATACAATTCCAGCACCCTCATGAGCCATGTATGAGGAACAGAGTCATAGGCCTTCTTATAATCTATCCAACATGTCGACAGATCCTTTCGGGAACGTCGAACCTGTTGGCTAATGGTCATATCGATGAGGAGTAGCTCCTTAGTACCGCGGGACCCATTCCTACATCCATTTTGAGAGGCAGACATGATAGCGTTATTATCTACATGATGGTTAATCTTTGCTCTCAAAATGGATGTAAGAACCTTATAGACTGTCGGCAAACACGTAATCGGTCTATAGTTTTTGGGTTCCGCGGTGCTACCAGATTTGTGGAGCAGGTGGGTAACTCCTGTTGTAAGAAACTCGGGTAGCGAGCCAGACTCCAAGGCGGTCTGATACTGAGATGCCAAACGAGCGTGCGATCTTTGAAACCACTTTATCCAAAAGTTGTGCAGTCCGTCCGGCCCTGGAGATTTCCAATTAGGCAACGGACGGACTGCACGGGCCACATCTTGGGGGCTAATTGTAATTGCCCCCATTTCTGGGATCGGTTCGCATGCTCGTTCGACCTCTCGAGTCCAACCACCTTCAGTATGACTGACAGGCACCGACCAGATGTTACGCCAGAACGAAATCATGGCGTCATCATCCGGAAGGCGCGTGTCAGCCACACCTTGGTCCGGCTGCTCCCAAGCTCTATATACCCACCTTTCATTACTCCGGAATGTGCGATTCTGGGTGTACCGCTCAACCCGCCGCTTATACCTTCGGATACGGTTTGCCCATGCGTACACCTTCTGCTTCAGGAAGTCGATGCGCTCTGTGACACAGGACATATAGTCTCGGGGGCTGATGTCAGTCCCCGAAAACGCCCGTCTCACAAAGCGCATCACTCGAGGGCGGGTGTTGCCCTCCCTGAAGCAGGTTAGTTTGCCGATGAGTACTCTGGCCCCACCAATACGACGCTCGATCCTGCACTGCCAGGCCGGCACAGCTGGTTTTGGTCGTGTAGCTACGTCACTGTTTGGAAATTTGACGTGAGCTACACGACATGCCGCTACAGCCGCGCAGTACATTATCGAGTGTGTATCAGTGAGATCTTCGCAGTCATCAAAATAGTTTGACAACTGCGAATCCAGAGCAGCCACCAGCGCCTTATTCTTATTACACATGGGCAAACGAGGTAATCGCGGCCTAAGTTTAAGCGGCATGTTGCGATACTCCCGAATAGCACACTCCAAAGCACTCCTCAATTCACTGTTAGACTGGGTACTTACATGTGTAACCATGTCAGTGCTCTCCTCGTCAGCGTGATTGGGAAGATGGTTGGACGGTGATACCTGTGAAGGTACCGCCGTCTGCGACGAAGAGGCAATGGCATGGCTACCCATTTCCGTTCGGAGGCGATCAAGTACAGTATCGTCCAACATATGATTACGCTGGATGACCCGCACCTGATCCGATAGTCGTTGGGCCGAAACGTTGACGGCTGGCTCAAGCACCTGAAACAAAGAGAGCATCCGAACACGGTACGCGGTCAGGTTGTTTCCTCCCTCTGTAGCCCCATAGTATGAGCGCATGACGTTTTCATTGATGGATTGCGTCCATCGCATGCGCTGCACACTTCCGCCGGGAGCTGGGACCCTATCAGAGGCCGGTGGGCCTCGGGGTCCTAAGCCACTCGGCGGCCGGCGTCCTCGCCGTCGACGCGCAGGTGGTGGTGACGTGGGCGGCGAGTAGTACTCGTCGCTCGAGCTCGACGCAGCTGCCGCGGCCGGTGTCACAGCACTCGCAGTGGGGCTGGGTTCCGGTGGCGGCGAGGCGGAGCTGAGCGACGAGGCCGGAGGTGGTAGGCGTGCACGGCGAGCTGCGGCTCTCGTCAACATGGTTGTATGATTTTCATTTCTGCTAGGTTTCGTCTATTTTATTATCATTCATGTTGGTGACATATGTCATCTGTCTGGTTTATGGATTTTTTCTCTTCTCTTCTATGTGGTATTGAGTATAATTATATTGTTTTTAGTTTTTTTTAAGTAGTGGAATCTTCCTTAATATTTTTATTGTTGAATTTTGGTTAGACTGGGTCCAGAAATCAATATTTTAAAATTTAAAACTGTGATTGAAAAAAATACGACTTCTGTTGACATCGGGTGTTGCCATATTTATATACGTGCCATATTATTATTATTATTATTATCATTTTGTGGGTTTAAGCCCCGTGTTTTTGTCTCTAGTATCAAACTAGAGCAACAAATGTTTTGACATATATAATATCAAGCTAAATGAATCACTTTTAGCAATAAGCAAAAAACGAAAAACTTGTGATAAAATAAATAATAAAAAAATAATAAATTGTGTAAATAATAATAATAAGATTTATTTTCTCACCATATTACAGAATAATTGCAGTTTCAAGGATAAAAGTAGACACAGTAAGCATATTGTGGGAGTCTGTTGCTTAAACCAGGTTTGAGGCCTGTGTTTCAGGAAACCAGGTATGACACCCATGGGTTTTATTAACAGAATTGAAAGATAAAAGGTAATATTGGGTAAATAAAACATTTATTTCACTTCAGTGCAATTTCAAATATAAATATCGAAAGAGAGTAAAAGTGCATAAAATTTCATCAAATCTTACAAAGCGCATAAATACCATTTTGAGAAAATAAAATAAAAAATGTCTATAGAAGAAGATGACTTTACGCCACTGACTTCAATTAAATTACAATAGAGGCCAAATAATGACAATGATGTTTTAGGGGAGCTTGTTGCGAATAAGAAGGCGAATAAAGATCTGTGTCATTTAATTGTGGTAAGCTACTTATATACAGTACAGGTCAAAATATATTAAAATAAATAAGGTACATACAAAAACTTAAGACTAACACAATTCGGCGATGTAGGTAGGAGGTGCCGCGCTCCCTACATTATAGGAGCGTGAAGATACAGCTGACCGACCGCATTCCTTTCACCTCGGTAGCTCAGTATGCGCGGGCGCGCGGTGGCGAACGGCTGTGTGCGCTCCGCTGATAGTATGACTTTCGTAAGTATGTGCCGCTACATCATTCCCCCGCTAGTGAAACGTACGCGAGGCTTCACTGTCCTTCCTGATCTTGTGACATATGCCGGCGTGTCAGTGACTGGTGCTTCTGACTCAGTATTCATCCGGAAAGCAGGCTTAAGTCTGTCGACAGTGATGTTGGTGCTTCTATTTCGTAACTGTATAGTAAAATACTTGTCATTACGACTAATCACTTTATGCGGGCTAGTGTAGGTCGGCGTCAGAGGTTTTCTCGATGCGTCATCGCGTAGGTAAACATGCGAACAGTTATATAGATCGTCGTGAATGAATGTCGCTCGAGATTGATTTGATTTCCGTTGCGCCTGGGCCTTCTTTAATGCTCCATTTAACTTGCTCATAAAGTTTGATATTGTGTCGCGATGTCTTGTTGTTTCTTCATAGAATTCTCCAGGTAGTCGTAGTGTTAGGCCGTAGAGGAGTTCAGCTGTACTTGCGTTTATATCTTCTTTTACCGAAGCGCGTAGTCCGAGCAGCACTGTAGGTAGCTCGCGTGACCATGTTGTAGATTGGAGTCTTGCGGTGAGTGATGTTTTTAGTGATCGGTGCCATCGTTCTATCACGCCGTTACACTGCGGGTGGTAAGCAGTGGTGCGGGTACGATGAATTCCCATGCGTTGCATTAATTTATTAAATAGGTCGGACTCAAATTGCCTTCCTTGGTCTGTGGTTATGGTTACTGGGCAACCGAATCTCGCAATCCAACCTTCATAGAATGCGTTCGCGACCCTTTCTGCGGTTATGTCTTCCAGTGGGAGTGCTTCAGGCCACTTGGTAGCCCTGTCTATCATGGTCAGTAAATATCTGTAGCCGTCAGAGATTGGTAAGGGGCCAATTAAATCTATGTTCACATGCTCCAGTCTGTTTGCTTGATGGTAACTAGCAATTGGTGCCTTCGTGTGTTGTTGCACCTTAGCACGCTGGCACGCGTCGCATGTTCGAGTCCACTCATTTACGTCACTATTCATGGAGGGCCACCAGTAGCGAGCAGTGACTAGTTTCCTTGTCGCCCTTATGCCGGGGTGACTAAGGTCGTGAATAGCTCTGAATGCTACTTTTCTGAAATCTAGTGGCAGGTATGGACGAGCGGTGCGTGATGTCATCTCGCAGGTAACGGGCATGGCAGTTGAGTTGGGAATGGCGATCTTCTTAAACTGGTACTTTCCTTTATTTGTAAGTATTTTTAATTCTTCGTCTTGGTCTTGTTTTTTTGCTAACTCGGTGAAATCTAATGGTGTCGGGCATGTTATTGTTTCAACTCGTGATAGTGCGTCTGCGACTTTGTTGTCCTTGACGTTTATGTGTTGAATATTTGACGTGAATTGTCCGATATATTCAAGGTACCTCGTTCGGCGGGGCGTCTCAGACTTGCTGTTTGAAGTTAATGCGTTACACAGCGGTTTGTGGTCTGTGTAAACGATTAATTCTCGCCCTTCAAACACACGTTGGAAGTGACGTATTGCCATATAAATTGATAGCAACTCACGATCATACGTGCTATATTTTTGTTGTGCGTCACTGAACTTCTTGGAGAAAAATCCTAGTGGTCTCCACTTGCCGTTGATCTTTTGTTGTATGACGGCACCAGCACATGTGTTTGATGCGTCTGTCATTATTGCGAAAGGTTCACTTAGTGATGGATAGGATATCAATGCGCAATTTTTGATGTCTTGTTTGCATTGATTGAATGCTTCTTTTGCCTCTTCTGTCCATTGTATGTTCGTTTTATCGTTTTTCTTGGCGTTGTGAAAGTATTTACTTAATTCTTTTTGATGTTCAGCCGCGTGGGGTATACTAGAACGATAGAAGTTCAGAATCCCGATGAATCGACGTAGATCTTGGATCGTTTTTGGTAGCGGGTAGGACTGGATCACTTGTACCTTTTCTTCTGTCGGTGTAATGCCTTCTGGACTTATTGTGTATCCCAGGAAATCGAGTTTTGACTGGCCAAAGATACACTTAGCGACGTTTATTTTTAAACCGCTGTCGTTGAGTCGCTTGAACACTTCTTGAAGCTCGCTTCTGTGTACTTCTTGGTTCTCAGAAGCTATAAGAATGTCATCGACGAATGGGAAAACGGGTAGTCCGCGAAGCACGTTGTCAATATGACGTTGGAATGTTTGGCCTGCATTCTTCAAACCGAAACACATTCTGGTGAACTCGTACAAACCAAAGGGTGTAATCACGGCTGTCTTCTTCACGTCTTCTTCTCTGTTTTTAATCTGGTAGTAGGCCTTCTGCAGGTCAATTTTTGAGAAGATGTTCTTGCCTTGCAGGTTATGTGTGAAGTCATGCAGTCGTGGTACCGGGTATCGATCGGGTGTGGTTACTGCGTTGAGTCTACGGTAATCGCCGCAGGATCTGTAGGTTCCATCCTTTTTTAAAACCATGTGTAATGGACTAGCCCATGGGCTTTTCGAGGGTCGACAAATTCCTTGTTTCATCATGTTTTGAAACTCTTGTTTTGCGGCGTTATATTTATGCGGCGGTAGTGGTCTCGCATTTGTGTAAATTGGCGGGCCGGTGGTTTCTATGTAGTGTTCGACTTCACTATTTCCCAGTTTGTTTAGGTTTGGTCTCGTGATGTCTGGGAATGTGGCCAACAGGTCGTGGTAGGGAAGCTTGTCGTCGATGGTTCGGATGCTTCCTTCGGTTGTGGGTGTAAGGAAACCTCGTACCGATAAATTGGTTCTTTTATCCACCAACCGTCGTCCATGGAGATCCACCATAAGTGCGTGGTGATGCAAAAAGTCAGCGCCTATTATCGGTCTACTGACTGTTGCGACCATGAATCGCCAACTGTAGGCGCGTCGCATTCCGATGTTGAGAACAATGGTTCGCTCGGCGTATGCGGGTATTTTTGAACCATTTGCTGCGTACAAGTAGTTGGTTGGTGTCCGCTGTTTCTCTCGTGCGGTGGCGGGTAAAACGGAAACATTTGCGCCTGTGTCGATTAGGAATTTTTTTCCGGTTGATTTGTCGTGTACAAATAGGCGGTATGTGGATAAATCGTCGACTTCGGCCACCGCCGCGGCTTTAGTCTTCCTTAGTTTTCCGACTTCTCATTTTCCATTTCTTTAAAACTGCACGGGCTTCTGCATCGGTATGCTGCCTTGCCGAATTTCTTATGGAAATAGCACACGGCGTTGCTTCTGTCTCGGGATTTCGAGCGGGAACGGCTTCTGTGACTGTGGTATCGGCGTTGAAATTTGTGAGGTCGATTTGTTTTCAGCGCTGCGACTTCCTTGGCCAGGGCTTCTATCATGCTGTACAGTTTGTGTTCTGCGGGTGCAGATACTGCCGCTATTTCGGTTGGCGACGCTGTAGCTGCAGCCTTTGACGTGGTAGGTTGACACTGGCAGGAACACACGGCGTTTACCTCTTTCAGCTGTTCTTGCATCCTGTCTGCCATGGCGGCCAACGAGTCAAGCTTGGATTCATCACTCACTGCCAACACTGTGCGGGTAGAAGCGGGTAGGTGTGCTTGCCACAACATTTTCAGGGTGTCGTCTGGCATCTTTGTCCCTGCGAGGTTCCTCATTCGGCGAAGCAACTGTGATGGTCGCTGATCGCCGAGCTCCATTTCATTTAGCAGTTTTTGTAGCTGAATACTCTCGCTATCTTCATATACCTCCAATAGTCTTCTTTTTGCAGCGTCATAACGGCCGGAGTTGGCCGGTGATAAAATGATATCGCTGATCTGGTCGATGTCCTTGATCTCCAGCTGAGCCACAAGGAGTGCGAACTTGCTTTCATCGCCGAGCTTCTGGTTGAAGATAATGACCTCAAATTGGGCAAACCATAGCTTAGGTCTGTTACTCCAGAACTTGGGTATGCGCGACTGGACGCTAATGGCGTCGACGTCTTCAGGCGTAGTCTTGTCTGCTTCGGTTTGAGACATTTCAAACGCGGGGTCACCACTTTAGGGGAGCTTGTTGCGAATAAGAAGGCGAATAAAGATCTGTGTCATTTAATTGTGGTAAGCTACTTATATACAGTACAGGTCAAAATATATTAAAATAAATAAGGTACATACAAAAACTTAAGACTAACACAATTCGGCGATGTAGGTAGGAGGTGCCGCGCTCCCTACATTATAGGAGCGTGAAGATACAGCTGACCGACCGCATTCCTTTCACCTCGGTAGCTCAGTATGCGCGGGCGCGCGGTGGCGAACGGCTGTGTGCGCTCCGCTGATAGTATGACTTTCGTAAGTATGTGCCGCTACAATGTTAATAAACCAATGGAAATTCACTAATACAATCTGCGTGAGCCGAGCATCCGTGAAATCGCCTACCATTGAAAGCCGGCGCGAGTTTGTTACACTAAAGCCAGTCATGCGTAGCAATATATGACTTGCATGTTCAAATCGTTGGAACTTCGTCGTGCATTTCTATGACACTGTGAATGTACGCTTGGCCGAATTCTGCAAGTGGCAATAGTATTAGTTTCCGAACAATACTAGAATTTAAGTACCCTTCCTGTAATAACATCTAAGGAACTGATGATATAATTTTGATTTTTGTTAAAAAAAAAAAACTTGTTTGTACCTACTCAACTATTATAAATATACTTTATTATTTTTTTGCCTACTGTTTTTACTTATTCACTCCTGCAATTATAGAGGAGAGTAACTAAATATGGGCTACCATTTTGTTTTTGGATCAAAAATAAAAAACTATTAAAAAATTAACTTTTTATTAATGTGACAATAATCAGTCATAACAGTTTTATATTCTTCATAACAAACTATACGATCAAAATTGAGCATTAATCAAAATTACAAAATAGGTGCTAAATATGGAACAGTTCCTCAAAAATGGGCTATCAATATGAATATAAGTATCTTTTAAGTAAATAACATTCAAAAAATACTTATCTAGTAAGAGATCAAATAACTTTGGTAATTATAAGAAATTAATTATTTTACTTGCAAAAATCACAAATCCCTCCTCCTCAAAATATTACGTAATATATTTCCTTTTCATTATAATACAACGAAAATAGGTAACGCCTGACAAAAATATACTATATGTATCTTCGTTCGTTTGCGGTTCAAAGATCTAGTTTTTTTTGCTATTGATTCTTCGTATTGGCCTTTAACCTATAACCTAAGTTTCACTTCTGGCAATAGTTTGCACTGGCCTTGATGGTCTGCGATTTCAACCGTTATTATCACCACGCTTTGCAAACGAATAAGTAGTCGATAAATCGTATTCAGGATATTGCTTTATATCTTCCTGAAATAATCATTCTGTTTTAATTAACCGGTTTTATTTTAACTTCTACGAACATTGAAAAAAAAAACCTAATTGACTTAATAGGACGAGCAGGATATGTGTATCCTGCTCGTCCTAAACTACGATGAACAAAGTTGGAAACTTACTGAACAACAAAAGTCCAAACTCAAGATTTGTCAAAGGGTATTCAAGCGCAGCATAATAGGTGTTAATCGAATAGATCGCGTTAGAAACACCACACTGCACTCCATAACTCAGGTAGCAGATATCGGGGAAAAAACAGCCGAGCTCAAGGGAGAGTGGACTGGCCACATCGCACGAATGCGCCCGGACAGATGGGCGAGGATTGTCATTCAATGGATGCCTGAGGGAGGTCGATGCTGTCGGGGTCAACCGAGGTGAAGGTTTTACACCACCACCATGTTCTGATCATGATCGCGGGGCAAACTTGTCCAGAAATCGCCCTATACAGAGAGATTTAGAAGGATAAGGGGTGGCCTTCACCCAGCAGTAGGACACAAAATAAAGAAAAAAAACGAACATACTGCGAATAGATTCTATGTGAAGGACAATTCACAAGAAATTCCATTCATAACGATTGAAACATCCTTACCAATCAAAAACATTCCCTTTTCATTTCTGAATCATGTATTTCAATGACTGTGGGTATCATCATCAATGATGATGATGATGATACGCACAGTGCATGGAATCATCGCAACGATCGTGAGGATATAATTATTTTTAGCTCTATGTGCTTTAAGCACAAGCATAGCCTGGACCGCGCGATTATTTCAAAGAGTATGACTCTGGAATGCAAAGGGCAACTGAAGGAACACAGATGGGGTATATGACGATAAGTCCCCACTTTGAGGAGTGGCTGGAGAGATCTCACGGCATTCTTATCGAATATGATACAGGTCCTCACTGGACATGGTAGGTTCGGGAGGTTCCCGCATCTAATTCAGGTGGAAGAAACGCCCGGGTGTCAACATTTTGCGGACTGCCTGGAGAACATGGTGGAGCATACGGTCGAGGTGTGCCCCGCTTGGGCGGAGTACCGCCGTGTGCTCGTGAGACGATCAGTGGCGGCGATCTTTCGTGCCGTGCCCTATCACCGGGCACCGGACTGTACCCAGTCCATGGTCAGGAGCAAGGAGGAATGGGCGGCGGTCACCTCCTTTTTCAAATGCTGATAACTTCCCACTTAAAAAAAAAAAATAAGAAAGATTTAGACAGTATATCCGTTGGCCACCAAGTAAGTATCAGTGTTTTATGATAATACCGAATAGAATACAAACTGATTATTTTATGCCAAAAGCAATTTATGCAAATGCTCCGTAAAAGATTACAATTAAAATAATCTTGTTAGGTATAATAAATTCGTTTTGGGAATACGAATTTCAATTAAGGTTTTGGGAATAATAATAATGGTTCAAGGAATTTTGATCTGTGCCTTATTGTACTTATTTTCAAGGTTGCTTGTTTGAAGTATTTATAATTTAGAAATTACGAAATAGAACAGGACAAAAAATTTTTAGTTATTTTTTGTGTCTATTTCTCCATACAAACTTCCAAACCCCGTTTTACCCCCTAAGGGGTGGAGTTGCGTAAAATCCGTTCTTAGCGGATGTCTACACTTGGAACTTACATGCAAAATTTTAAGTTTTTAGGTTATATAGTTTCTGAGATTTCGTGATTAATCAGTGAGTGGTATTTCGCTTTTAAATAATACAATTTTGACAGAAAAGTTGGCGCAGTGGTTGAGCGATTAGCTGCTGTGTTACATCACAAGTTTGATTCCCACACGGTACAAATATTTGTATGGCGGTGGTGGTTCACTCATCCTCATTCTCAGTGCCGCCAACAGATTCGCTCCTATGATTATAATATCATGTAGTGATTACGGATTGAAAATTCCATACCCAAGCATTAATGTGACTGACTGTATATGTAAATAAGGTTACATCTCTGTGTCTCACTGTTTATATTGGCATCATAGAAATCTTGAATGTGTGTTCTTAACCAAGATACAATCAGAACACATTTGTAAATATTAAGGGCGGTTGATAGTTAGCAAATCGAACTAAATAATTTATAGTTTAAAACTAAAAAATGAAAAATAAATAATAGTTTAAAAAAACTAAAAAATCACGCTTTTATAGAAAATCCAACTAAAAAAATAGAAAATAAAATTTAATAAATTTGGATTAAGAATAGTGTACATAAGAAATAAATGTATATTATTGTAAAAAAGCGTGGGGTGCAAATAATGTCAATAATTATGAACATTTTATTGACAGATGAGTAGAAGGATCATCACTTTGATAATATCTTAAAAAACACTTTGAATGCACCCCACGCTTTTTTACAATAATATACATTTATTTCTTATGTACACTATTCTTAATCCAAATTTATTAAATTTTATTTTCTATTTTTTTAGTTGGATTTTCTATAAAAGCGTGATTTTTTAGTTTTTTTAAACTATTATTTATTTTTCATTTATATGGCAATTGAGCCGTTTGCGACTATTCTGCCAGTGTCACGTTGAGACGGCGACTCGGTGAGGATTACCGTCGAGCTTTTCACTTTGTAGTAGATGTTAGTATGTGCAACTAAAATTTTAGGTCGTTTTCTTTTAGAAAGGTAGCCAAAAGATTAAGGATAGTTGTCTAGGGCTTTGTGTGTGTGAGTTTACGTGTTTGTCAACGCACCCAACAATACAGGCTGAAGTAATTCTTAGTTTGGGGTACATCGTCATCATTTTCGAAAGACGTCCACTGTTGGACATGGGCTTTCTTCAAGTGTTGACATAACGACCGGTTCTGGGCGTCTCGCATCCATCGGATTTCTGCGATCCTCATTAAGTCATTAGTCCACCATGTGGGAGGCCTTCCAACGCAGCGTTTTCCAGTACGTGGTCACCTTTCGGTCCCATCGAACGTTTGTGAGCCAATTCCTACCCATTGCCACTTACGTTTGGCGATTTTTTGGGCTTTGTCAGTAACCTTGGTTCTCTGGAATCAAAATTCCTGATGTGACGAAGCAAGGAAACACCGAACATAGCTTTCCATTGTCCTTTGAGCGACTTTAGGTCTTCTGATGAGGCCCATTGTGAGCTGTACAATGATCCATAATGGTTAGTACTATGTTCAAAAATTAAAATGAAATAATTGAATAGTTTAAACTATTCAATTATTTCATTTTAAATTTTTCAAATTACTCATTAGAATTGTAAAATAAAATGTATGTTGTGATTGTATTTTGTACCTACTAACATAGTTTATATATAAGTTTAAATTCTTATTAACCATTATGGATCATTGTTATCTGAATAAATAAATTATTATTTTATTCGTTTATTTATCTCAGGACTCTGAGGTCCTGGACCTTTGTAGGGCTACGAGGGGCTGAAACCAACTCGCAGAGGCCCTTTAGATAATTTTAATGTAACGTGATCCCAAATTATTATTATTATTATAAATAAAATTTTATCCTATGGAAGAAATAATGTACAGACCAACTTGACAAAAACAGGAGCACACTCTTTACTTAGAACCCTAAAACCATAAACGAAAAGTAGAAATAAGCCGACATACAAACAACATTACAGAAAATTCTTTTCCGTGCTAATCAGTAACGGAACTTCCTCTACCGAGGCAGTTTATCACAACTTCCCAACGAAATTTCTCTTTTGTGACATCGAAACGGTGGGGTTACCATATGAACGTAATACATCGGACAATAATAGACTACGGGCTGTTTTCCTGTAGCTATTTTGGAGAGACCATTTTTTTGTGCTGAATTCGGAAAACGTATCCGTTTGTTATCTTTAAGAAGTATTTTTAGAGAGAAATGTAGGTAGATATTACGTTCAATGGGGCGTTCCTACTATTTTAGTAAATTCATTTTTCCGAGGAAGCTTTCTTACAAGAATCCTACTTTCTACTATTCCTACTAATATTGTAAATGTCAGTCTGCAGTTTTGAAGTTTGTTAGTAAATCGCGTCTGTTAGGCTTGGTGTGTGTAAATAGACTAGGTATTTGAATATAGGATTATTAACACAGTAATATGTTACCGTGAGATTATTTTCAGATTTCTCGAATTTGAAACCGTTGTAATAACTAGTATTGTAAATTTTGTGGAGAAAATACTGAAATTAAGTAACCATAGCGCACATTTTTGACTGAAGAAACGCGTAAGTAAGTTTGTACTTACATAATTAATAAAAGATTAACAAAAACTTTGTTTGGTGCTCATTTTCTTGGTAGAGTATTTTACGTAAAAAAGTACTCACTTAATGTTTTAACCATTTTAAAAATGGCTTCCTTTTTCCAAGAACTATTTTTCGCATCAGCGCCTTTTTTTTCGGGGAGGAATTCCTAATGGATAGGCGGAGGAGTCTGTCAGACTCTTACTGATTAGGTACTTTCGTCAGAGGCTGAGAGTGCAGTGAGACTTCCGCTGCCCCAGACAAACACTTGCTTACCACCCGCAGACCTCATCCGTTTTGGGGAGTGACTGTAAGTCATAGAAAAGCACGCTGCACCATCTCGTTCCTAGATTGATAAGGTGCCCAAAGTCCCCTAATCTATCGACGCTGGACCTTTTTAAGGGGATTAAAAAAGGAAATTTTACGCCCTCCCATGACGCCTGATGCGCTTGGTATGGTGCGGTGGAGAACTTTTAGTCCCCTTTTCTTTTTCCGCAGCCTCCAGAAAGAGACTACTTCAGTTCCTAAATTATTGCCTAGTACACCTACCTGCCCTCAATTACTGAAGCTATTCTTTTTCACATAGATCCTGCTTCCGCATTTTCATCATCGTCTCACCTTTATATCGGGCATCCTCTCTTCTTTTTGTTTTCTCTGGTAAACTATTTGGCTACTATTCATATAGTTGTTTATTATTCAATAGTCATTGATTAATCCTAGCTAAATGCTAGGATTAATTAATGACTTACAATTAATTGGTTCAAAAAAATATTATCCTAAAATAATTTAAAAATGCGTTTATTGGACAACGTCTGAGTGTAAATACAGTGGATATTAATAAAAATTTAAACAACTAACTAAAGCTGTCTTAAAGCGGCTACAGATACCAAGAACCCGCTTATCGTCTCAACCCTATCGTAGAGGTTGTCCCACTAATTCCACCGACATGTACACCCTACAAACAGTATGAGGCGAGGTTACTAACAAATAAATTGCGCAAACCGTCACAGGTTTCCTGTGGGACCATAAAATTAACGTGACACAAAAATGCTGGGAAAACTTTACAGTGAAGATGTCAGCGTCCAGATTATTCATGGGCTCTTATGTTTGTTCATCCTGTATAAGGGTTAGCTTACCTAGTATGTTTGTTAATGACGTAAGGGTTAGTTTGCTTTGTCTGATTTTCTTTTGTTTTATTTTGGAATTACTGTAAAGAAAAATCTCCTTTATTTTTTTGAATTTAGTTTGATGTTATATAGTTACGTAAAAGTGAAAATTTATTTACTTATGTACAAACGAACATATATAATAATAATAATTTTCTTTATTCAGAAAACTATGATCTATAATGATTAGTAGCAACTTGAATTTATAAACTATGTACTTACAAAATGAAATCACAACATAAAAAAAGGAAAAAAAAAAAACAAATACAGATAGCAGAGCACAAAGGTGCTGTTTATTCCAAAAGATATTTTTTCCAGCACACCTGCGACTGAAGAATCAGGTGAAAGATAGACGCAGTGTGTATAAATAGGTTAGAAAACTGTATTGGAGGTAGAAATAAAAACCCAGCGGATATTAGAAGTGGAGCTAAAAACCCAGCGTTCAACTGTGCACTGAGAATCAAGCTTCCAATATAAAATACTAGTAGTTTCAGAAAATTAAATTAACCTATTGAGTAGCGTAATTAGAGACACAATAGAAAGACAATGACCGAGCGAACGCCGGCGTTTGCGTGGGGTTTAATGAATTAATATCTCTAATAGGAGGAGACCTGAGTTCCAGCAGTGGGACATTAAAAGGCTGATTATGCTATGTTTATGTATCTCTTATTCTTGGTATTGCTAAAGATTTAAGAAGAAACATTAAGGGCCGACGCTGCATTAAGCAGGTGACTGCGCGGTCCCATAAAAAAGTGCTCCGTCGTGGAGACCCGCGCCACACATCGCGGGAAGCCGCGCTCTACGTCCTTTTTGCTACGTAATAATACATTAAAGTTCTCCATCGACATGACTACATGCATACCGTTAAATTTGAAATAGCGACACTGCGCAAGTAATAATCCGGTTTTCCGTTCGGGGACCATCGTACACGCCCGCGCGTGCTTCCGCTTTACGCAGCGTTGGCCCTTAAAGGTTATTTCTGTGGCCCTAGTGAAAAAGGGTATAAGTCCAAAAATGCAACTTTACAGGAGACGCAAAAAATCATAGGCAGTAGATTCGTTCGCAATGCGGCTGTAGTTTCTTCTCTGCAGCCTTTAGTCCTCGATGGTGTCCGTATCAACTACACAGAAAATGCAAAAGATCTGGGTGTTATTATTGATTCCAATGGCGTGCGCAGGTCAATGAGGTCAGTCGGAAGGTAAACTTTTCTTTTCATTCGCTCAAACGCCTCCAGGGTCTCTTGCTTTTGAAAACCAAAATCTCTTTGGCCCAAACGCTCATTCAGTCGATTATAGATTATGGTGACGCCTGTTTTTTTGGTCTACGAAACTATGATCACGTCTCTCATCTTCGCAAGGAACTCAAGTGACTCCCTATTCGTCTTCGCAGAAAAACTTCTTTTTTTAGGCGGGAATATCATCTAATGACACATCCCGCTCTTGGGCGGTCTGTGTCATTCAAAAGTCTGACGCTATCTCGCGGGAGATAGTGTCAGACTTTTGAATTGACTTTTGTACTTTTACTGACTAAAAACCCACTTCTGTTCCTTCGTTGCCTTCGTACCAGGGCCCCGGGTTTCGTTCTCACACTACACGTGGCCCCAGTAGGCTTCGACCGATTGTTACCGGACGGTTGGACGGCGGGCTACCCATTGCTCGCCGTCTGCAAGCCCGCGCCTACGGTGGCCAGAAAACGGGATCGGATTCCCGGCGGCGGTTGGGGCGTGAGGACCGTTGCCTCACGCGATCGGCCGCCTCCTTTGTTAGCATTACTGCTTCGCGGAAGGAGGCGACCACCTGCCACTCCTCCTCGCTCCAGACCATGGCCTGTACCAATGCCCGGCGCGAGAGATCGCTGTCGCCGATCGCCCCCACGAGGACACGGCGTTCGCAGAAACGCTTGAATTTTATGTCTCCTTTTCAACATCCTACGTAACCCATCTTATCTCTCCTAACTGCGGGACGGTTTTTCTTACACTCACTTTAGCAACGCTCCATGCAGATCACACAAAAGATCACTTCTTAAATCCCCTCGTCATAAATCTAGCTACAACTCCTACTCCTTCTCAGTCCATGCAATAAGGTTGTGGAACTGTCTTCCTCCTAGCATTTGAGATTTGCAAACTATTTCACTCTTCAAATCTAAAGTAAAAGAGCACTATCTTTTCTCTTTAGTGTGATAATTATATATGTATGTATATTATGTATTTATTTTTACTACAAGGTATATATAGGTATATAAGTATTTATTACTTTAATTTAAGATTTCATAAACTCTTCTTATTTCTTCACACTGTTGTCTACATTTGTTCCTATCTCTCCTTTCCCAGGTCTGCTGGAAGAAATTTCTTTTAGAAATAAGCAGTACCTTTGTACAATTCTTACAACAATGTATCTTCTTTTGTGTTTATGTATGTAAATAAATTAATAAAAAGAATCTAATATTAATACCTTAATAAGCAAGTTCAAAAGAAAAGAAACTGGAATAAAAAATGCGGCAGAGAAACATCGACAGCGCTTCACATATTACTGGTTTTTTCCACCTTCAGATCTATTTACACAGTTATATAGTTAGTACATAAAAGAATTCAATAACAATATCTTAATAAGCTTGTTTAAAGGAACAAGCAAGAAACCGGAACAAAAAGCTGCAGAGAAACATCAGCTGCGCTCCGCAATTACCTGTTTTTACCCCTTTTACTGCCAAAGCGTTTCACTACAGTTTTTTTGTTTTTATTGAAAACAATATTGGGGGCGTGGAATCTATCGATGTTTTTAAAACTCTACTTTGAATATGAAAAGAGAAATAATAAGGGATTTTTTGAAGTTCTAGAGTTTGTGTTTTTACACAAGCTACTTGGTTTTGTACCCCAAATAGTGTTTTCGTAGTGCTTAGATCTCCACATCGTCTTTAAAGATACGAACAAGAAAATTGTTAATTATTATTCTTAGTCTGAATTAGGGATTGTTCAGACCAAACGTACTGAAGGCCGCTGACTGAGTGGGCGTTACGCAGTTTATCGCTTTTCCATATATTAATTCTCGTTCACACCAAACCTACGCTTTTTACGCTATTACGTAGGGCGTTATAGCTAAATCTCGGTAGCCAATTATTGTACTACGCGTAGCAATGCTACTCTTTTGTTCACACAAGGAACGCATTCTACGCTATACCGTATTATCGGCTTGGTGAGAACGCATACTGCAGACTGAGTCCACGTTCACACTGGAGCTGGGTGAACAATAATTTTGGGGTGATGAAAGTGCCTAATTATGATTCGGAAGCGGTGTTTCGAACAACAATTGGAAGTCCCGAACTTTCAGAATCGTAATCAGACCTCCGTTATATCTTTCATCATCATCATCATTTCAGCCGAAAGACGTCCACTGCTGGACATAGGCCTCCCCCAAGTGTCGCCACAATGAACGGTCCTGTGCATCTCGCATCCATCGGACTCCCGCAACCGTTACCAAGTCATCGGTCCACCTTGTAGGAGGCCTTCCAACGCTACGTCTTCCAGTACGTGGCCGCCATTCCAGAACCTTTCGGCCCCAACGGCCATCTGTTCTGCGAGCAATGTGCCCTGCCCATTGCCACTTTAGTTTGGCGATTATTCGTGCTATGTCGGTAACCTTGGTTCTTTTGCGGATATCCTCATTCCTGATTCGATCACGCAAGGAAACTATAAGGAAGTTATATCTTTGGTCTAAGCAAAAGGCAGTGTCTTTGTTTTGCAACTAACCGAAATCTGGTGACAGTAAACTGTTTGCATAAACCTGAAAAAAAAAGGCTCTTGACTGGCCTATTGGTCTAGTGGCCCTGACTGCTATGCCGAGTTCGTAGGTTCAGTTCCCATCCAATACAAGTGTTTATATGATGAGCACGATCATTTGTTCTGTGTTTACGTGTAATTTATCTATAGTATGTGTGTGTTTATCAGTTGTCTTATGCATAGCACAAGCTCTGCTTAGTTTGGGACTAGATGACATTGTGTGAAAGTTGTGGAATATTATTATTCCCTTATTTACTTATACATTTATCGGTAAATAGATACAAGCACAATAATTTCAATTTCACGAATGCAAATAAAGTAAACAAAAAATAAATATGAAAAAGCGAATTTTCAAATCACCCGTAATACTAAATTTTCTCTCGAATTTAGTATGCTTGAACGAACACACAGACAGACATCAATTCAAATCAAGGAACCCCTCGCGTTGCCCCCGCGGTCGGTTAAATGGCTTGGAATTATATATTCAGCTATTTAGGGGAGTTTATTGCTTATAGCCTTAATATACTTAAGTATTTATTTCCCTATATGCATGTGAATGGAAGCTTTAAATTTCTTTTACATAACAGCTCAAATATCTAAAAAGTTCGGCTAGAACAAAACGTATAAAGGCTTCAATAATTTTGTGAATTAACTTCAATAGCGTAGATGGAATGTACTTCTGTAATGCTTGGAGTTTCCTTGCGTGATTGAATCAGAAATAAAGATATCCCCTGGAAAACCAAGGTAACGGATATAACCCGAATAATCGCCTCACTTAAGTGGCAGGAGACAATGAACATTGCTCGCAGAACAGATGGTCGATGGGACCGAAAGGGTCTGGAGTGGCATCCATGTCCCACAAGGTGGACCGATGACCTGGTTAGGGTCGCGAGAATCCAATGGATGCGAAAAGCACAAGGTCATTAATAATAATAATATTCCACAGCCGCCACACAACGCCATCTCGTCCCAAACTAAGCAGAGCTTGTGGTATAAGTACTAGACAACTGATAAACATACTTATATATTTCTAAATACATATATATTATAGATAAATTACACCCAAACACAGAGTGAATGATCGTGCTCATCACACAAACGTTAGTCCTGGGTGGGAATCGAACCCACAACCTCCGGCGTAGCAGTCAGGGCCAATGATCACTAGACCAACAGGCCTGTCATCATTATGGCGACACTTCTGTGAGGTCACAGATATGTAAAACAGAGCCTAGTAAACATCTTTTGGATGAAATGATGATGGTGAACTTAAGCAACGTTTGTAAAGGTCAGTGCATGGATGGCTTAGGAAAGCACGCTAAGCCGGACCGCGGTAAATCTTTCAAACAATGGCGTAGTCCTGGCAAACCAAAACAGGACAGTATCTTCTGTAAATAAACTCAAACTAAACTCTCGACTATAGATAGTTGAGAGTTTACACTATCTCAATTCGGTTAGGTTTTACTCTAGTTTTATATCTGATTCAAATATTTTGTTGTGTTACGCAAAAACAAAGTTTCCTTCTAAAAAAAACACAACACAAGAGTCCTTCAAAATCCATCCGTGTTTCCAGTCCCTTTGCCTAACATCCGAAAACGTGATTGAAAACGTATTCAAGCGTCGATAGTTTTTATTTTAAAATTTGTGTCAAACGACTTTCAGTTGGTGGATGGCGAAGCGAAATTGGTTTTCCACTTTTGAGCCCACGTTTCGTATCGGCTGTGTTTTGTTTTCATTCGTTAAAACTGACGCCCAAATGTGTCAGCACATTGTCGGGCGTACGGTGCTTCTTTAAAGAGTCTGGGAATTAAATTGTGCGGACTTTTTGTTAATGAAGGTAAGAGCTTAAGCGGATATTGCTAATTATTTGGAGGTGATGCAGAATGGATGAAATAATAAGTAAATTTTAGTCATTACGCTGGGTTGGATTGCAGATGAATTAGTAGGTATAAGAACTTGGAAGGAAGTTCCTGTTTATTTTCGTTGTATGCCTGAAATACAGAACCCGCTGACATCTTCTTGAGGCACGCGTGAAACACTACGCGCCGTCGACGACTTGGGTTCGGTCCGGACGGTTACCGGATGGTCGGACGGCGAGCTACCCATTGCTCGCCGTCCGCAAGCCAGCACCTACGGTGGCTGGAATTCGGCGTGAGAGCCTGCTTTGCTACCATTACTGCTTCGCAGGAGGGGTCGATCGCCTGCCACTCCTTCTCGCTCCGAACCATGGCCTTACCAAGGCCCAGCGTGAGAGATCAGTACCGCCGATTACCCCCACGAGGACACGGCAGTGCTCTGCCCAGGCGGGGTACACCTCTACCGTATGCTCCACCGTGTCCTCCGGGTGGTCTACACAGGTGTCACTCGGGCGTTTCTTCCGCATGAATCCGGTGCAGGAACCTCCCGATCTTACTATGTCCGGTGAGGACCTACGTCATGCGGAAGGTGAGGACGCTGTGTTATCGCTCCAGCCATTCCTCAAAGAGGGGACTTACCGCCATAATTGTGGCGTACCCAGCCTACTGGTGCTCTTTTTTTTTCACATAACTACACCACTCGCAACTATCCATAGCATGCATCCACCAGTGTTAAGCTATATGGACCAATGAATATGATTGGTGGATCTCCGGTGGGAAAGTGCGGTAACATATATAAAATCTCTCTTCTTCTTTTACTTCGTGTTCTTTTTTCTTTTTTTCGCCTTTATAATATAAGGCAGTGTAAAAGTTTATTCTACTCCTTGCACGACCAGATCTGGAAAATTCTCTGCACCAGAAACCAGAGTGTACCCAAACATACTGTACCAATTGTACAACTGACCAAGTGCAGTATCCACTTGTCCGCTCTTATCTAAATCTGTGTCCGGTATTTATTTCACATTGTAAACGCGTAAATTTCAGCGATAGTGGTCCATGCTGAACAGTATCGGTCCTTTACAGATCACTGAATGTGTTCCGTTCCGGTTTTATTTTATTTTAATGGCTATTTCGTATTTTGTTATGTTCTGTTGGGTTAGAAAATGTGGGTGTGATCACTGTAGTGTCGTTATTGTAGGTAGTCTTGAGTTTATTATATTATATTATTAGTCTTTTCCGTAGGCGTAAAGGTTTGGAATCTTCTATTGATAAACACATAACGCTACGGGATGAGGTGCTGGACTAATAACCATATAAAAATTAAAAGCAGTATTTTTTTTCGTCGCAGTATACATCAGAGACTCAGCACATTGCTCGTCGCAGAGCAGATGGTCATTGGGGCCGAAAGGTTCTGTTGTCGCAACCGTGTACTGGAATACACTGTGTTGGAAGCCCTCTCACAAGGTAGACCGATGACCTAGTGAGGATCGCGGGAATTTGATAGTTGCGAGACATTTTTCGACTGAAATGAATGCATCAGCAGTGAGGAAGATTATGTGTCCGACATCGTATAAAATATACAGAGACACTGTGTGTGTCGATCAAGAAACCAATTTTAGTCAGGAATTGTAAAGATGAAACAAATTATTTTAAAAATCTTTATTGTGATAAGGAGAATGATAGTATAGGACTATATAAAATAGGACATCATTGTCTAACACTCTTTTTAGATTTCTGATCCCATTAGTTTATTCATTATATTATATTATATTTAAAAAAGTTTAATAGTACAGATGCAAATTGTACAAAAATAAATCCGTAATGACTTTTAGAATGGTCAGAATCGAAAGGCACTTGGCAGGCGATAGCGAACTACGCAATGGCAGCCTTCGAACCCATCAGTGTCAACTGTCAAACGCAGGAGCTTGGCAGCCTGTCGAATCATGGCTGTGTTTGCCTTAAAACGGGGACAAATTCCTACCAAACGGCTTGAACTGTGAAATAGGACACGAAAAATAACTCAAGTAGGCACACAAAAGAGCAATGATAGCTCAGTGGTAACCAGGGCCAAACCCAATCAGGCACATAACTTTGTATAATTTATTTCATCACCACTGCTCTCAAAACAGCGAAGGAAAACATTGTGAGAAATCCGACATGTCCTTGAACCAAAAATTCTGAGACATGTGACATCTGACAATACGCAGTGGTGGTATAAGGCTATTGCCTTTCCTTTGAAGAGGAGGACTAATTCCCAGCAACGGGAACAATATAAGACTGATTATTTATAATTTTTAACATACTAAATACACAACTGAAATTATTTAAAAAATAAGAATATTTTGTTAATCTGAGCATGAAGACTTTATTCGTCTGAAATTTCAAATTTGGAGTTCAAATTTGTCTCCAGTTGATATAAAACTGGTGCAATGTTGCTGTTACTGTTATTGCATCTCTGTCAAACCATTATGCGAGCATAGAAGTGATATAATGTTGTTATCATCATCATTTCAGCCGAAAGACATCCACTGTCGGATAAAAGCCTCCCCCAACCGTCACCATAATTACCAGTCATGTGCGTCTTATATCCATCGGATTCACGTGACCCTTACCAAGTTATCGGTCCACCTTGGGAGGCCTTCCAACGCTGCATCTTACAGTACATGGTCTTTACTCCGGAACCTTTCGTCCCTTGGTTCTCCTGCGGATATCTTCATTTCCGATGCGATCACGTAAGGAAACTCCGAACATAGCCCTTTCCATTGCCCTTTCGGTGACTTTAAGTCTAAGTTGTTATATTGCAAGAATATTCGTGACGTCATTTTGGATCAAAACGAATAACTTCCCCGACACCTCATTTGTCTCTCCGGTTCAGTAGTTTCGTCTAGGTAACAAACTGCCTACATCTTTTTTTCATTCTGATTGACGTAACCTTTGATATTCATAACCCTTCCTTTCAGAATATGACAGAAACAAATTCGTATAGAACACAAATCACGGCACTAGAAAAAATCTCATCTATCCACATTCCGCAGACAGAAAATTCGTGCGAAAACTTTACATAGTGATCAGACTCGTGATTCGGCATAAAATATGTGGCGTACCCTCAATATTAAAATAATATCGGTCCACAAACGCTAGGATTTACCAAATAGTATTCCGTTAGCACAAACAAACCATAAATTCGGAGATTTAAAAACCTTTTATCTCTTTGTTTGCCTGCTGTTTGGCGCAATACCATGTTGAATATAAAAGTCGTGCTTAAAATATCATGCCTCAATGCGGGATATGCTTAACTGCGATTTCTGATATGAATATCTTAAACCTGAGCTGAAAATCGCACGATGTATAGACCGTACATCATAGCATGTGGTAGCGATATAATTTTGAGAAAAGGTACTTTGCGGCAGTCGTTAATCTTCTTTACTTAGATTCAAATCGCACGTGTTTATTGGTTGATTTACTGCGTGTTCATGAAATAAAATGTGACCAATCAGAATACTCCGTTTAAAGACTTCAGGCATGCCGTTCATTCCACTTTTTTATGTGTGCCTTGAAGTGACTAATTACTTCAAGAATAAATACCTTTTTTCTAAGTCTTTTTGAAATAAATTGACTGTTAATTAAGGTCATAAACGAAAAAATACCTCTCTCCACATAAACGCCCCGCATAAATTACAATACTAAATACGAACGAAGCTACCAGGCAATAATAAGTTGTAGAAGTATTAAGTGGCAGATTTGGAGAGCAAGAAACCACGATAACAGCAGGGACGTCGTTTAGCGTTATAGCCCAAGTTCTAACGAGCTGTCATAAAGTAGGTATTTACTTGACGCACCTCCAAGAGTGCTCAAGGTAAAAATGTACTGTACGAGCGCTATCGTAAAATCTTATGATGTTACCTCCTTGCTTCTCCTAGTCTCCTGGTACCATGGAAGTGTTTAAGTATTTTGAAATTCTTAAGCTACATTTAAAATGGTGTATTTGGACAGATATCGCATGTTTTTAGGTAAAGTCATGATTGTGGAATCTTGTTTCGTGAAGATTTCGTTTTTAGAGCTTCTTTTTGTAGTATTTTTTTGTATAGGCAGATATGTACTTTTTCTTATTGAAAGTTGTACCTACTTTGCAAAATAATAATTAGATAAAAGTTCGTCTATTTTTACGCCAAGTAAAACACTAATTTCTTTGTAGGTACAAAAAATGATGGTAAAAACATATATTTTAAATGCCAATTCTTAAAACTTAAATAATAATTGCATAACAAAAAAATATCCAAATGTGTGACCGATACTACCTACACTAAATATAATCCATTATTTCCCGGATATTTGTCAGGTTTACACGTTCACCTAGTTTTGATGTTTATTCTAGAATACCTTAATTGTAATGTGTAACTGTTTTTGTCCCGATAAAGTAAATTAAAGCAAATTCAAGTAAATTAAAGTAAATACAGTAGTAAGGACAGTATCAGCAGACGACATTGCCGTGACCGAATATTGGGCCAGACAAGGATCGTTATCTAGAAAATTTGATATTTTTACAAACGACACTCTAACGATTGTGGTTGTGAAGCTAAATGGTGCAGTGCACGCGAATTGAACGCGAAGCGGGGTGGCTCTGTCCTAAGCGTTCATGAAGTCACCGTTTTAAACACCATTTATATTATATAAAACAAGTCACCGTACCGCAAGGGTTCACGCGAAAATATCAAACAAACTGATCGCGACCGCTTTGCTTCGCTCATCGCCACGTCGCACGTACGTACGGTTGGTCACGTCGGCCACCGCAATATAGTGTCCATTGTTTGTTCACATCGCGTTGAAATGCCTACTTAGGACACCACGTAAGAAGAAGCAAAACCACATTCATTTCATGTGATACGCAAGCTACAAAAATGCGTATGAATAATCCAGTACCCTTATTTCCATCACCACGAGACCTAAAATAAGAAAAATATAACGTCACAAAAACAAAATACAGTCAACATAAAAATACACTTTTTACAGTTTTCACCTAAAAAAATTCGCACCTCCGAATTTTGTTACTATAAGTCTGTGGCATAAAAAAGTAACGGGACAGCTGTTTCGTCATTGTCAGTGTCCCAAAGTAAGTTATTAACTTTTATACGTAGTGTCAGAGAAGTGACAATGAAAATAAATTGCCTATTACGACTGACTTTATTATTAAGTCCAACAATTTCTTTTTCCTTCATACATTTAATTTTTTGGGAAGTTCTGGCTTTTTTTCCTTAAATGAGTTACTGTTTGGTAAAGTCCAGTGGAGAAGGGGCGTATTCTTTTTTATTGGATAGAGTTATAACAACGGGAATGCTACGTAAGTGGATTTAGAATATTAAAGAAATACAAAGAGTCAATTTTCATTTAAACGTATGGAATAATTGTAAGTCCTTACAAACTTGGCTTGTTTTTTGTCATAATTATTATATTCTGAGCTCTCTTAATTGTAAGGTTTGATGTTTATCATAGTATTTTTTATATTACCACGTATGTTTTTATTACTATAAGATATATATACGATGAGAACAGTCAGTGGTGGCCGAGTAGTAACAGCCCTGACTTACGAGTTGTAGGTCGCGGGTTCAAACCCAGCCAGGCGCATTACTTTGTGTAATTTATTTCATCACCACTGTTCTCAAAACGGTGAAGGAAAACATCGTGAGAAATCCGGCATATCCTTGAACCAAACACGCAGTGGGCCCGCGTGGTGGTCTACGGCCCATTTCCTTTCCTTTAGAGAGGAGGCCTGAGTCCCAGCGGTGGGAATACTTAAAAAAAAGTCGAATTAGGCTTTGGCTTATAATAATAAATAATAATAATAATAAAATTTTATTGATTGTTTACAAGGACCAGATTACACAAATGGATACAATAGGCACATATATGTATGATTAAAACAAGAATCTAGTAAGCGGGTGAAGCACTGTACTCCTAAATAGGCTACAAAGCAACCTGAGCTTAGGAGAGACAGGACCGATCCCGATTATACAATATAAATATGGAGGTCATTATATGGCGCAAGACGTGGTACATTTATAATTAGGTACATAATCCCAGTAACAATAACATGCATGCAGAAAAATAAAGAGAAATTAAAGACGAAAGACGAATCAGTAAATTTCTTGTGTGGGTGTGTGTGTGTGTAGTGTATTTATGTGTGTGTATGTGAATGTGTTATGTGTGTGTCTAATTAATGGGTCGAGTGTGTGTAAAAAAGGTGTGTGCATGTGTGTGCGCGCGATTGTGCGTGTGTGTGTCACGGAAGAAAAGATTCTGTTTCCTCGTACGTTTTGTCTAATAGAAAAGAGCGGACTGCTGACTTACATTCATGGTCAGGTAAAGAGTATATGGGAATATTTGCATTAATTTTGTTGTACAAGAAGGGACCAAGGTAAAAGAAAAATTTTTTTGTAAAAGAGTAACGGGTCTGTGGAAGGGTACAAATTAAATCTTTACGACGCTTGTTAAGTGTAACAAAGGAAGTGAAATGATGTTGAAGCAAGATCGCTTGGAACATAAACAGCTGTCGTACGTTCAAAACATTGCAATCCTTATATAACTGAGTGGTGGGAAATAATATTGGTCGAAAAGTTGCAACCTTTAGTATTGCTCTGTGAGCAATCTCTAAAGGAAGCAATGTGGTTTTGGAGGCCCCACCCCAGCAAGAAATTCCGTAAGATATAACTGGCTGACAAAGTGCGTAGTAGACAGTGCGGATAATAAATTGGTTAGCTACGAGTCTAAGTGTTTTAAAAATGTATATCAACTTACGCAATCTGCTCGTTAATGCTTCCACATGAGGTTTAAAGTTTAGAGTACTGTCTAAAATTATGCCCAAGTATCTAATATAATTTACCGACTCTATTTGAGCGCAGTTACAAATTTGTGTGCGACATGTGTGAGCTTTGAGCGTTATACAATTTTTTGGCTGGGACGTTGAGCTAATAGAAAATGTAACAAATTTAGTTTTGCTTGTATTTAGTGTTAGGGTGTGAGCAGTAAGCCAGTCAAGAGTGGAGTTAAGACCCTTTTGTGCCACAAGTTGAAGTTCTGACCAGGAGTCTGCGTAAAAAGTTATAGCAGTGTCGTCGGCATAAGTAACAATATTAGAATTTAGAATTTTGAAATTGCAGAGTTCGTTGATAAAAACAAGAAATAATGTAGGCCCAAGAATACTCCCTTGTGGCACCCCATACTCAATAGCAAGCTCGTCACTTACGTGGTTCCCTATTTTAACCACTTGTGTTCGACCTGTGAGGTAACTTTTGAAAAATGTTAGTTGTGAGCCTCTGACACCTATATTTTCGAGTTTTTGTAAAAGGGTTTTGGTGGGAACGGTGTCAAACGCTTTCGCGAGATCTAAAAACACTGTTAGTACTTTTTTATTGTTATTAAGATTAGAAACAATAAAAGAAGTCAATTCGTGAATGGCATCTGAGGTGGACTTTTTTATGCGGAAACCAAATTGTTGTGGTGAAATAAGATTAAAGTGCTCTAAATAGTCTCTCAGTCTCTTATTAATAATGCGTTCCATTACTTTAGAAAGAGCACTCAGGACTGCAATTGGTCGATAGTTGTTAACTACGTTCCCATCGCCACCCTTGAAGATGGGATGAATAATAGCTCTTTTGAAAGAAGTGGGAAAGACGGAGGTCTGAAATGAGAGATTAAAAATGTGAGATAAAATAGGTGCCAGAGTAGCTGAGTACCTTTTCAGGATGGTAGATGAGATCCCATCCCAGCCAGTCGCTGCGGTAGATCTTAAACTATTAATAGTTTTCAGGATCTCGTCACTGTCCGTTTCTTCGAGGACAAAAGAAGACAAGCTGATGTGAGACTGTGTCGAGGTCGTTTGTGTTTGATGTACAGAAGTTTTAATAATTTTATCCGCGAGCTCTTTACCGATGTTGACAAAAAAATCATTAACTTTGTTACAGGAAACAGTATGTGAGTGTGAATGAAGTAATTGAGTAGATGAATGCTTTGCTTTATTAGTGTAAGTTATGTTTTTTATTACGGTCCAGAGTGCCTTAGTATTTTTACCTGCATTCTTTAGTTGTTCGCTGTCATATTGCCTTTTAGCTTTTTTTAGAAGTTTAGTGCAGAAATTTCTGTAGCGTTTATAAGTAACAATGAGAACTTCGTTGTTTGGTGACAATTTAAGCCTTTTGTGCAGAGCATCTCTGTTGCGGATACATCTCAACAAACCTGGAGTTATCCAAGGTTTGAGTATCCTTTTCTTTGCTGGCTGTTTCGACGTGATTGAGTTCTCAGATATAGCTTTAGATATTATATTTACTAGATTATCAGTGGCAGCGTTTACATCCTTTATAGACAGAATAGGCTTGAAATCCAGCTGCTCGAATGATTTGTCTAGGCTTTCAAAATTAATTTTGGTTACGGTGTAAATCTCATTTGAGCGCGTTTTTTTAGTTTTGATGCATGCTAAGGAGGAGTAGTGGTCTGTTATGGTGGATTCGAAAACGAAAGTGATTGCGGGACGGTTATATGCAACGCATCATGTCCATAAAAATTCTATACTCTTATAAATCACACTAATATTATAAGGCCAAAAGTGTGTGTGTTTAGTGTTTTTTTAATTGTTCACTGTCGAACGGTTGACCGGGTTTTAATTTGGTTGGGATGATTTTGATCGGGATGAAACTTCTTATACCAATAGACTATGTCCTGAAATATCACTTAAGATACTTCTTATCCCAGTTAGTATATTCCCTTGCGATATTTTTTTATTATCACGCAAGCGAAGCCACTGCCAGCAGCCAGTTAACTAATAAAGTTGTCCCACTACTATAATAAAAAACCGGACAAGTGCGAGTCGGACTCGCGCACTGGATCCGTACAAACTTTCCTATGAAAACAGTTCAATTCCCGAAATGAGTTATGAAGATTTTTCCGAACCTCAATTTTTTTTTTGTGACGTAACTACTAATTTGCAGGCTTCAGTTTTTTCCCATATTTGTGCTATGAGACCTTGCTTCATGCCAATTTTTAGGAGTCTAGGTCAACGGGAAGTATCCTATGAATTTTGATTCCCATGAGAGTGTCGAAATGTACGTTTTTTGCGACATAAATGGCCGTAGCTTTTTTTTCCGTTAACACAGAAGTTTGATATTTTTTACAGCTTCATGGAACCAAAGACCTGAGTTTTGGTTTAATTTCAACTCGATACCTCCACGCGTTCCTGAGATAAAGGGTCTTAACAGACAGACGGACAATAAAGTGATCCTCCTATAAGGGTTCCGTTTTGTCCTTTTGAGGTACGGAACCCTAAAATAAACATAAAAAATACCAAACAATAAAAAAGTTACAAACAATATAATTTTTGTCCTCAGGTACAGTCAACTCCCTCAAATCTCTTCAGATCCACGTACCCAAGGCCGTGCTGACGGGCCACGACGCAGAGCTAATGTGCACCTACGAACTGGAAGGGGCACAGTTGTACTCCATCAGATGGTACAGGAACATGATCGAGTTCTACAGGTTTGTGCCGAAGGAGTCACCGGCAACTAAAGTCTTTCCTGTAGCTGAAATTAAAGTTGATGTGAGTGGTATCTTTATATATAATTCTTTTGTACATGTATTTGTCACCTAAAGCCTACAGTACACGGACACGTGGCTTTATATACTCGTAATCGTCATTATAAGCTTGTTGTACACTGCAACGTCGAACGCTTTGTCGATAGACTTCCATGCAGAAGCTTCACGCAAGTGTACATCAAGCTTAAAATGTCAAATATGCGTCTATGAAGCTATGTGTCCGTGTCTCCTCTTAAACAGCTTGATCGATTTGGATGAAATTTTGTGTGTATATTTGAGCATGTCTCTGGATAATTACAATCGGGTTTTCAATTATTTTTTTGACGGAAAACCAACTTTCGGGCAGGACAATGTCTGCCTTAACCGCTAGTAATATTATAATTAAGAAGTATTCTAGGTGTTGACACAAGCGATACTGCACAATAGATTTGTTTATCAGCTTTATAAAATTATATTGGGTCTCTGCATCTAGTTTCTTTTTGGCAAATCAGAATCTGCATTTTTGTTCGGTTGCTTACTTATTGGGCATATCAGTGACAATATAAGGCAGTGGTATACTCGTCATCATTATTTCAGCTAAAAGACGTTCATTACTGGACATAGGCCTCCCCAAGTGTCACCGCAATGAACAATCCTGTGCGTCTTGCATCCATCGACTTCCCGCGACCCTCACCAGGACATTGGTCCTCCTTGTGGCCTTCCAACGCTGCGTCTTTCGGTACGCGATGCCGCTTCAGACACTTTCAAGCCCACCGACTATATGTTTTGCGAGCAATATGCCCTGACCAGTTTCACTTTAAGTTTGGCGATTTTTTGGGCTTTGTCGGTAGCCTTGGTTTTCCTGCGAATATTTTCATTTCTGATGTAATTAAGAACTTTAAGCATAATCTTTTTCATTGCTCTTTGAGAGAATTTAAGCTTTCTGATGAGGCCCAAAGTGATGTGCCCATGCGTGATATACTGGGTTGCAAGATTGTTTAAAAGATATATCGCAGTTCCTGAACGTAAAGGGCAACTATACACAGATAGGTTTTAGTCAGTAAAAGTCTGACACACCATTTCCCTCGATAAGTTATTTAATGATATTCCACTCTTAAAAAAGGCCGTTATCTATAAGGTACACCACTACCTATTATTTAAACTGATGCCATTATATACAGGAGCAGTGGTGGCCGAGTGGTAACGGCCCTGACTTACGAGTTGTAGGTCGCGGGTTCAAACTCAGCCAGGTGCATTACTTTGTGCAATTTATTTTATCACTACTGCTCTCAAAATGGTGAACGAAAACATCGCGAGGAAACCGGTATGTCCTAGAACCAAAAATTCGACATATGACATCCACCAACCCGCACTGGGCCCGCGTGGTGGATTACGGCCCATTCCCTCTCCTAGACAGGAGGTCTCAGTCCCAACAGTGAGAACATTATAAAGCCAACTATGCATTATGTACATTCATTTTACGATGTGGAAGTAATAAAAAGTCCAAGTCCTGTGTAAATGGCTGGCATACATGTATCAGTCATTATGACGTTTTGGGTATTTTTCTTTTAGTGTGTTTGTACATTGTCGTCCGTAGTTAAAGACCAGATGGCCGTATCCCGAAACAGAGTACATTACTTATATACTGCTCTCATAATTACATCCTATTATTTAACTAGATGGCCCAACAAGTGTTATTCTGCGATATAAAGTATCAAAGAAAAATGAAGTGGGGGTAGAAGGGTAAAAAATAGGCTACAACCTATTCACAGACCTACCAAATATACACAAAAAAATAAATAAAAATCAGGCCTTTTTGGAAGAGTTCGATTACAAACACTATGATACGAGATTTTGATGTATTAAACTACAATTTGTTTTTTTTTTTTTTTATAAATGTACATAACACTGTACATTTATGAATATTTAAATATGAGAATACATGTGGATGGATGGGGAGGGAGAAGGAGGCCAAAGAAAAGATGGATGGATTGTGTGAAGAGTGATATGAAAGAAAAGGAAGTTAGTGATAGCATGACGAGTGACATGGCAGAATGGAAGAAAAAAACGTGTTGCGCCGACCCGAAATAACACGGGACAAGCGCAGGAAGATGATGATGATAAAGTTTTAAATATTTCTTAAAATTACATTTCGAAAATATAAAAAAATAGTACCTAGCTCACAAGTATCGAAAACATGGTTCAAGCGACCAGCTGTCAGGGCTCCAGAGAGAGAAACCACCTAACTACACGAGCCGTGTCTAGAAGTACCGTTTTTTGAATCAAGCCCTTGATACAGCTGCCTAATAAAATCATCCTATGGTGTTGGTAGAGGTCCGTGGTTATATCTACGATAAGTCATGCTGCAGTAGTATACAATACAAATACAAAATACAAAATTGTTTATTTCAGAACCAAATATTTTTAACAATAGATTGTGATTGGAGCCACCATTTAAGTAAATAATACCTGTATTAGGAGACTCCGCTCTTCCATAACTTAGCAATAATTCAATAGTTTTGGTGTTAACAATTTACAGTTATCTATAAAGTATAGTATACAATATAATATAATGAAGCAAAAAGGTCCACTTAAAATGAGTTTATTAAATTAATGACTTAATCTTGTTACAATTTCGTGTCAGATTGGTTTCTTACTATCTGAAATATTATATTTTTTTACATATTTTTGAAACCAAACAGCTCACCATCTTTTCTGGGCAGGTCATTAAAGAGTTGTAAATCTTCAAGCAAAAAAATCTTTTGCCATAAGTTTTTGTTCTGGGTCTCCTTAGTTTAACTATCATTAACCGTAAAAAGTTAGAATCGTACAAGATAACCGACTCCATATCTTTTGAATAGTTAAATAAAATTAAAGGATTACTTAATATAGGAAGCAAAAAATTTAGAAAAAAACCTCATGATTTAATTAAAATTAATATTCTTTCTTCCATACAGGTAGCAGCTTCAGACCAAAATCGGGTGGTACTAACAGAGGTGGACCGGACGTTAACTGGAGAGTACCAGTGTGAGGTGTCTGCTGATGCTCCATTGTTTCATACGGACATCAAGGCAGCCATGATGGTAGTAGTCGGTGAGTTTCATAACTTTGATTATAAGGAGAAAGGCCCATCTACCCTCATTTCATCCCATCACAAAATAATAACTTTGTGATAGGAAACCGATACTTGTATCAAAGGATCAAAAACAAATAGGAATAACAAAGAATTCTGCCATCTTCTCGGGTAACCGAGAAGATGGCAGAATAAATATGAAAGAAGAACAAAGAAAGAAAGAAAAATATTTTATTTGGCACACGTACACAGATACACACAATGTAGAAACAACATGTAAAAACTAAAGATAAAAAAAAAATAAGTAACAACTAAATGTAGTGTAGTTCCCAGATTAATACTAGGTTTAAGACCATGTCTAAATAAAACGTTATTTTCTGAACTATCTATGGTTGAAAGTTAGATTTCCGGAACCCCTAGTTTAATTATGGCACCAACTTCGATACTAGTATGTATATTTAAGGTTAGCTTTGATTATGATTGTGTGTTATTTCACATAAAAATCGTTAAAAACGGATATTAATATGACTGACTTGATTGATCTGGAAGATTTGAATATTTTGGAAGCGTCTCGGTGATCTTACAGACGTTGTTATCATAGGAATTTGTTTGAATTGAGTAACAAAGATTTTTTCCATAGAAGTATAATTTCAAGAAACGTTTGAAAGAAAAAACAGTGCGTCTTTTACAAAGAACTTTTAATCAATCAATTTTTATTAAATTTTTATGTTCTTTATAAGGAATTTCATTACTATCACTATCATAGTCAGTAACATTTGTGATTTGTTGTACCACTTTTTACTGTAGCTCACAATTACTTACACAACAACACAACATACACGACTTATGTATCAACAAACCAATATGTAACACTTAATCAATCAATAATTTATTCATTATTCTTATTACTGTGACTCTAATAAAAATAATAAATAAATTATTGATTAAAAATCCGTCTATATGTGCCTTTACTGTAACAAGCCTAGACCTTTAACACAAAAAAAAAATATATAGAACAAAAAATGCTTTAATACTGCAGGTCTAAAGCATTTTTTTTTTTTGTAATAGGACTTAACACAGGTTACGGTTCATTCAATTCAAATAATTTTATTTCACATAGGCCTACATGGGCTCTTATAAAACGTCATAAGTTAGTGGTGGTTCCGAGTGGTTGTTGCCTAACAAAAAAGAGGCTATACAAAAATAAACCTATCAATAAATGAGATATTTAAAACATTGATAACTCATTGATGTCTCTCTACATTTATTTTTATGATGTAATCATAATCATTTATTCAGTTATTTAACAGCCATTGCCGTTTCCAAATAAAATCTGATGATTTACATTACTAAACGAACGTCAAATCTACCGAAATAATTAAAAAATAAAACTCAGTTTCATAGTATGTCTTACGAGTATATATAATATATTTAATACGATTTTGTATGGATAGAAACATCTACCGAATCGTTACCTGTTTTCTGGCCATAAAAATATGTTAACTTTTTGTCATATTTTTTTGTTTGCATGTCTTTAGTTTCATAAAGATCGGTAACAACTTTTTTAATTAATCGATTTATCAGATTAGTCAAACATTTTTGCTGACTAAAAATAGAACACTCTAAAAATTAAATGATTCTTCAAATTCAGAACCTCCATCCTCTTTCCTGTTCCGGTGCTATAATCCAAGGATTTAACTCGGTCTCCAAGACATCAAACAACACATTATTCAAGCCTACACCTTATCCGAAGCAGCTGTTCACAAAAATCTCCAAATTTTAATTCATTCTTTTGGAAAATTTCGGTTAAAAATATGCAAGAGTCCTCTATCCAACATTTACATAAATAAATTGCAGTGTTTCCTTGAACAGCGGCAAATGTAGGGTTAATGTCTTGTAAAACAAATTTTCTTTTAAATTCCTCTTTAGTTTCTCTGAATAATTTACCAGCTTTTGGGGGTTTAATAAAAGGTAGGGGTTATTTGTTTAATAATGTTTATTACTTTTGTTTAATTAGGTTGGTTGCTAATCTGGGAAAGGCAGGCATGAACTCTTTGATCAAGGACTTGTCAACAGACTATTGTCCTATGTAAAGTCTGGTATGAATGAGTTGTGGCACCTTTTTTTTATGTTTCGTAAGTTACAAACCTCAGCTCAGGCGACATTACGCTCAAACAATTCATCATCACTTTTATTTGTAACTAATAACGGAGTTATATGAACACACAAGAGAAGTAGACCTAACAATCTTTTACGACTTAGCGACTTCACCTGAATAACAAATATTATTTTGCTGGGATATATCTACTGCTATAATAAACTTATCCTAGGACCTGCCTCCAAGCCAAGTTACAACCGTTTCGTATCGATTCTCTTTTCGTCGATCGCCTCGAATATGCCACGCCTCCGATTCCTTTATTCTGATGTAATCTCGACGCTCAGTCATGTGGTCAGAACAAAGGAAATGGAGGCGTGGCCGACTCTAGGCTATAACTTGTAAACGGTTGTAACTTCGCTAGGGGGGCTGAACCACAAGAGAACCAAGGTTATCGACATAACCGGAAAAAATGCCAAACAATTGGTAGTGACCTAGGTACATTACTCGCCGAACAAAATTCAATGAGACTGAAAGTTTCTACAGTGGCGAGCGCGAAACGAAAGATGCAACGTGTGAACGCCTTCCACAAGGATGAACGGTCCTGGTGAGAGTCACGGGAATCCACGGAATTCGAGTCTCACTATATGTCTACAGTCCACTGTCAAAAAATGTCCACGTCTTTTAGCTGAAATGATAATGATGATGACTATGGAGACCTGATCAAGGCCGTTGTTGTTGATGGTTAATGTGTTAGCCGTTGAAGCATGATTGACTAAAAAACTTACAAACTAAAAATATTTATCAAGCATTACAAAATCATTCGATCACTCTTCTTAGAAAACAAATGTAACGATATTTACAGCTCTGTTTATCATACCAAGTAATTTTTTTTATAAACTTCGATTCAATATTTTTGTTTGGCTCATTTGTTTAGTAGTCAGTCATTTGTTTTTACACATCCCGACATTCAATCAAAACTGAAAACAACTCCGCACAATCATTCACATCGAACTCCACTCCCGAAATTATATAGTTTCAAACAAAAGCGTTCAGTTATCAGTGAGGGAAGGCCGCTGACCATCTGCCACCAATACCCTTTTGCCGAATCTTTTATTAGGTTTGCTGAAATATTGCATATTCACAATACAGCTGGCATTTTGTCGGCAAAAATAACCGACGGGTTCGATTTCAATGAGAGAGCACGGGGTTTTCAGTTTTCAGCAATCAGTAAGCGCAGGCCAAACGCAGATGGACGCTTTTTGTTTGTAACCCTTTTTTACTTTATAACTGACTTTGGTAGGTGAGAATCGTTGAACAATTTTACATCGACTTATCACTGCCTTTTTACTTCTTTATCTAATTGCATATCATTGTATTGGTTCTGTGTTCTTTACTTTATCTGTGTTTCATTTGACCTGTGTTTATCTGTTTATTTTTTAACAAGTTTTTCCGGCTTTGCTTGTATAGCCTATTTTTTTTATGATTTTTAAATATTTTTCGCGACAGCTACCTGCCCCCCTAGCCAAGTTACAACCGTTTCGTATCGATTCTCTTTTCATTGATCACCTCGAGTCAGCCACGCCTCCTATTCCTTTGTTCTGACCACGTGACTGAGCATTGAGATGACGTCAGAACAAAGGAATCGGAGGCGTAGCCGACTCGAGGCGATCAACGAAAAGAGAATCGAAACGAAACGGTTGTAACTTGGCTAGGGAGCTGACCATTTTTGCCAGTTCATAAAAGTTCTGTAAAAAATTAGGTTGTAATCGTCGAAATTCGGTAAGATATAAAATAAAAACATTGTATCTCATCAAAGTTCTAATATCGCTAACATTTATTTATCAAACAAACCTAAAAAAATCGAATCATGGCTGTCTATAGATAACAGTGTAAGCTGTCGGTAGTCTGCGTAGCTTCTAATTCTAAAATTGAAGCCAGGATATACGCTCAGAGAGTGGATATGTGGCCAAAAAACTTGATTGAAAAGTACCAGTATTGTTCAAGTGGTATTGTATATTTGGGTTGTAAACGAATATAATGTAGGGGTTTTCTATTCAGCTCTTGTTGAATGGATTCTAGACAGAGACACACTTACTAATAGTATTCATTCTGCCGTCTCTGACGAAACCGACTCGATGCTCTATGTTCATATTTATGGATGGTACATTAAAAAACTCGGGTGAACGTTATGTGGGTTTCTGTGATCCTTCAATGTGAATGATTCCTAATGACATATTTTAAAGACCCATAAATCTTATAGTACATAAAAACGAACGTTCAAAAACGAAAATTTAATTTTCTCAGAACTTTACAAAAAAAAAACTGAATTTAAATAAAGTTTTAATAATACTTTGTGACTTGGAAATCACGCTCTACAAAGAAGCATAGCGTGTTGAACAGAGAACACATTACTACAGTAGGTAAATATATTACTGTACCTATTCTTTGACTTCAATTACCTACATATAGGCAGACAGAATGTAATGTAATTAATTAGTCTAGTAGTTTAATAGGTATCTATCTTATCGTATTAATTTTTCAACTACCTACGTGATTGTCAAGTCATCTATATAAGCGAAATACCACTCATTAATTAATCACGAAATCTCAGAAACTATAACACCTACAAAATTAAAATTTGGCAGGTAGGTTCCTTATAGGGTGTAGACATCCACTAAGAACAGATTTTACGAAACTCCACCCCTAAGAGAGTAAAACGGGGGTTGGAAGATTGTATGGAGAAACCTACTTTCACGCGGGCGAAGCCACTGGCAGAAGCTAGTAAATTATATTTGATAATAAAGTGTATGTTATATAAAGTAAGATAAAATTGTTTTTATATAAAAAATTACTGTTATCAAGTATTTTGTTGAACTAGCAGCTATGAGATAGTTTATTGACGGACAGTAAAAGGTATCTAGTAAACTCAACGTGGCTCAACGTATTAAGAGCTCGCAACTTTTAATGTAGAAAGAGTGCGAGACTTGGCAGTATTTTTTAAAATAAATGTTTCTGACGGGATACATATTTCTTAGAATGGAAATATTTTACAAAGCTCTCTAAGTTTTTAATAAAAAAATATTTTGTGTGCATAATAAAGAGTAATCTATATAGATGCCTGTATATAGTTTATTTATTTATTTATTTAAAACTTTATGCACTAAACATTGTACAAAGGCGGACTTAATGCCTTAGGCATTTTCTACCAGTCGACCTTAGGGTGGTGCAGAGACATAACATGGCAGGTGCAACTTAATAAAAGACTGTCATAAAGGAAACAAGAACAAGAATAAATATATACTTAGATACATACATACAAATAAAGAATGATATTGAGAAAAAAAAAACAAATACAACAAATCAAGAGTGATGAATCTACCAGCTTCTTGCGAAAGTGATCTCGTGCTTTCATTTTAAAGGATAGTTCCTGCTGGATAAGCCACGGGAGTAAAACCACTTTTACAACTACAATATACTTTTCTCCCACAGAACCACCACTAACAAGTCCAAACGTGACATCAGATCGTATCTCCTACATCGGCGGTGACCACATAAGGGCAAACTGTTCGTCACCACCATCGCTACCCGCTGCCAACGTCACGTGGTACGTCAACGAGCAAATGGTGAGTTATGACGTCAGCTAATCAGTAAATGACCACAGAATATACAGTGGGCAGAGACTACACTGCAGTGGTAAAGATCTCGTACCAGCAAGGCCGATGCCTGCTACGGCCACGGGGAAAGTGATAGAGATCTGCGAATTTTGTAAATGCTTGAAAAGACAATGTCGCAGTTTTTACTAACCCTTACTGGGCCCACGTGGTGTGATCCGGCTTACTCTGTCAGTCTTCCTAGATAAAGTCTAGGCATCCCAGCATTAGGCCATTACAAACTGAATTGTGCTGCCTTGAGTTGCGACATAAATTTTTTAGTTTACATAAAATAATTAGCTCTCAATAGGATTATTAGGTGTCTTCAAGGCTAGAGTGAATATGCTCTTAATAAACTAGTGCGCCTCACCATCAATGATTGCATTTCTGCTTATCATCAGGTGAGATCGCAGTCAAGCACTGGTTCATATCAATTAAACAAAATATGTTGCCCAAATCTTTGATTTTTTTTTTATTTATCCTGGAAAACAGCTTGATTTAAATTATTGTTATAATAATGTCTCATAAGGTTGGCTATTTTTAGGTGCCGGGTTTTACTGCCAATCATGTGCTCAACTTCAGCAATGGGTATGCGTCCAGTCTAGCAACGCTAGAGTTGGAGGCAGCCGTGCATTCGCCAGTGCCTACGCTCATGATACGGTAAGTCACTAACCATTACTTCATTAGTTAACTGTAGGACAAGAAAGACAGTCTTCTGTAGACCTCTATCCTCATATTTTGATGATGGATAGTGTAAAAATGGTGCAACAAAACTTGCAGAGTGGTTGCTCTAACCTTGTGTTGTATAGAATCGAATGATAAAAAAATGAATGCAGAAACAATGAAGGAATAAACGCTGCTATAGATTTGAATGAATAAGTGTTCATGATCTGCAAGATTGTTCGTAAGGGTTACCGTGGCCCTGAAATGCTGACTACTCTCTCTCTCTCTCTCACTCTACCCAGAGCAGAAGGAGTCATTTCACAATTTCCCACGGAAAAAAGCTACTGATGATGATGCCGAAGCTTCTTATTAAAATCAACATCGTCGCCTCTTGGCATATTTTACCAACTTTAATTTTTGATGGTTATTACGGCACAACCCCCTAACACATTTCGTGTAGTTACAATATTGGCAAACGGATTAGTGATCAAGCTTTGGCTATATTTAGATCTTGATGGACGTAAGCAATCCTTTTCAAATTAATCACATACCATTGCCCTTGTTGCAGATGTGAAGCATCGATTTTCGACGTTTGGAGATCGACGAGTCTCACGATAGTATTACGGGAGCGAAGTGCTAATCCAGCCTCTGCTTTAGGTAGAAGTTTGACAGGTAAATAATATTTTTAGTATCTTTTTTTCAGTAAAATTTGCTGAAACCCTTTAACAATATATGAATGCGATGAAACCTTCCAACATGTATGGGCTTAGTAAAATATCTGAGAAGTAAGAAGCCTCATGCAAAGAATAAAGCTTTGACACATTATTTTTCGTCAACGTTAGAATCCAGAACAGGTAAAGGGGAAAATCGGCGGAATGATGTAACCTGCTGAACAAAATGTTCTTTGAAGATTCTATTGGATTCACAGAATTTGTATTTCTGATGTTGAGGTGATCAAAGGAATGAATATCGCATATGTTTATAGGTGAAGAGATAAAAAATCAACAATGGTTTTCTTTTCAACAGGCGCTGGTACGACCGAAACCTGCCTGCCAACAATAATGGTGTTGCTTCTTCAATTCTTCCTTCAACTTCTTCTTCAGAGGTATAGTGGGACGTCAATAAGATAGCTGTAAGGCGTACATGTCTTAGAATAAATAATTTGTACGTAACATACGATATTTAGAAATGTCAGGGTTTGAAACTGTTCGATTGGAATGAAAAGTAAAAATTTAATGTAGCTTTTTTTATTTAATGATTTATGTAACTTTTAAATTTATTTCACTTAATGTCTACTAAAAGTAAGTAGGATATTTTTCCACAAAATTAGTTCAAGCACTCAGAAACAAATAAATTTATGTAACCAAATACGAGGTGAGTACTCCATTTGCTAATCGCTACGTGCATGGACCGTTTAGCATCAATGCGTTAGGCAATTGACTCACCGCACCGAGTGGCCTAATAAAATAGAATCAGTACAGAAGCATGATAAAGTGGGTAAGTTGATTGGGTAAACCTGATCACTTACTGCAAATAATTTTACTATAGCTCCTAAACAAAATTACCCGATGATCGAATAAGCACAGGAAATATGGCTTCTGTAAAGAAATTATTGACGCGTCAGAAATTAACCTATTAACCTAGGTGGTTAAACGGTCGTCGAGTTTATGTAGTCCGCCAGGGTCACTTTTCCACGTTCTCGTCAGGCCTTCTGTCGATCTAATCCGACGCAAGCGGTTAGCGGCAAGGGTTAAATGAAAGTCAAGTCATATAATTGGCCATTTACTCCTTTTCCATTACAGCAGAATAAAGTGTGTCTGAATAATTTGTCCAGTTGCGATGATCTTCAATCTTAAAACTGGGCCATAACCATTTTATTTATTTTTTTGTTTTGGCAGTTTATTATTTCCAGTAAAGGAATTGAAAGTAAAAATTATGAATACATGTTCCGATGTTTATAGTTAATGTCTATTAAATTGATAACTAGTTATATTTGAGCGTGCATTATAAAATACTACAACTTTTTATATAAAACAGTAAAACCTATAAATCCACTTCAGAAAAAATTATTCCTAAAAATAATGCATGCTTAAATATGACTTATTAATATTTAGGAAATATACTGTTAACATAGACTGATTATATAGAATAATTTGTGTAAATAATTATAAAAGTAATTGTTTGTAAATATTTACAAACTAAATTATTCATAATGTTAATTTTTAATCAAAATAATGTTAATATTTCTTATGTATAAGTGTTAGTCCAAATAATTATTGTATGCGAGGAAAAGAGAATTTATTTAACTGTTTTATTGTTTTAAATAATTATAAAATTTTAAATAGGTAATAATTTATAGTTTTCAATATTTTGTTTTTCTATTATGTCACCAATTTTAAAAATTTCATACATTCCATATTTTTTTCCAATCGATTACTTAATTGTTTACTAAACATATTATTACTTTTAAATTGTTAACTTAAATAACTTATGTTGCTAGAGAAACTTATTTTTTAATGTTAAAAATTGTTTAAATTTTATAAACCAATGTTATTATTATGTTGAACAATAAAATAAATTGAGAATACCTAAAAATAGCTAAACGGCTGTGTTTAAAATAACGAGACGAGCTAAAAATATATTAGTTAATTTTATTTGCTTTAATTTAAAATTGATGGTGCATTATATAATTATATAATCTAAACGATTTAAGATATTATTAGTTGTAAATAATATTGTGAAGTAGATTAAGAATTACGTTTGTAACAAAAGGGTTTATGCATGACATTGTTTGTTTATCTCTAAAACTGTTTAATCCCAAAATATTAAATAATGAGAAATACATAAGACATACCTCTACCTATAAGTATTAAACCTTTAAGTATATAAAGACAAGCTAAAGAGTGTATTTAAATTACATAATAATTTTATGGAACTAAATGCCTAACTAGAAAATTCTCGTTAGTTTTTCAAATTTCAAATATATTTTATATATAGCCCTAAATGGGCACTTATAAAACGTCAGAAGCTAGTGCATGGTTCTTATTGGTCGTTTCCTGTAGAGAAAATACTGGTAAGAAACTCCATAGTCCATGATTTTTTTTAATATATATTAAATCCATATTTAATTCAAAATTATGGATTCCTACAATGCCAGCATTTGTATACAGACTAGACAACTGTTGAAACATTAGAAAAAATACACTCAATAGTTAGTCTTATTCATACCTCATGTCACGAAATATCAATAGACGCAGATTTCATTTAAGCTGTCTTATAATTTGTATGTTGTATTATATGGTCTAAGGTAATTTTTTCTTTGTCGATTCTTGGTTCGAAAACCAAACAATGCCAAACACACATTTGACATTTTACAATTTTTTTATACCATTTATATTATATTTTTCGAATATCGCTATGAATCTCCACGTTAATCAATAAAATAAGTCCTGTAAAAATTACAATTTGAAAAAAAATACAACTTTGTAAAAGTGATTCCTCTGTTGACTATCTATTCAATGTTTTACAGTTTCTAATTATAATGACGTCATTTTAAAAAACACATATGTTCTTTTTTGTTACAGAAAGAAGCACGCTTAAAAAAAAAATATTCCGTATTAATTTTATTTTGAGTCTAAAATAATTCCTACATCCACGATGTATTCACCTAATTGTGCATTACATTTGACATAATTCTAGCCAATAATGTATTGATAAAATAAACGGGAAATAAAAAAAAATAAAGAAGGCATTAATTGTACTCTGCATTTTATTTGTTGAAACCTTTTACATTTAATTTAAAAACTCTACCAAAGTACATGCAACTTTTGGTAAACCTATAATGATTATGTATAAAAATAATAGCATAATCAGCCTTTTAATGTTCCCGCTACTGGGACTCAGGCCTCCTATCTCTAGGAGAAGGAATGGGCTGTAATCCACCACGGGGGCCCAGTGCGGATTGCTGAATGTCACATGTCTTCGAATTTTTGGTTCCAGTTTCCTCACGATGTTTTCCTTCACCGTTTTGAGAGCAGTGGTGATGAAATAAATTACACAAAGTAATACGCCTGGCTAAGTTTGAACCCGCCACCTACAACTCGTAAGTTGGGGTCTTTACCACTCGGCCACCACTGCTCAATTTTGTATATTTGATATTTATTAGCATATTATTTGGTACCGCAAATCATCATCTCCCCAGCTTTTTCTAGTCTAACCGGAGGTGACTGAATACCTATGCTTTACATGGAGTGACTGCTATCAGACAACCACAACGCAGATACTGGGCAAACACGATACTCCTTGGATAGACTGATGGTCGGACTTTTTGGCGTTTGACTACGACGTAACGACTGTCAAAGATCTACGATTGACAACCGTGAGCAACGGCTTTACCAATTTCCGAGGCACGAGATGTCAGTAATGTCTTTGATAAACTTAGAAAGTAAATAAAGAACTCACTTTTTGGGGGTAGGCGGAACAGAGAGTAAAGTCCCGCAAACCTCCTTTGAAAAGGGAGGATCCTCCGACCAGACGGGTGTTATGTCTGGTGGGCAGCTGCCCGATAGATGATTTCGGGCTGTTCTATATGTTTCAATCGCGCGGAGAACTTTAATTGTGCGATGCAGGATTAGTTCTTATGTGACGCTATAGATGTCGCCACAATTTTGGTAGTTGCCCGGTTTCAAACCCGCAAACTCATGCATGAGCGGCGGGTGCCTTAACTACTGGACCGTCACGACATTTGGTATCGCAGATACTATATTTCTAATCAGTACTGTATGATTTTTGTATAATAACAACTATTAATCCATCTCCTTTCTTTCTGTCCATCTAAAAGTTACCAGTAAGAAATTGCCCTGTGTGATAAGGGCGCCCATTTCTACACTTGTTTTATAATAGTACATTTTGATACAAGTGCAGAAAGTTTGTCATTGCGACCGAGGCGGAATTCTACAGTGACAAATTTGCACGTGACTCAAACGACTTTTTTCAATACACTTACGAAGAAATGAATAAACGGGGGTTGACCGGATTCTTGCGGGGGTCGACGCGCGCCCAGTCTGATACGATAAATGTAATAACATTGTGGTGGGGGAGAGCACGCGCTATTTCTGCACTAGTGCGGAAAGCAGTCTATTGCGTGCCTAAAAGCGGTGGGATAAGCGGTGGAGCGGGTTTTCGAGTAAGTATATTGAAAATATTTTTCCTCTATTTTAATGAGGTGTATAAGAAATTATGTAATAAATGAATAAATGTTAATACTACCAGCATGTTACTATCTCATGAGCCTTATCCTGTATTAAGGATATGTTCATTATCATCATCATCATTAATTCAGCTGAAAGACGACCTCTGCTGGACATAGGTCTCCCCCAAGTGTCACCACAATGAACGGTCCTGTGCGTCTCACATCCATTGGACTCTAACCTTTTAGGAGGCCTTCCAATGGTACGTCTTCCAGTACGTGATCGCCATTCCAGAACCTTTCGGCCCCAAAGGCCATCCGTTTTGCGAACAATGTGCCCTGCCCATTGCCACTTAAGTTCGATTCTTCGTGCTATGTCGGTGACCTTGGTTCTCCTGCGGATATCCTCATTCCTGATTCGATCACGCAAGGAAACTTCGAGCATAGCCCGTTCCATTGCCAAGGGTATGTTGCTATCAAACAACAAGACAAAGGCATTAGCATTAATCACTGCACTTATTCAAAGCAGGTTTGTGACTTCAAACTTATATAAAAGTCCAGGTTTATTCACGATATTTTCCTATAGCGCTTTAAATAATATCCAAGATAAACTAAACCACTTATTTGATTTAAACTATCTATTCATAATAATCCGTTAAAATTAATAATATAAAGAAACTAAAATAAACCTCAAATCATATATTTCTATTAGTAGCCCTGACTGCTATGCTGGAGGTCGTAGGTTCGATTCGAATTTGTCTGATGAGCACGATCACTTGTTTTGTGTCTGAGTGTGATTTATCTATAATATGTATGTATTTAGAAATATACAAGTGTTTATCAGTTGTCTAATACTCATAACACAAGCTTTGCTTGGCTTGGGGTTATACGGCGTTGTGTGATAGTAGTGGAAAAAAATAAATAAAAAATAAGTTTAGATGTTATATTTTACAATTTAAATCCAGGTAATATTCTCCTTGTTATTTCTACATGCGAGAACAATGTAAATTAAAAAAGGAAAACCATTCGAAATATAAAAAAGTTTATTATGATTAATAATAATAATAATTTTCCATCATGTTCCATTATAATTATCTAAAGGGCCTCTGCGAGTTGGCTTCGGCTCCTCATACGCCTTCCAAAGTTCCAGCACCTCAGGGTCCTGAGATAAATAAAAAAAATAAAAATATAAAAAAATTTTATTCATTCAGACATCATTGATCCAATGGTTAGTAGAAAACTTATCATCTAGGTGTAGGTCATTAATGAACGCAGTTATAATTTTATTGTCTCTGTAGGTACATGATATCGCATAATTTTAAACTGTGTAAAATTAATATAAATTTTGCAACACACGAAACTCTCTATTTATTTTTTTGGCCAATTATCAACAAAATTTTAATATGTATAATCTATCTTTGTCACTAACTGAGAAAAAAGACTTTTACTCCGTAATTACCATTTAATGAAAGAAAGAACAAACTTATTCTGGTGGAGCAACAATATTCGCAGGGTCTTCTTTCATTCGAGTCGATAGCGAAATACTACCCTACTTTTTTTTTTTTTTTTTAATTCGCTATAAACCAGTGCTTGACTGCGATCCCACCTGATGGTAAGCAGTGATGCAATCATTGATGGTGAGGCGCACTAGTTTATTAAGAGCCTATTCACTCTAGCCTTGAAGGCACCTAAATTATAGTTGGTATGGTATGGTTATTCACTATAGTAGTCATCGTCATCAGTGTCAATCATAAAATCCTGCAGAGTATGGTAAAAAGGTACTTGGGGCTGCTTTCCAGCTAATAGAAATGAGGCGAAGCAACAAGTTGTGTCGGGACCCAACTATCAACTTCACAGTGTAGCAGTGTAAAAGTTACACCTCTATCTAAAACTACACCTAACTAGTTCCGGTCTTCGTAAGTCAGTTCCCTGCCACATTCTGTTACGAATTACATTATGGAAAGCACAAAATTGAGTTTTAAACAGTACCGGACGCAGAGCATTACTGGCATTATACCTACCCGCCATATGATTGGGGTTCTTGTGTCAGTGTTTTCAATCTTCAAGAAAATAGATGACGGTGCCGCCAAAGCTAAGACATCTGCATACAAGACGCATTCAGTTTGTAGCGTAGTAGGCTGGTCGTCGGTGTAGATGTTATACAGCGTGAGTACCAGTACACTATCCTGAGGGAGACCGTTTTTGGTCAGCGCCATCTGCTCTTCTTATCTATTTGTATGCATAACTGAAGGTGGCAGTTATGCAGATGTTTACTGAAAATCATCATGAGATAGTGATCAAACGCGAGCCAATTAATAATAAAAAAATAAAAAATGCTGACAAAATTTGGAGTAGTGAATTTAGCAAGTAACGTTTTAAAATTTATGGTATTGTGTGCCACTGACAGGTCCACAAAAACGACACCAGTGATTTTTACGTCGTACTCCTCTTTAAGCTGATTTAGTCGGAAGACTTGGCCGTAATAAGACTCACTAAGTGTAAAACTTCCCACGACGTGGTGGTAAGGGTCGCAGAAATTCGATAGATGCGAAACGCACAAGACCGACCAATGTGGCGACACTTGGGGGAGACCTATGTTCAATAGTGGTCGTCTTTCGGTTAAAATGTTTTGTCCAAACATGTACTGAAGAAGAAGAGAAACCACGATACAGCTACAAGTCCCAGATTTTTCATCTACATACAAACTTTGGATCCCCGTCTTACCGCCTTAGGGATGGAGTTTCGTAAAATCCGTTCTTAGTGGATGTCCACACCCTATAAGGAACGTATCTGCCAAATTTTAAGTTTGTATGTGTTATAGTTTCTGTGATTTCGTGATTAATCAGTAAGTGGTATTTCGCTTTTTTATATAGAAGATTAAGTGATATAGTAGTACCCGCAAGCACTCTTCTCATAGGGTAGACATTATCCGCATGACGTCACTAGCATGCAGTAGCCCTGTAGATTCAAGTTTCCCTATTTTTTTTTCGGCTCATGAACGCTGGATGTTTATAGATAATTAATAATCTAAGTAATTAACGTTAAACAACCTTTCTAGACCTTATCAGTTTTATTCATCTAAGTTTAGACAAGCACTAATAAAACAAAGTATTAGCAAAAACGCACGAAGGTGATCTAAAACTGGCCCATTATTTCTAAGCTTGTGTGATACTATCTGAAATAGAAAAGCATATTTAGTCAGAGATTACACATACCACTAACAAATTCAAATTTTTCTGAAGTTTCACCAATAAATCAACTACAGTATCGTCAATCTAGTTCGTTACCAAACCTTCGCCATTCTCGAAAAAAAAAATTAAAACAGAAATTTGCGTTCTAAAATCGTGAAAACTGCCCGATTTTTTCTGAAGGAACAAAACCCGGGTACAAATCACGAACGGTAGGTGCCTACCTTTTGAATAATTCATATTTTTCACCACAACAATAATAGCACAGGTGAACATTATTTTTCTTTTTTGTATTGCCCGTGCGTCAGTGAATAGGTGCCTGCGAGGGAGTGATAATAACTCACCGATTGTTTACTACTAACAGGGCGGTAGAATGGGGCGTTATTTTTTTTTAAATGATGAATCGCCAGATATTGGAGGTTTTCTGAGGATACAATACTGTTTTGTGACGGGTATGTTAATTTGTTGCAATTTTTTGATAAAAGGTTTTTTGTGATTTTTTGTAAGCATTTTTCACTTTTATTAAGGTTTTTTCTCTCATTGTAATGCCAGCTGTAATCAATTATGGGTATTCTTTTCTCAGTTTTCACGAATTTTGATAAAAATTATAATTTTTTTTCGTAGATTGATTGCCTAATCATTTAGACTTTACTGTGAAGACTTTACTGTGTTCCTGAATTGAGTTTTTTATTTTATTTAGTAACTATTTTTTTTATTATTATTATTGTCCGGCTTGCGTTTGACCACTATCTCACCTGATGGTAAGCGATGATGTGGTCTACGATGGAGCATGCTTGCGTAGAAGTAACTTGTTCATTGTTGACTTTAAGACCCCTTTTTTTAGGTTGAAGCTATTAGGAAACACAGACTCCGGAAGAGAATTCAACTTTTTAACTGTACGCACAATAAAATGTGTTACATACATTTTAATTCAGTAATTGAGAACATGTACAAAACTGTTTCTCTCTTACAAAATGCCATTTAACGCTACACATTCCCCCAGCTTATGTAAGACTTACAAGCTTCACAACTCGCCAAAAAACGAGTCCAAAACGAAAACATTACATCCCATATCGTCCGTAAACTTCACTCAGATCCCGAATAGTTGTGTGGGAAAAAGGAAACATTTTTATAACACGTCTATCTCTACAGCCGTCACTTGGTAGCCCATCCGAATGCAATTCATACAAAAAGCCTCGTATATCGTTAAAAATACGAGGAATTCCCAGCTTTGTTTCAAGTTGCCACCCGATGTAACAAGCGCTGGGTGAAACCGAGATGTTTTAAGAATCGAATAAATCCAAAACTGAATTTTGGTCGAGTTGACTCGCTGTCGTAATGTATCGTTTTGATTTTCGATTTTTTCAAATAGGCACACAGAAAGTAGTTCTGTCATCTGTAAGTCCCCTCACATGGTAACTTCGGGAGGTTCCTGCACCGGATTCGTGCGGAAGAATCGTCCAGGTGTCACCACGGTGTGGACCGCCCGGAGGACACGGTGGAGGATACGGTAGAGGTGTGCCCCGCCCGGGCAGAGCACCGCAGTGTCCTCGTGGGGGCGATCGGTGGCAGTGATCTCTCGCGCCGGGCCGGTGGAGGAGTGGCAGGTGGTCGCCTCCTACGAAGCAGTAATGCTAGCAAAGCAGGAGGTCGCACGCGCAAGGTATTGGCCCTCGCACCCCAGCCACCAGGATACCGATCCCGATTTCCAGCCACCGTAGGCGCGGGCTCGCGTACGGCGAGCAATGGGTAGCTCGCTGTCCGATCGTCCGGTAACCGTCATTTCAATTTAGCATTAAATTTATTACTGCTAACAAAATAGTTACTGTTTTTTTTTTTTTATAATTATTGGCTTTGTAGTAACAAGAATCGGACATTGCTTTTATTCAGCCGTGCCCATTATTTAATAATGACCGATTATTACGTAGAATTAGTTTAATACCCTTCTTTTTAGATTGGTAAATAATCATATAACTTCTCCCATTTTGGGTGAAACAAGAGAGAGTACCAGACTCTGACTGAAGAAAAAAATCTGCAAAAACACGGGTGGGTACCGTGTTTTTGCAGATTTTTTTTTTGCTCTCCACACCAAAAAAAAAATGGTTGCCACGGAAGTCAGCTGGATACGAAAGATATAGGACTGCTAGCGGTGGCGACTTTTGGAGATAGCTTATGCCCAGCAAATAATATTATTCGAAAAACAAACCAAATGAAAATGGTGGATGCGAAAAAAATTGTACGTAGCGGAAATGACAATGTTGATATGGATGTGTGGTGTGCGAAAATAAATAAAGTGAGAAATGTGGAAGTTTGAAAATGGCACCCAGTGACTGAAAAGTAAAAAGGACATCGTTTATCTTAGTATGGTTATATGAAGACGGGAAGGGATGAAATTCATGTTACTAAAAGAGCTATGAATATACATGTGCATGGATGAGGAGAGAGAGGGAGGCCAAAGAAAAGATGGATGAAATGTGTGAGGAGTGATATTAGAAAAAAGGGAATCAGTGATGGCGTGACGATTAACAGGATAGAATAGAAGAAAAAAACGTATTCCGCCGTCCCTAAGTAACATGGGACAAAGGTAGGAAGATGATGATGACGTAATAGTAATGATAATGATGGTTTACTGTACAAAGAACCTATCTACAATCGGACTCTGACATTCGACTATCGGAGGAAATAATCGAGAAGTTTGAACGAATCGATTCAAAATCGTCCTTTGCATTTCACTACTTGTGACATAGTGCTTCGGAACGCTTATACAGAGATAGCAGTTTCGGTATAGTGCGCTTCAAATTTATGGCTGTTTGCTCCCTCCGTCAAGTGGAAACGTTCCCCATTTAACAATTTTGATCTGCGATAACAAGTTTCATGATTACGCTATGGATTGCGATGTTCCAGCTTGTGGATTGAGACGATTTTGTATAGATTATTTTGCGTTTCTTTTGTTAAATGGATTTGAATTTTCTTCTTGCTTACAAGTAATATTAATTTTTTTGGTTCATTGTGGCGATACTTGGGGAGGCCTATGTCCAACAGTGGACGTCTATCGGCTGAAATGATGATGATGATGATGATGACTACAAGTATACATGTATGACTGCATCTAAAGGTGGTCACAAAAAGGTGCCAAAGATATCTTTGTTCAGGCTCAAGGCTCAGGCGTCATTTTCTAAGTTTAATAGATAATTAAACTCGAACAATACAATTTTATATGTAGGAGTACTAGCATTTTTTTTCTTACGGGTTGGTTTTTTGTGAGTTGAAAGTAGTAGTGTTGGCATATAAGGTAAATAACAAGTATTATAGATACCTATATATTTATTTATTTATTTATTATCCACCACTTATTAAACATGTATATATGTATGTAAGGAAAATAACCTAATACTAAACAACTATTATACACTCTTAATAAGCTTCAGTTGAAAACCAGCGTCAGGCAACTACCATGAAGTTGTCTGGTTTTTTTTCTGAACTGGACCTATTTGTTGCAGGCGCGAGACACACAATGTTAGTTATTTTATTTTCTTATTTTTTTTTTATCTTAAGTGTTTACATGTTGTTTCTGCATTGTGTGTATCTGTGTACGTGTGCCAAATAAATATTTTTCTTTCTTTCTTTCTTTGTTAAATACTCGTACATATATGCTAATAGATAAATATTAAGTCTTTACCTATGAAATTGCTGTTTTTTAATTAAATAAGTTAACTCCATTTTTTCTCTATATTTTTTTATTTTTATTAATCTAAGTAATTCCCCATGCAATCAATGCATTTTTGCCAACATAGTGGTAGCTTATTGATGCCCTTTTTGAAGTATTCTGCTGGACGGGAGGCAACCAATATTTCAAAGGCATTTTGAACTGCCTCTCGGTTATTGAATTTTTTCCCTGCCAAGAAGTTATCCAAATACTGGAAAAAGTAGAAGTCTATAGTGGATGACAGAGAAGTGCTTTCCTTGCAACTTGTAACTTAGAGAGCGTCTGCTGTGCAGTATGAGGTCGCGCGTTGTCATGCAGGATCAGCGGAGCCGAACGATTGACCGAAGCTGGTTGGAGATGTGCGAGCTTCTCCATCATTGTATTCAGTTCTTCGCAGTACACATTTGCAGCAATGCTCATCCCGTTTGGTAAGAAGCCGTAATGAATAACACCGGCGCTAGACCACCAAACAGTGGCCATAATTTTTTTACGGGTCAGTTTTCGTTTGGGACATTGTTTAGATGCTGAACCAGGATCTAAACAACTTGATAAGCTCTTGCGTCTGTCGAACAGAATCCATTTTTCGACGCAAGTAACAATGCGATTCAATATGCCTTCGTTTGTGTGACTGTTGACCAGTGCAAGGCTCGAATCCACGCGTGCTTTGCGTTGGCGATCATTCAATCCATGGGGCACACATTTGTCAAGCTTTTTTTACCTTGCCAAGTTGAAGCAAATGGAACAATATTGTTTTGATGCTAATATCGAAAGCTGCTGCTAATTCAGGTGTAGATTGAGAATCATCTTCAACAATCGCCTTTAATTCGTCATTGTCGACTAAAATTTTCGGTCGACTACGGGGTTCAATTCTTAGGTCTAAATTTCCAGAACGGAAGCGGGCAAACCAATAACGGGTAGTGCGATCGTTAGTAGTGTGCGCTCCGTATACGTCGTTGATGTTGCGTGCCGCTTCTGTTGCTTTGCTGCCACAATGGTACTCAAACTCCATAATTACTCGAATTTTTAAAGTATCCATGATGACGAAAAACGTATAAATACGATGAAAACAGAACGCTAACCTTTAAACAAAAAACTAATTTTCAAAATAGAATTCCATATTTAAAAAATAACAATTAATTTGAATTTTGAATTCTTAGCGAAAAAATAAAAAAATGGACTTCAAATAGCCAGTTCAGCAGAACGGCAATTTCATAGTTGAAGACATATTACTATGCCTGATATACTACAATTGCCTGAAAACCCGTTCAGGAAATACGTGCGTGTTGTTTCGTATGTTTATATTTTATTGCAGTATGACACTTTATTTATGCATTTCACTGTATCCTGAAACATTAATCAAAGACCACAATATGTTGGTACACTAAATACATACATAATAATGTAAACTAACATTATATTTAATGTATTCGTGACCATTAAAAGCTTTGTTGTTATTGTATTATTAATAGATTCAGTTCCAACAGCTGTGGACGCAAATGAAGATATATTTTCTGATTATTGCAAACTCTCCCATAGTATTTACAGACAGATAAACAGAATTTTAGTTGGAATTAAGTGAATATTCTGCGTATTAGCTTTTAACAGGTGGCGCACAAAATTAATGTCATAAAGTGAATGGGCCTTAATTTTTTCAGATGGCGCCTAATATCACTGTGCTTTAAAATTTATATTGTAGGAATATAGAGAATTAGTTGTCCACAAGCCACAAAACGATACACACCTCAAAAACGGGGAATATTGTTACTGTTAATTTGACAAAATTCAAATATTTTTATTTCACATAGATCAGTAGTAGAGTCAGAAATAAAAAAATGGATTTTGTTTTTATGAAAAGTTTACTTGAAAGTGTGATATTAATTTGACAAAATTATAGCACGCAAATGGCTACCTCCTGAGTTATTGCACTAGTATACATTTAATGTCTTTGTGTTGCACAATACTCGTTTTACGGCAGTATAAATTGTGTCTCGCAAAACATCTGACTCCAAATTGGCGATTCTTCTTCCATTCAACTTTCAAGACTAACAAGTTTCGTGGTTTGTTGTGGTAAACGGGAGGTTTCAAAAAACTACAAAGGAAGAAATTTAGTGCCGATAGATCTGGTGATATGGACGGACAGTTCAAATCTTAAAACAACAGATTTTATATTTTTCTATCTCTTTTGTCAATTATTGATAGTCAAAATTATTTATTTTTTCTTGCTTTCTTTTAGCTGGCCTGTTTTTTATAATGTGAATTTGAGAACACTTTTGACTCCGCGAGCTCTTAGATTACTTCCTATTACGACTCACTTTTTTATTATGGTCATTTTTTATTGTGCTTTTGAGTACAATATTGACTGGTCTACACTGTCCTTACATAATATCTATTAATACTGTATCTAATATGGAAATGTTGTAAGGTAAACCATTTTTTTAAAGAGTAAACATAGAGTTTCTTGCCGGTTTTTCTCCATAGGAAACGATCAATTTGGAATCGTGCACTAGTTTCTGACATTTTCTAGGTGCCCATGCCATGTAGGCCTATGAGAAATGCAAACATTTGTATTAAAAAAAATCGTCTATTCTTAACCATTAGATGATAATAATCATTAACGATAAAAAATATGAATTTTATATGACAATAGCTGACTCCATATCCTTTTCATAGTTGAATAAAATCATTTTTGATTCTTATATATACTCCATAGGCCAGGGACGACTTAAAATAAGTGTACTTACCTAAACTATTTTATAAGTGCCCATGTAGGCCTATGTGAATATTTGAATTTGATTTTGAATTGGTAGCCAAGATTAGTCGCCAAGATATTATTTATTAAACCAGGAAGTGTTACCAACCTGAATTTAATTTACAGCAAATTGAAATTATGGTAGCGATGTTTATTACCGCAATTTGAAACATCAGTTTACTAAACAAATAGTGGAACTAAATATTTGGCGTTCACTGAGTTTAGATTCAAACTGTGTGTGGTCCAAATTATTAGTTGCTTGCGGTTTTACAGATGTCTTATTCTGAAAATAACTATATGGGTATAGTTGATTAAGTCCATTATATTACTATTTTTATTTGCTTGAAATAATAATTATTTATTTTCCGTTCCGAACGAATACCAATAACTTGAATTTGGTACAGTCAGCTTAGTCAAACTTAATCAAAATAAAGAATAATGCCCATATTAGTATAGAGCTATTACCCACAATACCCAGAATGCGAATTTATATCATATGATAGCTTTTTAATTGCCTTCTTTGAATCCCTAGATTTAACGTCAATTAAAGCACGGGTTCAAAAGTTATTAGACGATATATTTGTTATAATGTTAGCTTCCTACTTATGTCTCATACATCTTTGAGTATTCAGGCCACTTCAGTATTAGTTATTTACTAGGCACATGTTTTAATTTTTGAGAAAACCTTCCCAACCGGAGTTGTGAACAAGTAGAGTCAAGAACAAAATCGTAAATAAAAAATTATCGATTTACGGTATGAGGTTTTGTAGTTCTATGTAAATAATAAAATAGTGTTCTATTGATTATTTCAAAGAAAAAAGGATATTTAATAAAAAATGGCCTGCCATGTAGTTTTTACTATGTACAATACAAATACGTAAGTAATAGAATACATTTCGTCTTATTTTATCATAAGATTTTGTTCTTGGGACCCGTCATGATACAGATAAGGTATCATCTCCTCGAACCGTCAACATGATCGTCAAAAGAAAAGACTCGGGCATGGAACTGATGCACGGAAATAGTTAGTATGCGCCATATAATTATGGCCATGTCGCCGTATAAAAATAAAATATTCAAAGATTGTAGATGCTTGAGAGATTGTTGAGATTGTAGATAGTCTACAGTGTTCTCACGTTCACATTATTAAAAGAAGTTATACAAAAATAAAAATAAACTTATAAATAAATAATAGTGTATACAATAATAAATTACTAGTGAATTCAAGGTGGCTGTGGTTGGTTGGAGGAAAAAAAGAAAGTTTTATTATAATTATTGAAATTAAAACAGTGATGGAGCAGTTCATAGATAACAATAATGCAGTTAATGCATGCATTTACATTTTCACAATAAAATGTTAGCTATACCCTCAACCTCATCACCATTTCAGCCAAAGGAAGTCCACTGCCTGGAATGGCGTATCCCATGTGTCGCCACAAGGACCGGTCCTGTGCGTCTCGCTTCTGATTCTATTGAATTCCCGCGACCGTTACCAGATCATCAGTCCATGTAGTGGTAGACCTTCAAACGCTGCGTCTTCCAGTACGCGATCGCCAGCACTCCAGAACTTTTCAAGTCCATTGACCATCTGTTCTACGAAGAATGTGCACTGCCCACTGCCACTACGTACTAAGTATGGGTAAAGTTATGTTGAATATAATATAGATGGGAAAATGATCAAGTGACAAATCCCGCTCATGGGCTGGGCGGGAGATATCGTCCCAAGGCGTTGCCTTCGTCCCAAGACCCCGGGTTTCGCTTTCATACTACCCGTGGCCCCAGTAGGCTTCGACCCTGCTGGGCCCCTACTTGAGGCATGCATGGAACAGTACGCGCCGTTGACGACTTGGACTCGGTCCGGACGGTTACTGGACGGTCGGACGGCGGGATACCCATTGCTCGCCGTCCGCAAGTCCGCATGGTGAATATGGTCAATAATAATAATTTTAAACACTCCCCCCTCTTCACTTGCACCGTACCACACCTAGTCACTAACTCGTGAACTACAATTTTGCCGCTAAAGCTATCAAGAACTTTAACTATGTATCCATGCAGCATAACGTAAGCTATTAGTAATTTATCGAAATAATACACAGATTGTACCTTGTGGTGTGCTGAGAAGCTGGGTGCAGGACTTAAGGCTCCAATGTTCTGGCTTTGTTATCAGGTAACATATAGACCACTGTTTCTGCCAATACCGCTTATTGCATATCATAGTGTCATGCTTGTATTGTCCAAAGTAATTCTCCCGATATAACATAGCATAGCATAATCAGCCTTTTAATGTTCCCACTCCTGGGACTCAGGCTTTCTCTCTCTAGGAGAGGGAATGGGTCGTAATCTACCACGCGGGCTCAATGCGGATTGGTGAATGTCACACGTCTTTGATTTTTGGGTTCTAGGACATGCCAGTTTCCTCACGAGGTTTTCCTTCACCGTTTTTAGAGCAGTGGTGATGAAATAAATTACACAAAGTAATGCGCCTAGCTGAGTTTGAACCCGCGACCTAAAACTTGTAAGTCGGGGCCGTTACCACTCGGCCACCACTGCTCTCACTGCGCTCCCGATATAGACCAGGCTCAAGTCGAAAGCGAATTATGTCTCACGCACGCCTTAAAGGGATCTCAGCATGATTGGTTGAACTACAGGATTTGAAAAGTGGGTCAGGATTGCCGTATCTAGTCTAGTCTGACACTCTCTCTCGCTTTACACAGAGTGGGAGAAGTTAATTGCTGATTTACGAAAACAATAAAAATGAAACATAACTGGCTGCATGATTGTTTAAAATAGTCACTGTAGCCCTAAAAGGCAGGCCATAATTATGGTGGTAAGTCCCCCCTTTGAAAAGTGGCTGGAAAGACCTCACGGCGTCCTCACTTTCCACATGTTCCACACGTGGGTGTGCTAATAAAAGTGAATAATTACACAGCGCGACATATTGTTTTTAGTCTAGATCAAATCGCCATGAACGTAAAAACGTTCTAACAATTCACTTCACAGCGACACACAAAAAGAGTCAAATTGCTCAATGTAGTAAATGAACGTGGAAGAATCCTAAAACTTAACTCGACACGAATTTATATTTGTTAGCAAGCTAAAAACAACCAAAAATCAAAGAGAGGTGGAAGGACTATTTTGAAAGACTGATGAATGAGGAAAACAACTGGAATGGGATTTTAGAGAACAAACCAGTGAATGTGGGTTTAGTGAGAATGATTAGTATGGATGAAGTCAGAATAGCTGTAAATGGAATGAAGAATGGCAAGGCAATTGGTCCAGACGGAATACCAGTTGAAGTGTGAAAGTTGCTGCAAGTGGATGGATGGATGTGGTTAGCTTTGTTCTTCCATAATTTGTTGCGGGAACAAGCCATACCTGATGAGTAGTACAACAGTTCCCTGGTGCCCATCTTTAAAAACAAGGGTGATGTGCTTGAATGCAATAATTATAGAGGAATAAAGCTAATGTCACATACTATGAAAGCCTGGGAGAAAGTTATTGAAAGGAGACTAAGAGAAGAGAGTGAAATTTCACAGAACCAATTCGGTTTTATGCCTAGTCGGGGTACAGTGGATACCATTTTTGCTATACGCCAGCTGTGTGAGAAATACAGAGGTGCGCATAAAAACTTACACATGGTATTTTATATACGTTGACCTCGAAAAGGCATATGATCGGGTACCTCGTGAGGTTCTGTGTTGGGCCCTTAAGGAGAAAGGTGTGCCTGGGAAGTATGTGCAGTTGATCCGAGCGATGTACAGTCGATGCGGTACCCAAGTTCGGTCTACAGTGGGCACCACTGGCAGCTTCAATGTGGCTGTCGGCTTACATCAAGGGTCGGCTCTCAGCTCTTATCTCTTCCTGATGATAATGGACGCTCTGACGTCGGACATTCAGGAAGAGGCTCCCTGGTGTATGCTGTTTGCCGATGACATTGTGCCGAGAGTGGCCTAGAGGTCCAGAACAGATTGGAGGTGTGGTGGCACAGACTGGAGACTGTTGGCCTGAAATTGAGTAGAACCAAAACGGAATACTTGTTCTGCGATTTCGGCGGTCTCTCCAATCCTTTAACTCTCGCTGGAACGCCCATACCGATCTGCTCCGACTTTCGGTACCTCGGGTCACTCGTCCAAGGGGATGGTGAGGTAGACTGGGACGTAACACATCAGATCAACGCACGATGGATGAAATGGCGACAGGTCACAGGAACAACTTGTGACCCACGGATGCCCCTCAAGTTGAAGGGTAAAATCTACAAGTCCGTGATAAGACCTGTCATACTGTATGGATCAGAATGTTGGGCTGTGAAAAAGACGGATGAAAAAAGATTGCTCGTAGCGGAGATGAGAATGTTAGGATTGTTAAGATGGATGTGTGGTGTGACGAGAATGGATAAAGTGAGAAATGAGTATATTAGGGGAAGTTTGAAAGTGGCGCCAGTGACTGAAAAATTGAATGGGAATCGTTTATCGTGGTATAGTCATGTGAAGAGGAGGGATGAAGCGCATGTTACTAAAAGAGTTATGAGTTTACATGTGGATGGGTGGAGAGGGAGAGGGAGGCCAAAGAAAAGATGGATGGATTGTGTGAAGAGTGATATTAAAGAAAAGGAAGTTAGTGATAGCATGACCAATGACAGGGCAGAATGGATGAAAAACATGTTGCGCCGACCCCAAATAATACGAAACAAGGGCAGGAAGATGATGATGAAGCTAAAAACAATATTCTCGGCTTGCCGGCAGTTAACACGGTAAACGATATTTTGTTTGACATTTCATCGAATAGTGTTTAGACACATCAATCGACTACGGCGTTATAACATAATCGATTATATCTATATTTTAGTTTTGCCCAGAAATTACTTTTTAATCAAAGAAATATGAACATAATTAAATAAAAATAATAATGACAACTCTTAATATTTTTAGTTGCGAATGTAGATTGTTTTGTTTACCCACGATTTACTCGTACGTTAATGTTTAATCGATCAATTATAACTGAAAAAGGAGTCGCTTCACGTTAATGGAACAAATGACATATTTATTGTATTAAATACTAATTAAAAGGAAAGTAAAAACCCAACAAATGATTTCAATGAATTTAAGTAAAATATCAATAAAAATAATAGTTATGAATTATACAATAACTCAAATGGCCATACTCGTCAAAAAGTGAATCTATAAGTGTCCAATCTCCTTTCCACGCGCACCTCAAGGTGTTGTCAGCAAACCGTAGGGGCCCAGCAGGGTCGAAGGTCGAAGGTTTTAGTCAGTAAAAGTCTAACATACCACGCTCCATCCAGAGCGCGAAAAGTTATTCGATGATTTCCCACCCTCAAATAACCTGTGCACAATTGGCCAGTTATTTCGTTGGAAAATAAATTTTCACTTTGCTTAAACGAATCTGTGAATCGGACCCAGGTCTATAAGCTTAGTAATTTAGTAATAATGTTTGGGATTACCAATTAAATAATAGACGATCTACTGAAAAAATTATCAGAAAACGAATAACATGTGCAAAATTTGTGAAAAACTTCAGTTTGATGTTGAAGAAAAATATAAACAATAAACCCACACCTTGTCCCTTTCAAATGATCCGCATATTTTATTAAACACCTCACTCCTAACAAACAAATACCTCAGTTATAAATCCATTAATGTGCAAACTTGGCAACGACGGCTCTTCAACAAATAAAATAAACAACTATCTCGTAAAACTATAATCCCTATTTACTATGTTGACTTTATATGAAAACTTTTTACACAATTGATAGCATATTTGGCAAAAGACAGGCCACAGAACAAGGTAACACCTCTGTGGCCGCTGTTAAAGAAAAGAAAGAAAGAAAGAAAAACAATTTATTTGCGAGAAATGATGCAATTTAAAAACCAGATTACAGTAAAAAAAAGACTAATTGACTAACTGACATATCAACGCATAGCCAAAACTATTAAGCCTAAGTGGTTCGTCCTGTTTTCTTTATGATATAGGCGAGCACAAAAAAGGAATTTTTGAAAATTCAACTTTTAAGGGGATGAAAATTTTTACATACAAATGAATTTTTCATTCGCATGAAAAATTTTATTTCATATGTCCAATATATAAGAAACTTAGCACATATATATATAGTAACCTAAGTTAAAAAAAAAGGTTTTAACTTTTCGTTTTTCAAAACTACGCCTTTAAATCAGTTTAGGAGTTAATAAATTTGAAACTTGAAAAAAAGACGGGTATTTAGTTCTTCAAAACTAACCCTCAAAACCTAAACTGCCTTTTGAGGGTTAGTTGAACACCCTTGGTGTTAAAGTTTTGCGTCTAATATATTATTATTATTAATTTATTTCAAATAACGAAAGATTCGTTTTCGGTACTTATAAACTAACAAACGAATTAAATTACAACACAAAATTAAAATTAAACTCAACTCTATTAGATTATAATTGTAAATATTAGTCAGTCAGATACTAAAAGAATTACACACAAAAGTTTAAAAGGGAAAAATTCAACTAGATTTAATTATTACTAAAGACATCTCTACTCGCTTCTGTGTTCTACGGTACGGGCAATTTGTGCCGATACATTTATTGTTCTTCAGACCTATTTCGTAGATTAATGCCGAAACTATCAAGACTGTACGGTAGTTTAGTTACCTTATGTGAGGTAAACAATATATATTGGGTTACGTATAATGAGTTGGCCTTGTCTGGAACACTAGGGTCTTCGAATAGGATTTATCTGACCTTTGCAATCGGCACGGGCGGGTTGAGACTAAACAGAAATTAATTATATTGTCGTCAAAACAGATTTCTCATTTTATTAACTTATTAAAACAACAGTCCAATCTACAAAGTCTTGAGCACAGGCGTAGGGTAGCCAGCCTTACGGTGTTTTACAGGATGCATTTCGGAGAGTGTGCGGGGGAATTGCATGACTTGATTCCACCATGTCATTTCTACCATCGGATAACCCGACGAACGGCGAGTATCCACCCTTACGATGTTGAAACCTCTACGGTCCGGACCAAGCATTTCGCCTCGTCGTTTATACCACGAACATCGAGGGACTGGAACAACTTGCCTGCTGCGGTCTTCCCATCCGATTATAATTTAGGTGTCTTCAAGGCTACAGTGAATAGGCTCTTAATAAACTAGTGCACCTCACCATCAACGATTGCATCACTACATACCATCAGATGGGATCGCAGTCAAGCACTAAATTAACAACAAATAAAAAAAACCATCTCGTCTTTACAACATGAACCACGAAAATAGGCTGAATAATGCATGGTTTTTTTAAGGGGGAAACCATCAAATGACTTTTCCTGTTCCAGGGCAGAGCGAGAGGGGGTGTGAATGCTAGTACATATTTTACATAAAAGTGACTGCATATTTGACCTTCGCAATTCAGTAATGCTCCCACTGCTGGGAGTTATCTAGGCACTGTTGATGGATGTCACATGTTTTCGAATTTTTGGTACTAGGACATGCCGGTTTCCTTACGAAGTTTTCCTATACCGTTCTGAGAGCAGTGGTTTTAAAATAAATTACATAAAGTAATGAACCTGGAACTCGTAAATCGGTTTCACTTTTACTCAATAACTGAGTAAAATGATGAGAGATAGCCAGACAAACATACTTCAACACACACTATCTGAAGTAAACGCCACACATTCCCTGTTATGTCATATCCAAAAATATTTATGATACCCGCGAGATGCCGCAGCAAACTGATGCCGATATTCAGTCAAACGTCTTCAGTTCCAAACAACTTAAGTTTGATAGTTTGATAAAGACTGGTGTAGTACTATTCGCGTAGGTTAGGGATAGCGAACCAATGGCATATGATAGAACATTCTGGAAAGGGTAATTTAATGTAAAATTTAAAAGGGAAAGGTATTTACAGCACCGATGATTATGATGACAAGTTTTGTTTTGTTTAGATAGAAAATCATCAAAAAATATCTCCCTCTCTGGATGGAGGGAGAGGGCGTGTCAGACTTTTACTGACTATAACCCACCTGTGTTCCTTCACTTTATTCACGGTAGAGGTGTGCCCCGCTTGAGCGGTGCACCGTCGTGTCTTCATGAAAGCTATCGGCAGCAGTAAGCTCTCCTTCCTGCGTGGCCCTGGTACAGGCCATGGACCGGAACGAAAAGAAATGGGCGGCAGGTATAATGCTAGCGAAGGAGGCAGCCGCACGTGTGAGGGAATGGACCTGCTCACGCCCCAGCCACCGTGACCCAGGCACCGACTTCCAGCCACGGTAGTTCGGGCTTCCGGATGACAAGTAATGGGTAGCTCGCCGTCCAGCCGTCCGATGACCTTCTGGACCGAGCCCGAGTAGTTGACAGCGCGTAGTGTTCCACGCGCACGACAAAAAGATGTCAGCAAAACCGTAGGGTCACAGCAGGGCCGAAACCTACTGGGGCCATGGGTTGACTTGGAAACCTGTGGTCCTGGAACGCAAAGAGTAACTGAAGCAACATAGGTATGGTTGTAGCCTGTAAAAGTCTGATACGCCCTATCGCTCCACGCTGGAGCTGGGCCTCAAGTCTGCTATTACAATAGTGTCAGAATGGTCTATCATTGATTTTATTATTGTTGATTTTGACAAATTTGGTAATTTACTAGTATAATGGCGTCATTATGTCTTTCCGATGGTCAACCACTGACACTCCTTTGAAGGAAGTGGCAAAGAATGGTAATCTCGTATAAATTGTCAATTGAATATCTGACGTATGCGGTAATCTGCTAAAATTTTGAGAGTTCCTTTGATCATTGACCAACCATTAGAACGTCATTGTGCAGTTATTGCTTCTAATAAGCTCGATATTGTCATTCTATCACAACTCTAGTATGAATTAGCAGATTACGAACTTTTATCAAAATGACAATGGAATCGTGTTGGAATGACGAATTTATAAAAATAGCAGACTTGGGCCCCTGAAGAAGTAATTAGATGATTTCTTACCTCAAAAAAAAACCCTATTCATGAGTCATCCCTGGAAACAATATCACTTAGTCTGGATCCCAAGGTAGGTACTATGATATTTTAAAAGGTTTACAATCTCTGCTACCGGTTCACAGTACAGTAACCTAGTTGTTAAATTCCGTGGAAGAATTTAAGAAAAATATATACGACGGAGCGCGGCATTCGGTGAATTTATTTCATTTCTTAGTACGGAGTTATTAAATGCTCGCCTTCCGGTTGAAGGTGCAAAATACAGTCGTATATTTGTGTCGTTGGCAATAATTTGTTTCGCATAATTTTTTCTTTAGAACTGTCTTTTCTAGGAGACAAGAAATTATAATAATACATTATATCATGTGGTTGAAAAAGTTGAAAGTTTGTGACATTTTAATCATGCCGGCGCAAGTTTGTATGGATTTGTATTTATTTTGTATGGTTTATTACACCTTCACGCTCAAACGGATGAACGCATTTAGATGACATTTGGCGCACGGCTTGGCCACGTAGATCCGTTGCGTGGCAACAAAGAGATAGAGGCAGCCAGTGACTTCGTTTTATACTATTTGTAGAGATAGACATTGTAAATGCATATGGATTGATATTAATAACATTTTTCAGACAGGGGCCATAGTCTTAACATAGTTCTTGGTAACCAGTCTAGCTAAACCTTAGCCATATTCCATAGCTATATCGTTTTTTCCCAAATGACGCAATAGTTGCACTATCATAGCGCATACAGGGATAATTGTCGCCGTCGGCTCGTACCACGTTCCAGAAAAAGTGATTCTTCTTCCTCTGCAATTTGGCTTCTGCCCCTCGTACGCCTTTCAAAGATCCAGGACACCAGGGTCCTGAAATAAAACAATACATGAAAATAATAATCTCACTTTTTCGGACGATGTCCATATTTGTTTAATAAATGGGACTCCTACTTTAATAGCTACTAAACCAACCTAATCCACATACATTCCAGATAAACAAATACATTCTTATACACTACACACCAACATTTACATCAACATCACACACACATATTTTTAAAATATTATTACATAAAACGACGCATGTAGAAGACACTGGTTCCTGCAACACAGGTAGTATGCCTAGCACAGGAGTCAGAGCCTCTCTATTTTTGTAAAATTTTACTGATGTCAATAAAGAATTTATTATACAGGATAGCGCAAAAGTAATATCATAACTTAAATTGGCTTCCATTTAGTTAGAAATAAAAAAAAAGGATTTGTTTTCATGAAAAGTTTACTTGAATGTGTGAAATTGATGATATTAATTGGAAAACATTATATGACCCAAATTACCACTTCCCGAGTTGATGCACAATGCTCGTTTTGCGGCAGTTTAAATTGTTGCACGCAAAACATCTGGCTCCAAATTGGTGATTTCTTATTCAATGTTAACTTTCAAGACTTACAATGCTCATGGTTTGTTGTGGTAAACGGGAGGTTCATTATGGCGGTAAGTCACCTCTTTGAAGAGCGGCTGGAGCGGCAACACGGCGTTCTCGCCTTCCGCATGACGCAGTTCCTCACCGGACATGGCAAGTTCGGGAGGTTCTTGCATCAGATTCAGGCGGAAGAAACGCCCGGGTGTCACCATTGTGTGGACCGCCCAGAGGACACGGTGGAGCACACGGTGGAAGTGTGCCCCGCTTGGGCGGAGCACCGTCGTGTTCTCGTGGAGGCAATCGGCGGCAGCGACCTCTTGCGTCGGGCCCTGGTTCGGGCTATGGTCCGAACTGAGGTGGTCCTAGAACGCAAAGGGCGACTGAAGGACACAGGTGAGGTTTTAGTCAGTAGAAGTCTGACGGGCCGTCCTGCTCCTCCAAAGCGGGAGAAGTCATTAGATGATTTCCACACTTAAAAAAAAACGGGAGGTTCCAAAAAGCCCCAAAGGAAGAAATCTAGTGTGGATAGATCTGGCGATCTGGACGGCGATTTCAAATCTTAAAACAACACATTGAAAATTTGTCAAATTAGCTGATACAATAATTCAACGTTTTAGAGGTGTGTATCGCTCAGTGACTTGTGGACATTAAATCTCTATATTTCTACAATATAAATGTTGAAGCACAATGACATTTGGCGCCATCTGGAAAAATTCAGGCACATTCACATTATGACATTACTTTTGCGCCACCTGTTATTATTATTTTAATATAATACAAAGTTTTAAAACCTAGTTAAAACCTACACACACACAAAGCAGCACATTCTGCTAAACAGGATGTATTATTTTACCAATTCTCTTTTACCTGTAAAACTTGCTGCAAGTGCTTCTTGGAAAATATATTGTAACTTTGATACCTAGTTAAAATATCTTTCAGTGCCATAATGCTCGTTAGACATGAGGCGAGTACACTAGTTGGAAGCCATCAACTAGCCCGACAAAACGTGCGGCTCCAAAAAGGCAGTATAACGAGTTAATTTTCAATATGTTTAGTATTAAATTTGTCTACAAAATTTCATAAAGCCTACATCACATATAAGATGTGCAGCCGTTTTGTATTAAAAAATCTACTGCACTCTCTCGCTTATTATCCTCCAGTAAAACTCCGTCTAAACGCAACATCACCTGCCCCAACTTAACTATAACTTCTCGAAAGTTTATTTTAATTATCTCGGCAAGTTGCACTATTGTTTCAGTTCAATTAATCTACGGATCTTCTATTATGTTTTTATTTAATAAGTTAGTGCTTGAACTTTGTAGTGTTTAATTTATCTTAGCGTTTTCCTGAATCGCGTTTTATTTTAGTTTTCATTTAAATGTTTTTCGCGTAGAGACAGTTTAGCGTTTATAGATAAAGCCTGGTCTTTTGCAGTCATTAGTAGATGATATAACAAATAGTTACATTGATGGTTTTGAGAGAACACTGAACAACTTAAAAATCTTAAAAACTAGGTTACCAATAATATTCTTCTTTCACCCTTTCTGACTAGGATTAGTAAAAGTAATCCTGACGACAACGCTAGAAATATAGATAGGTAAGTTTCTTTCTTCGGCCCCCGCCAGAGACGCTCCGAGCTTCGGGAGTCGCTACCGTCCGGTAAGGATCAGGCCCGGATTAACAGCGCGTTATGTTCCAAGCGCATCTCAAAGAGATATCAGCAAAATTGACGGGGTAAGTTAGAGCCAATGCCTGCTAGGGTTCCGAAAGCTTCTTCGAAGAAGTTACCATAGCCCTCGAAAAAGGAAAACTGAAGGAATACTGTGGCTTTTCGTTAGTAAAAGTGTGACACTCCTTCTCGCTTCATCCTGAGTGGGACAATACATTTGATGATTTCCCTAATAAAAAAGATAATTATACCCTATTTAGGGAGCCGTCAGACAAAAGGTAAACAAACTATATATAATACTAATAAATTATGGACCACAAATACTGCAAACATTTTACATTAAAATGTGACTTTTTGTCATCGGGCGGGTTATAATCCGCCATCTTTTACACTATTGATCGACTTGTTGATACGAGAGAGCCGCTTTCAGATATATTAGTTGAATTCTTGTTATTCGCCGAAGAAAAGCGTGCGAAGAATACGCAGTGCATTCAACAGAAAAGGAGATTGTTATTATTGTATTCAAAGACGTCGAAGAAACTTGGCCAAAGGTACCTACATTGTTTTCTTTGTTTACATTTTGTCTCAAGCCCAGATGAGTAGGGTATAGGTAAGTTGACAAAGTGACACTTTGATCACAGCTGTGACTGTTGAGCGTGAGTTCCTGCATTTGATTCCCAGGTTAGGTAAAAATTGCGATAGAGTTTTGCTATTACGAATTACTCATTACTCTGCCTGAAGATTTAAAGCTGGTGCTGTGACATTCCCGTGTCTCAAAAAGCACCTAAAGTCTTTGGCAGGACCAAAGACGTTTCTTTTACTTTGTCGCGTGGCTTCTTAGGGTTCCGCACCTCAAAAGGAAAAATGCAATCCTTATAGGAACACTTTGTTGTCCGTCTGTCTGTCTGTTAAGACGTTTTTCCCGAGAACGCGTAGAGGTATCGAGTTGAAATTAAAACCATTTACTCAAGTTTGCGTTCCCTTGAAGCTGTGAAAAAGTAAAACTTCTAAGTTAAGTAAACAAATAGATACGGCCGAAGGGAATCAAAATTCATAGGGTACTTCCCGTTGACCTAGAATCGTGAAATTTGGCAAGGATTCGTAGCACAAGTATAGCAAAAAAAAAATTGTAAATTTGTAGTTACGTCACAAAAAAAAAACTTTTTATGCGGTTCGGAAAAATCTTCGTAACTCAATACGGGAATTGAATTGTTTCTAAGGTATGTTTGTACGGAACCCTCAGGGCGCGAGTCCGACTTGCACTTGCCCGGTTTTTGTTACTTTTTCAGTTTATCGTAAACCTACAGACATTGAGAAACGGTGGTGGAATTTGTTTTTTAATATGTTAAGATAAGGGAAAAGGAGGCATAAATAAATCAGTTAAAATAATAAGAAGTAATTTATTTATCCGATACCACTATGCCATTCAATCCGTAAATGACAAAAACAAATAATATCTAAGAGCTCTTACATACGAGCAGCATATTTGCAACGGTAGAGGTAACTGCAGCCGTCGACACGGTTCGGTGGCATCCGTTGACACGACAGAAAAAAATTTGTTGTGCACTTAAGTTCGGTGATTCTTTGGGCTACTTCTATAACTTGGTTCTCCTGCAGATCCCTTCACATCACAATATCCACTAAGAATAAATTTGTGAACAAATAAAGCAGTGACTGACTTTCACTCGAGAAAATCCCGTCAAAAACTCTAGTTTTACTTTCTCTTAGCCTTCTTATACCTGTGACCTTTACCTCCAAGCCTTCCTACGTAGATCCACGATTACTTCATCAGTTAAAACATAACATTCCAGTGCGGTTGACCGCGTGAATTATTCAAGTGTCCTACCCGCTTACTGACCTGAGACTCACAAATAGAATTGTATAGTAGTTCAGTCCTTTCAAGTCTGTGTTCTGTAGGTATTTTAGTGGGTAGTCGTGAAATATTTTGGGCATTGTTTGGTGTAGCGAATCACTATCGTAATCGTTGTGCTAGAGAAGATACATATTAATCGCATAAAAGAATAAAAAATCGGTCTTCAAACTTAACCTTAGTTTATTTATTTATTAAATGCTTTATGCACACAAAGGTACAGAGGCGGACTTAATGCCTTAGGTATTTTCTACCAACCTTTGGGTGATGCAAAGAAAAATAGTGGTAGGCGCAATAAACGAGAGAGAAAAGACGAATACGAGAATTGATATAAGTACTAATAAACCATATATATAATACAATTATACAATAAATACTCAAATTAATAAACTACATACCTAACTTATATAATCAAACAGTTAGTCCAAATCGACAAAAATTAGGAAACATTAACGCTGTGATGATACTACTGCCAACTTCCTCCTAGATCATAGACATCCTGATCTTCTGGGGGAGCGCATTCCACAGAGAAATAGCTTGAACAAAGAATGAATTGTGAAGAAAATCAGTACGATGAGAGGGGTAGGTGGTTATGAGAGGATTAGTCCTTCAAAGAGACAATTTAAATGATGACAAGGTGAGTTTTGAAAGATTAGGAACCGTGATCACGTTTACCTGGGACAAGCGGTACTGTTAGGTAAGTCAATCATTATATTCGACTCGGTTGGGCAGCATTCGAGAAGCTGCGTGGTATCTTTTCATCCAACTGTGTCTTAAGACCAGTGCATCTTGCCAGTTTATGACATGATTCTGAAACGTGGTCGCTGATAATAGGCAGGGCACATTACTCGAAGAACAGAAGGTTGTTGAGGTCGAAAGGCGACCATGTACTGGAAGACGCAGCGTTGTAAAACCTCTCATAAGGTGGACCTATGACTTGGTGAGGATCGCGGGAATCTGACAGATGCGAGGCACACAGGTCTGGTAATTGTGATGACTCTTGGTGGAGACTTAACGTCTATTAGTGGACGTCTTTCAGCTGAAATGGTGATGGTGAGTAATAGTGATATTTTTGTCCGTCATAACATCTTCTTCCTGCACTGGTCCCATATTCATCGAGGTCAGAACAACATGTTCGCCCCCACGAGGACACGGCGTTGATCTTGACGCCCAAGCGGGGCACACCTGCACCGCGTACTCCACCGTGTCCTCCGTGCGTTCCATACAGTGGCGACACCGGAGCGTTAGTCACACGTGTGTGTTTTTTGTTTACCAGAATTTTCAAGTTAAACACCGCTACTAGGAAATCAAGGCAGCCAAAAGTAAACAAGAAACAATATCAGAATGTTTCGCCGTAGAAAACAAAGAACAAATGCATTTTTACATTAGCAACAATTCTAAACACCAAGCTACAGTATGCCGTAATAGCTTAACGGGACACACTGGCGAATAACTTGAATTACCTATATTATAATAATAAATTATAATGTTTTAACCTTTTATTTCCATAATAGTTTTGTTTTATTAACAATATGTTGTCTTATCAACAAAGTCTTGCCTTGTTAACAAAGTCACGTCTTGTCAACAATGTCTGGTTTCGCTAACAAAGTATTTTCTTGGCAATCAAAAGGGTATCACGTTACCGTATTACTTAGTAACTGGTTTATGAAGGTTAGTTATGAAGTAGAGGTGAAATGATTAGTTCAATAATTCAACTGTCTTGAAAGTTGGAAATTAAACTGAAAAATTCAAAAGGCTTGTTACTTAGTTTTTGGGCAGAACAACTTGTCACTTAATAATGAGAGTAAGTAACTTTGGCTGGGTTAAGGTACTATTAGCAAGAGTCACTGGGACCCTGAAATGCAATGCGCGGTAATCAGTTGTTTTTTTTGAGATGCATAATTTTTTAATTGAATTAAGAAATTAATTATTATGTTTATTTATTTAAATACATAAGTTATATTTTTAAATATATATTTATATAATAACAATATATATATTAAAAAAAATAGTAACCCACAGGTATCGGGAACAGGGTCAAAGCTACCTGCGGTCAGGGGTCCAGAGAGAGGAACCTCCTAACTATAAGAGCCGTAACCAGAAGTACAGCTTTCTGAATCAAGCCCTTGATCCAGTCGCCTAACGAGAGCCTCCTAAGGTGTTGGTCGAGGCTCCTGGCTATTAAGTCATTGGCTGACACGACTATCATCTTTATTTATGACTATTATCTTTATTATTATTATGTACCAAGAAATGAATTTATTATTACCCATAATGTTATTTAACCTATTGTTAAATGCATGCTAGGATTTTATGAAAATATAATTTATTGCACTTTTTTGGTAAATAAATAAAATTAAATTTTATTAATAAAAGTCTAACACACTAGTTTTTTTAAGACGTTTCTGCGACCTAAAAAAAAAATTATCTAACCTCGGCTGAAAAAGATACCACAGCAAAATTAAATAACTGCTTAATGTTTACTTTAAAAAAAGTTATATACAAATAACCAAATAAATACACAGATAATACAAACAAACAAAAGTCTCCAAGACTTAAAGTCTTCCAACTTGATTACGCAAAACGTAAACTCCAGATTGTCCGCTAGGGAGTCACAATTTTTACAATGAGAGGCCTATTGCCGTTCTTTCATTTGGGCCCAGAATAATCTAGCCTCGAATTATTAAGGCCATTCTTTGGAGACTTTAAGAAAACCACTTTCAGTTTTCTAATAATTCCTGGGAATTTTACAGGTATTTTCGGAACATTAGGCTTTTATTTAAGATCTCAATGGACCTAGTTTCGTTTTCAGTTATGGAATTGTATTTTTTTTTTGTGTGTTGTAGTTTGCAGCTTTACTCAATGCTTTTATGTAAGGTTCCCATCGCAGTCAAGCACTAGTTTATATCAATAAAAAAAGTATATTGGAATTTACTTTTAAAGTATTTTAAAGTATTTTGAGTAAGTTTTTTGGTTCGTAAAAGCAGTTTGAAAATAATAATAATTATTATAAAAATCTTAACTTAGCTCATACATATATGTATGAGCATGATCATTTGTTCTGTGTCTGGGTGCAATTTATTATATTATATGATGTGGCCGACGATGGAGGAAGCTTGCTTAGAATAAACCTATTTAGTCTTGACTTAAACACCCTTTTTTAAGAGTGGAAATCATACTATGACTTCTCTTGCTCTGATTACGACTACTACTTTTACTGACTAAAACCACACTTGTGTCTTTCAGTTGTCCTTTGCGTTCGAAATTCCCCACAGTCCTAGCTAGTGGGCATCGGCCCTGCTGGGCCCCTACGGTTTGCTGACATTTCTTTGAGGAGCGCATGGATCACTACGCGCTGTTGACGACTGATTGACTTGGTTTACTGGCTACCCATCGTTCGACGTCCGCAAGCCCGCGTCTACCGTGGCTGGTAGTCGGGGTCGGATTCTCGGCGACTAGGGATTGAGGACCTTCGTTTCCTCACGCGTGCTGCCTCCTCCTTCGCTAGCATTACTGTTTCGCAGCAGGAAGCAACCGCTAGCCATGTCTCCTCGCTCCAAACCATAGTCTGCACCAGGGCCCAGCGCGTAAGGTTGCTGCCACCAATTGCCTCCACGAGGACACGGCGGTGCTCCGTCCAAGCGGGGCGTACCCCCACTATATGCTCCACCGTGTCCTCCGGACGGTCCACACAATGGTGAAAATACCCGGACCTTGGAAGGAGAGGGAGGACTTCGCTCAGCTGTCGAACGTAAACTAATTCCGAAGCACACTCTTGAAGATGTAAACGATAGATAGTTGCTACCTGTCCTCTTAAAAACTGACCAGCGATAATTAATGTTTTATTTCTTTTTAATCGCTTGGTATTTCTTCGTCATGGTACGCATTTTTAGGGTCAACATTAATGCTACAAGATTCATCAACTCGAGATTAATCTTATCTCAGTCCAAGGATTTAAAAAAAATGACAGTATTTTGTTCTCGCATTTCGACAACAAGTCCTAATTAATAAACTGACGCATTTCAAACAACTGCAGAAACAGACAATTTCTCTATTTCTAACACTTATAACAAACTGCACTCGTCCATAAAAACTCGAACAAAAACTTAACCCGGAAACGCTCGCGTCCGTATGTCCGAAAGTAACATTTCCCTCGCCACGTCTGCAGCTGCATCTAAAGGGTTATTTCTCAAACACGACGCAAGCGCCAACGTAATGGGTATCATTTATACCGGTGATCACTGCTGCCGTTTAGAAGTAGAATTCTATATTTTATGACGGAATCGGGTTAAGACCGGGTACCGTTGTTTGACTTAGAGATCGTTTTGTTCGGGTATGATTTGGTAAGAAATTAGTCAACGTACTGTTATACTAAGATCCCAGAGTTGTCAGACAGAAATTATTTTCACATGGATGAAACCTTAGGTTCTCAGTAGCGTCTCATGTGCTTTGAATACCTGTGTACTTGTGGAGCTCCGCCTTGTGGAACTTTGGCAGGTACGAGGTGAGAAAGGGAACTAAAAATAACGAGTTACTTAACTTACATTTTTAGGCTGATTTTTATACATGTTTTGTAGAATATTATTCTAAAGTAGTATAATAAGTGTCAGACACTTTCCGTGGAACAAAACTTCTGTCAGACACTTTAAAGTTCAAAAAAAAAATTAACTTTACTTATTTTTATATGTCGAATTTTTAAATACGTTATTGAGGTAACTATTACGACACATTTTTTAGAATCAATCCAACTCCTTTTGACTATAACAAATATGCATAAGGATTACGTACGGATTAATCGAGTGATCAAATTACGTACCAGTCGGTTACCTAAGGGAAATTTGTAGAACTAAAGTACTTACGTAAATCTGAACGAGAGGTACCAAGTCTTTGTCGTCTCACAAATTTATTTATTTATTTATTTATTTAGTCTTCATGCAACATAAATCACAAAGGCGGACAAATATAAAAGAAAAACTCATAAATTTTTGCCAAACATTTTTATGATGTTCTTTTTCATAGTATTGATATCACTCACAGTTTTTGTGGGTTTGAGGGGAACTGTGAGTTAATCAATCAAATGAGTTCTTTCCTATTTAGAAAGTTTCATCTGAGTTATTATCTGTACTAATGTAGCTAGCACCAGCTAAAATCTTATATATAAAAATGAATAACTGTTCTTTAGTCTCACTAAAACTCGAGAATGACTGGACCGATTTGGCTAATTTGATCTTGAAATGTTCGTGATAGTCTAGAAAAGGTTTAAACGATAAGGAAATATGAAAATATTTACGAAAAAAAAATCGAGTACTACGCCATCTCTAATTAAAATGTCATTTTAAAATGAATTATAATGTTCTGGTAATGCAAGTAGATGGCGTTATCTTTTGACAGTTCAGCTGAAAGGTATCACAACATTCTTTGACTAAAGACGGTACGAAGTTCACCGGGTTAACTAGTAGTTAATAAAGTGGTATAATGTCCCCTTCGTAGTGTTCTTAGGAGTAGCTGTTGTGTGTTCATCTTGGTCAGAAAATAAATTTATAAAAATAGTAGCTGGCCCGGCAAACGTTTTTCTGCCATATAAATTACCAAAAAATAACCACCCCCCAGGGTGGGGATAGGAAAATGAAAAATAAACTATTCGCAGACCAACCAAAAAAAAATATTCGGAAAATTTCATTAAAATCGATCAAGCCGTTTCACAGGAGTTTGATAACAAACAATGTGACACGTGATTTTTATATATTAGAAGATAAATTTTAACAGTATAATGGTGTTTATGCTGTACATTAGTTATTGTCATTAAGAATAAGTAATTTTAATATTGGTTAAGCAGATGAACACGTGGCGGTGTTGGCGGTGAGCAGGGCACATTGCTCGCAGAACAGATAGTCGATGAGGACGAAAGGTTCTAGAATGGCGACCACGTGCCGGAAGACGTAGTATTGGAAGGCCTCCCATAAGGTGGACCGATGACATGGTGAGGGTTGCGGGAATCCGATGGATGTGAGATGCACAGGAACAGTCATTATGGTGACATTTGGGAGAGGCCTATGTTCAACAGTGGAAGTTTTTCGGCTGAAAAGATGATGATGAGATGAAAACGGAAAGCCCATGAAGCCATTGGGTCCAGCTATCATTTTTAGATATTACACATTCGTGACGACTAGATTTCATGTAAAATAATTATATTCTACACTGGAAACTGACCCTAGCATTGCTAAAATAGAGCTACTCGTATAAAAATGAAAGAAGTTAAAAATAAATGAAGATTGAAAATGTGGCTTACAAAACCTTAAAGGTAACATAAGAACTACTCCAATCTTTATCTATAAACTAAATGGCGATAGAGAAGCACCAGACACAGCATGTCTTAAACATAAGTATACATATATCTCAGTAATAAAGTTAACGTCAAAGCGATTTCGTATCTGTTCGAGTTATTATCTTTTCAAAATATGGATTCGATGTTCTGTCGTAAAACTGACGGCATTTTAACGACCCCAAACGCTTTGAAGGCTGCTAGATAGATTTAATATTGCAGCATCCTTCTGTAGCTGTTCTGTTATCGTATGATGTGGAAAAGATAAAATTATATTTTTGGGCCACTTTGAAAGGACGCTTTTGGGTCATAAACTGCAGCTAATTCTCTGATTGAAGGTCTCGCTTGTGTTAAGTTATTAAATACAAAGTTGACACAGAAAAAGTAACACAGAAAAAGTTAAAAAAAAGTTGTGTGTGTGTGTTGTGTGTGTGTGTGTGTGTGTGTGTATGTGTGTGTGTTGTGTGTTGTGTGTGTGTGTGTTGTATGTGTGTATTGTTGTATGTACAGGACAAAAGGCAACATTAAATAAAATAAAAATGCCCTTTATTTCACTACTTACAATTTTAGAAAAACTTAATTGAGTTACGACAACCATTAAAATATATACAAATCTTCTGCTCTTCTTCTCAATCTATTTACATAAACTCGTTACTTCATCTGTTTCTTCTATTCTGATTTATCATCGCTATTCATAGCGGTCGCCTCTACAGAGTAGGCCTCTCCTAAATCGCTCCACGCTTTCCTATCACGCGCTTTCTGCATCCAATTTGATCCACAACGTTGGGTAAATATATCATGCCATCTCTTTCTTTGTCTCCCTTGCTTTCATTAACCGTCTAATGGAAACCATTCTGTTACCCGGTTTGTCCATCTCGTACACTCCAAACTACACATATGTCCTGCCCAGTTCCATTTCAGTATTCTTATTCTTTGGTTTACATCCGAATGTAAAAGGTTGCAAACCGAATGCAAACATTATATGTTAATAAATAACATGAAAAGAGGGGCGTGAATGATAGCATGACGGTTGATAGTTAGGAATTAAAGAAGAAACGAAAAGTGTTTCGCCCACCCCAAACAACATAGAACAAGAAGACAATGAGAAGACACTAGATAACAGTCATCTAGTTTTTGAAGCCCAATAGTAGTTACTAGAGCACTCGTATATTATATTAGCTTCGTTCTAAGAATAGCTAATAAAATAATGCGCAATCATTCTTATTTCAGCCGAAAGACGTCCACTGTTGGATATAGCTTTGCCCCAAGTGTCGCCACAACAAACGATCCTGTGCGTTTTGCATCCATTAAATTTCAGCTTTTCTCACCAGGTCATCGGTCCACCTTGGGGGAGCGCAATAAATGCAGTTAAAACCTATATTGGAGCAATGCCGAGCAGCTTAGCCTCAAATCATATCATAGGTACCGATGCCTAAAGATAAAAAAAGAAGTAAGCGAGTAGGATTTTACAATAGAAGAAAAATCATTTTCAAACGCCAATCGTTTTTCTTTTTTTCAAAAAAAATCATTCAGCTTTTTTTGATTTTCAATTCAATTCAATTCATTTATTTCAGGCATCTAGGCCCAAATAAGTTTCACACACAACAACAACAAACAAACAACATTTAATATATATATATGTATACATATTCTTTTTTACGCCTTTCACGCAATGCCGTCTAGTCCCAAGCTAAGCAGAGCTTGTGTTATGGGTACTAGACAACTGATAAACATACTTACATATTTCTAAATACATACATATATAGATAAATTACACCCAGACACAGAACAAATGATCGTACTCATCACACAAATATTTGTCCTGGGTGGGAATCGAACCCACGACCTCCAGCATAGCAGTCAGAGCCACTAACCACTAGACCAACAATTGTATTGTGCTTACCCATAAAGGTGTGAAATGGTCAAATTTCAAATCAGAAATTGTTAAAAGTACGTACAGCGTTTGAATAGTATCAGTGAATTGTATATCACTTTTTCCTTTATCAGTCCTCTGTATTCTTTAATCATTTTATCTTTTATTCTTTACCAGAAGCAATCATCATTTTAGAAAAAGGACGTCTAATTGCCAAACACCTATGTCTCCATCAAGGATCTTCAATTTGCCCTAAGCTTCTCACTTTCATTAAACTCCCGCCCTAGTAACCGCATACCTCTTTTAAACACTTATACCGACCACAAAAATAGCTAACAGATTCTACCATTGTTACATATTTAATTGAATGATTTCTCTTATATTACAATACAAATCCTCAATGCCATAACCCGAGTCCAAAGTAAATATCTGTAGGCGATACAAATATTTGTTCCGTGCCCGCTGCCGGAACCATATTGTGTGCGGCCTATCGAGCCCTCTGTTAGGTACTCGGTTTGTGCCAAACGAGTTGTCAAAAACTCTGCCTGTAGGTACATATATGTATTGTAGTTGTTACTCGTAGTTACGGGTGCGTGCCGGTCGAATGCATCACTGATTTTGAGGACTGGAATTTTTTGTTTTTTTTTTCTGTTGTAGATTTCATTCTATTAGTGTGGCTAGTTATACTGACTCTATAGCAATGACTGTTTAGTAACGATATCTGCGTAAAGTGCTATCCCCATTATCGTCATGCCTTTTATAATCATTATTATCATCATCGTCTTCTGTTTGACTTCGTCCACTGCTGAGAGCATAGGTCTCTCTTTCTTGTTCCTAATCCAATCATTCTTGCCTTTAGACATTTCAATGTATTTTGGGTCGTCGCAATAAGTTTTCTTCGTCCATGCTTGTCTATGACGTTATCTTAGTAGTCAGGTTCACCTCTTTTACTTATACTTTTGGTTTTATTATAGTCTATGTCTTCTAGGCAAAAACAAGTGCCATTGTAGCGACACTCTTTAATTATGTAGGTACTCTCTAGTGGAACTTCATGGCTAAACGATGGACCACTATAATACAGGCCCTCGGCCTAGTTTGGTGGTTACATCAGATGTACTGTGAAACATTGTACTTGCTGAATGTGACTCTTTAAGCACTGCATATTATTATGTTAATTGTGTCAAATAAACTTTTTTATGGGATTATAAGACAGAGTCAGCGCGCTCCTGGAAGGCTAAAGTGTAGTGGGTTTTGGTCATTAAAAGTCTGAAACTCTGTCCCTCCTCTCAGAGCAGGAGATGTTATTTGATTATTTGCTTTGAAGTTAGGAGTTTAGTCAGTAAGCCGACTAAAACGTAGACGTAGAAAGTAGACAGGTGGTACTTTCAATTGCCCTTTGGATTTCACGGCCTCTAACTCTTTCAAACAATTTCGAAAACCTGGCAGTCTGATGCCGTCGAGGGCCCGTCAATTTTGCTGACATAATAAGCTTGTTTCGTATCGGACGGTAAGCTACCCATTGCTTGCCCACACCTGCGGCGGCCGGGAAACACCCAGCAAGCGGACGTCTTTTGCGGTGTCTAGGACTTGAGGATATCCTCTCCCTAACGGTTTCTGCCATCTCCTTCGCACGCATGCACGCAATACTGCTTTGTAGAAGGAGGTGACTACTTCCCGTTCCCTCTCGATCTGGATTAAGGTCTGAACTAGATCCTAACATGAAAGGTCGCCGATTAACTTCACAAAGACACAGCTGTGCTTCACCCATATAGGAAAGACCTCTATCATATGATCTACCCTATCGAACCCGAAACAGGACCCACTCGAAACCCTACAAATAATTAATTGCATTGTAATTTATACCTCTGCTTTATATTCCATAGTATTTAAAAAAAAAATTAAAGCATAATAAGCAAATATTGACTACTAATTATTTTCAGTTATTCCGTTAGGCATCTTCATCATCTTTTGTCAAGAAATTCATATTATCAAGCACGATCAAAACATAGATATAGCACTATAATAGGCAATTTGCTCTTGTCCCATTCAAAATGATTGAAAACCGTCATCAATGAAAGAATTTCGTTTTCTTTTTTTAAAGGTTTTCTGAAATCAATCTCACTATTGATAATAAATGGTTACTGCCGGCTTTATTCCTTTAAGGAGTCACTGTAGAACGCTGAAATCTTTTTCTTTTTGCCCCTGTCCCGTGTAATTAGAGTCAATATTCGTGCAAAACATGTTTTTCTTCCATTCTGTCTTTTCATCCATCACGCTACCACTTTCTTTTTCTTTTATATCACTCCTCACACGATTAATTCATTTTTTCTTTGACCTCTCTATCCCTTTAGTCACATGTATATAAACCAGCCCCAACAACATTCTCAAAACGTGGGCTGACAGGTTGGACTCTCCGATATTGGGGCGGTGGGTACGACTGCACGTAGTCAAGGAGACATTAAGGTGGCTTAGAATAAGTACCTATTTGTTCTTTATGTTACCAACACTAGTTGTAAGTTTAAATTGTTACTAACAAAATATGGCAAGTTTCAAGTTAAACGTTTTATTATTATTTCGTTTATTCATTAATAAATACATATAAATTATATTTCTAAATATTTCAATAAAAAATAAAAAAAAAACATTTAAAAATACAAAAAATAGTGTCCCACCGGTATCGGGAACAGGATCAGGACTCCAGAGAAAGGATCCTCAAAAAATACGAGCCATGTCCAGGAGTAACACTCTCTGAATTAAGCCCTTGATCCAGTCGTCTAACGTGAACCTCCTAAGGTCGAGGCTCTTGGCTATTAAGCCGTTGGCTGATACGACTATCGGTACAATGATCCCCGAGTCTACATCCCACATGTCGAAAACCTCGCGAGTCAAGTCAATATACTTGATTTGTTTGTCTTTTTCGGTTTTCACGAGGTTCTCAGGATGCGGAACGGATATGTCAACAATAATTGCACGCCTTTCGTTTCGGCCCAACACCACTATATCAGGTTTATTGGCTACAATAGTCCTGTCAGTGATGGCAAAAAAGATTATTATTATTATAAATCTTTTAGTAACATGCGTTTCATTCCTCCTCTTCACATGAGGACCAAGAATACCGGTTCCTTTACAACTTTTCAGTCGCTGGCGCCACTTTCAAACTTCTTCTAATATACTCATTTCTCACTTTATCTTTTCTCGTCACACTACACTTCCATCTCAATATTCTCATATCCGCTACATGTAATCGCAGAAAACTGAAAAAAATATTTTATTTTTAAAATTATTCCGTGGTGACCGAGTGGTAACGGTCCCGACTTACAAGTTGTAGATCGCGGGTTCAAACCCAGTCAGGCGCATTACTTTTTGTAATTCATTTCATCACAACTGCTCTCAAAACGGTGAATGAAAACATCGTGAGGAAACCGGCATGTCCTACTCGTAGAACCAAAAATTCGAAGACATGTGACATTCACCATTCCGCACTGGGCCCGCGTGGTGGATTACGGCCCATATCCTCTCCTAGAGAAAAGAAGCCTGTGTCCCAGCAATGGGAAGTTTAAAAAAGGCTAATTATGCATTAAATTATTATAATCTGTGTGGATTTTTCCTCGAAATATTAAATCAGCCACTAATCTTCTATTTGTCTGGTAGTTTCAGTATTTTATTTGGTCAACTCTAATGTCTTTATTTTGTTTTTTTTTAAAATGAAGAAGAAAGAAAGCAGGTTTATTTATCAGACACAGATACACACAATCATTATGACATCATATTATGTCTTCGTATATTTAAAAAAAAAAACCTCTAAACATTTTTCTTCACCATTGTCCTCGATAACCGACTATAAAAATCTTATATTCTGAAAAACCAAGCCATGTATAGACACTGAAAACCCAATCAAATCCAAACGACATCTCAATCTTGAACAAAAAACAAACAACGCCCCGAAAACCTATTGTGGCTAACGTTTAAAAGTAAACACATAATTTGGGGATTCCCCCCCTTTCCCCCCTCCGTTTTATAACTTCATTTTACGGTTGGTGTGTTTCAGTAATGATCTGGCGTCCACAAACTTGGAACGGATTTTTTTTCTCGTTGAATGTCTTGATATTCTTTCCAAGGTCTTGGGTGGGTCTTGCAGTTTTATTAACCATGTTTATCTAATGTAAATAAGATTGGATTTCAGGGGGTCTGACTTTTTTTTTAATAGGGGGGTTTATGGCGCAGATAATTGTTTTTTTTTTTTTGTTTGAGTTATTTATTGTAAAATTATGCTTATTTATAAAGTAATGGTAGATTAATTTGCTAGCAGTATACCGCAGACTATCCCCTGTATTATTTTAAGTTCTTATGATGCATCCTAAGATTGGCTGGTTTTTTTTTTCGGTGGGAAATTCAACCAATGACATCCCGCGCTCTATGGCAGAGCGAGAGGGTTTGTCAGACTTTTACTGACTAAAAACCTACTCCTGATCCTTTGTTTCCTTTCATACCAGGGCCGAGTCTTCCTTTCAGAAGCTGACCCTTGGCCCCAGTAGGCTTGATCCGTGCTAGGCTCCTACGGTTTGCTGACATCTCCTTGAGGTGCGCGTGGAACAGTACGCTTAGTAGTCCGGACGGTTAACGAATGGTCGGACGGCGAGAAATCAATTGCTCGCAGTATGCAAGCCCGCGCTTATGGTTGCCGAAAATCGGCATCGGGATCCCGGCAACTGGGGCGTGAAGGCCGCTCCCTCGCACGTGCTCGTACAGCCTCCTCCTTTGCTAGCATTACTGCTTCGCAAAATCAGGCAACCACCTGCTACTGCTCCTCGCTTCGTGACCATGGCCTGTGCTAAAGCTCGGCGCGAGAGATCATTGCCACCGATTGCCCCTACAAGAAGGACACTGGTGCTCTACCCAAGCGGGGCACACCTCTACCGTATGCTCCACCGTGTCCTCCGGGCGTTCGGCAGCGTCATGCAGAAGGTGAAGACACCGTGAGCCCTTTCCAGCCATTCCTCAAAAAGGGGACTAATCGCCATAATTATGGCGTGACTGTCGCAACCTAGTGCTGGACTAGGTTGCGACAGTCAATTTCACCATGAGATCCCACCGAAACTCTGTCCGCCATGCTGTAACTAGTCGCGGCAGCGGAAAAATCACTTTGGGTTTGGAGAAATGATTTCTGTACCGTGGGTGCATCACAAAAGACCAGATGAGACCTTGTATTTCGGTGAAATATCAATATACAAGGAAGGTTCTTTCGCTCTGAATGGTGGGGAAAGGAACTATCAAAGTTATACGACTCAAACCCACCAATGTTCCTTCAGTTGCGTTCTACAGGGCCGCGGTACCTCTTTCAGCAGTCCTACAGCCCTCGTTTTCATATCTGCAGCCTAAATTAGTTAATAGCATTCTATAGTCATTCGAAAGATAGCTTTCTCGTCCAATATACCACAGTGTCTCAAGATGAAAATCTATGACTAGTACGTGATGCCAGTGATGACATATGGCTCCGAAAAGTGGCCGCTTACATTGGGCCTCCTAAGACGACTTAGTCGCGGGAGTCTAATGGATGCGAGACACACAGGATCGGTCGTTTTGGCGCCGCTTGTGGGAGGCCTATGTCCAACAGTGGACGTCTTTTGACTGAAATGATGATGATGATTCTAAGAAGATACTGTACCTAAACTATTTTCTTCTGAACAAATGCGGTTTTGTTGCGAAATTGTCTTTACGATGGTTTCTATAAGGGAAAAAACATGCTATGCATGCTATGTATGCTTTTTTTATGCACCTGCCATATTTTCTCTTCACTACCCTTGGTTGACTGGTAGAGAATGCCTAAGACATTAAGTCCGCCTTTGTACTTTTATGTTGCATGAAGTTTTAATAAATAAATAAAAAATAAAAACTCGTAAGGTAATCATCATTTTATTCAAAATTTCTCGTGTATCGTGGATGCGTTCATAAACATTTAAATTCATATACACAAGATTCCTAGACCCCGGAATCTATCTATCTGTAGACCATACAAAAATTTGTTCAGTGCCATAAAAGACAGATTTTCGCGAACACATTTGCAATAATCGTATCAACCAATACTATTTTCTTCTATGTATGTAAAAAATATTCATTTTGAATAGAAAATTTTACAGAACAATATTAACTCAATTTTAAGTCCAAATACTAAACGTAATGATATTAAGGGCCCCATAAAATTGGGCTGTTAGTACATAAATTCTCATAAACAACTTAGAACCGGCCGTACAAATGTTTATGCTACACACATGTAATAAAAATTGTACGAGCTATATAAAGTCCGTTTACACTGGCACAAAATCGCTCAACGTAACAGCGGAAAATTTATTTTTGATTAGCTTATTTTTATAAGCTGTTGCAATGGGAATTTTTATGTTAACTTTCGCCCATGTGCGGAACGGGAGGGCCTGTCAGATTTTTACTGACTAAAACTCACTCCTCATCAACTCATGTTCCTTTGTTGCCTAGCATTCCAGGGCCCCTGGTTTTCCTTTCAAAAGTGAACCCATGGCCCCAGTAGGCTTCGACCCTGGTTTTGCTGACATCTCCTGAGAAATGTCCGTTCTCTCGCAGTTACTGCCATTTCTTTCGCTCACATTACTGTTTTGGAGAAGAAGGCGACTGTTTCCCATTCCGTCTCGCTCCGAACCATGGCCTGAACCAGAGTCGAACGCGAAAAATCGCCGCTACCGATCGCCTTGTAGAAAACTCACCGTTGCTTTGCCCAAGAGATACATACTTCCACCACTTGCTTCACCTTGTCTTTTGGTCGAAAAATGGTGACACCCGTGCATTTATTCCGTCCAAATCCGAAACAGAAACTTGCCGAACTGGCCACATGTTCGGTGAGCACCTACGTCAGGTGGAAAATGAGGACGCCACTATGGTGCCTGTCTAGACACTATTCAAAAAGGGGATTTATTGCCACAATTGTGGTGCCGGGGTGAGTTTTGTTAAGTAAAAGTTTGGTATTCCCACTTTCTCCACCGAGAGCAGGAGATTATTTGATGAATTCGTTCTCCAAAAAAAGTAATTTTCGAATCTACAGTCCATGTAACATACCCTAACACTTTTATAAATGAGCCAACCAGTGCGGTTCGGCAGTAACCAGCACGCATATAGTTCAGGAGAACTGAATAGCTCACTCACTCTAAATTATTCACTCACGACTTTCGATTCGGCGTCTTATTGCCGTCTTTCAAGTTTACGGCCGATAAACATGTGTGGAGACGGTCTAATAAAGTTTGGGATGTAGCAGAAAATTTTAGGTTATGGAAGGTACCTATTTTCATTTTTATGTTGTAATTTTAGAAGTAAGCGGAACAGAGAGTAAAGTCCCGCAAACCTCTTTTGAAAAGGGAGGATCCTCCGACCAGACGGATGTTTATGTCTGGTGGGCAGCTACCCGATAGATGATTTCGGGCTATTCTAATTATGTTCTAAACACGCGAAGAACTTTAATTGCGTGATGCAGGATTAGTTCTTATGTGGCGCCATAGATGTCGCTACATAATCTTTGCTTATATTCTTTTTGGTATCATAATAGAAAACAATAATCTAGATGATCCATGATGAGTGGTAACCACGTACCGAAAGACATTGCGGTGGAAGGTCTCCCACAAGGTGAACCAATGACATAGTCAATCCGATGGATGTGAGACGCATAGAACCGGTCATTATAGCGATACTTGGGGGATGCCTATGTCAAATTACTCCAGCTCTGGGTGGAACCATAAGGAGTTTTTTTTAAATTGATATAATCTTGTGCTTGACTGTGATCCCACCTGATGGTAAGCAGTGATGTGATCATTGATGGTGAAGCGCATTAGTTTATTAAGAGCCTATTCACTCTAGCCTTGAAAACATCTAAATTATGTCGGAATTATGTCGGTCGGGAAGACCGCAGCAGGCAAATTGTTCCAGTTCTTCGATGTACAGTCAGGGGTCAAAAGTGCAATGGCACTCCATCAATGCTAAAGAGTCTAAAATGTCTTTGTACAAGAGGGTCAATAAATCCTGCCTGATTTGTAGCATATAATCTGTAGTATTGATTAAACTATTTGTGGACTGTGAACTAAAAACAAAACTTTAAACACTAGCATTAGTAGATGCAAATGTACTTTTGACCCCTGACTGTACGTGGTGTACACGACGAGGTGAAACGCTTAGTCCGGACCATAAAGGCGTAAACAATGAAAGGATAGACACAGGCCGTACATCGGGTTGTCCGATGGTAGAAAGGCGATGGTAGAATCAAGTCATGTCATTCCCGCGTATCTACACTCAAAGTGCCAGATTTTCACTGACTAAAACTTACCTGTATTCGTCAAACAATGTAACATTTTTAACCAAAGACAACATTGTGTGGGGTATTACGACATTCATGTTAGGTTTTTTTTTGGTTTGTTGGCATTGGTTCGAATAGTTTGCCCTGGATAAGTATACATAGTGTGAGGCTGTGAGCTAGCCCAGTGATAACGGTCCCGCCTTATGAATTCTCAAAATGGCGAAAAAAAATACGCAGAAGAAACCGGCATGTCCTAGAACCAAAATTCGAAGACATCTAACATCCACCAAACTGCACTGGGCCCGCGTGGTACATTTCGGGCTATTTCCCTTTCCTAGAGAGGAGTTCTGAGTCCCAGCAGTGGGGACATTATAAGGCTGATTATGTTATGTTATGAGTATAAATAAAGCCTGAGAGATTAATTTTATAATCCTTAACATTGGCTTTGCTCCAGTTAGTTTATAAGTAGATTATGTCTTCATTCGTTCTTAACACATGTAATAACTTAACATGTGTCAATTAATACAACATCCAGTACACATGGATTACCACAATACAGAGAGTAATATTAATGTTAAGAATTTGTGAAAAACAAAATAGAATTTGTTTAATAATGAAAATACGACGTATACACCGCGTTCTTCGAAGGACTGGAACAATTTGCCTGCTGCGGTCTTCCCATTCGATTATAATTTATGTGTCGTATAACAGTTAAAAGAACCAACCAACACTTTAAACAAAAACGGTCAGTCTAAATGCCCGCCATTTTAGTTCGATTAGTGTAACGTCAAAGTCTATGACAACCACAGTGGAACGTACGCAATACGCACTTAGTAATATGACGTTTATCGCCATAGAATTTAATGTCACATTTGCTTTGGTTAACTTCACCTCTTCATTAATGGTCTTCATTAATAATAATATAATAATAAGAATAATATTCCACAACTATCACACAAGGCCGTGTAGTCCCAAGCTAAGCAGAGCTTGATTTGGGTACTAGACAACTGATAAACATACTTATATATTTCTAAATACATACATATATAGATAAATTACACCCAGACACAGAACAAATGATCGTGCTCATCACACAAACATTTGTCCTGAGTGGGAATCGAACCCACGACCTCCAGCATAGCAGTCAGGGCCACTAACAACTAGACCAATAGGCCAGTCAAAAGATCATTGCCAATAACAAGTGCGAATTATTAATATAGACTATCAAATGCTTGAGAATATTTAGCAAGTATTAATAGCAATTAACAAAATATAATTTGGGTTAAAAGTAGAAGAATTTCTTCGTAGACGCAAACTAACAGTATATAATAAATAAATAATATTACGACTACATGGCAAAAACTCCGAGTGAAATTTGCTCTAATCAATGGATTTATATTTGTAACTCCCGCCATTGCACTTAACAAAAATATTTCTCGTTCAAAACAAAATTAAAATCTAAAATATTCACGTAGGCTTATTTTTAGAGCAATAAGCTTATCAAAAAATTCTGGGCAAGTATGAGTCAGACTCGCGCCATGAGGGTTCCGTACAAACTTACCTATGTAAATAAATCAATTCTAGAATGGAGTCTCGGAAGATTTTTCGGAATCGCAAAAACGTTTGTAATTTTTTTGCCACATAAACCGAAGTATCTTTTTTTCTCGTTAACTTACAAGCTTGATTTTTTTTACAGCTTCAAGAGTTCGCAGACTTGAGTACATGGTTTTAATTTCAACTCCATACTTTTACGCGTTCTCGAGATAAAGGGTCTTAACAGATAGACAGACGGACTGACAACAAAGTGTTTTTTTCCGTTCCGTTATCTTCCTTTTGAGGTACGGAATCCTAATAAAATATTTCATTCTTATTTCGATCACATGCATATTCGCTACCGCTACAGATATTAAACTCTTAAAGAACCCCTTCAAAGTCAAACCAACGACGTTCAGCCACCCGATTTATATTTAGAAAGTTAGAAACCTATCTATCCCCACACGTTCTTTATTACATAATATAATAATAGAACTTAGTTGAATCTTTGTTCGCCTCACAATGCGTTCAATCGCATTAGGAGTCTGGCAACACATAAATTGTATCAGTCGATCTTGCGACCCCGATTTATCTCTTTCTCTGGGAACCAAGCAATTGTGTCTTGAATTGAAAATCGTTTAAAGTTTTATTATACTTCTGATTCTATTGTGGTTTAATTTTATTGATATTTGCCGTCAGCTGGTTTTGAAGGGTTCGATAAGTTTTAAAGTACGATTTTTTTAGGGTTCCGTACACAAAGGGCCAAAACGGAACACTATTTCTTATCACTCCGCTGTCCGTCAGTCTGTCACCAGGCTGTATCTCATAAACCGTGAGAGCTAGACAGTTGAAATTTCCACAGATGATGTTTTTCTATAAAACTGAGTACAGACTGCTGTAATGTAACATGATATGTAACACACAATGAATAAATTTTCCGTCACAATGTATCATGCAATGCAACAAAATTCCTGTAGTGTAGACGCGTTACGCGCGCAAACAAAGCATTTCAACTGTATGTGTAGTTACACGCTCGTGCGCGTGCTACATCCACAGATATGATATGCTCCTTTCGTGTTACCTTGCATGTAAAGGTGCGTCCAATTCTGTTTAATGTGCCACTCGCGCAACGTTCGTAAGCGGCTCGCTTGCGAACTGCGCGCGTGCATTTCATATTCGTACGAAGCGCGCGCGGCGCAGGGGCATCGTACGAACGAGCCGTGCGCAAAATGCACGCGATGCGAGTGGCTCGCGAGCAGCGCATTCTCCAGGTCAGATCACACCATTACGTTACAGCAGTCTGTACCAGGGTAAACAACTAAAACTAAAAATTTAATAAAATAAATAATTGATTTTTTACCGTTTTTTTTTGCTACGAACTGTACGGAACCCTTCATGCGTAAGTTCGACTCGCACTTGGCCGGTTTTTTGACTATGTCATTATTTTTATCCAGTAGCAAATTGGTTATCAGAAATGTAATCCTCTTTCTGATTTTTATCGAATTTACTGAAAATTGGCTTTAAGTTTTTTTTAGTCACGTAAAAAAATATATTACTAGTTTCTTTCGCTTTCAGGTTAGGCATGCCATAATTATGGTGGTTAGTCGCCTTTTTAAAGAATGGCTGGAAAGATGTCACAGCGTCCTCAGCTTCCGCATTTCGCAGGTACCCACCCAACATGGTAAGTTTGAGTGAGGTTCCTGCACCGGATTGGTGCGGAAGAAACGCCCGTGTGTCACCACCATGTGTCGCCGAGAGGACACGGTGGAGCAATACGGTAGACGTGTGCCCCGCTTGGGCGGAACACCACCGTGTCCTCGTGTGATTGATCGGTGGTAACGACTTCTCACGCTGAGCACTGGTACGGGCCATGGTTCGGAGCGAAAAAGAGGTGTACAATGGGTAGCTCGCCGCCCGGACGGAGCCTGAGTCGTCGACAGTGCGTAGTGTTTCATGGGCGCCTCAAAGAGATTTGAGCAAAACCTTAGGGGCCCAGCAGGGCCGAAGCCTACTGGGACCTGGGTTGGCTTCCTAAAGAGAAACCCGATATCCTGGAACGCAAGGAAAAGGAACATAGGTGCAGTGTTAGTCGGTAAAAGTCTGACGAAAAAAAACTACCTAGGTATAATATCATAATTTAGACGTTAAGATTATAATTACGCGATTATTCCTTTAATCACTTCAGGAAGGTTAAATCTAATCTAAAAATAACATCGCTTATTTCCAAATTCTGCGTCAAAAACATCAAACTCATAAATATTAAACAGGGCAAATTCCTGGCAAACTTCAAAGTACCACAAGAGCCATAAAACGTAGCTCTAAAAATGTGTTTTAAAATGGCTTGTTTCAACAGAATGCTTGAAGAAGACCGCAGCTACCATTAGTCAGGTCGGTGATCCCACAACTATTAGACAATGTTGTGTTAAAAATGTGTGAGGTAACGATACTGAGGAGATAAAGCAAGAAGGTCCATTAAAGGACCTTTTCGTGAATTTTTTTTAGCCTGTTCTGTCTCACTCGGGCAAAGTCCTCCTTCCACTCCTTTTATTTTGCTATTGCCAGTCTGGCAAAATCTGCCTAGTTCATCGCCACATCTCCTTCGTGGTCTGTCGCGAGAAATAAGCTCTTTAATATCACCGATATCGTCACAGTGATATGATTCAGCAACGAAAAAATATAACATAAATTTTATTATTGCGAAAGTGAGTAGATTTCAATTTCAAATGTTTCCTATAATTTATCCTAGATTCAAAATCTAGAAAGATATTGATTCAGTTGCAAGCATCGTAATAACGAACTTTTTTTTTAGGTGGGAATATCATCTTATGACAAATATCGCTCTTGGGCGGAGCGGAAGATAGTGTCAGACTTTTACTGACTAAAAACCAACTCCTGTTCCTTCTTTGCCTTCGTTCCAGGCCCCGGGTTTCGTTTTCATACTACCCATGGCCCCAGTAGGTTTCGATCCTGCTGAGCCCCTACGATTTGCTGACATCTCCCTGAGGCACGCGTGGAACAGTACGCGCCGTCGACGACTTGGGCTCGGACCGGATAGTTACCGGACGATCGGACGGCGAACCGTAGCTGCAGAGATCGCCGCCGCCGATCGCCCCCACGAGGACACGGCGTTGCTCTGCCCAAGCGGGGCACACCTCCACCGTGTGCTCCACCGTGTCCTCCGGGCGTTCCACACAGTGGCGACATCCGGGCGTGTCTTCCGCACGTATCGGGTGCAGGAACTTTCCGAACTTACCATGTTCGGTGAGAACCTGCGTCATGTGGAAGGTGAGGAAGCCGTGAGGTCTTTCCAACCACGCCTCAAAGAAGGGACTTACCGCCATAATTGTGGCGTGCCCATCGTAATAACGAACTGTGATTTACGTTGCAGCTTAATCTATAGGATAGAGGCATGCCTCAAAGAGATGTCAGCCGGTTTCCTTCAGTGTAACTGACATCCCTACTGGGTAGTAAGGGCAATGCATGCTACGGCTGTAAGATTATTAACAAGAGTAACCGTGGCCTGTAACGCAGAGGGCAACTGTAGGACATAGGTGGGTTTTAATCAATAAAAGTCTAGCATGCTCCACTCAGAGTGAAGGACAAAAGTAAGAGGCGTCAGACGCGAAGCCCTTTCAAATAATTGAAGTCAATTTTATCTATAAATATAATAAATCTGTTGAAGTTTTTAGTTTTGCGCGTATCACGTAAAATGTACGAAATCAATGTAGATAACTTTTATACGTTAAAATTGTGTGACCTGATATATTATTTAGGCTTTTGTTTGGTTGACTATATCAAAAGATATACTACATTCATTGACTTGTTATAAAGGCGGTATGAAAATCGCCGGGTCAGCTAGTTAACAGTACGTATCATAATTGGGTGCTTTTTAGTCATTTTAATTTTAATACCTTCTTATTCGAGTTAGTTAAATTTTCACCGATTTAAGATATGTGACATCCACCAAACCGCACCGCACCCGCGTGGTTTTTTTTTAAGTGGGAAATCATCCGAAGATTTCTCCCGATAAAGGGCGGAGCGGAAGAGCGTGTCAAACTTTTACCGGCTAAAACCCACTCCTGAGTTACGGCCCATTCTCTCTCCCAAAAGAAAAAGCCTGAATCCCACAGGAGTCGGAACAATATAAGGCTGATTATAAATGTATTGATTTAGTAATTAAACGACAGCATACCTTTTCAGTCTTGTAATCATCACACAAAACCGCAGACTATAATAAAACAATTACTGTAATATTTTCGCTCGCCGCAAAACAACACGGACGTGACATGAAATTCCTTCGTCGAAATACGAATAAGCTTTGGACGCTGTTAGCCCAACTGTGACCGTGGGCATGTGGAAGTGATATTGAATATTCAAAGAGTCAGGTTGGATTAGCATTTAGGAGAGTTTTTTGTATGGGTTTTTGTCAACCAGAATGGTACCGAGAATGCTAGAGGACTGAATTTTTTATATTCTACAACTTTCACACAACGCTATCTAGTCCCAAACTAAGCAGACCTTGTGATTTGGGTACTAGACAACTGATAAACATACTTATATCTATATTTTTTATTCTATATTACACCTAGATACAGAACAAATGATCGTGCTCATCACACAAACATTTGTCTTGGGTGGGAATCGAACTAGACCTCCGGTATAGCAGTAAGGGCTACTAACCAGTAGGCCAGGCACACAAAAGAATAAAGTTATTGAATGAAATAATACATTACAATTAACACAACACACTGTTATGATACTGTTTCTACACGAACTAACACTGGACATGTAAGACGCGATTTTGCTCCTCTGAATGGCATTTCTCTCTCTCATTCAGTCCACGAACATGCCAAACACCAATTTTCGCTTCAACCTCATGAGGTGTCTGTAGAAGTTGTATTATTCAATACGTATTCACGTATGCCATCCCAAGACTAAAGGCGCCTTTAAATTAGCCGTAAAGTGCGACACGATGGCAGCGCAGCAGCAGCGGTACCACCACGCTTTTTTTATTATTATTCGTAGGCTCGTGTTTGACCACTATCACCTGATGGAAAACGCGCGACTGCTGCGCTACACCCGCACTGCAGTCGCGCTACATACTACTTTGTTATTTACATAGAATAACAAAGCAGCGCGGTGGCTGCACTGCAGCCGCGCTACCGTCGCACGGCACTTTGCGGCTAATTTGAAGGCGCCCTAATACGCAATTAGTAATATGACGTTTATTGCTATAGAATTTGACGTCACATTTGCTTTGGTCAATTTCAACTTCAACTCTTCATTAATGGCATTTGTGGAATAATAATTTTGCCAATAACACGTGCGAACTATTAATAGACTATCAGATGCTAGAGAATAATTAATTAATTAAGAGTAATTAATAAAATATAATTTGGGTTAAAAATAAAGGAATGTCTTCAGGGCATCATTATTGGAAAATGAAACGTAAAGAACAGTGTCAAGTTTGTAAAATGTGATACGTCGAACGACGTATGAACTTTTGAACAACGCACGTATTTTATTTGTGCCATGTAAGTGAGTTATCGTACGCATTCGAGACTTCAACTTCGCTGTGCATTTTAAAAATGAAATGCACAGCGAAGTGGAAGTCGAAAAAATAAAAATATATTTTTGGTTTCTAAAATTTTCAAAAGTCGTCGAGTTTTGGGGTTCAGATAGATAGATAGATATATTCTTTATTGTACACCAAAAATAAAAATTACATTAATAACTTAAAATTATTAGGGTATCACAATTGGCGGTCTTACGAGTATCGATAAAAGCGATTTTTTACAGACAATCTTTGAATGGATTTTGCAGAGAAAAAGATATGCACCTGCATATCTTTTTCTCTGCGAAATCCATCCACCTAGTTCTGGAACTACCTAGTTCGTGGTGTCCATTTTCAGTCCAGTGAGTGTGAGATTTTTACTAAAAAAAAACACACATAAACATATGACCCGGTGATCACCATCAACACGTAGCAGGACATATTACAGTTATCTCTTTAAAGACCATTCCAGGATCTTCCGCGTGCAAGTCTTATTAGGACATATTCTTGAAGAAACTGTAAGGTTAAAGTAGTAGTCTCCTCAGATACACGATCACTGCACACACAGCACGAGATTACTATGCCACCGTTTTTCCTAGAATCACTCAATGAGCGAATAGAGTCCCCTTACCATTACTGCTATTGTACTTTGTTTTTGTTTTTTAATTTATAGATATATACATCTGCCGTTTCAGTAACCACAAACTGGGTAGTCATCTTTTTCGATAATATTTTTCTTTTACATTTTTGTTCAAAATGAAGACATTTCTGGATTTACCTTATGCACGTATAAAAGATTTCCGATAGTTAAGCCATGTACGAATAACTGGAAACTCTTTCACTCCACGGAATTGAAACTGTAAAACAAATTTCGCACATTCCACTACCGATGAATAAGGCTGTAAACAGACGAGCCAGTTTTAAGTGACTTTAAAAAATCTAAGGTTATAATTAAGCATTCGTATTCTATACCAACATTATAAAGAGAATAGATTTGTATTTTTGTATTTTTGGTTGTAATGAATAAACTAAATACCTACTGGACCGTTTTTTTTTAATTCTCTAACCAATATAATGCTACTTTATCACTGAGTGACAAAGGCATATTTTCTATTTCTACGCGGGCGAAGCCACTGGCATAAACCAGTAATATATAATTGTCTGATAGATGACCATTCAATTTGTATCGAATTTCTTATGCACCTGGGAGAACACGCTGAACATTAATTTGAAAGAGATTTCATGATTTCTAACCTTAAAACAAATATTCATGTGGGAAATGAAATATCTCCTCCCACTTGACACACAGTTGCCCTTTGCGTTCAAAGCCCGCAGTGACTTTTACAAACATTCCCGCAGCTTGATAAAGTAAAGTAAAGTAAAGTAAAAATTTATTTGCATTGATTGTAGGTACATGGAATAAGATATAACATCATTGAGTGAGCCTTGTAGAATCTGCGTTACATTAGGCATGCAAACATTGATGAGGTTGTTAACTTTAATGAAAATAATGTCAAATAACGCTATATGCTTGGAAAAAATCTTATAGAACCTTCAAACTCTACTTAATACATTGGTAAACAAAAAAAAAAACAATAAAATCAGCAAAAAAAAAATCATTAGGTATGTCAATGAGTAAGAAACAAATGAATCATTAGATAAGTCAAAGAAAAAATGTGAATCATCATGATAGTCATAAAATCGAACAGTTTATCAATTGTTACTCAACAACTTAGTAAGTGATATGAAAGAAAAAGGAGTTTGTGATAGCGTGACGGGTGACATGACAGAATGGAAGAAAAAAACGTATAGCGCTGACCTCAAATAAAACGGGACAAGGGCAGGAAAATGATGGTGATGATGATGATGATGACTCAACAATTTAGTAAGGACAAAAGGACAGCTAGTACCTGTAATTTTTTTTTATATATTGGCTGGTGCTGCAAAATACCACCTGGCAACTTTGGACTCGGTGGAAAGGTGTGCGAAGAGGCTAATTGGTGATCCAGATTTGGTTAAGTCCAATCTACAAAGTCTTGAACACAGGCGTAGGGTAGCCATTCTTTCGGTTTTTTCAGGATGCATTTTGGAGAGTGTGCGCGGGAATTGCTTTACTTGATTCCGCCATCTCCTTTCTACCACCGGACAACCCGTCGTATGGCGAGTATTCACCCTTACGTTGTTAAAACTTCTACGGTCCGGACTAAGCGTTTCGCCTCGTCGTTTATACCACGTACAACGAAGGACTGGAATAATTTGCCTGCTGCGGTTTTACCGTCCGATTATAATTTAGGTATCTTCAAGGCTAGAGTCAATAGGGCCTTAATAAACTAGTGCGCCTCACCATCAACGATTGCATTACTGCTTACCATCAGGTGGAATCGCAGTTGACTGCGATTCCACCTGATGCTCTATAATCTATGCACTAGATTATATCAATTGAAAAGGCAGACGAGCAAACTTCAATAGTAAAGATATATCAAAAAGGCTCGACATATGTTGACGTAATTATTTGCTGACCACAACACAGCAACGAGTTATGCGGTTGACCACAAACAATAACACAATGTAAATACTTAACATTCATTCCTACTAGCTGTCGTCCATGAATACGCTTACGTTAAATTAGTAATGTAATGGGAATCTCTTTAAATAACCTAGGTACGTGTTCACATCACTTACCTTAGATTTGCAGACGCTATAGTAACCACGGGCTAATTGCTGAGATTATGAAGAAACTCAGTACAATGCTCGATGACCTCAGTAGCTTCTAAAAGAGTGGGTCTTAAAATCATATCAAATCTGGATCCCCAATTAGCCTTTTCGCATGCCTTTCCACTGAGTCCAAAGCTGCTAGATGGCATTTTGCAGCACCAGCCCATATGTGACTGCAGTACTCCACACACGATCGGACCTGCGCATTAGAAGCTGTCTCGGTGTAAAGTAACGTCGGACCTTTGCAAGAACGTCTAGTTTCCTAGCAGCTTGGCTTTGGACTCAATGAACCGCGCAACTCTCAAGAGCTGAAGGTGGTCGGTGCACTCCAGGGATACATTCTGAAAAGCAGGAGCCATGGTGAACGGGTTCGTTTATGTTTTGGCGGCATTGAATCCTACCAGTTTGCTTTCGCGCCACTTGGAAACTGCCTGAAGTGAGACATTCGTACGCTCTACCATAGCCTCTCATTCGGACCGGATTAGCTCCTTACTTACTCTCCTGGTGTAATCGGGTAAAAATGATTCATCTGCGTTTAAAAATATGGCTTAATAATAATAATAACTTTAATTCGTGTGGCATATACCCCTAATAATGTTAATCTAGTACATTTTTTTTTTACATTTTATTTACCATGACTGGTGTGGCCAGCCTAGACAAGACATGACCCACTGATTTTGAAAGAGACAGTCAAAACGTACAGCTATTGCGTACAGAAAAGGCTTAAAATGGTTCATCTGAACAAGTCCTTTAGAGAAACGTACACTCAACTTAATTGAGCTAGCTTTTACGAAATCTGAAACTGGTAAAATTGTTGGTCAAATCTTTGAGTTCTGTGTTTGTGTTCTGTCTAATATTTGTGTTTCATATTGAAGAAGTCGCTCGGAGTCTTTGCAAACAAATATGATTGTGAGCGCACTTTCATTACGTGATTAAATTGTTTTAAATTAATCCTTTGGAGAAATATAATCACTACTGGAGTTCTTTAGGAAAACTTAGAACATCAAAAGGTTTAAGTAAAATAAATCAACTTTGTAGCATACTGGACGATGCAGCGCTAAAAAGCCTGCCACAAGGTGGATCGAAGGCAAGATGAGTGTTATTAAAATAACACTTATATATATCCTTGAACAAGTTTTGTGAAAGATTCGAATGAGTGACTGTGTGTTAACCGAGCGTTCTGGCGTTATCTCTTATTTTTTCGCGTGGCCTCTTTATCAATCATTGCGTCGGATCAAACAGCTTTCAAACCATGTTTACGTTGATGATATACAGACTGGGAAGGGTCCTTTTAATGATTGTACAATAAATAGCCGGCATGGCATACTTTGTAGAAGAAGACAGCAATATTATTTTGGTTGGAAACAAAAATAATTTTCGAACGCATACAGACGCGTTCTAAGAAGAGATCTTGAACACTACGTGCCTTCGACGAATCGAGCTAGCTCCAGACGGTTACCGAATAGCCAAACGGCGAGCAACCTATAGCTCGTTCCAAGGCGTATCTTGCTATCCAATCACTGGTTTGTAGAGGTTAGATCTTCAAACGATTTAAGTTAAATACTGATATTCTGGTATGATCCGATCGACCGAAAAGACTAGCCTCCCTTGCCAAGTTACTAGTCGGCCACGCCTCCAATTCCTTTGTTCTGACTTCATCTCAACGCTCAGTCACGTCGTCAGCACAAAGGGATCGGAGGCGTGGCTGACTCGAGGCGATCGACGAAAAGAGAATCGAAACGAAACGGTTCTTGGCTTGGCTAGGGGGTAGGGAGATAGACATAGTCGCAATCAAAAGAATTAAAACTACTCCCACCAAAACAACTATAAATAACAACTCCAACAAATAAACCTCAGCATTTTTATTTCATAAAAAAATACCAACGATATGCACTCACGTTTAAAGGTTCGCAATAAGTGTAATGGAGTCTGCCGGCAGAGCTACCGTGTCCGTTCTGATCCGAAAACGCTTAGGTAAATCATATGTCCGCCATCAGCTATATTTTAAAGCGGCCGCGTTCAAACATGGTAGCATTTCCTCTTCATACGTGCATTTTTGCGGTGAAGCTATGTTTTAGGGAGTGGATGAATAAATTATAGGAGAAATGAAATTTAGAGTATGTTTTTTGACCATTTTTTTTTTGTTGAGATCCAAAATCATGGGAAATCATCCAATGACTGAATGTAGGAATTTTTGATTAAAATCACACCTTTATTCTTCAGTTCGCTTTCGCATTTTAGGACTAAGATTATCCTTTAATAAATTCTCTTACTGGACAACTGCCTTGCTGGTCCGTTGATAATTCAGACTCAATCTTTACCTACTGGAAAGCTGGACGGTGAGCTACCCAATGCTCATCGTTCGCTAGCTCGCGCCTACGGTGGCCGAGGATTGTCCAGCACCTTAGAACATCCGGAGCGTCTCCTGTCTTGGTGCTAGGCCTCGGAATATCCATTCCCTCAAGGCTGCGGCTATCTCAACCAATCATTTAACTTTTAATTCAAAAGCAGCAAGAACAAAGTACAACACGGTAAACATTTCCAAACAACGCAAGTCTACACGATTACTACGGCGTAGCAGAAGTGGTGCTACGCGAGCTACGGCGTAGCACATAAGCAATTCGCTGTGCGCTGATTTATTTCATTCTTTGTTGGTCGGATTTGTATGCGGTGGTCCAATTTATTGTAAAGGATTACGTATAGCATCATGAAGCGTTATGAGAATTCTGGAACTTCCGTCACCAATTTTCTTGTTGTGAAGACAGTGAATTAACTGACTGAATCTTTGACGATTATCAGGGTTAGCCAGAACGCCAGAGTTTCGACGTTATCACAGTCGAGAGACGTCGAACGAGTATTATTATGAAGGCAAAAGAATGTGAGTGTGTGTGTGTATGTTTGTTACTTCTTCACCCTCAAACGGCTGAACGGATTTCAATGAAACTTATTACACGGTTAGACCATGTCCTGGAATAACATACATACTTTTAATCTTAAGACTAAATTCCCTAGGGATAATTTTCTATTATCACACAGATAATTGGATATGGACTGGCCTGTTGGTATAGTGGTTAGTGGTCCTGACTGCTATGCCGGAGGTCTTGGGTTCGATTCCCACTCAAGACAAATGTTTGTGTGATGAGCACGATCATTTGTTCTGTGTCTGGATGTAATTTATCTATTTAGAAATATATAGGGTGACTAGTAGTTAGTGTACGATACTTAAACACGTGATTGTGCTCATGATTTCCAACAACTTTTACTATGGGAACAAACCTGAAATCGCAAAAAAGAAATCAGCTGTTCAGTACATTTATGTTTGCCTAATGCACTGAACAGCTGATATTTTTTTCGCGATTTCGGCTTTGCTCTCATAATAAAAATTGTTTGTTATCATGAGCACAATCACATGTTTAAGTATCGTACACTAATTGCCAGTCACCTTATATAAGTATGTTTATCAATTGTCTAGTACTCGGTGTTATGTGATAGTTGTGGAATATTAATATTATAATTAGATAAAGCCGCTGGTAACAGCTAGCATTAATTAGAAAGCATCCCGATCTTAACGATATAAATAAAAACAAAAATATCTTTTCAGAATCTAGAACAACCTTGTTTTAACTGAATGTCGCTATTATAAGTGAGTGGCGCGCACTTAGTGTAAAAAACCGCTTCTAGGTGCGCTCTACTGCAGAAATCAATAGCAATTTCTGTGCTAGTAGATTTTTATTTGTCGAGCTATAACTGAAGCGGTAGTTCTAAGAAAAACTTAATACTTTAATGTCTTGTTATAGCATATTATCAACCGTTTTTAAGAAGAAATTCGTAGCGATAGTTTGTGTTTTCTGCAGAAATGGGTTAGGCGGGAACATCATTTTTGGATATATAGTATCAAGTATGCTGTTCCATGACATGGTCTGTCCGTGTGCTAAATTTCATCCAAATTCGTTCAGCCATTCGAGCATGAAGAGGTAACAAACGTATATACATAACACATATACACATCCCGATTTTCAGCCACCGTAGGCACTGGCTTGCGGAAGGCGAGCAATGGGTAGCTCGCCATCCGACCGTCCGGTACCGATCCGGACTGAACCCAAGTTGTCGACGGCGTAGTGTTCCACGCGCGCCTTATGGAGATGTCAGCAAAACCGTAGGGCCCAGCAGAGTCAAAGCCTACTGGGGCCATAGGTGATGCGAAATAGAAAGATGGGAGATGTCATTAGATGATTTCCACCTAAAAAAGAAAGTGGTAACGGGACTTACAAGTCGTACGTCTTGGATTCAAACCCAGACAGGCGCCTTACTTTGTTTAATTTATTTTAGACTTTCAGCAGCATATATTTTTAAAACTAACAACAAAAGCCTTTAATTATGGAACATCATCAGATCAGTTCGATAGTACCTTATAGTCAAAGTTCATCTCAAGACAATTCTAATAATCCCCATCACGGTTAGGATACATTGATTAATTACGGAGTTCCGGTGCATACTTTCCCGTTCCATCATCATCAGATCACTTCAATGATATCATTTTCATGTCCTTGGCTGTACGTATAGTAAATATGTTCCCACAACTTTTTGTACGAATGAATTGGTTGTCCACCATGTGCTGGTAACGCAATATCGTACGTCTACTGGTCCGTTGATAATATGGGCTTGGTGGACTTCAGTTGTGCAATTCTAACGTATACTCCTCGAAATGTAAGAGATACAACCCGATAGGAAAGAAAGAAAAGAAAGAAAATCTTTTTATTTGGCGGAACAAGGCGCAAATTTAGAACTTACAGTTTATAAGCATATTATATGAAAGAAATATGCGCCACATCCGCGGAAAACGGCCGAACGCTCAGCATAATGCCGGGACCACACGCAAAATGCGATGAGTCTACGGCGCTGGTTTTCAGCGTGGACCGGTAACGGTATTGACATAAAGACGTCGAAGATAGGCGGTGTAGTGCCTCGGCGTCAATGCTCAGGACTTTGGAGTTTACACGCGACGAGTGCATCATTGCCGCTAATCTCCTTGGCTCGCTTCTCAACTGACTCAAGCGCATCAAGCTGGTATTCGGCAGATCCATCCCATAGACGAGAGCAGTAAGTACTCCATACACTATCGAACCTGCGCTTGATAAAGGTAAATTCAGTGGTTAAATAAAAACATCAAGAGAGAAAATAGCTTTTACAGAACCCCAAAATAACCCATCCAAAAATGAAAAACCTAATCTTACACACGCTTGTAACGAAAGCACGTATCAGAATGAAAAAATCAGTCGCACATTTTAAAATAAAAGCAGCATTCCTCTACTGGGCGCCGGCCAAGCGAGTAAAATCACGTTTAGATTGATAAAGCATGAAACAAAGGAGGCGGCGATGCGAATAGCGACATGAGATACTTTGTGATACGATGGTATTGTCCTGTAGGCTAGAATGAGTAATATATTTAAGTTCTTTTTACAGGTACATCCTGGTTCTTGGTTGACAATCTCGCACATTGAAAGACAGGAACAATCTGCCTGCTGTAGTCTTCCCGTCCGATTATAATTTAGTTGTCCTCAGGGTTTGGAAAAAAAAAACATTTTCTTTTTAAATTTTGTAAAACAAACAGCTCAAATTGTTTTAAAAATTGTTTTTTTTTGTCCGTTTTAGTTTAGGGTATTATTTCAAATAATGTTTCAATGGTAATGTTTAATTTTTAGACTAAATATTTTCAAATTTGCCATAGTAAATTAAATATTTATAAAAAACGATCAATGGATAAAAAATTATATTATCTCAAATCAATACTGAACGCTATAAATTCACCCTGTTTGTTCTAACGAATGTTGATTTTGGGACTATCCTAGCGGGAGTATACCGGCGAGGTATTACCTATGAACTATGAATTCTTTTTTATGAAAACACCAATATTTATATTTAAATGAATTACTTTCTTTCGACAGCCGTCATTTGGGACTTTTTTAACGAGACTACCGGCGGAGAAAAACTTATTAATTCTGTAAATACGAGTTCCTTTCTTTCTAATATTTCATTTCATTATTAATTTTGCGACATAAAACACTATTCATAAAATGTATTTTATTTCATAATAATGCCAATAAAAGTTCAAACATATAACATAGCAATAGCATAGACTCAACTGGCTTTATGTCTAGATATTAAGACTCCTAAATATTAATTAATTTTCATTTTATATCCATTCATTCGCCAGGAAAAGTATTTTAAAGCTTGTTTTTTTTTAAAAAAAAAAGGAAGAAAAACATTTTATCTGACGGAAAAGACGCAATAAATTAATATTTAGGAGTCTAAATAGCTTGACATAATGGCAGTTGAGTCTATGCTATTGCTATATCTCAATACTCAATACTTTATTGCATTCCATATTATGTACATAGATGGTATAAAATATTGTCAAGATCAATATGGACCCTGTCGGGAACAGCAAAGTTAGGTTCTCGTCTATTTGAGTCTATTTGAACTTTTGCTTTTTTCTCTTCAACTTAGACTCGAAATAGCTGTCCAACCCCAACGTATTGCTTCAAGATATAATACTTGTAGAATAGTCTGACTTCAAGTCACTATTTCAATTTTTATTATTACTAGACTTGCGTTTAACCACTACCTCGCCTGATGGTAAGTATAAAGATGATGTCGACGGTGGAGCACGCTTGCCTAGAAGTAACCTATTCACTCTTGACTTAAAGACCCTTAGGTTGTAGTTATCAGGAAACAAAGGCTTCGGCAGGGAATTCCTCCTTAGCTTTACGCACGATGAATGTGTTCCCAAAAAGTTTTGTATCGGGGGGGATGTCCATAATCGTTCATAGCGGTGACTCAATGACATATTTTTGTGATCTGATGATGCGACGGGCTTGGCGGAATTAAATTGTGCGATTCCAATGCACACTTCTTGAAATGTAAACGATAGAAATCCGACCGGCTAGAGATCCTTTGGTAAATACTGCACTAATGTCCGGGTAAAAGGCGACCAGTAGAGCAGCTATTCTAAGAAAACTGCAAATTTACAGGTGCGTAAAGAAAAATAAACACAAAATGGAGAATCTATTCCATTTTGGAGTCTATTGTAAATAGAAGCAGAAACTACTGCTGCTAGTACTGTGATATTCTTTGACGATAGCATCTACTGCTTTGTACTTGCACCGTTGTGTGAGATAACGCTTGCATCTATGGTGGCATAGATATCAGATAGGTGAACGTGATCCAGTATCGGGTTTGACTAACAATGCTTAGATATTTATGATTTGGTTCTTGATTTTGGGAAACAGGACTTAGTGTTCTAGTACATAAATCATCAAACTTCTCCCGCTCTCGAGAAGGAGAACGGTTCCCGCACAGCCGGACGGCGAGTCACTCATTCCTCGTCGTCCGCAAGCCCACGCCTACCGTGGCTGGAACTCGGGGTCCGGGTCCTAGCGGCTGAGGCGTGAGGACGTTCGTTCCCTCACTCGGGCGGCCACCTCGTTCGCTAACATTACTGCTTCACAGTAGGAGATGACCGCCGTCCATTTATCCCCGCTCCGGAACATGGCCTGAACCAGGGCCTGGCGTGAGATTTCGCCGCCGCCGATCGCCTCCATAAGGACATGTGGTGCTCCGCTCATTCAAGATACACCTCCAGTTTATAATAATTATTATTATTTTATTTCAGGTAAACAGTACCCATATCATAAATATCTTATTTGCTAACATACATAACTATATCAAATTATTTTGTTAGTAATTATGATTTAAAACTATGTTAGTAACACTTTACTGCGCACTATATCGTCTTGGTGCTGTTCTGTGGTAACGGAACACCACGTCCTGTGGCCAAAAGTCTTTTTTCATAACAAGATGCAGAAAACAGTTCGGTACTCGCACCACAAACGCCTTAAAATTGACATTCCAGTGAGACTCCAGCAACTGCACCATCAGTGTGTACTTCAACTTTTGGCGTACATATTCTACGGTGTTCTCATGTTTAAATGTCAGGCGTACGAGGACTAAGAGAGATGGAGCTATACATCCTATATAGTAGGGCCTCAATTCATGAAGAACACGCCGTGTACCAGTAATGGCATAAGTTGTACTATTAAGTAAGTATACTATAGGTATTATAATATTACACATACTGTAATCGACGAATAATACCAAAAAATGCTAGAATACACCGGAAGCATCGAGGCTACCAAATCAAAGTTATATTCTTACCCAATCGCGAGATCCCCTCTTTGTTTCAGCTAGCCTTTATCTCGTCAAAGGCAGACAACATTTTTGGAATGACTCCAACACAGGAATTGATATTTCCTTACGTACAATGAATGGAAAAATATCAATACGGCTTTGCTCGGAGCAATTTTCGTGGTGCTTTTAGCGTGAACCAATAAGGTTTTACTGGTTTTATATTTCCTTTGTTGGCTAACTATCAAGCTTAAGTATCACAATTTAAACCAGCATTATAATATGAATTGGTTAGAAGTATACACTGATTAGATCACACTATATTATAAAAGCAAATGTTTGTTACTTTTTCACGCTCAACTAGCTGCAGGGATTTCGATGAAACTTAAACATTACTAATGAAACAAATTCTTAAATAAATTAGGTCTTTTCTAAACACGCTGACTCCTAAACTAGGTGTATGTCCCTGTGACATCTGAGTGAGTAATCCTTAGTAGCAACAAGCAAGTTGTACAAAAAAGGAAAATTAAAATTGTAAAGTTAAATCAGATTATATAAAAAAATAATTCATTCATAAATAATAACAAAAAAAAAAAAACAAATAAATTAATATAAAATGTGTAACTTGGTACACGGGTAGACTTTATCCTGGAATAACACATAGGATGCTTTTTTATCCTATCATACAGGCGAGACCGCGCTAGCAGCAACTAGTTACAATTAAGAAGAGTGGCAGGTGGTCGCCTCCTTCTGCGAAGCAGTAATAAACAAAAAAAAATAATTTATTTCAGGTAAAAACCCATATAACAGATCATCCACACACCAATAATTCCAAAAAATACAATAAATTAAATCCAATAAAAAATTAATAAATTAAAATACAAAGCGGAATAAAAAAATTAAAATGAAAAATAAAACAAAAATGTTAATGTTAGCAAAGGAGGAGGCCGCACGTGTACGCGCGAGGGAGCGACTCTCACGACCCAGCCGCACCGGGATCCCGATCCCGATTTCTGGCCACTGTAGACCCAGGCTTGCAGACAGCTCGCCTTCCGACCGTCCGGTAACCGTCCGGAACGAGCCCAAGTCGTCGACGGCGTGTACTGTCCCACGCGCGTCTCAAGGATATGTCAGGAAACCGTAGGGGCCCAGCAGGGTCGATGCCTACTGGGGCCAACGGTTTGCTTCTGAAAAGAAAACTCGGCACTGGTTTGAAAGGCAACGAAGGAACAGGAGTGGGTTTTTAGTCAGTAAAAGTCTGACACACCCTCTCGCCCCGCCTGACGTCATTGCATGATTTTGTCACCTAAAAAAAGATAGTTACAATTATTGCGTCAGTTCCTGGGATCGATCGCTAGGTCAGACAAAATATTCAGCGTTTTTGTTTTTCGTCATATAAAATTATTGGTTGAATCTTCGTGGTTTTTATTAAGTACCCCATTATCGGACTACATGGATTACTTATCGGACTTAAGTAATCAACAAAACTAACGAAATACCTGATGAAATGTCATATACTTCTTTCTTCTGGGAACCACCACCGTGATGTTATATCTTTTTCTTCTTCCTGCCTTTATCCCATATTACTTGGGGTCGGCGCAACACGCTTTTTTCTTCCATTTCATCCAGTCACCCGTCACACAATCACTTTCATATCATTCCTCATACAATCCATCATATTATTTAAAATAAAAATCCCAAGTGAAAACAGAAACCACACTTATTAGAAATATTCTGTTATTTTTCTGTTAACTGAGGGTATCAGTGGTTCTTGGAAAACTCGTTACTCTTACTTATCAGCCACAGATCACGGATACGACCAAAGCGGTGGCTAATAGACATGGTATTTTCAATACTTTCCATACAAACTATGTGTACCAGTGACCTTTCCCTATGCTTGCACTAAGGCACAAATCTACCCATAAAAATTCCATTAAAACTGGTTTCCTATAATGATACTACATTTTTTATCACCGTACATATAGACATACAGAATGAAGCCACATGCTCTTGACTGAGAAAGAGTCATTGCTGTCCTGGACTGCAAAAGGCAACTAAAGGATTACAGGTGAGTTTTAGTCAGTAAAAAATATGACTCTCTCTCTATCTGCACTCAGAGAGCAGAAAGTTATTTGATGATTTCCTACACAGAAAAAAAAAAACAAAGAATGAATTTAGTTTTACCAAGTATACAACAAAACACGGACAAAAATGTATATATGAGAGTATTCATCATAATCATCATCATTTCAGCCGAAAGACATCCACTGTTGGATATAGGCTTACCCCAAGTCTCGCCACAACAAACAGTCTTATGCGTCTCGTATTCAACGGATACCCGCGACCTTCGATAGGTCATTGATCTTCTTTGTGGCCTTCCAACACTCCGTCTTCTGGTACGGGGTCACCACTTCAAAACTTTTCGGCCCCATCAACCATCTGTTCTGCGAGCAGGGTATATTACCCTGCCCACTGCTACTTAAGTTTGGCGATTGTTCGGGTTATGTCAATAATAAGATGGCTACAGACTGCTGTAACGTAACATGCAAGGTAACATGAAAGGGCCAATTCATAAGTACGGACGCAGCGCGCGCACGAACCGAGCACGTACTTACTTGCTTTTTTTTCCGACATGCGCGCGAACATAGCTCAGTCTGCCGAGAATACGCGAAGAAAATGGACCGTGACAATCAATTACTGGCTACGATGATTGTCAATGCTTCACTATTATTAGTAAATCATGTAATAAAAAAACGCTGAAGACTTCGACGTTGGACGACGACGGTGTATCATCTTCCTCCGTTGTTCTATCCATACTGGCGCTCCGCGCTCCTTTTTGTTCGGCGAAGTTCGCGTGCATTATAGTGTGCACGGTTCGCACGCGCAAGACGTCCACACTATGGGAATTCTTTTACATCGCATGATACGTTGCGATAATGTGAAGGGCAAACTCTTTCATTATGTGTTATATTGCATGTTACGTTACAGTAGTCCATGCCTGGCTTTAACCTTGATTCTCCTGTCTTATCTTCATTTTTGATCCGATCACGCAAGGAAGCTCCGAACATAGCCTTTTTCTTAGAGTATTACTCAGTCCAACCAATACGTCTTAGCTACTACCATCTCTAGTTGCAGCCGACGCGGTGGTTCTTTGCTCTATGGTTAAGGCGAACACGTTAAGTAATCCTTTGAAAGGCCATCCAATTATTGTTAAGGATAAAGTAACGGATACTCTGGTAGCATTTTAAAATTCTTGACTACTTAAATTAAGAGAAAAACATTTCTGGTGATACAATACTTGGTGGAGAACGCTTGTGAAGGGTGCTTTGTGGGGTTAAATCCGCGCATGTTCTACTGTATATATATATAAAGTTTTAATAAATAAATAAATATTAACAAACCGAAAACTGACTTAGTTGAATGATGTTCAAGCCAGTTGTATTGTACTGCTTATTGGAGTATTTTACAGCTGACCAACTCAGCGAAACGCATATATTCGCACTCACGTTCACTACCGTCGGCCGCCCGATTGCCTTTAACAGTTTTTAAATAGGTGCATCATGTCACTATGCTTGAGACTAACTACATAGCCAATACACCACACCAGCCATTATAAGTGTGCATAGGAGGTGGCCGTAACCATGCGGCGAAGAGAAGGCTCACGTCCCGACTGCCACTGGAGACGACCCGAGCTTTGTGAGCCGCAGGACGATTACCAACCACCGGTAGGGTCGGCCTTGCGAACGCCAAGCCGTGGGTAGTACGCCTTCCAGCCGTCCCATAAGGACTGAACCTACAAAATTAATGGGGCCAGTTAGAGTCGATGCTGGCTAGAGCTGCTGATTGTTCAAAGAAGTTACTGTAGCCCCCACAAAAAAGGACAACTGAAGGAACATTGTGGGTTTTAGTCCGTGAAAATCTTACACTCCGAGCGGGAGAAGTTATTTGATGATTTAACACGTAAAAAAGTTGTTATAAGTGCGACTGTCAGTGATGATATATGGCTTCCAAACATAGTCGCTCACAATGGGCCTCATCAGAAGGCTTAAAGTCACCCAAAGGGCAATGGAGAAGGCTATGGTCAGAGTTTTCCTGTGTCGTCGAATCAGGAATGAAGATATTCGCAGGAGAACCAAGTTTACCGACGTACCCCGAGAAATCTCCAAACTTAAGCGGCAGTGGTCAGGGCACATCACTCACAAAGCAGATGGTCGATGGGGCCGAAAGATTCTGGAGTGGCGACCGCGTACCCGGAAAATACAGCGTTGGAAGGCCTCCCACAAGGTAGACCGATAATTTGGTGAGGGTCGCGAGAATCCGATGGATGCGAAACCACAGCACTGGTCGTTGTGTTGACACTTAGGGGGGGGGGGGGGGAGGGGGCTATGTCCTACAGTGGACGTCTTTCGGCTGAAATGATGATGATGATGATTTTGTTAGTGAGCTTGGTATGGGACTTGTCAAATAATATATCCTGGAAAAAATATTATTAGCTTACCAAATATCTCTCTGTTTTTTATTTAGAAGATGTGATGATGATGAGAGCTTAATAAGCTAATAAATCAGTAACAAAATTTTTATATTTCGACCATCTTCGACCATCAATGTGCCGGAAAATACTTGTATCTGAAACACTATCGGTGTCGGTACTCTACCGGTTGCATTCTGGTGAGTGTGCGTCAGAATTGCATACCTTAATTTCGCCTTCGCCTGTTCCATCATCGCCATCATTCATAATGGACATGTGGCCCCATACGCATAATATAATAACAATAAGATTCCACACCGATCACACAACACCGTCCAGTACCAAGCAAAGCAGAGCTTGTATTATGAGTACTAGACAACTGATAAATACACTAATATATTTCTAAATACATACATACATATTATAGATACACACAAACATTGATCTTGGGTGGGAATCAAACCGTGGCGGTCAGGGCCACTAACCACTAGAATAACAGGCCAGAAGTAAGTCAAGTCTTGTAAGTCAAAAGTAAACAGGGTTACTTCTAGGCAAGCGTTCTTCGATGTCACCCATATCTTGGTATCGTCACTTACCATCAAGTGAAATAGCGGTCAAGTGCGCGCTTATCACACTAACATTATAAAGGCAAAAGTTTGTGAGTGTGTTTGTATATTTGTTACTTCTTCACACTCGGACGGATATAGATGAAATTGGGCACACCGTTAGGTCATGTCCTCGTACTCGTACATATTATATTACTTTTTTTTCTCTTGGGAGTATGTCTCCTTGGGACAATTTCTACTATCACACAGGTGAAGCCACTGGCAGCAGCAAGTCAATAATAAAACAAAAATAAACGCAACGCTATTACAATCTAAATGTTTTAATCAAAACCAAATAAATTCAAATACGATCAAAACAAACAAAGTTATCGATGATTCTGGTACTCAATACACGGATAACATGTGGTATTATTAATAATGGGAACTATTAATAATGGGTATAATTAATAGTAGTAGGTGTTCGTTTAACACAATGCTACCGCAATTATGTGGTTGAGTGTGAATTGTTTAATTATGGATTTGTGTGATTAGGTTACTGGTAAACTTATGAATGGATACCTGTTTGCAATTTTATAGTTATTAAAATTGAAAAATATAAAAGTACACAAAAATGATACAGGACTTGTATCATTTATAAAGTATGTATATAGTATTATATTATAAAGTATGAAATTGCCGATTTGTACTGAAAAATTGAAATTATTTTTTTTTTAATTCAACATATTTACTTAATCAAAATAATTACCACTATTATCTATACATTGCTGCCATCCAATAGGAAGGTCATTTATGCTTTTGCGATAAAACTTTGGTGATCTAGATTCGACAAACTGTGTGAAAGCATTTTGTACTGCCTCCTGAGAAGAAAACTTTTTATCAAGTAGGAAATGGTCCAAATTAACAAAAAAAATATATAGCATAAGCATAGCATAATCAGAATTTTAATGTTCCCACTGCTCGGACTCAGGCCTCCTCTCTCCAGGAGAGGGAAAAAATATAACATAATATAATATAATATAATATAATATAATATAATATAATATAATATAATATAATATAATATAATATAATATAATATAATATAATATAATATAATATAATATAATATAATATAATATAATATAATATAATATAATATAATATAATATAATATAATATAATATAATATAATATAATATAATATAATATAATATAATATAATATAATATAATATAATATAATATAATATAATATAATATAATATAATATAATATAATATAATATAATATAATATAACATAATATAATAATCCAATATTCCTTCATTTGTGTATCGATTTAACAAGGCAATACAAGTTTCAAGACGCGTTTCTTTCTGGAGATGAGTCAAATTATGGGGCATCCGTTTTTCACTTTTATTTTTTTATTTTATTGATTTGACGCAAATGAGTCAATATTGTTGGTAACGTTAAAAAATGCCATAATATACTTTTAAATATTTTTCATAGCTATAAGCTAAAAAAAAATATGTTAGCAAAATTTTGTCAGGGACTTTACCATTATCCTTTTGTCCTCCCGCCATCTCCATTTAGAGGAAGATGGCGGGACGAACCAAACCAATTTCTTCAGAACTAAAAGAAGGAAGCACAGGCCTGCGTAAGTTGAAAATAGTAGAGATAGAATTTTCTCAGAAGTGGGACAGAACAAGCTAAGAAAAAATATATTTATATTTTGAACATTTAATCTCGTCATAAATCAGAGTAATTTGCTGTAGAAATTGATAAAGGAAAACTCATCGTTCAGTTACGCTCGCTATTGTACAAGTATTCATTAATCACTGAGTTCTATGTTTAGAGTTGACGTACAATAAATATTAAGAAGAAGGGCCCATCAAAGATTACCTCGTATCCTCAGACTTTGACTAGTAGATTTTTAAATGAAATATCTAACTCTAGCCTACTCTCATAGCGTCGATCCCGTTAGTTTTTTTAAGGTAAAAAATCATCCAACAACTTTTTTTTTATATGACGTCATCTAGAACTTGACTGCGATCCCATCTAATTAAGCAGCGATGCAATAATTGATGGTGATTTATTGAGAGCGTATTCACTCTAACCTTGAAGACACCTAAATTATAATTGGTCGGGACGATCGTAGCAAGCAAATTGTTCAAGTCCTTCGATTTACGCGGTATAAAGGACGACGCGAAACGCTTAGTCCGGACCATAGAGGTGTCAACAATGTTAGGTTGCACACTACGTCGGGTTGTTCGATGGTAAAAAGGCGATGGTGGAATCAAGTCATGTAATTCCCGTGCACACTCTTTAAAATGCATCCCATAGAATACCGAAAGACTGGCTACCCTACGCCTGTGCTCCAGGTTTTGTAGATTGGTCTGACTTAATCAAGTCTGCATCACCAATTAGCCTCCTCGCACGCCGCACTCCGAGAGAGAGGGCGTGTTAGACTCCTAATGACTATCAACCACCTGTGTTCCATCAGTTAGTTGCTCGTTGCGTTCCAGAACCGCGGTGACATTTTCAATAAAGCCCACATCCCATTGCACAGTGTGCAACATTATCAATCTTAATTCCTTTAGCAACTAAACGGATTACCAAAGTAAACAGCAGGCACGGATGTCAGTAACAACCTGAAAGCTATTACCTATACTAATGATTTTCATAATAGGATACAGTAATAATAGTTTAATGTCCAACTTAAGTTCTGTGGGCGCGGGATTTGGGTGCGGTCTGACTGACAGCGATTTTAATTGTAGACAAAAGGAAAGGTCATCATCATACCACTGTATCACCAACCTAGAGATTCACTACTCACGAGTAATGGCTAACTCGCCGTTTGGCCGTCCGGCTATTGATCAGACCGAGTCCAAATCGTCAACAGCGTGCAGTGCGCTGTCAGCATACCCTAGAGGCCCAGTGAGGCCAATTCCCGCCAGGGCCGCGGGCATTTTCTGAAAAGGAAGTCCGTGGTCTCAGAATATAAAGGGTAATTTAAGGATACAGGTGTGGTTTTAGTCAATAAAAGTCTCACACGGCTTCCCGCTCCACCCAGAACGGAAGAAGTCATTGTATGATTTACTACTTTAAAAAAAAGCTCCCCAATTATGTAACATATGTTAATTATAGCTAGCTTCTGCCAGCAGCTCTGCTTGCGTGTATTTAGTAATTCCACTCATTAAAATCAAAATGGGTATAAGCTATACTGATATCAAATTTTACTTAAATCCTTTCAGCTGTTTAATTCACCCTTATACAGCTGAAAGGGTTTAAGTAAAATTTACAGTAGGAACAAACCTACACTTATATAAACTATTGCCCTAATTATTGTGATTATAGTATGAAAATTACTTGTTTTATTGTTTACGTTCGAAATAACACAAAAAACTTTCTAAAATTTAAAAAAAGAACATCATATGTTACGCAGTAACACTGCAGATACATGGTTACTAATCTGACTGAAAAGTCCCGATTGTAAAGTTTTTAATGATGAGAAATTGAAAACGAGTTGGATTTACGAAACAGAAAGCTTAACACTTCACTTCCCACTACATTGTCTTGGTGCTGTCCTGTGGTAGTTCAAATAAAAAATCAGTTAATGATTTCTCATAAAAAAAAACCCTACCACGCCGACTTCTGAATAATAATTTAATTTTAACTTTTTGAGTACCGTGATTAGAGACACAATAAAAATACAATGAGCCAGCGAACGCCCGCGTTTGCTTGGGGTTTAGTGAAAACTGGAAATTTTGTTTAATGCTTTCGTTAAAAGTGGTCACGTTAACCCAATGATATGACGAAAACATAAGCATACTCAGTCTTATAATGTTCCCACTGGAAGGACAAAGGCCTTCTCTCAAGGAGAGGGAATGGACCGTAATCCACCACGTGGGCACAGTGAGTGTTGGTGATTTTCACACTCCATAACTTAGAAACTAGTCATTTATTTCAGCAAAAGTATTAGCATGTTTATATAGTGTCGTTACTAAAAAACGGGTTAAAAAAGGGTTCAATTTCCTTCAAACTAGGAAAATCCTGTGTCTATTTTCAATCATTTGAAAGAGCCCTGGAACGCAAAGGGAAAATGGAAGAACACACGTGGGTTATAATCAGTAAAAGTTTTCTTCTTGCTCCATTCAGAGCGGGAAAAGCTATTTGATGATACTTCACAAAAAAATCCTTGAAATCCACACATTTTTGCAACATTAGTGTTGTTTATTATACTTATTAGATCTACCTACTTACCTACTTGCAAAAAATCTACTGTTTTGTACTCTTTACTCTATTGTTGTAATTTTAATTTTTATCAGTTCGGTTCTATATTAACATAAATTACATACTTTAAATTTTTCTCTTTTTAATAACATTATTCTTTCTACAATTAGTACCAGTAAATTATCCGCTAACAGTGGAACCACAACTCATGCCACTCATTCACATAATCATTATGGGTTTTCGCAAGTAAATCGCTCCGTATCACGTGAACGACACATTAGGATGAGTTGTGTAATTTATTTAATATCTCATGTTATTGTGCGAGTGGGTTTGCTAATAGGTAGCTAAAATATGCTCGTACTTTTGTAGAATAGAAGAATAATTTTGCAAGCGTTTCTTTTTTATTGCAAGCGATTTGTAAGCCTTTATTTAGCTTGCAATCTTTGAATGTATGTACGTTTGTTTAAGGCAAATCTTAAAAATTAATTTTGCAAATTTTCGCCGCATAGAAAGGGCGAAACAACAAGACGAACCTCGCCATCCAATGCACAATTACAGTTCGGTGCTCCTGAGACTTAAAAGTCGTAAGAAAAAGTTGTTGCAAGTGTGAGCCCACCTCGGAGAGATGCGAGAGAGGTCCTCCTGATGATTTTGTCGAACCGTCGGAGAGCCTCTCTCCTGGACACGAGTTGTCATGGCCCACCTCGAAAACTCTAAACATACTCCGCAGCCAAGTTGGGCGCAGCAAAGACAATCTCCACAGATCTTCAGTGTTTGTGCGGCGTCTCTCTGCAGATCATGTCCCACCTTCAATCCTGCATCACGTGCCCTGTTACTTGCTCACGTAGGGACCTAATGACAGCATTATCGACGGCACTGCCGTGGCCGAATACTGAGCTAGGCAAGGAATTTAACTAATTTTACTATCAATACGCCAAGAAGAAGAAATAATTTTGGATTTTACTTGAGAGGGCTCTTCCGAACCCGTCTAGTGTCAACCTGAGCATGGTTTAAAAGCTTGTTGGTTCATCCGATGTATTCCAATGCAATATTTGATAAAAAGGCAACGTGAAAAAAGAGAGATGAAAGCTGAACGCTCTGTTGGCATTCAGTAGATTCGTCATTCACTCGAATATTTCACAAAACTTGTTCTAGGAAATAGATGTTTTTTTTTTAACTTCAAAAGTTCCTGGAAAAAAAAATAATACATAATGTATTTTCTTTCCTTTTTTAAATTTAAGAGTACATTGTTATAACACATAGAGACTAGGGCCAAAGTTTACGCAAAATACAAGATTTTTAAAAATAATTTTCATTTTTCAAATCTGTTTTTTGAAGAGAACTTTCCCACCAATTGGACCTTTGACGGCACGATTGGCGCAGATGTTGAGAGATTGGTTGCTGCACAGCGTGTCGTGGGTTCGATTCTCGTAAAGAACCAATATTTGTTTGGTCTACAAATAGTTGTTCGGTTCAGGGTGTCTTATCTATGTGATTTTACATGTTTATGAACGCACCCACGATACTAAAGTAATTTCTAGTGTACGATTGCTTTAGGATGGTGCGGGCGACAGCTGCCGGATTCATACAATGTAACTAAATATCCTTTTCTCTCATCTTAAAGAGACGCGTGGCCTCACGGCGTCCTTAACTTCTGCATGACGCAGGTTTTCACCGGACATGGTCAGTTCGGGAGGTTCCTGCACCGGATTCGTGCGGAAGTGACGCCCGGGTGCTACTACTGTTTGGACCGCCCGGAGGACACGGTGAAGCATACGGTAGAGGTGTGCCCCGCTTGGGCAGAGCACCACTGTGTCCTCGTGGGGGCGATCCGTGAGGCAACGGTCCTCACGCTCCAACCACTGCCGGGATTCCGATGAGGATTTCCGGCCACCGTAGGTGCGGACTTGCGGACGGCAAGCAATGGGTAGCTTGCCGTCCGACCGCCCAGTAACCGAAGCATGGTCTTTAATAAAAAATAGGCAGATAGTATTGCAGCTTATTGCTACTTTTCCGAATAGTTCAATGTTACAATAATTCTCCCAAAGCAGTCCGTAACGATTGAAGAATGATTCCATTAATTAAACCTTAATTAAATTTGTAAAGGTAAAGAACCCGCTCCCTAAAGTATCCTACAAAAAACAAACATCCGAATTTCGTGAAACGATAAAGAAAAGCCCGAGAGAATCGGCAATTATCTCGGAAACTTCCCCTTAACTGCTAATCGTTAAGGGTTAACTCTCAACGCAGTCAAGTTTCCACATTTACAGAAATAATTACATGCTACCCCTTAAAGGGGAGCTTGTTTAAATGCCAACCTTTCTATTTACCTTCCAACTGGTCTTATTGAAAAACTTTTTAGACACATTGCGATCGACTGTTTAGGGAGGCTTCCCACTTAAAGGAATTTTGTTCAACCTGTTTTATCTCACTGGTGGGCAGATTTTCCCCAAAACCTTTTTCTTTTTCCAGTGTCTTGCCTTTCCTTGACATTTTCTTAAAAAAAACGGGACCTCAACGCGTGAGTCTGACTAAGAGTAAGTCGGACTCACGCATTAAGGGTTCCGTACAAACTTACCTATGAAAACAGTTCAATTCCCGAATAGGTTAACGAAGATTTTTCCGAATCACTAAAAAAATATTTTTTGTGACGTAAATATAAATTTACAGTTTTGGCCGTATCTTTTTTTTTCGTTAACTCAGAAGTTTGATTTTTTCACAGCTTCAAGCGACCGTAGACTTGAGTATATGGTTTTAATTTCAACTCGATACCTTTACGCGTTCCCGAGATAAAGGTCTTGACAGACAGACAGACAGACGGACAACAAAGTGATCCTATAAGGTTTCCATTTCGTTCTGTTGAGGTACGGTAGGTACCCTAAAAAATACCTCTCTCGTAATACATTTACTGTCGACACGCAAGCGATTTTTAGATCAGTCTCTACAACGACAACCATCTTCTGGCTCTTACGACTCCGGCCTATCACCATTTACAGGTTTTTTTTTTTTGAGATAAGAAATCATCCAATGACTTCTACCACTCTAAGTTGAAGCGAGAGGGTGTGTCAGACATTTACTGACTAAAACCAGACATGTGTCCTTCAGTTGCCCTTTACATCCTAGGACCACGGGTTTCCTGCGGATCACCATTTAAAGGTAACTTTACTTTTCATCGCCATTACAAATGAAGGTTGTCGTCATTATAAATAAGAGGAATTTGAAGCTTTTGAAGCTTTTGTTCAAGTAAATTAAAGGGCCAAGAATTTTCACGAAAATTGCCGTGAGCGATTCGGAAAATCGTATTCGAAAACAAATTATTCGGAGATTAACTCGAACATCGGGTTGTTAGGAAAACGTGCAACAATCAAGTGAATTCATTTAACATTTTCGGTGTCATTCAGCTTTAAAAATATTAGGAATGTAAAACTAAAGTCTCCACTCCTGACAGCTGTTTCTTTGAAAGTTTCAAAGTCGTTTTTTTTTAAGCGGGAAATCATCCAATGACTGCTACACAGCTTTAGGGCGGGTCGGGATTACGTAGCAGACATTTACTGACTAAAACCCACTCCTGTGTTCCTTCTTTGCCTTGCGGTTTAGGGCCCCGGATTTCCCTTTCGGAAGCCAACCCATAGCCCCAGTAGGCTTCAAGAAGATGTTAGCAAACCGTAGGGGCCCAGCAGGGTCAAAGCCTACAGGGGCCCAAGGGTCTGCTTCTGAAAGGGAGACTCGGCCCTGGTATGAAAGGCAACGAAGGAACAGGAGTGGGTTTTTGTTCAGTAGCTACCGAAATAAAAGCACCGTTGCTTGTGGATGCTAGTTTCTTTAATAAGTGAAAAGGCATGACATTTCTGACAAGATGGCGGTGCGCGCGCATACAGCATAGATACGCATACACATCACGGATCAACGGCATCCCACGCTCTTGAGCGGTGCGCGAGGGTGTGTCAGACTTCACATCGAAAAAAAATCATTCAGTGGCCTTTGCGTTTTAGGACCACGGGCTCACTCTGCGGGATTGTATGACAAAAAATACTGCGGCCCTAGAACGCAAAAGACTACTGAAATAATAATAACTAAAATTGTTTAGACGACCATCATTTCAGTCAAAATGTGATGGCTAGACCTCAGCCTCTCACGCAGCTCTTACCAGCTCATTGATTCTCCTTATGTCTTTGAATGTTTCATTTCCAAACCAAAAAGAAGTTCTTTAAAAAAAACGGTGCTCCACATCAGGAATAACTCTTGTTTCTCGGATGCATTTAGAAACATGTAAAGTCACATACAGAATAAACCCAGACACCAAAACTGGTGTCTTGATCTGCTATTTTTATAAATTCGCCATTCCAACACGATCCCATTGTCATTTTGCCAAAAGTTCGTAACCTGCTAATTCATAATGATCGATAATTAATTGGTCAATGGTCTCGTAATAGAGTTGTAGTAGAATGACAATATCGAGATTATTAAAAGCAACGACTCCACAATGACGTTCTAATGGTAGGTCACTGATCAAAGGAACTGTCAAAATTTAAGCAGATTACCGCGTCAGACATTCATTTGCCAATATGTACCAGATTACCATTCTATCCCTCTTCTTTCAATGAAGTATCAGTGATTGACCATAGGAAAGTCAGAATGACGCCATTATATTAGTAGGTTACCGATCTTGTCATTATCAACAATTATGAAATCAATGATAGACCATTCTGACACTATTGTAATAGCAGACTTGAGGCCCAGGTATTTGCAGGCCATACAAAAAATACCGTGAGGGAATTTAACCCACAACACGCAGTGCCGCAGCCAAAGGCTCAACCACTGGTTCATTTGCTACGTTCTGATCATCGTCTAAAACTTCAACCTTTACTTCCAAAACTGATAAGCAGTTGCAGTTATCACATAGAACCAGCGAGCATTCGCATCTTATTCCAATTAATTTATGAGCTACAAACTTGTATCTGAATTTAGCGAAACATGGAAACGAACATTTTGAGAAACTCGCCACTCGCTTTAACTTTGGGGGGCGAAATTTTGTGAAACTCGCCACTCACCCTAACTTCAGGGGGCGAAATTTTCCATTCCGATGGATAAAGGATTAAGATGGAAAGTTAAGAGTTTTATCTATGTTATTGGAATATTTGGCCAACTCGAGGCGGCATGCGTAGTTAAAATGTTTTACGTTGATAAATGTCGAGCCAAAACTTGGGTAATTACAATATATCTTATGTTTTCCGATTGGTGATTTTGCCTATAATTGAATTTGGGGTTTGTTTATTGGTTTGCCTTTTTGCGTCGCTGTTTAGAAGTTGAGTTTTGAATTTATTGGCAGGTTTACTCTGAACAGTTTAATTTTAACACTTTTATCATCTGCCGTCTTCCTGCCCTTGCCTTTTGCTACTTGGTGTTGGCACAACAAGTTTTTTTCTTCCATTCTATCCTTTCAACCTTTTTTAACTTAGCACCCTTTTTTCATATCACTCCTGACACAATACACCTATTTCAGCTTTGGCTCTCGTTATCATTCATTCTAAATGCCTGTTTATAAAGATGCGGGACGTCGCCCGTCGTGTGCAGCGTGGCGTCTCTCGAAGCATCGGGCATTTTTACAGTTTACAAAGAAGCGGAGCGTGCAGCAGCACGCGTCATCGCATGCGCAAACACAAACACATGGCAATATACGATTTAACGCGTGTAACAACGCTTCTCCGTAAACACTCAACATACAAGGTTATATGTTTGAATTTAGTGCGGGCCGCGCCGCCCAACGCGCCGCGCGACTTTCTGCGTCTCCGTAAACAAACACTTATTTATTTGAACTCAGCATTATGTGTCTTCCTCATCTATACATCTCTATTTGCTGTTATCTTAATAGATAACTTTCTAGCTAATTTAGTTTTTCTTCTATTACCTTTATATCTTCAAAACAACATATTATTTTGCAACTTTCTAATATTATAAATTCTAAAATCCATGATTTATGACAAAAACAACTTTGAATTCTTCACAAAGTTTACAACACGTTGAATTGAATATTTATGTCTCGAATCCTCTGTTGTTTTGCCAAAAATCTTGCTAACATTCATGCATGGCTGTCCCTGAGTGTGTCAACCAAGGTGCATCTGATAAAACATGGCACCCAACTTTAGTGATAAAATTAAATTTGTTTTTGGACGTACAACCGTGAAAGATGTGTTTCCTAAAGACGGTGTTTTCGGAGTTTCGGAGACTAAGAGATAATGTGCAGTGTTGTAGAAGACATGTCTGGGAAAACTAAGTCTTTTTTCGATTTTATTTTTGATCTTGCAGAGTTTTTTTTATAATAATAGGGGTTAAAGTATGAAATTGCCGTTTTTAAAAACGAGTTGCTTTGAAGCGTATATCTTTGGATTGACTTGGAATTATGAGTTCAAGTAGACTTTATGTTAAAGGTACGTTGTTCTTGTTTTAAATTAAGTATTTATTGGTTTCTTTTTGTTTTGTATTTTCTTTAATTTCACCGTTGTGCATGAAGTTTTAATAAATAATAATAAAATTCCACTACTTTCACACAACGCCATCTAGTCCCAAACTAAGCAGAGCTTGTGCTATAATTACTAAACAACTAATAAACATACTTATATATTTCTAAATACATATAAATTATAGATAAATTACACTCATACACAGAACAAATGATTGTGTTTATCACACAAACGTTTATCTTGGGTGGGATTTGAACCCAAGACCTCTGGCTTAGAAGTGACTAACCACTAGACCAGCAGATGAGGCCAGAGAGAGGTAAATAAACATATTATTTACCTCTCTGTACTACTAATTTAATTTAAGAGAGGACCTCGAGAATTGAATTCGTCAGCTTGATATACAATCCAGCACTTTTGTTCTGTTTCGTAGAACTACACAAATAGAATAATAAATTTATCAAATTTCAGTCCAACTGTGACTTAAATAACTTAATTAGAAAACGATTCCAACTCCCTTAGCAACCGTGTCTAGTCAGCTGTTTGAAGTAACACTAGAGTAATCTTATAATCCTTATCCTGCTTCCTATAAAAACAAATGAGTCGGAAAAGTTACTAGTGGTTTAATTTTGTGTGATTTATTTACAGAAACCAAATGGAGAAAGTATGTAATGAATTGGATAGACTTAGGTAAATTCTTGGGGTTGGATAAATATTTAATTTTTATTTTATGACTAGCTATATTTTAAAAAAGGGAAATAGTTTTTTCTTTTGTTTATAGTTTTTTTTTTTTTTTTTGTAGGTTGGAAAATCATCCAATGACATCCCGCGCTCTTGGGCGGTGCAAGAGGGCGTGTCAGACTTTTACTGACTAATAACGAGTTTTCCTTTCAGATACAAACCCTTGGCCTCAGTAGGCTTCGACCCTGCTAGGCCCCTACGGTTTGCTGACATCTTCTTGAGGTGCGCGTGGAACAGTACGCGCCGTCGACGACTTGGGCTCGGTCCGGACGGTTACTGGATGGGCGGACGGCGAGCTACCCATTGCTCGCGATCCGCAAGCCCGCACCTACGGTGGCCGGAAATTGGAATCGGGGTCCCGGCTGGGGACGCGTGCAAGTGCGGCCTCCTCCTTTGCTAACATTACTGCTTCGCTGAAGGAGGCGACCGCCTGCCACTCCTCCTCTCTTCTGTACCAAGGCCCGGCGCATAATTGAAAGTACTTTTCGCGAGCAATTTTAACGTAGCTGTGAAACTATCTAACTGTAATAGTTACTATTTATATGTATAGTTTCTGGCTGACTGGCTGAAACGCAGCTCTGTCATAAAAAAATTCAAATAAAAAATGGGGACTGGGGGTAGGAGGGTGAAAATAGCCTACGTCAATTCAGATCTTCCAAAAATACAAACTTGACTGAAAAAATCGTAACTGTTATTGATATATATGTACGTATTATATGATTTTATTTAGATAATTAGTCTATTTAATTCTTCTCTATATTATTTATACACACTGCGTCTACATCTCTCATCCAACTCTCCTGTCGCAGGTCTGCTGGAAGAAATTTCGTTAGAAATAAGCAGGACCTTTATACTCTTTTATCTGTATTTGTTCTTTTCGATTTGAAGTGTTTGTGTGTACATAAATAAATAAATCATAAATAAATCAATCAATCAAGCGGTTCCGGAGGAGTTCGATAACAAACACTGTGACACAAGATTTCTATTTATTAGATAAACATACATGAGAGCAGTGGTGGCCGAGTGGTAACGGCCCCGACTTACAAGTTGTAGGTCGCGGGTTCAAACCCAGCCAGGCGCATTACTTTGTGTAATTTATTTTATCACCACTGCTCTCAAAACGGTGAAGGAAAACATCGTGAGGAAACCGGCATGTCCTAGAACCAAAAATTCGAAGACATGTGACATCCACCAACCCGCACTGCGCCCGCGTGGTGGATTACGGCCCATTCCCTCTCCTAGAGAGGAGGCCTGAGTCCCAACAGTGGGAACATTATAAGGCCGACTATGCTATGCTATGCTAGATAAACATAAATGACTACATGATCACGCTTACTCAAAATTATGTGAAAATTTGTATGTTTGTGTACATATTTGTTACTTCTTCACACTCAAACGACTGAACTATTATGGATATAATTTGACACACAGGTAGATCATGTCCTGGAATAGGACTTTATGACCTGGAAGTATGTTCATTGTCATTTTTGACTTTTACACGGACAAAACTGCTGTCAAAAGCTACTTACACTGTATTTATTAAAACTACAAATCGGAAACAACAATCCCTCGGTTCCACTCACATTACTCTTCGTGGCTTAGCGTTTCGTAACGTAAGTAGAGGAATCAAGTCTCTAGATTGAATTACAGATAATTGGATTACGAAAGAGGATCAATAAGTGATGTATTGGCTGGTAATTTCATTGGCTTAGGGTTTAGTAAGAGAGAAAACAAAGTTCAACCACCTCAAAGGTCAATGTGACCTTGACGCTGTAAGGGCTCAAACACATAAACACGTTACGACGACGCTACGTGCCACGGCAGGGCAATGTGACGTGAAATTCTAAATCGATGTCGAGCAACGTAAATAATTACGTTAAGACAACGCAACGTGCTACGTTGTACGGCAAGTCACCGTGACGTAAAATCAATCCAACTCTTTAAAAAAAAAGACTACTGTACACGGACGTGTAGCTTCAAAGACGCGTATTCGTCATTATACGCTTGATGTACGCCTGCTCACAGCTTACATACTGATTTATGTATATTGTTCTAATTAGTCTTACATTCATCATCTCTCTAGCCTATTCTCAACTAGCTTGGGCGCGCCTTCAATTCTAACCCTATGCTGTTGAATGAACCTGTGCTTTACATGGAGCGACTGCCTATCAGAACTCCAAAATACGCGGGGGTTAGGGCATGAGGCTTATTTCCGCCTCATGGTTTTATTATGTCGATGAAGACTATAGTACGGAAGCTTGAGAACGAATGAATGAACGAGGAAAGAGACTCATGTCACTTTGACAGAATCCGGGCCGAAATTTGCACGAACCGAACAGCCCCCCTAGCCAAGTTACGACTGTTTCGTTTCGATTCTCTTGCGTACGATTTCTTTTGTATTAACCACGTGACTGAGTGTTGAGATGACGTTAGAATAAAAGGAATCGAAGGCGTGGCCTACTCGAGGCGTTCGACACAAGAAAATCGAAATGAAACGGTCATAACTTGACTACGGGGGCAGATAAAAGTTCCGACCGCAGAGACGCGGGGCTCTTTCCTCTATCGGCAGTCATATAAACAACATCTAGTCTGAGAACTGTCTCACGGCTCGTTGTAAAGTGAATACCAAAAGCTAGCGTCAAAATAAATCTGTTGTGTGATCTGGAATAGTTGGTTTATTGCTCGTTACCCAGTTATCGCCCACAACATAGAGACACCCTGCACCGACATATAAATCAACCCTCACTCTTACATTGATTTCAATTATTTAAAACTAGGGACTCACCCCACACAACTTTGCTCAGCTATTAAAATTTTTTTTAAACAAATTTTCTGCTTTTTTCTTCATGAATCACTGTGTCTAGTAGAGAAAACCACATGAAAAACCGTTCTGTAGTTATATAGTTTATCAAATACATACAGACAGACGGACGCGGTGAGGGATCTTGTTTAATACATTGTAGCGACATCTATGGCGTCACATAAAAACTAATCCTGCATCGTGCAATCAAAGTTCTCCGCGCGATTAGAATATATACGACATCCCGAAATCATCTAACGGGCTGTAGCCCACCAGACATAACACCCGTCTGGCCGGAGGATCCTCCCTTTTCAACAGAGGTATGTGGGACTTTACACCCCGTTCCGCTTACCTCCAAAACATTATTATCTGCTTCCAGCACCCACGTGGAAGTAAAAAATTGTTGCAATAGAAATATCCTATATGCTATTCCAGGACATGGTCTATCCGTGTGCCAAGTTTCATCAAAATCCATCCAACCGTTCGAGCGTGAAGAAGAAACAAACATACACGTACAAACTTTTGTCTTAATAATATTAGTCTGATATGTAAGGATAATTTAAAAAAAACTAACAATTTGAACCTTCATAATCCAAAAGATGACTGGTCAAAAATGCCTAAGGCACGAAGCCCGTCTCCATACATTTGTGTGCGTAAAATGTCAAATAAATAAAATAAATATACCTATTTCCATAACATTCCAACCACAAAATATCGAAAATACATTCCATAAAATGTATAGTGATGCCCATTTCCATTACAGTATTAGCTAGATAGCCGACGATAGCGATAAACTGTATTCACGCTAAACCGCGGACTCGATCGCATCGTGCGTTTAGATTAGAATATTTTTTACATCAGATCAATATTAATTGACAGGTTTACTGATTCATAACACCAAAATATAATCTAGAAGGCTAGAAAAACTATGTAGCATAGTAAAGAGAAATCTTCCAATGACTTCTCCTGCCTAAGGTGGAACGAGAGAGCGTGTCAGACTTTTAGTGACTAAAATCATACCTGTGCCCTTTAGTTAGTTGCACTTTGCGTTCTAAGACCACAGGTTTCCTTTACAGAAATTCCCCGTGGACCTAACGTTCAACAATATCATGGACCTTAAACCTATTTTAGTATTTTCATCATCATCATCATCATTGTCATAATTTTAGTCGAAAGACGTTCACTGCAAGACATGCCTATGTCCAGTAAGAGATTACGAGGGCTCTCCTCCACGTGTGGCCACAACGAAAGGTTCTGCGCGTCTCGCATCAATCGGTTTCCCGCGACCTTCACCAAGTTGCACGCTGCGTCTTCTGGTAAGCTGTCGCCACTCCAAAGCCTTTCGGTCCGTGTCGACCAACAGTTTTGCGTGCAATATGTGAAAAATCTACCAGGTACAAGCTCAGATTCCAGGCGTGACTGACATATTTTAGATGGAAAACCCCAAAGACTGTTTTGCAGAATTAGAGAATTGAACTCAGTAGAAAATCGAAAAGTAATTAAAACATATGGTCATAGATGATTAAAATGAACTGGTTTAATACAACATAGTGCTAATAGCTACGTACTGGCAGCGGTTAACGCCTCCTTAAAATTGGAAGATTATCCCAGGGGAATACTCTCGCAATAATAAAATCCCATGTTCTTCCCATTTCAAGATATAGTCCACTTATTTACTAATATTCATTTAAGTCAATTCAGCTTTTTGAGCGTCAAGAATTTACAAACATACTCGCACATATTTTTTTTAGGTGGGAAATCATCTAATGTCATCTCCTGCCCCTGGGGGATGCGGGAGAGCGTGTCAGACTTTTACTAACAAAAACCCACTCCTGTTCCTTCTTTGCCTCCGTTCCAGGGCCCCGGGGTTCTCTTTCGTACAACCCATGGCCCCAGTAGGCTTCGACCCTGCTGTGCCCCTACGGTTTGCTGACATTTCCTTGAGGCACGCGTGGAACACTATACGCCGTTGACGACTTGGGCTCGGACTGGACGGTTACCGGACAGTCGGACGGCGAGCTACCCATTGCTCGCCATCCGCAAACCCGCGCCTACGGTGGCCGGAAATCGGGATCGGAATCCCGGGCTGGGGCGTGAGGGTTGTTCCCTCGCGCGAAATCTACTCGCACATACTTTCGCCTTTAAAATATTAGTGTGGTAATGTAAAAGTTATGTTAAAATGGGATTGGGCGAGTCACATCAGCTGCTTGCATACTGGCCGCTGGGTAAGAGTCTCCACATAATAGGTAACTGAGGTTGGACGACGCCACTGAGGTCGACCTGGGAAGAGGTGGCGAGAATATTACGTAAACGCCTACCGCAACAGCTGGTACGAGGTGGCTCGAGAAACAAATATCTGGAAAAAGTTGGAGGAGGCCTTTGCCCAGCAGTGGGAAACTGTAGAATAAATAAAAAAAAGGAAAAGGTCTATGTATTCTTAAATTAAAAGACACGCTATGGGCAACCTTCTACCTCACTTTCTTAAAAAACGTAAAGAAAACGACGACTCAGGAAAAGGGATCATGGGAATCTATGTCATCAAAATAAAACCCTTTCTGCCCACTTTCCCCTAACCGCCACATCCAATTAAAGCCTATTCTCCCCTCAAACTGGACAGAAAAAACACGAAATAATAAGACGATTAAATATCCCAAGTCCTAAATAAATATAAGGTTGCTCGTCGAGATTTTTGCTTAGGCAGCGTCTAGGGAATATCGTTCCTAATTTAATTTCGTTTTCTGTACAATTTTTTGTTTAAAAAAAGAATGTGTAGTGTGGTTTAATTTGCTCAAAGACTTTTTGGTACTTGATGGCGTGGTGTGGGTGTGAAATGTAGTTAAGGCTTTAATGTAAAATAATTTTAGAGTATTTGAGTATGTGTTAAATATACACACACAACTGTTGGTACATAACAACACACCCGTATGGTTTCACAGAGACATACCATTTATACCACTTGTATTGTACTGCTATTGAAGTATGTTACGGTTCACCAACACCACGGCACACATATTATATTTATTTATTATATTCTTTATTGTACACCACATAAACAAAAATACAGGACAAACATAATTAAAAACAAGTGTACATTGTGCGGTCTTATCGCACACGTATATTTGCACCACCAACCGCTTTGGTCGCCCATCCGATCTCGATTGACAGGTGTCAAAATATACATCATACCACTTTTTGTTTTGGAAAGGAAATTCATTCAATAACTTTCCTCGCTCTTAGGTAGAGCGAGACGGAGTGTCAGACTTACTGACTATAAACCCACTCCTGTTCCTTCGTTGCCTTTTATACCAGGGCCAAATCTTCCTTCTTTAGGAGCAGACCCTTGGCTCCTGTAGGCTTCGACCCTGCTGGGCCCCTACGGTTTGCTAACATCTCCTTGAGGCGCGCGTGGAACAGTACGCGTCGTCGACGACTTGGGCTCGTTCCGGACGGTTACCAGACGGTCTAACGCCGAGCTACCCATTGCTCGCCGTCCGCAAGCCCGTGCCCACAACATCATACCACTGACGCTTGAAACAAACCCTAAGCATAATAATCAACATTAAAATGTTTCCACTGCTGGCACTGACACAGGCCTCCATTCTATAAGAGGGAATGGGCCATAATTCACCACACCCTATGTAGGATGGTAAATGTTACATGTCTGCGAATTTGTGGTTCTAGGACATTTCCTCAGGATGATTTCCTTCGCCATTTTGAGCGTAGTGGTGATGAATTAACAAAGTATGCGCCTGGCTGGGTTTGAACACATGACTTACAAGTCATAAGACTTACAGTCCGGGTCGTGACCACCCATATTTCGTCAATTCTATTTCATGGGAAGCTTGTGTGTTGCCATCGGAACAAGCACAAAATAATCTAGACTCCGGATTGCGAGATATCATCATCATCATCTTTCAGACGAAAGACATCCACAGTTAGACATAGGCCTCCCCCGAGCGTTGCCACAACAACCGTCTTGTGCGTCTCGTATCCATTAGATTCTCACTACGCTCACCAAGTCATCGATGCAGATGCAGACGCAGCGTTTGTAATGCTGCGTCTCCCGGTATATGGTCACCACTCCAGAACCTTTTGGCCCCATTGACATCTGTTCTACGAGCAATGTGCCCCTGCCTACTGTCACAGAGATATCACAGATAGACAAAACCAATACCTTTTTTCCCCAAAAAACAAAGGCCATTATCGAGCAGGTGATGTAAAAAATAGTTTTTTTTATACCACCTGCTCGATAATGCCTTTTTTTCTATGTCATACAACCATCACTTAAAGCAAGTCATTCTGTCCCTAGGGAATAATGAGATTTAAATTTGGAACGTCAATTGGGTTTGAAATAAAAAAACAATGGTGTATTAAAATGTACGTGCATGAAATAAGTTTATTCGAAAATCAAACTGGCCAGTAACAATAAAAAAAAATGTAGCTACTGACGAGTCTCCAAAAAAGTAATGAAAGCGCGGGAGCGTTATAAAAAAATTGAAAACTGTAGATCTTAGAGAAGTGAATTTTGTTTATTTCAAATCTCAAAACATGTCGAATGATAGTTAGATTAGCTTTTAAATAATACTTTTATTTCTCTAATAGGTATATATTTTGTTTTAGTAAATTTTCTTTTAATTATCTCCCACATGTTGTAAAACGGGGATAAAGTTGTCTTTGTCTTGGGTGGCTTGAATTCCTCACTTCACTCAGGTTTCTATATTAACTCCCTCAAGATGCTCGGGAGTTAATTATATAAATCACAACACTAACGTTCGGGATTAAAATTTTGCAACCTTCGTTTCGTTCGGAATTCAACATGCCGCCCGCGACTTAAAGACACTGCTTTAGCCCCTAATCACATAATGTACTATAATACTTATTTTTATTCCCTGTTATTGGAACAACCAAAATATAACCAACATTGCAAGTAAGCCTACCTCAGAGATACATTTAATTACATGTTAATCCATTCTCATTGATAACAGACCAATGCACAAAAATAAAAGTATTTACAATTTTCTGCGGCCACAACCATGACAATGATCTCGATTGTGGTAACCTGCATTCGGCCATATTTATCTTTTATATATAACACACATACGCCAATGCAAACCACACCTTTGGCAGCAAATAATTTTAACCTTTAGGGAATTTTTGGCTTTTTATTTAGCCTTTCCTGGAACTGCTTCTTGGAATGTCACACAATCTAGAAACCTCCGAGTGTGATGCTTCCAGGTACCAGCCCCCTAGCCAAGTTACAACCGTTTCGTTTCAATTTTCTTTTCATCGATCGCCTATATCGCCGATACATACAAATTAACTATGACATTATGAAAAACGACTCCAACAAATCAACGCTGTGATGATTACACCAACTTCCTGCGAATGAAGTGATGAAATTAATGTAATCTAACCGTGTTTCGGATTATAAGAATTGTCATGAGATGCACTCTGGCTATAAGGTTGTGTTAAAATGTTTGGCTGAGGGGTACTTTTTAGTGGTGGTACCATAACTAAAAAGTGTAAAATAAAAAACTTTTTACAAAAAAAAAAATACAATCGACTTCAAAGTAAAAAAACAAACAGTGAAAAGTGCAAAAAAACTTTAATTTCGGAAGTCGATGTTAAATAACGAAGAGACAAAACTATTATAGAAACACCGACTTCCGAAATTAAAGTTATTTTGCACTTTTCAGTGTTTTTTTTTACTTTGAAGTCGGTTGTATTTTTTTTTGTAAAAAGTTTTTTATTACATCCGGAACTGAAAAAGGAAACAGAGGTGCAAAATCAATCAGAAGTTCCGTACTTTCGGAATCAGAATCGAACCTTCGTGTCATCTCTGCTTCGCAGTACGGCATTGAGACACACGGTTGTATTATCAGTTCTTAATAGCAAAAGCTACTGTAAAAGAAAGGACATGGAACAAACAAAGACTCCAGCGAACAAAAACGGAGAAGAAAACAAAGTTGAAAACCTCCTTTATCCTAATGAAACAGCTAAATAGCGTATTATTCAAGCTTCAACTGCAACTCGGATACTTCACCGTATCATTCCGTTTAAAAAAGATTTTAATACCATCTGAGACTGTTAGCGAATTTGAATAATGTTTTTCTTGAAAATAATCACGAGTTGGCAGTTTCAGCCATTTGTGGCGGTGAACAAAAGCGCTTTATAGCGCGATGCGGGTTTAAAACAGTTTCGTTTCTTTTTTTTTTTTGTTAAAAAATTTAAAATGCAAACCTTTATTTAAGTTGTATTCTTTCGAGGAGCTTTATGCAAATGGCGAAGTATGTGATAAGTGGGGGGGTTTTGGAGACGAATAATGCCTAGGTTTTTTCTAAGTGGGTATACATATTATATAGCCTTTTAATGTTCCCACGGCTGGGACTCAGGCCTCGTTTCTAGGAGAGGGAATGGGCCGTAATCCACCACGCGGTCCCAGTGCGGGTTGGTGAATATCACATGCCTTCGATTTTTTGGTTCTAGGACATGCCGGTTTCCTCACGATGTTTTCCTTCACCGTTTTGAGAACAGTGATGATGAAATAAATTACACAAAGTAATGCGCCTGGCTGTGTTTGAACCAGCGACCTACAACTCGTAAGTCGGGGCCGTAACCACTCGGGCATCATTGCTGTCTAAGTGGGTAATCATCCAATAACTTTTAAAAAACCCACTCCTATCTTCCTTATTTGCCTTGCGCCCCAAGACTCCAGGGATTCTTTTCGGTCAACCCATGGAAGCCTAGGTTTAATAGGATGCAAACAATGCTTAGCCGAAAATAAAAGTTTAAGTCAAACAGATTGTGACCTTTCTGTGGCAGAAGCGAGATCTTTTTTCCCCTTAAGTTAAAGTTCCTACTTGCTAGCATGAATAGAAAAATAATAACTAGTTACTCTAATTGAAAGTCATAGAAGATCGTTGAATATTCTGGACAAAAATGCTAAGGATCTTCAAAAATAGAAAAAAGTCAATCTGCTGTCGCCTTTTTATGTGGGGTCGGCTTCCATTCTAACTGGATGTAGCTGAATATGTAAGAAGTATCACACATTCAGCTATATCCAGTTGGATTGACCATTGGTATGGTCATTTTATAATAAAATTGCTGTGAAAAAATCTTTTGAGTTTACCAACAAAAAAGATACGGCGATTTATGTTGCAAAAACGTATATTTCGACACTCTCAAGGGAATCAAAATTCATAGGATACTTCCCTTTGACCTAGAATCTTGAAATTTGGCATGAAGCAAGGTAACGTACTGATATCTCTCTGAGGTTAGTTTGATTTCATCAATAAATAAAATAAAATATAAATACATAATTATGCAAAATGGTAATATTGGTACAGTGTAAGTAGCTCTAAAGCCACACTTTCACTAACGATAGTTCTACAGCTATTTCACAAGAAGCTCTCAATCTTCTCTCACATCCCAGAAGTACGTCTTGCTTACATTGTAATGTTGAGACATTACAACCATCCTGTCTTCACGCCAAAATTAATGAGCACCCCCTCAATTTAGAACCCCAGGTCTGTTTTATGAACGCTAAAATTTAACCAAACTGCGTCACAAATCTCTGTGGACCCCTAATTGTGTCTTATAAAACAATAAAGGGTTAATTTAATGGTGGTTGTGTTGCCAAGTTAAAATTAAAATTACTGTCGTTTGTTCTTTGGACATCGTTAGCGTCGGTGATGGAAAAGATCGTGACGGTACCTGGACTTAATTTTGTGACACACTTTGGGCGATTATGGTGCTTAATGATAGTGCTGTCGCTGTATGTGAAGAAGATTTTACCGTGCAGTCAAAAATTTACAGGCTGGTTTCACTGTCGTTTGTTTTAAAAGTAACCTATTGGCAATACCCCAGGGCCTTACACTGACTTGTTAAAATATATGACAGCGAGCGAGAAAGAGGAATGGAATTATACACCATAAATAGGTCTATCCCTATAACAGTTCAGTTTAAGTCGTCAAATGGATTGCGTTAAGAAGTCGTGGTTGGGTTAGGTTAGGTTAGGTTAGGTTAGATTCTAATAAAGCTTAGGCAATCAAGCATGCACTTTGGTACGCAATCTATTTCATTAGTCAAAAATAGTAAATAACACCAAATAGCAAATTAGTATCGAATGAAATGCGAGTTACTTCAAAAATAAATAATATGATTTCGTAATGTGAGCAGTATTTAACTTTTAAGAGAAAAATACTACAAAAAAAATACCTGTATTAAATAGTAGAACTGGTTTTAAATTCTTGAGCTCTCCGTCGGCGTCACCAGCTTATGCCTGATTAGTTTAGTTATTTCTTTGCTTACATCTTCTCTTTTATCACTTTCCAAGGATAATTGCAAATTCTACACTCACTTGCTCAACGTTCCTCAAATTGTATGTTATTAAACGTTTAAGGGTGACTTTTCACCAGGAATGTGCGAGGTAGCTGGGTAATACAAGCATTTAATTTCACTACATTTAATGATAAAACTATCGCTTAGCTGCGATCCCACTTGATGGTATGCAGTGACGTAATCGATAACGATGAATCGCACTAGTTTATTAAGAGCCTATTCACTCTAGCCTTAAAAACACTTAAATTATAATCGGACGGGAAGACCGCTGCAGGTAAAATATTCCAGTCCTTCGATGAACGCGGTATAAAACGCTTAGTTCAGACCGTAGCGGTGTCAACAACGTAAGAGTACCACCCTTATTCTCACCGTACGTAGGGTGGTGCGATGGCAGAAAGGTGATGGCGGAATCACTCATGTAATTCCTGCGCACACTTTCGAAAATGTATCCTGTATAATACTCAAAGACTGACTACTTAACTCTACGCCTGTGCTCCAGGCTTTGTAGATTGGTGTTAACCAAATCTGAATCACCTTTGAACCTCTGAACCAGCCTTTTCGCACGCCTTTATACTGAGTTTGAAATTGCTAGATGGCATTTTGCAGCACCAGCCCGTATGTGGCTATTCATATGTGTAATTCTTACCACCAAAACTGAGCGGGGAGCTTGTGTGTTGCGAGGATGTGGAGCGAAGCTGTGTAAGCTGAGCTGTAACCAGATGGACAGCGTTTTTTTTTTTCATTTAACATTCGGGTGTTTCGCACACATACCTTACTCGCATCCCATCTCTGGCTTTTTGTTAGTATAAGCTCTCTACTCGGTTATCCCTTTTCAACCAGAGCTGCGCTAAGCTAGGTTGAGAAAACAAAGAATCCCATTGGTGAATAGTTTCCTCGCGCACCGTTCAGCTACCTCGCACACCGTTCGCGTATACGTAACGTTAGCTACACCCTAAAGTAGCTTTTCAAAGCTACTAAATCTTAGAAAATTAAAACTAAAATTCTCCGAAATAAACCCAAGTTTACTCTCTAAAAGTCTTTGCAGATTTAGTAGGTGCAGAATTAGTTCGGATTATGTAGTAAATCCTAGTGTGCCATGCATTTCACTTTGACTCTATGCTTTTAAATTATATTTTCCACTATAATTTATTGCAAGCACTGCCAAGTCCTGTAATTAGAAATTTTAATTTACTTCTGTTTACTTTTTTTGGATTTGATGCGTTGTTAGAGTTGGTAATCTTTTTGGGAATGATAATTTGGTTTTTCAAGTTCTCAGTAGCGTCTCATGTGCTTTGAATACCTGTGTACTTGTAGAGCTCCCCCTTGGGGAACTTTGGCAGGTACAAGGTGAGAAAGGGAACTAAAAATAACGAGTTACTTAACTTAATGTTTTATGGCTGATTTTTATAAATGTTTTGTTGTATATTATTCTAAAGTAGTGTCATAAGTGTCAGATACTTTTCATGGACCAAACACACTGGTCATTGTGGCGACGCTTAGGGGAGGCCTATGTCTAGCAATCGACGTCTTTCGGCTGAAATGATGATAATGATGGCTAGTGCCATCTACGATGTTGAATACCTTGCTTGAGTCGGTTTGGTGTCATAAACTGGCGATGGCGCGTCGAAAACAAGAGAACAAGTGTTTGAAATAAATCAATTTTCAAAAATATTTAAGGATAACACGTAGAAGCACATTTAAATTACATGATAATAAGTGTCTAATTTAGTTTAATTTGCTTCCTGAAAAGTTACGTATTTCGCAGTTACGAGGAGTACCACGTACCTACACTATAAGCCCGAAGGTTACGAAGGTACAATGTCGCATTTTTTTAGGTTTTTTTCAGTGTGAAAATCATCTTATGACATCCCACGCTCTTGGGCGGAGCGGGAGATAGTGTCAAACTTTTACTGACTAAATACTTACTCCTGTTCCTTCTTTGCCATTGTTCCAGGGCCCCAGTAGGCTTCGACCCTACTGGGCCACTACGATTGCTGACATCTCCTTGAGGCGCGCGTGGAACACTACGCGCATCGATGGGTTGGACTCTGTCCGGACTGTTACCGGACGATCGGACGGTGAGCAACCCATTGCTCACCATCCACAAGCCCGCATCTATAGTGACCGGAAATCGGGATTGGAATCCAGCAGCTGGCTGGGGCGCGAGGGCCATTGCCTCGCTGGTGCGGCCGCCTCCTGCTTCACAGAAGGAGGCGACCGCCTACCACTCCTCCTCGCTCCGGACCATAGCCTGTACCAAAGCCCGGACAATGTCGCATAAGGAAAGAAGTAAAAATTGCAAGCATTCTTCCAATTACCTTACAAAACTTACCTAGTACAACAAACAGACATTGTTGCCAAGAAGAGCCCGGAAGAATTACACAATTAGATAAATCATCCTTTCTTTTCTCAGAAACTTGACGTACAAAAGTGGAACCTAGTAGCGACCCTATTATTTTAACTGCAAAACAGTGAGAAAAGTTGAAACATTCACAGAATTACGCTAGTTTTTATTTACTGTTTCCTTACTGTCTTAGGAAGTCTGAGTCTTCAAGTTGGTGGTTTGGGAAACAATTTACCAAGAACTATAGTTTGTAATTACGTGTGGGAAGAAAATGGGTGATAATTTTGTGATGATAGTTCGTTTCGCGGAAATTATGAACTCTTTTTGCAGGTCTAGGTAAAGTGGTGTGGTACTAAACAGTGATATTTATAGACTGTGTATTTTGGTTTTTGTTGAGGGCCCAGGTTCAAAGTGCTTACCGGTAGACGCTTAGTGCCTTTTTCTTTATGAAAATTAAAAGAAGCACTATCATCATTTCTAGCCTATTTAACCAACTTTATAAAGGGGGAGGTTCTCAATTCTTTGGAATCTCTTTTTATTTTAAATTATTGTATTCTCCCCGAATACTCAAACATGCCTGGTTTTATAAATAGCTAATATCAATAAATTTCAATTGTAATTTAAGCACTGAAATTTACTTAAATACACTGTGGTAGTGGTTAAAAATATCATCATCATCTTCCTGCCCTTATCCCATGTTATTTGGGGTCGGCGCAACACGTTTTCTTCTTCCATTCTGCCCTGTCACTCGTCATACTATCACTAACTTCCTTTTCTTTCATATCACTCTTCATACAATCCATCCATCTTTTCTTTGCTCTCCCTCTCCATCCATCCACATAAAAAAAGACTCCAGTGTTTAAAAAATATATTTATCCTAATTGTTGGCAAAATAATTTTAGGATTGAAAAATTACCCATAAACCCTTGATAAATCTTGATTGCGATACTAGCGTGTTTTTGCATGTAGATACCAATACAATATAGTTGTGTATCGATGCCCAAATCATTTGCCTTGAATTAAGACAAATATTATTTTTTTGTTTTCACGTTTTTTGTGACCTAAACGGCCGTATTTTTTATTTTCGTTATCTCAAAAGTTTGATTTTTTCACAGCTTCAAGAAACCGCAGACTTAATTATATAGTTTTAATTTCAACTCGATACCTCCACTCGTTCCCGATATAAGCGGTCTTGACAGACATACAGACAAACAGTCAGACGGATAACAATGTGATCCAATAAGGGTTCCATTTTTTTCCTTTTGAGGTACGGAGCCCTAAAAATGAAGTTGCATCTACTTCCACTTCAATATTGTTATACAATAGCTTTTGTATATAAAACGGCCTCGTAAGTAGACCTAAACCAGACTCTTTGAGGCTTCTAAAGTATGTACAGCACGTCCGAAGTATGACTTGAAATCGTGCCAAAAAATCTCGTGGTCAGCATTTAGAATTTTATTCAACCGTGAGGTACTTACGTGTGTTGTTGGTGCTCTATTCTATTGTGAGATGACCTAAATAGCATATACCATATTATGCATTTTGTGCTCTCATGTTTGGGACGAATCTGCCAAATATTAGCTTTATGCACTTGAATCAATTGAGAAACAAGCCAAGAGGACATTGGTAATGATGCACTCGTCAAGTCAAAGCTTCAAAGTCTTGAGCATCGACGCCAAGTTGCTAGCCTGTTGGCTTCTACCGGTTATATTTTGGGGAGCGTTGGAATTGAGTACCTTAATTCCACCAAGCCCGTTCCATTATCGGACCACCAGACGTACGGCAATGTGCCATCGGTACTTGGTGAACATCCCCATATGCACTAAATATTTTGGAAACACATTCATTGCGCGTCTAGCTGAGGAGTGGAACTGCTCTATATATATTTAGTTTTATTGAGTTATGTGAAATGTCTGGTCAATACCGCTAAACCACAGACAATTGTCGTTTTGAAGGCCACCGTAAAAGAGGTTTTTCAAGACATTGAGCATATTTATGCGAAGATGGTCATCCGTAATTGTTCCACTAGGTGCGTGACTACAGAAAAGTCGCGGCGGCCTTTTTGTTTGAAATTATGTATATTCCACAAAAACTGTAGAAGTTTGTTTTTTTTTCCGGTGTGAAAATCATCTGACATCCCCCGCTCTTGAGCGGAGCGGGAAATAGTGTCAGACTTTTACTGACTAAAAACCCACCCCTGTTCCTTCGTTGCCTTTCATACCAGGGCCGAATCTTCCTATCAGAATCAGATTCTTGGCCCCAGTAGGCTTCGACCTCGAGGCGTGCGTGGAACGTTACGCACCGTCGACGACTTGGACTCGGTCCGGATGGTTACCGGACGGTCGGACGGCGAGCTACTCATTGCTAGCCGTCCACAAGCCCGCGCCTATGGTGGCCGGAAATCGGGATCGGAATCCCGGCGGAGGTTGGGGCGTGACGACCGTTGCCTCATGCGATCGGCCGCCTCCTTTGCTAGCATTAGGCCCAGCGCGAGAGATCCCTGCCGCCGATTGCCCCACGAGGACAGGGCGTTGCTCCGCCTAAGCGGAGCACACCTCCACCGTGTGCTCCACCGTGTCCCCAGGGTGGTCCACACAATGATTACACCCGCGCGTTTCATCCGCAAGAATCCGATGCAGGAACCTCCCGAACTTACCATGTCCGGTGAGGACCTGCGTCATGCGGAAGGTAAGAACGCCGTGAGGTCTTTCCAGCCACGCCTCAAAGAGTTACAGACTTACCGCCATAATTATGGCGTGCCCAAGATGCCTCAATAATACTGCTACTTATAAAGTTATATTAAATATATTAATCGGACCAAAAGTTTAATAATACAAAGAAGTGAGGAAGCACACGCGATGACTGCTTGTATTTTATATATCTTGTACTGAATGCTCAACTAATATCAATTATTGAAATGAGGTAAAAATTAACGAATGAGCATTAGTTCATTATTAGTTTTTCATTTCACCGTATGTCAATGAATTTATTTGATTGAATTTCTAAATTCAAATACCATCTTAATGAGTAACCATATAATATAATTAGTTAGGAAAATAAACCTATTAATCGCTTAAATTCGTGCGCTATTCCCTTGACACTCGTACAAATACTCCGTCGCGTTGTTACAACACAACTTGAACAAGGCATACTTTTGCGCGCTCAATTTTATTGTTTGCAATTCAAACTTGCCTTGACTACCTTCCTGACTTTTAGGATACGTTCCTACTGCCGCGGAGCAAGGCAGAGTGGAGAGGAGTGGACCGTTTTATTTATATGGAAATCATCGTGACTGTTTCACTAAGTCATCCTGATGACTTCTCTCACTCTAGGTTGGAGCGAGGGGCATGTCAGAGTTTTACTGACTAAATCCGACCCGTGTTCTATCAATTTATTTATTTTTTATTCCACATCTATCGCACAACGCCGTCTAATCCCAAGCTAAGCAGAGCTTGTGTTATGGGTACTAGACAACTGATAAACATACTTACATATATCTAAATACATACATGTATAGATAAATTACACCCAGATACAGAACAAATGATCGTGCTCATCACACAAACATTTGTCTTAACCACTAGACCAACAGGCCAGTCAAATTAAATTATCCTTTACGTTCTAGGGCCGTGGTGACTTTTTCGGATAATCCTTTCCAGTAAGGGCAAAGCTTTTAAATCTATTGGAGATATATGGCGAAATAAATCAACCATCTAAATTTATGCATCATTTAGCTTTTTTTTTAACTGTATTTTCCTGTCCTTCCTAATGAGGTTTCTTTAATTTTAGAAGACTAATTATGTACTGCAAGAAACCCCTTAAGCCAAAATTAGAATGTTAACAAACAAACAAAAAGGGAATTAAGTAATTATACAATGAGAAAACAAAATTGACTACCGTAAGCACTTCCCTAAAGTCGTAAAAAAAGCACAATTTATTTCATAAGAACTTCGTTAACATTCCATTCGCGTGTCCCTTGTTGTTCGTAATTTAATAAACTGAAAGAAACAGTTGAAATAATAATAAATCACCATTCGAATAAAATCGCGCACCGAAAAACGCAGCGTTGGAAAGCCTCCCACAAGGTGGACCGACGACCTGGTGAGAGTCGCGGGAATGCGGTGGATGGCATACCCACAGGATCGGTCGTTGTGGAGATGCTTGGGGGAGGCCTATGTCCAACAGTGGACGTTTTTCGGCTGAAATGATGATTCGAATAAAAAAAAAATATTAGAGCCAATCGGCAATAAATACCAACTTACAGACTAACTATATTTCCATCAGATCGTTAATTTATGTTTCGGCATTGCATAATTTAATTCTGTCGTGTCAGAATGTGCAATTCAGCATCACTTGTTTTTTTTTTTTTGACTGACCGACATTTTGAAAATTCAAAAGTGTCTGTAATTGGTCTATTTAAAATAAACGTTTCGGATTTCTGTCCGCGCTCGTATCATCATCGGAATATCAGACGTATGGCGATGTGCCACCGGTGCAGGGTGAATATCCCACCCATACTTACAAAACGTTTTGGGAACACATTCTTTATGCGTACAGCTAAGGAGTGGAATTCCCTGCCAGAGTCTTTTTTTCCTGATAGCTACAACAAAGTCCTTATGTCAAGAGTGAATAGTTATTTCGGCAAGCTTGCTCCATCGTCGACCACATAATCATTTACCATCAGGCGGTGGTGGTCAAGCATCAACACAATCAGTTTAAAAAAAAAATCGCTCCTGTCGCACAGTGTTGTAAATACAATGGATTATTGATAGAAATGAAGGTACATTGTAGCGACATAATCGATCTACACTTTAACTTTTTAAGCCAATTAAAAACTAATATATAATATCATCTCGAGTTGGCTTAGATATGTCTGAAGAAAGACCCGTGTTTTCAATAATTATTTTAAATTAGTTTAGTTACGTTTGATTATTTTTTTTCTCTTATATAGCATAGCATAGCATAACCAGCCTTTTAATGTTGCCACTGCTGGGACTCAGGCCTCCTCTCTAGGAAAGGGAATAGGCCGCAATCCACCACGCGGACCCAGTATGGGTTGGTGGATGTCACATGTCTTGGAATTTATGATTCTAGGATCGTCTCCTCACGATGTTTTCCTTCACCATTTTGAGAGCACTGGTGATGAAATAAATTACACAAAATAATGCGCCTGGCTGGGTTTGAACCCGCGACCTACAACCCGTAACTCGGGGCCGTTACCACTCGGCCACCACTGCTCTTATATAACTCTTATATAACTTATCCTATAAGTGATTGTTACACTATTGTACTCTATTTTATTGCATGTTACCTTTAGCGTAGTGCCAGTGTAAACAATTGCTGGTGAACCAATAAATAAATAAACATTCCTCTGTACAGTATACTCGTATAGACAGACCCCACGAATATAAATAAGAGTATCTGTCATAAAACCCGCCGCATCCCTGTTGCGGCGAGTGCGAAATAGTTCGTACACCCTGGTAGCTATTGTGGCCGACTGGATGGACAGCCCTATAATGTGGCACTGGATGACGACTCACCTTTCGTCATTTAAATATATTTAATAGTGTTTTTGTATCCTTAATTTTTTGTTTATGTTTAATATGCTTGTGTAAATGTAATATTATGTTTGTGTAAATATATTTTGTTTATGTATGTTAAATTTGTTTCTGTATGAGTAATTTTGTTTCTGTTTATGTAATTTGTTTCGGTGTGTGTAATTTGTTTCTGTATGTGCAATCTTTATTGTCCAAAATAAAAATTTATTATTATTTTATTATTATTATAAAATAGTAAGACTTGTGAAGATACAGTCTAGAAATGGAAAAGTTAAGCAGCTCGTTGTTATCAAGCATTTTATAATTGCCCATTCGTTTTTTTTTCGACAACATTCTGCAAAGAAATTAAATTAAAATGACGAACAGGTAAATATGTGTACCTATGCCATGTGAAAAATAAAATAGGAAAAATGTATAGTTATCGGTAGTTTTCCTATTGAAGACATCAACGCCTCAACCAATCAGCATCGAGGTTTAGGACAGATAAATATGAATAATAAATTATTCGGGCTTGTTATGTTTAACAATAATCTACACAGCTATACATCCCAATGTAAGCAGGCTGATGACGCAGTAACTTAAGATATAGCGCGGTTTTTGGAAATATACGAGCCTATATTGCAAGCGAAGACGGTGCATTTAAGTTTAAGTTTTTTTTTGTATTTTAACCCTTTAACCACTTACGAGTGAATACTTTATCAAAATGTAAAGGTTTGGAAAGAAAAGAGGGGGCTTCTGCTCATAAAAAAACAAACTTCGTGATGATGACAGCTGACACGACATTTTTAAAATACTCTTACATCAGTCATCGTAAGGAACATTTTTAGATTTTGAGTAAATGTCCCTTACGTTATTTCATATTTCCACTATCGACATGTATACCTCTAAAAACACGTGTTTCAGTAAAATTATTCAACTATCTTGGACCTTACAATGAAAATAATCTGAAAACAACATCAAAGATTAATTGAGAAAAACATAAATCCTCTTTCCTTTTATATAAAGCTGGAAAAGGGCAAATAGTCCAATAACCACAAAAGGACATAATATAGAACTGGAATAAGCCCAGTTGCAAAGCATCACATGAAAGAGATGGAAGGCCAAAGTTTCAGCCACTCTTTTTGTTCTTACAAATGATTTGACATTGAAATCAAAATGAGCCACTATATATATATTTTAATTACTATTAATTTAAAAAAAACACAGCTTTTCCGCCCCAACTTTCCATCCCTACACGAAACACACACTTGATCCAGATATCTCTAATCGCCGACGGCCATCAATGTAACTAATTGGGCATATAATTTATGCGGCGGTCACTTTGACTAATGACAGTGGTTTACGCAAGCCGTATGCTTGAGGCCAATGCTGAGATCTGCAGATTATACGATGTATCGGCGAAATGAGCGAGTTTCGAGTTGTCTATGATTAGTCGTTGTTTTGATGGCACATCACTAGTGCTTGGATTGTTTGTGAGTTATTATGGATTGTCTGATGACCGATGACTTGGTAACGGTTGCGGGAGTCCGATGGATGCGAGACGCACAGGACCGTTCATTGTAATGACACTTGGGGGAGGCCTATGTCCAGCAGTGGACGTATTTCGGCTGAAATGATGATGATGATGATGAATTACGAATGATAATTTAAAACAGGATGGATGGATAAATGACGATTTAACACATAACTCATATCCAAAAGAAGTAGTTCATACTTTAGAGAGAACTGTTTCACGAGCGCCTCAAAGAAATGTCAGCAAAATTGAACTGGACTAGAACTGGAAACTGAAGGAAGGTGTGGTTTTATGTCAGTAATAATCTGGCGTGTCTCTTGCGCTCCATCCTAGAATGGGAGAATTCATTGAATAATTTCCAACACCATAAAAAGAAGAGCCCAAGTCATCGACGGCGCGTACTGTTCCACGCGCGGCATGGGACCAGCAGGGTCGAAGCCTACTAGGGCCACGGGTAGTGTGAAAGTGAAACCCAGGGCCCTGAGGCGAAGGCAAAGAAGGAACAGGAGTGGATTTTTAGTCAGTAAAAGTCTGACACTATCTCCCGCATCACCTAAAAGCGCGATTTGTCATTAGATAATTTTTCCACCTAAAAAAAAAACCCCATGAAAAAGAAAAAGTTAAATTGTTTGATTGAATTGGAATCATCGATCTATACTACTTTAAGAAAGTATTTTCTATCTAACCACATAAAAAATATGCAAAAATGGAATATTAAATCGTAAAAGCTAAACAGTAAAAATAATAACAGTGAAATTACTAACTAGTTAATTTATTTTTACTCGCAAAGGCGTTGTTTTCTATGGCGGTTGTAATAGCCGTGATGGATTTGGACGAGAGAATCCACGTCGGACTTTTCTTTCCTATTCGTCTTTGAAGAAGATATTTTTTAAATTATTTCACACAATTTTGCCTCCTACTTCTTTCTACAGGGATAAACTGATTAAAGAACTGACGAATTTTTCGTACAGACTATATGGTACTAGAAATATGATATCATCTTCAAATAATAAAAGCGAAATACCACTCTTTTTTTTTAATTGATAAAATATATATAGTTATATATTGTGCTTGACTGCGATCCACCTGATGGTAAGCAGTGATGCAATCATTGATGGTGAGGCGCCCTAGTTTATTAAGAGCCTCACTCGAGCCTTGAAGACACCTAAATTATAGTTTGACGGAAAGACCGCAGCAGGCAAATTGTTCCAGTCCCTCGATGTACCACTCACTGATTAATCACGAAATCTCAGAAACTATAACACCTAAAAATTTAAAATTTGGCAGGTAGGTTCCTTAAAAGGTGTAGACATCCGCTAAGAATGAATTTTATGAAACTCCACCCTTATGGGGGGTAAAACAGGGGTTGAAAGTTTGTATGGAGAAACCGTCTTTTACGCGGGCGAAGCCGCTGGCAGAAGCTAGTTTCTATATAAAAATCCTTAAAAGATCCCTAACAATGACAGTATTTCCCATCCGCAAAGAAGAAGCTGAACATCTTTTCAAGCAAGTTTAATTGAAAGCAAACAACCATATAAAAACACTTGCTACCAACATCACGGAAAATCTAAAAGGATTGCTGGTCTAACAGGGCATACAACTTTGAAATACTAAGAATTTTTAACCGGGAAAGTCAAAATAAAACCTTTACGTGGTTGCGATATAGGAAGCTTCCAAGTTAATTAGTGCATGTTTTAATGTACTTTGAACTTTAAAACTATATTAAAAGGAATAAGAAGAGAGCACAGCAGCTATTCGTGGAAAGTTTCAATGTATACATCACACTCATATTATAAAGGCGTAAATTCGTTTGTTTGTGGCTGTGTGTGTTTGTATCTTTGTTACTCCAGTATGCTTAAACGTCGATAGTAAAATTGATAGATCATCACTTTTATTTTTGGATTAGAAAATTATCAAATAACTTCTGTTACTCTTTGTGAAGCAAGAGTGAGTGTGAGCAAGAAGGAGTGTTAGAAACTACTGTCTTTACTGCCTGAAATCCACCTGTGTTCCTTCAGTTGCCCTTTGTGTTTTTCGAACAATCCCGTAGTTTTTTGCCAGTGTTCCAGGGCCCCAGCGATCTCTTTCGCAACACCTATTGTCCCAGTAGGCTTCGACCCTGCTGGGCCACTACGGTTGCTGACATCTCCTTGAGGCGCGCGCGGAACACTACCCGTCGACGACTTGGGACGGCGATTTTCCCATTGCTAGCCGTCCACAAGCATTAGTGCTTCGCAGAAGGAGGCGACCGCCTGCCACTTCTCCTCGCTCCGGACCATGGCCTGTACCAAGGCCCGTTGTGAGCGATCGTTGCCTCCGATCACCCCCACGAGGATACGGCGGTGCTATGTCCAAATGGGGCACACCTCTACCGTGTGCTCCACCGTGTTCTCTGGGCGGTCCACACAGTGGTCACACACGGGCGTCACCTCCGCACGAATCCAGTGCAGGAACTTCCCGAACTGAGCATGTTCGGTAAGAACCTGCGTCATGCGAAAGGCGAGGACGCCGTCAGGTCTTTCCAGCCACTCCTCAAAGAGGGGACTTACCGCCATAATTATGGCGTGCCCACATGTCTTCCCATATAGCTGCGATTTTGAGACAGTTCAGTTTTCGTAAAATGGATTGCGAGACTTTAACATCGTACATCATATTGTCCAATGAACGGAATTTTACGAGTTTAATTAATTAATCCCCCTTATACACTTTCTAAGTCAAAGATACTGAAGCCCAGTCGATACAAACTTGGTCCAAACATTTGACAAACTTATGGATTCAAGTCACGTGCGACTAAAGTAGTTAGAGTTGTAACTTTGATGCAAGAGCTCCAACTTTGGTTTAGTGCTGGTTTTACTAGGGTGTTGTTATTGGGGGCTCGTTCGAGGTTAATTTAGTCTTTAATCTGTCTGGTTTCAGCAATTCTGTGTGTTAGGAATGGTATATTGTGGGCTAAGTTTTGTACACTTCATTATCTCTCTAACCTTTCCCTACCAGCTTTGGAGCCGGCTTCCAGTTTAACGGGATGTAACTTAATACACGTGTTTTATATGGAGCGACTGCCTATCAGATCTGGGCAGCACGATGCTCCTTGGATAGACTGATGTTTAGGCTTTCTGGCGACCACCTGCAACGTGTGTCGAAAATATACGAATCAAAACCGGAACCAACGGCTTTATATGCTTTCTGAGTCTCGGGGTGTCAGCAATGTCTCGGGGTGTCTCAATGTCAAAAGTCTTGTAATAACTGACACTAGTGCTTCTGATTATCCAGTTAGAAGCATTAGTGCCTAACAACCTTTATGATTTTTTTCAGGTATCAGATATTTTCTTGGCCACAGATAGGCAATTACTTTGTGATAGAATTTTAAGAGGTAGAAGGGTTAAACTGAAAGCCGGTTTGGAGAAGGCTTTTTTTGACTTGGATATCAACAAATGACGTTTCCTACACTGGGTGGAGCGTAAGGGAGTTTCAGACCTTTACTGACGAAAATCCACTCGTGTTTCTTCAGTTGTCCTTTATGTTCCAGGGCCGCGATGACTCTCTTAAATAATTTCGCATTAGGATTTAAATTCAAGCTTCAAAGGACACTTTCACCAATTTATAACAGACTCTTATCCTTTTATGGAAGGTAATGAATTGGAGTATTTAATTCTGAAAAAACGTATTGTATATATACCTATATAATTACCTAATTATTTCACTGATATGCTAATCTAAAATGAGCTTTGATCCCACTTATATAATGGTGAAAGTCTGTAAGCATGTGTGTGCATGTTTGTTAGTTCTTCACACTCGAATAGCTGAACGGATTTTAAAGCCAAACTTGGCACACGAGTAGATTATGTCCTGGAATAACACACAGGATTTATCTTGGGAGTATGTTTTTTTTTTATTATCTATATATATAAAAGGAGAAACTGACTGACTGACATATCAACACACAGCCGAAACTACGGGGACTAGGAGCGTGAAATTTTGCACAAGGTTCCCTTTTGTGACGTAGGTGAGCACTAAGAGAGGATTTTTCAAAATTCACCCTCTAAGGGGATGAAACGTGGGTCCAATGTTTGTATGGAGAAACTTACTTTCACGCGAGCGAAGCCGCTGGCAAAGTGCTAGTTTGATATAAACTAGTGCTTGACTGCGATCCCACCTGATGGTATGCGGTGATGCAATCATTAATGGTGAGGGGCACTAGTTAATTAAGAGCCTATTCACTCTAATCTTGAAGACACCTACATTATAATCGGAAGACTGCAGCAGGCAAATTGTTCCAGTCCTTTGATGTACGCGGCATAAACGACGAAGCGAAACGCTTTGTCCGGACCGTAATTATTTTAATATTGTCACGCAGGCGAAGCCACTGGCAGGTCTTAAAATACACATATTTTTATTAGCATACTGGATCCATTTTCTTTTTACAGCACTGCAGCACACAATAAATCTAAAAAAATATTTAAAAATCAATCCCAAGTGCAATACAATTCCCCGAACCCCACTTTTATTTTGGCCGACAAAGCCACTTCACCCTCAAAAATAAATCCTTTCTACTCGAACCATTGACCCCGCACTACCACCGCACTAGTTTTAAAAGTCAATAAGTCAATAACTTAAAGAAGTCTGGTGGCTTCCCGTACGACGGAAAACTTTTAAAGTTGCTAAACAAGATACATTAGTCTTTGTTGTTGAAAATACTCCAGTAGTTAGTTATACACTCTTTAAGAAATCCGCTCATTACACCGTACCATGATCGTGCTCAAAGAGTCAAGCATAAAAATATTATTTGTATTGAAAAGCAAATAATTATAATGTGCTGTACGACACCGTAAATGATTTACGCGATCTCGATCGCGAAGCGACGCGGTGTAGATAGACCAACCACACGTGGGTGCAGTGCGGCGATTATCGAAGTGAAGCGGTCACTCTCGCGCGGCGTCCTGCGCCACGTAGGCGACTGCGGTTGCGAAGTGACCTTATTTTTTTTTAGGTGGGAAGTCATAAAATGACCTCTTCCGCCCTAGGGCCCACCCTAAAGTGGAAGAGGTCATTGTATCTATGGTTGCTCCAGCGGGAGAGCGTGTCAGACTTTTACTGACTAAAACCTACTCCTATGTTCCTTCTTTGCCTTGTGTCCCAGGACTCCAGGGTTTCCTTTCGGACTTTCTTGTGTATGTGAGCTTACATGTTTGTGAACGCACCTACAATACCGAGGTATTCCTAGTACAAAGCAAAAAAAAGTCGCCGCTTCAGCCGCCATTTATATAAACCAAATCACCACACCGCAAGAATTCGCGCGAAAATATCAAACCAACTGATCGCGTCCACTTCACCTCACTCATCGCCGCACCGCAACCGCGTGTGGTCGGTCTCGTTGGCCACCGCAATAGATTATTAATTGTCTGTTCCATTTGCACCGCGTTGCTTTACGATCGCGATCGCGTTGTATCGCCTACACTACTTATGACACTGAGTCAGTTGGTTTGATATTTTCACGAGAACTATTGCGTTACGGTGACTTGTTTTGTATAAATGGTGGCTAAAACCGTGACTTAACGCGCAAATAGGACGACGCCGCCGCATCGCGTCGAAACCGCTATCAACGTACGATGACGCGTACGACTTTGCCCATATGACCGTTCTGTCACTGATCAACACCTTCGCAAGCCATACACGGTGCGCTGAGACGCAGCATGTACAAAACATGCATACTAAACTGGTGCGAGTAATTACGAGAAGGTAACATAATTAACTAACTCTATTGTAACTTAATTTAATGATACTACATTCCACTTGATATTTATCTGTTATTTATTTATTGTGCACACCTTTTTTTTTTTTTTTGTTTTCGGGGGGAAACCTTCGAAAGGCTTCCGGACTTTGGGGATAAGTCCGGGGAGTGTGGGATTTTTACCTCACTAAAACCACCCCGGTGATCACCATCAGCACATGTAGAAGGGGCGCCGTTACCTCTTAAAAGACCACTCCGGAACCCCCTCTGTGCAACGCCTGTTAGGGCACATCCCTGAGGAGACTGTACAACGGTCTCCTCTGAGCCTCTTTGTGCACGGCAGCACGTGATCACTGTACCACCGTCTTCCTTGGAATCACTTGATGGGCGGGCAGAGTCCCCACTCTGCACACCCGTGGTTTCAAAGTCCCGTCTGCATTGGATGATGCAAGCGGGGTTTCGGCGTGTTAGGCATCGAGGCGGTTGCCTCCCCGACGCCTTCGTCTCCGAGCAGGATCAGCCCTCTCACGGTCGCGCTCAGCCGCCTCCTTCTGGACCATTACGGTCTCACAAAAGGAAGCAGCTTCCTTCCAGTTTTCTGGCTTTGCCAGCATAGCCCTCACTACTGCTTGTAGAGACAGGTCCTGCCCGATCCTGGCGACAAGGACTCGTCGCTCAGTGGCCCACGCTGGACAGTCTTCCAGCGTGTGCTGTGCAGAATCTATGGCGCTTCCGCAATGGTGGCAATTTGCCGTGGCCTCTCGCCCAATCCTATTTAGGTACTCACCGAAGCAACCATGCCCGGCCAGCACCTGAGTGAGTCTGTAGGAAATGCGCTCCTTTCTTTTCAGCCAGGCTTCGAAGTGCGGCAGGACGGCTTCGACAACGCGCTTGCACGAGAATTGCGGCTGCTGCAGTCGCTCGCGCCACCTCTCGAGCGCGTGTTGCCGTTCCTGCCGTCTCAGCCTTACTGCAACGATCTCCGGCACGCTATCACCACTTTGGCGTATGTCACGAATCCGGTTGTATACCCTCGCGTCCATATCTGCCAGGATGTCCAGTGGTGGGAAGCGTGCCAGGAGAGTTGCCGCCTCGAAGGATACCGTTCGGTATCCACGTGCGATCCGAATGGCCATTTTCCGCTGCAGACTATTTATTTTTGTCCTGCAGCGACGGACACCTGACAGTCTGTTTGACCACACAGGTGCCCCATAAAGGACCATTGATCGCACGACACCCGCGTAGAGGCGGCGAACTTCTTCCCGAGGGCCCCCGAGGTTGGGCAGCAACCTATGCAAAGCACCCATTGCTCTCCCAACGCGGGGGACTAGTCGCTCGAAGTGCTCTTCGAAGCCCCACCTACCGTCCAGAGTTAGGCCAAGATACTTTATGTGTTGACCCAACTGGACTTGCGCATCTCCAACTGTCACTGATGAGCTGGGTGGCTCTCTGGTCCTTGGCAGTTTGTGAAACCAGAGCGCCTCAATTTTATGAGGCGCTATTTCTAAACCCAGCTCACGGATCGAAGCCACGACTCTTGCCACACCAAGCTCAGAAAGCTGGATGGTCTCATCGAATGTGTCCCCACCGGCCAACACCAGGGTATCATCTGCATAGCAAATGATATTTACGCCTATGGGGAGGTCGACACGCAGGACCACATCGTATGCAAGGTCCCACAAGAGAGGGCCTAAAACTGACCCCTGTGGAACCCCACACGTTATCTCCCTCCGATGAACGCTACCGTCCCGGCTCACATAACAAATGTGCCGGTCACGCAGATAATCCCAGATGATGCGCTGCAGGTAAGGTGGCACTCTGTGATAGACTAGTGCCGCCCTAATCGCATTCCAGGGCAAGGAGTTAAAGGCGTTGACGATATCTAAACTTACCGCCAACGCCACTCCACCCCGGGACACTACCTGCTCCGACAGTGAGCGTACGCGTAGTATTGCATCGACAGTAGAGCGCTGCCGTCGGAAACCATACTGGCTATCTGCAAGGTCAGGACCAACACGCGAAAGGTGATCAACGAGCCTCTCGGCAATTATTCTTTCGAATAGCTTGGAGACCTCGTCGAGTAAGCAAATGGGACGGTAAGCAGAGGGAGACTCTGAATCCCTGCCCTCTTTCCTCAACAAGACCAATCCAGCCTCCTTCCAGTCGGTAGGGAACACGCCCGAACAGAGACAGCTGTTAAACAGCTGTCTTAGGCGATCCCCTAGAGCATCTATAGCCAGAACCCATGCCCGGCCAGGAATGCCATCTGGGCCTGGTGCGGTGTTACGAGCCCCCATGCGTCTTACAGCTCGGTCCAGTTCACTTTCGGTAACCCCCAACTCGTCGGACCAGTCCGAAGGTGGCAGGAGTGAAGAAGGACTGTCTCTTACTACTGGAAAAAGTGTTGTTATAACTCTCTCCAGCAGCCTCGGATCCATGGTTTCTGTAATAGGGGGGACCCAAGGACGTAATTTGGCCATTACCAATTTGTATGGTCTACCCCATGGGTCCCTGTCCAGTCCTTCGAGAAGCTTTTTCCAAGACCTTGACTTGGCATCCGCGATTGCGTGTTGGAGCTTCATTGTCGCTCCCCAGTACGCTCTATAGGCTATGGTTATTTGCTCATCCGAAGCTCTTGGTTCTCTTCTACGTCGAATGCGCTGAAACTGGCGTCGTGACCTCAGACAGCAGAACCGCAACTGCGCGATGTCTTCCGACCACCAGTAAGCCGCACCAGGACGCTGGGTATTGTGCACACCTACCACAGTGTTGTTTCTTTTAACCCAAAGGTTGACTGGTAGATAATGCCTTGTTGCATTAAGTCCGCCTATGTACCACTACTGTGCATGAAGTTTAAATAAATAAATAAATAAACATACGGGAGGAGCAGTGTTGGCCCTGTGATAACAGCCCGACTTACGAGTCGGGTTTCAAACCCAGCCAGGCGCATTACTTTATATAGTTTATTTCACCACTGCTCTCGAAACAGTGAAGGAAAACATCGTAAGGGGAGCGGCATGTCCCAGAATAAAAAAATTTAAGACATGTGACATCCACCCGCCCACGGTAGATTACGGCCCATTCCGTCTTCTAGAGAGGAGGCCTGCGTCCCAGCAGTGAGAACATTATAAAGCTGATTAAACTATGCTTTGCTATGCTAAAGTACCTAATTATGTACTCTCTAATTGAACTTCATGGCTAAACGATGGACCACCATAATACAGGCCCTCGGCCTAGTTTGGTGGGTACACCAGATGTACTGTGAAACATTGTACTTGCTGAATGTGACTGTTTAACCACTGTAATTATTATGCTAAATCTATACTGTGTCAAATAAACGTTTTTTATTTTTTTTATTTATAAACATACGGGTTACAACCGCTTTTAGCTCGGGTATGATACAGTCTAGTGGACAAAGTAGTCCGTGTCGTGTTTCTTGCCGCGCTTGATACGTTCCTAGCATGGTTGGACACGCCATTATTATGGCGGTAAGTCTCCTCTTTGAGGAGTGGCTGGAAAGACCTCACGGCGTCCTCACCTTCTGCATGACGCAAGTTCCAACCGAACATAGTCAGTTCGGGAAGTTCCTGCACCGGGTCCGTGCGGAAGAAACGTCCGGGTGCCAGCAATGTGTGTACAGCCCGGAGGACACGGTGGAGCACACGGTAGAAGTGTGCCCCGCTTGGGCAGAGCGCCGCCGTGTTCACGTGGGGGAGATCGGCGGCAACGATCTATCGCACCGGGCCTTGCTTGATACAGGTCATGACCCGAAGCGAGGAGAAGTGGCGAGCGGCCGCCTTCTTCTGCAAAGCAGTAATGTTAGCAAAAGAAGAGGCCGCACGTGCACGCGTGAGGCAATGGCCCCCGCGCCCCAGCCTCGGGATCGGGATTCCGATCCCGATTTCCGGCCATCGTAGGCACAGGCTTGCGGACGGCGAGCAATGGGTAGCTCACCCGTCCCATTACTGTTGTGTCGACCGTCCGATTACTGTTCCACGTGCATCTCAAGGAGATGTCAGCAAACCGTAGATGGGCTCCTATGGTTTGTTGACATCAACAGGGTCGAAGTCTACTGGGTTCTTTTTATATTCTTGATAAGTTTGGCGATGATGCGGTCTACGATGGAGCGCCCTTACCTAGAAGTAACTCACTCTTGACTTAAAGATTCTCGGGTTGTAGCCATCAGGAAACACAGATTCCGGCAAGGAATTCCACTACTTAGCTGAACGCACAATAGAGGAGTGGGAATTTAGTCAGTAAAAGTCTGACACTAAAAAAAAAGCTCATTAATGGCAAAGTTCTGAACTCTTTAATGTCTGAAATCATTTGTTCCTTACGTAACAGTCAATCATTCAAAAAAATTTAAACAAGTCAAGGTTTACATAAATCCAGCTTCAACGCCAAACTGCTCAAGTGTGTTAGTTATTTTCAATTAGAAGTCAACAGCGATGGGAAGAAATATTCTGATGCCATATTTTAGCTAGGAGTTATTGTCTTTATATATAGTTTTAATAATTAGTTAAGTGTTTCAATATTTCTTGTTCTAATGCCAGTATGTATTGTTAAAAAATTGATTCAACTAAATAAATTCCTGATTTCTCTACGACATTTTTATTATTTCATAGAAATAAAAGAGCGTCATACGGGTGCAAATCAGTTTTAAGCTGAAATTTCAGGTGACAAAAACCCCCTACAATTTTCGTCATGACAACAATTTTCATAAAATCCTTGACAAAAATTCCTTTCAAGACCCAGTAAATTCCGTCGTTTGAAAATATTTCCGAAATGAAAAACGGATTCATAGCTGTCATCTTCTTAGCGTCAAACTCTCAGAATCCCAAAACTTTATAGCTTGTAAAATATCTCTAACCTCGATTTAAAATGAATTAAGTCCTGTCCCTACAGAGTTTGACTAATGAATCAGTAATGGCACCCGATTTGCTTAAATATTTTATTGCGAGATATCTCTGATAGTGAGGTGCGTATTCGAATTATTCGATTGGACATGGAAGGGAGCTCGATTTGTCAGTTTGTTGCCAAGTCACAAATAAAAAACTGAGTAAGTGCGAGTCGGACTCGCGCCTTGAGGGTTCCATTCAAAATTACCTATGTAAACAGTTCAAATCCCGAATGGAGTCTCGAAGATTTTTCCGTATCGCAAAAAAAAAAACAATTTGTGACGTAATTGCAAATTTACAGTTTTGAATTTTTTTTCCTATACTTGTTCTATAACACCTTGCTTCGTGCCAAATTTCAGGATTCTAGGTCAACAGGAAGTACCCTATGAATTTTGATTCCGTTGAGAGCATCGTAATACACGTTTTTTGCGACATAAACGGCCGTTTCTTTTTCCGTTTACTTAGAAGATTAATTTTTTCACAGCTTCAAGGGACCGCCGACCTGAGTATATGGTCTTAATTTCAACTCGATACCTCCACGCGTTCCCGAAATAAAAGGGTCTTGACAGACAGACAGACAGACAGAGGGACAACAAAGTGATCCTATAAGGGTTCCGTTTTTTTCTTTTGAGGTACGTGACGTCGTAATACAAAGCAAAAAAAACCGTTATTAATACGCAAAAAAATTTTTTTTTGGAAACCGTACTTGTCAATCAGCATTTGACAGATCGAAATTATTGACTTTCCTATTCTTATTTGGAACGCATAGTAGTGATAAACATACCACCCGTTTAGAATTATAGATTTTATAAATCGTGGGCGACATTGCCAACAACCAAGCTAATTAAATCCGACGGCTCAAACTCAGTCAAATCGAATAATTCGAATAACAACCCCATTGTTTATTTGAATGAGAAAATAGAGTGAATGAAATCGAATGCTGTTTGCTCAACTCTGACCCGGATGGATAGATTCGTTCTGTGCGGGAATACATTAATTTTGGGCAAGTATTTATTAGAGCCCATTTACCGATCATCTGCGTTACTTAATTACGGGATGTCTTTTAAGTACCGGACAGATTGTACTTTTGTTGGGTAGGATACAGTGGTTTTATTTGCTTGTTTTTATTTTCTGTTTTAGTTAATCTTTACCTTTCCTGGGTATGTAAGTAAATAAGTAATAATTTATTCTCGCATAAAGATTAACCTACAAGTAGTATCTGTATATAAGTCTAATAAACCTTTATGTAGCGGTGTATTGTTGTGAAGAATAAATAAAACACCGGAGGAGTAAAACACAACAAAATTTCGTCTGTATAGGACCACAGATGAAAGGTGGGTGTTGCTACACAAACAAAACATTTTAATGTTGATGTAGTAATATAAAATATCCAACGATGGCCATGTAACGCAAAGGGCAACAGAAAGAATATAAGGTGAATTTTAGTAAGTAAAAGTCTGACACGCCCTGCCGCTTCACCCAGAGGGAAGAAACTAGGTGATGATTTCCACCTCAAAAAAAATTAGATATATTTTTTGTTTTATACTAAAAAAATATATATACACGAATAATTTGCTATATTATATATTACCTAACTATAATTACAGTAAAATCAAATAATAATAATAAAACCCATCATACAAAAGACGGTGGGATAAGCCGCTCTGCAAAGTAGTTCAGGAAAACCTAATTGAAACATATATGCTCCTGCGGAGCATGCTCGCCTGCTGGCTGTGGGGGATTGGGAGTCGAGTCTCTGGCTTCACGCACTACCGGCGTCGAACATAGGCACCTTGCTCGATGATAATACTTTCCGCCTCGCTGCTTCCCTACGTCTAGGCGCTCTCTGGTGTTCTCCATATTGCTGCCACTGTGGCAAAGTTGTCAACAGCCTTGGACACCACGGTCTGTCATGCAGCCGAAGTGCGGGTAGCATAGCGCGGCACGCGAATATTAACGACATCATTAGAAGCGCTCTTGTTACCGTCGGGGTTCCCCCTATGGCCTGGCACGCGACGATGGCAAGGGACCGAACGGCATGTCGTTATTCTCATGGAAGATGGGTAGGCCTTTAGTATGTTGCGCTATTTGTGTCGATACTCTTGCGCCGTCCCATCTTCCTAGCTTGTCGTGTTGTGCTGGTACTGCCGCTGTGGCTGCGGAGAACCTTAAGCGGCGGAAATATTACCTTGTTGAAAGTTATATTTTCGAACCATTTGGGGTTGAAACTCTGGGATCGTGGGGTCCGAGTGCTCACAAGTTGTATAAAGATCTGTCAAAACGTCTTGTGGACACTTTGCGTGACCCAAGGGCTGACAGAGGATAAGCATTGCACATTGGGCACATTACCAGTCGACAGCGATATGGAAGAGTTTTTGGCGCCATATTTTAGTTAGTTTTCTTTTTAGGGTTATTATTATTATTTTTTGATTTTACTGTAATTATGGGATAATTGAAATAGATATAATAGATTTTTTTTAAATCCATTATTGCGTCTAAACTTTCTAGTGAGTAATTATTGTAAGGTATGTTTATTGCTCATCATAAACCTTGATTCTGTCATCATAATCATCTTTAATTTTCTCCTGTCAAAAAATTAATTCATTGTACAACCCTACTATATTTTCTTTAATATTCTTCGTCGTCCCCATACGGATATATTAGAAAGACGACATTTCTATTTCACACAAATTAAACTTAAACTAATGCTAAATAATCTTTTACTCACCTCATCATCATCATCATTTCAGCCGAAGGACGTCCACTGTTGGACACTGGCCTCCCCAAGTATCGCCACAATGAACGGTCCTGTGCATCTCGCATCCACCACATTCCCGCGACTCTCACCAGGTCATCGGTCCAGCTTGTAGGAGGCCATCCAAGGCTGCGTTTTCCGGTGCGCGGTCGCCACTCTAGAACCTTTCAACCCCTTCGACCATCCGTTCTACGAGCAATGTGCCCTGCCCCCTGCCACTTAAGTTTGGCGATTCTTCGGTCTTTTCGGCGACCTTGGTTCTCCTGCAGAACGCAAGAAAACTCCAAGCACAGAAGATAAACCCTTTCCATTGCCCTTTGGGTGACTGTAAGCCTTCTTATGAGGCCGATTGTAAACGACCACGTTTCAGTGCCTTAAGTTATCACTGGCAACACTTACTGGTCATGTGGTCATAGACTTTCATCTTAAGACATTGGTATATTGGAAGAGAAGATACCACGCAGCTTCAGAAACGCTGCCTAGTCGGATTCGACGATTGACCTCTTATTCAAAGTTAGACCTACCCAACTTGACTGTCTGTCCCAGTTAAACGTACCTAATCGTCTACAACTTCGAGTGTAGAGTCTCCGATCTTAATCGGACCTCACCTATTAAACTAGAAAGAGACAGGAACAGTATTCCTAAAAAAAATACTCGCTGGACGATATTCAAAAAAAGTTAATGAAATACATATAGCCTATTCCAGATCACTAGGTCTACCCATAAAAAAGTCAACATGATACATTACTTTGCCAGTTAATTGAGCCAACTTTTTGTAAAAAATAACTATTAAAACGAACGTTAACCCGAAAATAAAGTTATTTCAACAGGCAAAGTTAAAAGTGCCGGGCGGTCGGATTTCCAGGAAATATGCAGAATATATTACATACACTAAATCAGTTTTGCAACTGGAAAAAAACGAAGTTTTTCGTGCACTCGGAATGAGTTTCTCATTGCATATGGAGAGATTTCCTCAAAATGTGTCTGAAAGCGGTGGAGCGACCTATCCTCGAGTTATTACTACAGGAGTGCTTATAGAGCTACGAAGATAGTAGACAGTACTGGTTGGTATTATATGAGACTAGCTGATACCAGCAAAAGAAGAAAATTGACCCAAGAGAATATACCCCCGGGATAATGAGTATCCTATGTGACATTCCATGACATGGTCTACCTGTGTACCAATTTTCAGCCGTTCGAGAGTGAACAATTAATAAACAGATTGCAGATTTCAATAAATAATATAACATTTCTTTGTCGTTTGTACAAACGACGAATCCTCGAGAGTACAAAACAAAAAAAAATACGAATAAAAAAAATACTCGAAAAAAATACTCTTTTTCTCTTTTCTTAAAAAATACTCTCGAAAGTCTACCTTCTCAACGCAGTCATTGTTTATGTTAGCATGAGCTGACAGCTGTCTAAAATTTGACAATGAATGTCAGATTGAATTATTGTGTCATCATGTACGTAAATAGTAATTTTATCTGTCGTTTACGATTAAATCATTGTTGTATCCCTCATTACTTGGCCAAACTTAGGATTAAGGATAACTCTCTTTGTGAATGTGGTTTGGATGAAGGAAATGTAGACCATTTATTTTATTAAATCATTCCTCGTCCAAACTCGGTGAGGTCTTCTTTCTTTTGTGTTTACTCATTTTATATTAATTTAAACTGTGCAAATTCATTGAAATTAAAAAAAAATAAGTTGAAACTATTGAAACTACCTTTTTTTTTCACTCTTACGAGTTTTTGTCATGTACAAACTTACATACTCATAATCTGTGGTCGTAATGTCAGTCTGCGTTTGCGAAGAATATACATATCTTTTATTTTGAACTTTTATATAATATTTATGTTACTGTTAATTGACGCTAAATACTCTCCAGCGTAATCAGCCTTTGTTCCCACTGCTGGGACTCAGGCATCCTCTCCAGGAGAGGGAATGGGCCGTAATCTACCACGCGGGCCCAGTGCGGATTGGTGAATGTCACAAGTCTTCGAATTGTTGGTTCTAGGACATGCCAGTTTCCTCACGATGTTTTCCTTCTTTTTTTTTACTTTCCAGCGTTTAGTAGTCAATTAACAGTTCGCACGAGTAATTGGCAAAATGTTGGTGTCTCTTCCACGAATGTCATTAATAAAGAGTTAAAGTTGATATAATGCTGCGCTTAAAATTCTTATGAAATTCGTTGCTATTTTCTCATTGTTCGATTCTATTGCCAATCTCCTTGTAATCATTTTGCAAAGACGCAAGTATATGTATATAAAGTACTTAGAAAAAAAAGTATTATCAAAATGGAACCACTCTGTAAAAAGTTATTGTCTAGTTACACATAGCACTTTAATTATTTTTTTATTATACTTTTATTACTAGCTAAATTCTCTCCAACTTATAATGGTCTAGTAAAATTGTGGTGTCTCTTTCACAAATGCCTTTTATGAAGAGCTGAAGTTGATGTTGGTTATACATACAAAACAATAATATAACTTGGGAACCTCTTATTATTATTTTGTTTGTTAAAAAGATTGCAGCAGCAATAACTTAAAGTAAATAAAGAAAATATATCAGTAAGCCGGGTGTACTAGATTCGTAGCCTCATTGACAATTTTCACATGAAGAAAACTGCTGTAGGACATTGAATTAAAGAAAATAAATTAATTCTGGGTAACATTATAAAATCTGAATAAGTTTTGTACCGTCCGTATCTGAATAAGTAAAGTTGAATAAGTGTTAGTGATGTTTAGAACGCAATTAATGTGGAATTTTAGGTCTTATAAGTAAGATGTCCTCGCTAAAATTTAGATTTTGTTTTAGTAGTTGAGATTCAAATAAATAATTATATTATTTGACTGGCTTGTTGATGTAGTGGTTAGAGGCTTTGACTGCTACGCCGCGCCGGAGGTGGTGGGTTCCACTCCCGTTATTCACACCCAAGACAAATGTTTCTGTGATAAGCACGATCATTTATTTATTTTTTTTCCGGTGAGAGATCATTTAATGACATCTGGCGCTCTTAGGCGGAGCAGGAACCTCGGTACGGACGGTAGGACACAAGCCCTCGCCTACGATAGCTTTTTTTTTTAAGGTGGTATAATCATCTAATGACAAATCTCGCTCTTGTGTGGAGCGAGAGATAGTGTCAGACTTTTACTGACTAAAAATCCACTCCTTATCCCTCTTTGCCTTCATCCCGGGGCCCCGGGCTTCGCTTTCACACTACTCGTGGCCCCAGTAGGCTTCGACCCTGCCGGGCCCCTACGGTTTCGCTGACATCTCCTTGAGGCGCGTGTGGAACACTACGCGCCGTCGACAACTTGAGCTCGGTCCGGACGGTTACCGGACGATCGAACGGCGAGCCACCCATTGCTCGCCGTCCGCGCCTACGGTGGCCGGAAATCGGGATCGGAATCCCGGCGGTGGTTGGGGCGTGAGGACCGTTGCCGTTGCCTCACGCGTTCGGCTGCCTCCTTTGCTAGCATTACTGCTTCGCAGAAGGAGGCGACCGCCTGCCACTCCTCCTCACTCCGGACCATGACCTGTACCAATGCCCGGCGCGAGAGATCACTGCCGCCGATCGCCCCCACGAGGACACGGCGTTGCTCTGCCCAAGCGGGGCACACCTCCACCGTATGCTCCACCGTGTCCTCCGGGCGTTCCACACAGTGGCGACACCCGGGCGTGTCTTCCGCACGAATTCGGTGCAGGAACCTCCCGAACATACCATGTCCGGTGAGGACCTGCGTCATGCGGTAGGTAAGGACGCCATGTGGTATTTCTAGCCATTCCTCAAAGAGGGGACTTACCGCTATAATTGTGGCTTGCCCAGCACTGGGTTGCGATAGTCGCTGTCGCCATTCCACCATGATATCTTGCCGGAGTTCTTCCCGCCATGCCGCAACTTGGTGCGGCAGCGGAGTTTCGTCCCGGCGTTGCATCTCCACGCGCAGATCGTGCATGCGTGCAAGGACTGTTGCCTCCAGATACCATGGTGGCTGGCCAGCAAGGAGGCTCGCCGCTTCATGGGAAACCGTGCGATATCCCCGCTCCATCCGGATGGCCATGACCCTCTGGCATGCGTTCAGCTTGGCCGCCGGTCGTTTTCGCAGCGACGGCGCCCATACCGGCGCCCCATAAAGGGCCATGGACCTAACGATTCCTGCGTAGAGCCTCCGGCAGGAGGCGTCTGGACCCCCTAGGTTAGGCAGAAGCCGCTTAAGGGCAGCCCCAGTCCGATCCGGTTTGGGAGCCAGACGTCGGAAGTGCTCTTCGAAATTCCATCGGCTGTCGAGGACGAGTCCCAGGTACGTCATCGTTGACCCGACGCCGATGCGAACTCCTCCTACCGTTATTTGGGAACCCGGTGGTGGCGCATTCCGAGGGCCGTGAAAGCACATGGCCTCGGACTTGTGCAATGCCACCTCGAGTCCCAACTGCTGGATCCTCTCCACGACTATCGCAACCCCGCGTGTCGCTAGTTCGACCGCCGCCTGGTACGACTCTCCCTGCGCCAGAACCAGCGTGTCGTCCGCGTCACAGACGACGCTAACCCCGTCAGGGAGGTCGCCGCGCAGCACGTAGTCGTACCCGATGTTCCACAAGGGAGGTCCTAGTACCGATCCCTGCGGAACACCGCACGACTTCTCTCGCCGATTCCACTCTCCCTAGTGACCGGGGTAGATGATGAACCTGTCCGTCAGGTAGGCCTCGATCACACGACAGAGGTAGTCGGGCACCCGGTGATACCTGAGTGCCCTCCTAATGCTACTCCAGGGCAGGGAATTGAAGGCGTTGGCGATATCCAAAGACACCGCCAAGATACACCTGCCCTGGGATACCGTATTCCCCGTCGTGAGGGCTCGCACGTGCATGATAGCGTCCACCGTGGAGCGTCCCCTGCGAAAGCCGAACTGGCCGGGCGTCCTACCTGGGCGTTTGTCAAAGTTAATTCATTAAAAAAAAAAAAAACAATAATATTTTCTTTTTGTGATAAAACTGCAATTTAACGGACAGTTTCAAACGCGATCTTTACCTGTGCTATGAAACTTCACCTCTTGCTAAATTTCAAGATACTAGGTCAACGGAAAGTATCATACAGGTTTTGATTCCCGTGCGAGTATCAAAATATGCGGCATAAATGGCCGTATCTTTCGACTTAGAAGTTTTATATTTCACAGCTCCGAAGAATGCAGGCTTGAGTATTTCATATTAATTTCAACTAGATATTGGTTCCAGAAAAGAAAAAGGATCTTGACAGACAGATAATTGGACAGTAAAGTGTTCTTATGAGGGTTCCTTTAGGGTCCTAGGTATTACCTAAAGGGTAGGACCCTATAACTAAGACTCCGTTGTCCGGCCGTCTGTCACCAGGCTGCATCTCATTAACAGTGATAGAGAGTTGAAATTTTCACATAATTATGATCTATTTCTGTTTCCGCTATAACAACAAATACAAAAAAAAACAGAATAAAATAAATATTTAATTGGGCTCCCATACAACAAACGTGATTTTCTTGCCATTATTTTCTACAGACGGTACGGACACTTCATGTACGAGTCCGACTCGCAATTGGCCGGATTTTTCTTTTAAAGTTTAGTAACCTAAAAATTAAAATGCAAGACTAACATGCTAACATTCATTTCCCTTCAAAACAAAACACAATCACCAAAAAACAATTCGCGCTAACTTTGTAACGACGCGTCTTTTCAAAAATGGAACTAAATACGCAACTGTAATTACTGAAGCCTAACTTGTCAAGGTCTCAAGTTCTTCAAGTTTTGAGCGAACTCGGCTAATGTTCCAACAGTTACCACGCGTCAAAGTTACTCACTTTAGCTTGGAAGTACTCTTGATAAGGGACAATGGGACAGAAGAGGCGGGAGCGGGGATTTGAAGTAGAGGGGAGAAAAGGGGGAACATTTTTTGGTTGTGAAGTATTTATGGTTATACTAAATGTTTTATAAATGTGTGATAATTTTTCAAATTAAGTGTGAGATTAAACAAACACCCGGAATTCGAGTCACGTGAGTTTACCGCTTGGATACCAGACTTTCCGAAACGGAACAGAGGATCACAAATATTTAGTGAGGAGCTCGTGAAAATAACGCAACGCTTGCTGAGATTAAATGGTATGGATGGGTGACCATCTTTACATACCGAGTTTACATCGTGCTACTTGTTAAACTTCCAGCCTTTCGATGTTTTCTGGATGCATTTTAGAGAGTGTGCGCGGGAATTGTATGACTTGATTCCATCATCTCATTTCTACATCGGACAACGCGACGAACGGCGAGTAACTACCCATACGTTGTTGAAACCTCTACGATCCAAACCAAACGTTTATAGCGCGTACGTCGAGGGACTGGAACACTTTGCTAGCTGCGGTCTTCCTGTCCGATTATAATTTAGGTGTCTTCAAGGTTAGAGTGAATAGGCCCTTAATAACCTAGTGCGCCTCGCCATCAACGATTGCATCACTACTTACCATCATGTGGGATCGCAGTCAAGCACTAGTTTATAACAGAGTTATAAAATATCAGCCGAAAAACGTTCAAATCAGATGCCAACATTCAAGTCATACCCGCTTCGCGTTACTCAAGGAGATGTCAGCAAAACTGTAGGGGCCCAGCAGGGTCGAAGCCTACTGGGCTCATGGGTTCTGTGAAAGAGAACCCTGGGGTCCTGGGACGAAGGCAAAGGTTTTAGTCAGTAAAAGTCTGACACGCCCTCGCACTCCGCCCAAGAGAGGGAAAGACATTGGATGATTTCCCACCTTAAAAAAAAACCCACTTCACGCTCCGCTCATGCATTGCGTGCCTACCCTTATTTGGACAAGGGCGCAAGGTGCCGCGAATTTTACCTAACTCAAAACTTTGTCATATTTCAACGGAAACCGTTCAAAAAGCGATTTAAGCTATTCTTGGAGTTAAACATTGGCGACATTTTAGTGTCGAAGGAATTTTGAATTACAGTTAATTATTTAGTGGTAATTGAATAAATTATTAGATACGTTATTCCTACAATGTATTTATTATTTATCGAATTATGATTATGTATAAATGAAGAGCAAAATTTAGTAACTTAAAGCCGCATATTTCTGAACTGCGAATTTCGAGTTCAGAACTTGCCAAACCATTTGACAGGTTTTCAGACTAAATATAGTTTAGAAAAAAAACATCAAAATCCTCGTTCAAAATTTAGTAGTTACAATTTTCCACCTCCAGTTTTAAAATCAGCCTATTCGCTGTATAATCATAATAAAACATAAATTTGGGGGCCCATTTAGTGAGAGTGCAAGTAACTTCCTGCCTTTTTTATCAATGTATATTAATATCTTTGTTCAAGTAGTGGCTATAGCAATAACATAGTTCTTGTTAACCGGTCGACTAAAGGCTGCCAAAACCATAGCCCTATATCTTTATTTTCCATAAAAGTCAAAGTCAAAGTCAAAAGTTTTTATTTCACATAGGCCTACATGGGCACTTATAAAACGTCAGAAGCTAGTGCATTGTTCCAAATTCATCATACCATATGTCACATTAGTTTTCCACCAACCAGGGAATTCCTTTATCCTTGGGTGCACTTGGATAACGCAAAAAGTACTTAAGGGGCCTGCGAGTTGGTTTCGACCCCTCATACGCCTTTCAAGGGTCCAGAACCCTAGGGTTCTGAGATAAACAAAACATAATCTTCTACAAACTATTTGCTTCCTTCCTGCATTAAAAATAAATTATATAGTTGTTATACTTAAAAGAAAAATATCAAATAATTATTAGGTACTAAACTTTTCTTATAGAGTTTATTTCTAGGAGTACCTAGTGATCTATTTTTGAGTTTATTACGTCGGAAAAAATGCACCATTATTGTACAACAAAGTAAGGTAAAGAGATCAGTGAAAAATTTTATCTTTTTCTACACATTCGTACATATATATCACGAGTGCCGAAATACCGATTTGGAATTTCATCCACGGTCCATCTGATTGAAATCAAACAAAGTATGCATTCGCATTCTTTATCATATGTGATGTATGTCTTTTGCCAAGTAAGGAGTAAACGTACATGGTTACTCGACGAACAGAAATGTATCAAAGGGATTCTTGAGATCGCAGAGGACTGAGGTAGACTCTTGAGAAAAATCGTTTGTTTATTACAAAGCTTGTCGGTATAACCCAAACTCAAGCTGCAAGTGTTTATAATAATAATAATCTTAGTTGACACGTAGGATGAGGACTCAGTACCACCGACTCAACACCCAACCCTAGAATTTACACTTGACAACCCAGTGAGTCTCACTGATATGTTTAAGGCCTGCGCAGACCAGGACGGCATGGCAAAGGATTTAAAATTTTACCAATAGACATTGAAACATATCGAAATAAAAATACGACATAAATTCCTATGCTTTAAAATGATCCCGTAGCATCGAATGGGATATCATAGTACGGCATTAACAGACGCGTCACGGGCTCCCGCGGCGGGATGCCGTGGCGCACTGCGATAGGTAATGGCATGCTGAAGGACGCTGAAAGTATGTATTTACTATTGTATTTGTTTCTTTTCTGTTTGTCTATTTATTAAGTTGCACCTGCCATGATATGTTTCAGCACCACCCTAAGGTCGACTGATAGAAATGCCTAAGGCATTAAGTCCGCCTTTGTACAGTGTTGTTTACTAATAAGCCTTATAATTATGATAATGCTGATGCTGGGACGCAGGCCTCATCTCCGTAAGACCACGAGGGCCCAGTGTGGTTTAGTGGATATAACATGTCTTTTATTTTTTGGTTCTAGGACGTGCAGATTTCCGCACGATGTTTACCTTCACGGTATCGACAGTAAAGGATGATGAAATAAAATAGACAAAGTAGGGCGCAGCACTTTGCCTGGATTTTAACCCGCGACCACCACTGCTCTATAAAATAGGCACCAAACCATAATTCCAACTGTACGTACGCACGAATCCCTGATTACAAACTACCCACATGTTGCTATTAAAGATCACACTGCTTAAATATTCCGTGGATGTACGCGACTGTACTTCGTCGCTCTATTGGCACCGGATGTTCCGGCCAGCGGAACTGACTGACGCGATACATCACAAACACACACGTCTGAACTAGGAACGTTGATTTGGAATGTCGTGGTCAGAAATATTATTGAAAGGAAATAACGATGGGCTGGCTTTAACCATTGTATTTTTATGATTAAAAAACGTTTTTTCCTTGTTTTTTTTTTTGGGAGGTGAGAAAATCATCTAGTCGCTCTAGGATGGAGCAAGAGAGCGTCTCAGACTTTTACTGGCAAGATTCACACCTGTCTCCTTCAGTTACCCATTGCGATCTAGGTTTCCTTTTCAGAAATTACCCGCGGCCCTAGCAGACATTGGCCCTACTAGGTGACTACATTTTGATGTTGTCTCTTTGAGGTGCGTATGGGGCACTACGTGCCATCGATGACTCGGGCTTGGTCCTTACCAGACAGCTGGACGGCGAGCTACCTATTGTTCACTGTCTGCAAGTCTGCACCTACAGAGGCCGAGGATCAACCTGCGGCTCCCGACAGCCGGGACGTCGCGTGCGGCGGCGGCAGTGGCGTGAAGATGCTCGTTTCCTCTCGCGTGTAGCCGTCTGCTTCGCTAGCATTACCGCTTTCCATTCCCTCTCGTGCCAGAACATGATCTCTTTCGTTGCCGACGCTGATCGCTTACACAAGAAGACTGTGAGGCTCTGCCCAAGCGGGACACACCTCCACCGTGTCCTAAGTTCAACCCGTGTGGTCATTGTTGCACACAACTCTTTGTAAAATTGAAGTTTAAAAAATCCTATTCTAGGCAAAAGAAAGATTTAAAATGATGGTCGTTCTGCCAACCCTGTTTCAGAGACAGGCGTCGCGCTGTTTGCTCATTTCCGACAGTCTGAGTGCTTGTTGGTTATTTTATTTTAAAATACTTGTCTGATCGAATGTCGAATTGCTTACTTTACGATGTCTCAGACAGTTACTCGGTTAGATACAAAGTATGATCGTTTCTGGATAGATTGATGTATGCTATTTATATACATGTATGTCTGGCTGGTGTCCATAACTCCCAGTCCATGGATCCGCGTTTTTTGCTTACGAGTGGGACAAGAAGTGGCGACCCATCCCAGCTCCACAAAGAAGGCTAATAGTGCCCCAGAACTCTCTCAAAGACGTTACCTGGGTTACCGAATACATGTATGTTGGGCTGGTGTCCGTAGCTCCTCGTCCAAGGGTCCACGTTTATTGCGGAAGATTGGGACAAGTAGGTCCGCAAAGACTTCTTTGTGGAGCAATCAAAACCAACCCTGCTCCATACAATATTCCACAATATAATATAATAATATTCCACAACTAGCACACAACGCCGTCTAGTTCCAAGCTAAGTAGAGCTTGTGTTATGGGTACTAGACAACTGATAAACATACTTATATATTTCTAAATACATACATATATAGATAAATTACACCCAGACACAGAACAAATGATCGTGCTCATCACACAAACATTTGTCCTGGATGGGAATCGAACCCACGACCTCCAGCATAGCAGTCAGGGCCACTAACCATTAGACCAACAGGCTAGTCAATAAAGAAAGCTAGTAGTGCCTAGTGTTACTAACTCTCTCAAAGACGGTACCTGGGTTACCGAATACATGTATGTTGGGCTGGTGTCCGTAGCTCCTCGTCCAAGGGTCCACGTTTATTGCGGAAGAGTGGGACAAGTAGGTCCGCAAAGACTTCTTTGTGGAGCAGGGTAGGTCAAAACCAACCCTGCTCCATAAAGAAGGCTAGTAGTACCCTAGTGTTACTAACTCTCTCAAAGACGATACCTGGGTTTTCGAAGTACTGTCTCATCTTTGATAGAAGCTCGTATACCACTCAGAAAATGTAATTAGATGACCGAGGTTTGAACAGAAATCATTAAACATGTTTTTTTTTTGCTGTCGTTGTTAAGCTTGCGTTTGAACTATGATTGTACATATTAACAGCATCATCAGTAATTGCAGACTAAAGCTATGAGATCTATGTTCAACATTCCAAAATGCATCCATAACAAATATATTCTGCACGACCTGGGCCTTAACACCGTGAAACAAGAAATCGCTGCGCGTAGCCTAAACTACCAACAATAATTAACAACACATGTTAATGCGCTAGCTGCTAGACTAACGGGTTCTGGAAGTATAATTTACTCAAGACTGAAAAGGAACAGCGTTCCTAATCTTATAAACCGATTCCCCAAAGAATAGTGAGTGTGGTCAATGGACGACTCCCTGTGCTCCACGAAACAAATGCTCAGACACAGCTCAAACAACGGAACAGCTAAATGTCTATGACAGATTGCTGTGCTAAGCAGGATACAGTGAAAAAAATAAAATAGTAATTTCATAAACTTTTCCGAATTATGTCCGAGTCGATTATCCTTCTAACATCAGTTTAAAGTGCTCTGCGTATCTATAAACTGTCTTTAATTCATAAAAAAAACTTATCTTTTCTGTCATCGAGTTAATCAAAAATTTCATATTTAAGTAGATATTATTATTCTTCTATTCTGCATTTCTTTTTCAGTAGTTATCTAATAGATAAAAAACTGGGCAACTGCGAGTCGGACTAGCGCACTGAGGGTTCCGTGCAAACTTGCCTTTGATAACTTCTATTCCTGAATTAAGATACGAAGATTTTTCCGAATCGCAAAAAAAGTTTTCTTTGTGACGAAACTACAAATTTACAGTTTTCAGATTTTTTCCTGTACTTGTGCTATCAGACTTTGCTTCACGCCAAATTTCAGGATTCTAAGTCAACGGGAAGTACCCTATGAATCTTGATTCCCTTGAGAGTGTCGAAATACACGTTTTTTACGACATAAACGGCCTTAACTTTTTTTTCGTTAACTCAGAAGTTTGACTTTTCACAGCTTTAAGGGACCGCATATCTCATATGTGGTTTTAATTTCAACTTGATACCTTCACGCGTTCCCGAGATAAAGGGTCTTGATAGACAGACAGACAGACGGACGGACAACAAAGTGAAGTGATGATGATAAGGGTTCCGATTTTTTCTTTTGAGGTACGGAACCTTAAAAACATCATATACCACTACCATCGTCTACCAATATGTGAATTGACCCACAGCTAGCTACATCACGTATGCATCGATATCTTCGTCAAGCCAAGTTTTTGTCCTCAAGCCGAACTGACGCATATTGAACAAGTTTCCATCTTGAGAAGTACTGATGCATATTAGATTACCAGTTCCTATAACTTTATATGAATATCGCTCAAAGTTTTGGTCATCGTTGATGCATTACCATACTCTTGCTATGTAGAGACACCATAAATTTTTTATGGTTATTTTAGTGGTACTGTATGTAGTGTGATTTCCAGTTAAGACCCATGTGATGCGTGGCTCATTACTCGCAGAATATATGGTATATGGTGCTGAAAGGTTCTGTCCCTTTGCCAAGTTACGATCGTTTCGTTTGCGTCGAACGCCTCGAGTAGACCATGCCCCTGATTCCTTTGTTCTGACCACGGGACTGAGCGTTGAGATGACGTCAGAACAAAGGAATCGGAGGCGTGGCCTACTCGAGGCGTTCGACGCAAACGAAACGATCGTAACTTGGCTAGGGGGGCTGAAGTGGCGACCAGTTCAGAACCTTTCGGCTGTTGAAGACGCAGCGTTGAAAGGCCTCCCACAAGGTGGATCGATGACCTGGTGAGGATTGCAAGAATTCGATAGATGCAAAACCCACAGAACCGGTCGTTACAGCGACATTTGGGGAGACCTATGTCTCCCCTGTCCTGAACAGTGGACGTCTATCGGCTGAAATGATGATGCGTGGGGATCGCAGGAATCCGATGAAAGCTAACCTAACCATTATCCTAGCATACCTAACCAAACCTACGACTTATTATGGTAACTGAAGAAACACTGTGGGTTTTAGTCGGTAAAAGTCTCACACTCCCTCTGACTCCACCCAGAGCGAGACAAGTCATTTGATAATTCCTCACGTAAAAAATCACAACCTTTCTTTATTTCATGCACCTCATCATTTCAGCCGACAGACGTAGAGTCTACTGTTAGACATAGGCCTCCCCAAGTGTCGCCAAAATGAGCGGTCCTGTGCCTCTCGCATCCATTGGATTCCCGCAACCTTTGCCAGGTCATCGATCCTTGTAGAAGGCCTTACAACGCTGCGTCTTCCGATACGCAGTCGCCACTTCAGAACCTTTCGGCTCCAACGGACATCTGTTCTGCGAGCAATGTGTCCTGCCCATTGCCACTTTAGTTTGGTGATTCTTCGTGCTTTGTCGGCAACCTTGGTTCTCCTACGGATATCTTCATTCCTTAGTTGATCACGCAAGGAAACTCCGAGCATAGCCCTTTCCATGCGCCTAACTCCTTCAACAAACTACACACCTCAAGCGAAAGATTACGTCAAGTCCCCGAGTACACTCAAAGTCACCCTTAAAAGTCTCACCTTTTTTCTCAAAACTTCAAACGCAACACAGCTGCAGTACAAAAGCCGTACTTTTAACGACTTCAGCCACAATTTTATCGTATATAGGTCACAGCGTACCATAGACGTAGAGAATGAACTGAGTAATGAAAACTGAGTGACCACTCTGTAGAAAGAGACAAAGCAACTGCGCGGTTAATATTAGTCCGTTTTCACATTTACTATCTCTTTCATTCTATGTTCTCCAACTTTACCTCAAAACGACAAATTGAGGGAATTTTTTTTTTATTTGACATTAAAGACTGTCACACATAATCATATTGTATTTATGAAATCTTTTCATTCCTTCCACAATCGTGTTATTATAGTGGCATAACATATTTTGTTATATTAAGAGTGCCCATCTCATCTTCGCCGTGTGTGGTGCTTCATTGAAATGTAGGGCTGAAAATATTGTGAAACATGTCCTATGATACTATAAAAGTACAATATATTATAGTACATTCACCGTGTGTGCCGGCTGTATTCGTGGTTGTAGCGAGTAATCGAGTGAATATTCTTCAAACTATCTTGAAATATGGGCCTATATACCAATCCTGTAAGCTTGTGATTTAATCCAAAACTCTAGAAAAGACAGCTACCGGTGGCGTCACCTTTTTTCCGTATTCATTTCATACCAGAGCCCCTAAACAAATTTACATTATTTACTAGCTTTTACCCCACGGCTTCACCCGCGCACATAATATAGCCTATGCCACTCAGGGATAAAGCAGCTTTCTGTTAGTGAAAAAATTTTAGGGATCAGACCAGTACTTTCAGAGATTAATTACCTCCTACAAACAAACAAAAAACAAAATTTACCAATTTATAATATTAGTGTAGATAATGGCTGGGCTCAATTTCAAATATTTTCATATTTCAACACTCGCAATGGCTACAAAGTCAGTTTGTCCTGAGCAAAAATAGGGACCGCTCAATCCATACTCTATTTCCAGTGAACCCAGGCTCCTTTAATGCGAAGAGAGGCGAGATTATTATTTTAATGCAATAAACCCTCCATTCAAATGTTAAGTAAGACTTGCAGCCCTTTTGTCTGTCCACATAAATTATAGTACTTGACTTCTGCGATGTGGAAGCCGAATTTGTCGACAAAATGAGAAGATGTTTTTATTTGACTTTTTTGTGGGTTTTAAGATATTTTTGTTGGCATTTTTTTATCAGGTTTTATTCAATTTCATTTGCTAAACTACGCTACGCTAACATACGCTACGCTCGCTTGCTATTTTGCTTGCTTTTTTTGTTTCATCATTTTTCAGCCGAAGCATGTCCACTGTTGGACATAGGCCATAACGACCGGTCCTGTGCGTCTCGCATCCATCGTTCCACGTTGAGGAAAGCCTTGCAAAACGCTTAGTCTTCCGGTACGTGGTTGCCACTTCAGATTTGTTGTTTTTGATTGATTTTGTTTTTTTTGTTTGCTTGCTTGTGTTCAGAAAAAAATTAAAAGATGCTTTTTGGCCACTTCCTGTTGAAAACTTTATATGTATATATTTTACATCTATTTTTAGCTCTGTATCTACTCTTCATATATGCACTTAACCACCAAAAATATCTCGGTATTACATATTTGGGCGCTCACTGGTTTCATTTACCATCAACACCGCAGCTTAGGGCTATATTGTTGCGCCATACAGACACCAGAGTCGCTACACCACACTGAGACAGTATCAAAATGAAATAAGAGTCCATGGAGTTTCTTGCACATTCTTCTCCATTAAGATCTACGCTTTGGAATGTGCGATTAGCATAATTTTTTCTCACTGACTGACTTCTTGACATTTCAAAAGTGTCTGTAAATCTTAATCTTTGATGATAACCCTTTCTATTGATAAAATTTGCATGAAAATTCGTTTACTAGTTTCTGGAGAGTCTATTTCAATAATTATACATAATTAAAATAATAATATAATTCAACAGATTCTCGCATTTCCTTTCCCCTAAGTAAACTCAGTATTTTAATAAGCATTCGTGTTAAGTTCCGAGGTCGCAAAATAGTGAACAGTCTAACTAATCATGAACATTTTCTGAAAATCTTGTTCATTATAAAAATTTCTACTTAATTATGGTAATCTTAGTGAGTCTTGCCGAAATTAAAGTGGATTCTGAAATAAAAAGCTTGCTTGTAAGAAGGGTTCCGTATTCCTTTACTTGAGCTTTATCTTGCTGAAAATAAGTATATTTTTTCTACTTCAATATATTAAGTTTCAATCATGTCGATGCATTTACAGTTTCTGTTTCCAATCGTATTTATTTCTAAATTCTCCAACGAAAAGATGAAATTTTTGAGTGAGTCATTCATCATTATCTTTCCCTTATTCTACTCTATTCGGGGTCAACGTGATTTCTCCTTCATCTATTCTTTTGTAAACGGCATTGTATTTTTCATTATTATTATGAGATAGTTGTACGCTACTGTGAGGCAAAGGCCCCTCTCCCTTTCTTCCGCATCTGGCTAATCCTTTAGGTATGAGTGCAACTAATCACGCCATTTTCTTCATCATCGCTGGTTCCTGTTGTCCGAGTTCCAGTCTGCAGCTGCCTTCGCCCAACTTTGTTATGGTATGCTGTAGATATGCTTAAGTTGCTTACGTCTGTGATTTTTGTTAAAATGAAATAAATTTTTCCTTATGCGGTCTCTGATTTTGAATCCAAGAATACTTTGATCATTGCTCGCTGGCAGACCCCGAATGCAGACTTTCAACATAATTATGAGTACAATAATTAGTTGAAAGTTTTAAAATTCTCAGTCATTTTCTTCCTCAATCTGGTGTGCAAAAATATCATATTTTCAAGTAAGAGATAAATATAATCATAGTCATAGTAGTCATAGTAATTTATTGGTAAGGGATTCTTACAAGTCATTTAAAGAATGTTACATAAAACTTGTCAACAATTGATTAGGTGCATAACATTGTCTAATAATAAAAAATGCCAAACAAATAAAAGAAATTACAAAGAAAAAAATAATAATAATCGAAGTCAAATTACAAATTAAAATAAAAGTCAAAATAATTTTCATTTCAAATAAGCATCAAAATTAAATTAAATTAAATCATAAATTCGTTAAAAGAATAAAAAGCTTGCTCAATAAGCCATTTTAAAATTAATGCCATCATAAATTGTAATGGTAGAGGTGCTATTTCGTTAATTACTCACGTAATTTTTTTCGCTCTGTAGGTGAGTGAATTTCGTATTTATATATTTTTTTACGATATTATTAGTGACGTATAACAACAATCTACTTTCATCCGGAAATGTTGAAAATCAACCACAACACAGTGAAAAGTACACCGACGTCGGGCATGACAAAATCACAAAAGGTTCTGTAACCGCATTCACAAGCGGAACCCTAAAAAATGCTCTTTTCATTCGCCATGAATATTTTAATTTTATCATTATTTATCTGGCTCTGAATTTAATTTGGCAAGATAACGAACATTTGTGTTGAAACTCTATTTTATTTTGCTTCATTTTCGCTTTGAAATAATATCTACGTTTGTGGCAGTCTAGGTGTTCCGTTGCCTGGTCGGCCATTTTCTTTCATACTCCATTATCCGTTTAGGTAAAACTTTATGGTAGGATAACATTACAGAACATTCGGAACCTAGATTATGAATTTAAATGTTGTTTTAATTTTCCTTTGCTTTTGAAGGAGTTTTAAATAATATACCAGTTCTTGGTGTAATGTAATAAAGACTGCTTTTTCTACTTAGTTATAATTTCTTCAGTGTTCCATTTTCTCAGTTTGTTTCAAGTTTAGAATAATATTGAAGTATATTTTATAGACGGATGCAAAGTAAAGAAAGTTATCTGCAATTTTACGATTTTCTGATAGTTCCAGTAACTTACTAAAATTTCATATACCTCCTATTTATTATTTTGCAATAATATTAATGAAAAAAAAATACCAAATAAATGCTTATTATTCACTATTATTACTAATAATCTCAAAAACGCAAAATTGCAGATAACTTTTTTCTGTTTAAGTATTTAACTACCTAATAGTAATCTAGTAAAATTATGCCCATACTTATTGATTTTTTAGTACTATTATAATATGGATTCTACTAATAAATATTACATGAGCTTAGAAATCAAAACTATTGGCCCTATATTTTTTTTTTAAATGGAAAATCATCAAATAACTTTTTCCACTCTGGGTGAAGCGAAAAGTAATATCTGACTTTTACTGACCCGTGTCCCTTCAGTTGCCTTTTGCTTTCCAGGTCCACGGCAACTTTTTTTTTTCAAACAATCTCTCTACCCTGGCTCAGGCATCAGTCTTAGCAGGCCCCGTCAATTATGCTGACAGCTCTTTGAGGCGGGCGACAAATACAACACACCTCAACCCTACCTTTGTTCACCGTCCGCAAACCCAAATAAATGACTCTTAATAACAAAACATCACTCTAGAAATACTCTGAACTCATCATCATCATTATTTCGGCCGAAAGACGTCCACTGTTGGACATAGGCCTCCCCCAAGCTTCGCCACAACGACCGGTCCTGTGCGTCTCGCATCCACCGCATTCCCGCGACACTCACCAGGTCGTTGGTCCACCTTGTGGGAGGCCTTCCAACGCTACGTTTTCCGGTGCGCGCTCGCCATTCTAGAACCTTTGGGCCCCAGCGGCCATCCGTTCTATGAGCAATATGCCCTGCCTACTGCCACTAACTGACTAACTTAGATTTTTATATGCTTTGTGTCATAGTACAATTACATAGTATAATTTTTACTGTTGGCTACTATAAAACGAGGATATTTCGCGCTGATAACTGAAAATGCCTTTGCCTAGTTCTGTTACAGATGCATGATTCATTTGTTACTTCATAAATATATTGTTTTTGTTTGGTACCAATATATATGCATATATTTTATTTTGTTTATATTTATTTTGAGCCTAGGAAATCTCAGTCCATTCCATTCACATTCCAGGTTGAGCGATAAGCCCGCCAATTGTATGTTATTTATTATAAGGTTTTCTTTTATACGTTGTAATTGGTTTATAGTAAAGTATATGTACATAAATAAATAATTCCAAATGAAATGTAATGTGCTTGCCATGCTTTTTTTGAAAATAAATTATTGTTACTATAATGGACTCCTGAATCAAATCTTGACCCATCAATTGAACGACTTGATCTTGGAATTAGACTTTAGATCTTTTTACCGTAATATGGAATCCCATGATAACAAAAACCGGACAAGTGCGAGTCGGACTCACGCACTGAGGGTTCTGTACAAATTTATCTATGAAAACAGTTCAATTCCCAAATTGAGTTAGTTTTTTTTTACATAACTACAAATTATAATACAGTTTTCAGATTTTTATCTATACTTGTGCTATGAGACCTTGCTTGATGCCAAATTCCAGGATACTAGGTCAACGGGAAGTACCCTATGAACTTTGGTTTCCTTGAGAGTGTAAAAATATACGTGTTTTGCGACATAAACGACCGTATCTTTTTTTTGTTAACTCAGAAGTTTGATTTTTTCACAGCTTCAAGGGACTGCAGACCTGAGGTTTCAATTTCAACTCGATACCTTCACGCGCACCCGAGATAAAAGGTCTTGACAGACAGACAGACAGACAGACGGACGAAAAACAGAGTGATCCTATAAGGGTTCCGTTTCCTTTTGAGGTACGAAACCCTAAAAAAAAATAACAGAGCTCTAAAACTATAACAAAAAATTCAGAAAGGATAAAAATTTAATATCAGATATTATCACTTACAGTCATAACTTCTTTCTACCTCTGTAATACTAGCGTTCCTACTTGGTATATTACCGCAGTTGCATGAACGTTAAGCATCCACATAAATATTATTTTAAGAACCATTCTAAAATTGTCAAGGTTTATGTTTCTTTAAAGTTTAAAATAGAAAATGCACTTTTATTGGTTGTTTTGTTGATAACTTAGCTTGTTCAGTTTTAGTATCATAATTATCATCTTCGCAGTGATTTTTTTTTGGTGCGAAATCATCAAATACTTTATCCATTCCGCTCTGGGTGAAGGGAGAGGGAGCGTCAGACTTTTACTGACGTTTTGAGGCGAGATAATATCATCTGGTAGCTTTTGGCACTCTAGGGTGGAGCGCGAGATGTCAGACTTTTACTGATTAAAACCACACCTGTGCAGAGACGCAGGTGTAATTTTAGACTGTAAAAGTCTCAGTCAGTTAAAAGCATTTCCTTTCTGTTCTAGGACTACGGGTATCCCTTATAAAAAAACCACGCGGTCCTAGCCGGCATCGGCCCTGCTGGGCCCCTACGGTTTGCTGACATCTTTTTTTGGGAATGCGTGGAACACTACACACTGTCGAGGACTTGGGCTTGGGTCCGAACAATTACCGGACAGCCGGACAGCGAGCTACCCATTGCTCGTCGTCCGCAAGCTCGCGCCTAGCGTGGCTGGTAGTTGGGTTCGGGGTCGCAGCAGCTAAAACTCATTAATTTTCCTTCAATTGACTACTGCGAACCAAGACCACGATTACTCTTTCAAGCAATTCTGCAACCCGCATGTCACTAAGTTGGTTGTCAGCAAGCTACCGTGGGAGTTGAAGCCACAGTCCTTGCAGATACGCACGAGCGGTGCGTGGAGGTGTAATGCCAGAGCTAAATACCACTGCAATGAAAAACGCGATACGGTTGACAGAGCACCGGTGAGATCTCCTGGAAATATGCAAACAGCAACTGCCGCAACTCAGCACTAGGTACGCCAAATTCGTGGCAATAAGCCGCCTTTTTGAGGAGTGACTACAGACTATACCGTTTGGTTCGGGAGACGCCTGTATTAGATTTGCCGGGAATCACCCTATGTCACCATTGTGTAGACAAAAAAACTTTTTGTGATTCGGAAAAGTCTTCGGAATCAATTCGGGAATTGAACTATTTACATAGCTAAGTTTGTACGGAACCCTTAGTGCGTGAATTCAACTCGTACTTGTCCAGATTTTTTAATCGGGGACCACTTTGGTTTCTTTCGAGAATAAAACTTAACTACGTTAATTCAAATTGAAAAAACTTATGTTACTTATTCACTCACGACGAGGTTGCGGCCAACCACGAATGAGATCGCGGGAGGAATTAGATGTCTACCTTGTAGGTTCCTTAATACTTCAGTCCTCGCAGATCTCAGGTTGAAAACCACTTACCTAACCGATAAGTCTCCCCTAACTTGCTGCCAGTTCTGCAACCTACCGGTAGATTGTCTCGCCCGCCCGTCTGATATACAGTGCCCCACATTACTACGAGATTTCTTTTTGATTGATAGCCCTTAAGGAGTGCCTTTAGGGATCCCTTTAAGAAGGCAAAAACGGCCTTTAATCTTAGGTGTGTCATGTTAAACCATCTTGGGAGATATCGGTACTTGACAAACCTGTTTTACAAAGTCAAATGTAACGTATGAATTATTTATTTTATGTACCATTTATACTTTGTACACGATTTCGTGTTTTCTTTGAACTTTGTATCGAACTGTTTTCTTTGGATTTCCCAGAAGTAACAATTTGTTTATAAGTCAAAGGTGGCTTTTTGAATCGGATAGAATAAATGTTATATTATGCATTACGTTACAGAATAGTACAGAAGCTTGGAAGCCAGGCGGACTTACACGTACACGGCCTTGGGCATTCTCTATTAATCAACCTAGGGTGGCAAAATATGGCAGGTTCCTAAAAAAAATAAATGAATTATAAGAAATCAAGGGTTCAAATATGTATAAATATAATAAACATACATATACATATATTTAAAATAATATATACTTACATATATACATGTATATAAAGTTAGAAAGGGGTTTTTGAGACGACTTCCGCTATATATGAAAACTAGCAACTTTATATGAAACTGGACTGGACTATATATGAAAGGAAGAATGAATAAAATCTGAAGAATGAGAAGGACAAAGCAGTAGAAGATTGTTAAAAGAACGCAGATTCTTAGCATGGGAAGAACATAGATATTGAAAGTTTGATAGGTTTTTGGAAATACAACTTCTTAGGGGGGAAATTACGTTGGTATACAAAATCTCATTCAAAGTAATAAGATGAAAAAGGAGGAGCCGAGTTGAGTAGAGAGAAAAGAGTAGTCTGTGCGCGAATAGGCATCGATTTGAGCTCAGATCTGCAATTCGAAATATGTACATATTTTCTTAAGTTACATATGAACCGGATGCAGTAGTTGAGTAGCCTGTCAAATTTATCTAGCAACACCGCGTTCAGATCAAAGTAGCCACGTCACCATAGTCGATTCTAGGGACAATTAGGGGAACGAATATTGATGGAGAAAATTTGTCATTGTGACCAAGGTGGCTAGCCTTGGCGAGGGCGTTATGTAGCCGAGGGCTGCAGTGATAAATTTCCACGTGTATCAAACGATGTTTTTCAATACACTTATGAAAACAACTGCAACTCATGGTGGTTGACGTACGACTTGTGGAGATCGACGCGCGCTAAGCCTGCTACGATAAATGTAACAAAGTTGTGTTGAGACGAGCACGCGTACTTTTCCGAACTAGTGCGAAAAACAGTCAATTACGCGCCTTAAAGCGGCGGAATAAGAGCGGGTTTTCGAATAAGTGTGTTGAAAAATATTTATTCAGTCTACATAGACACGCTTTACGTACAGTGAGAACAAGCGCATATATAGGCATACTTCACGTACAGCAAGAACAGGCGCACTTGTGAGCGGCATTTGTTTGAGATTGCTGTAACTAAGTACGTATGAATAAATGTGTCATCATCATCCTCATTTCAGCCGAAAGACGTCCACGGTTGGACATAAACCTCCCACAAATATCACCTTAACGACCGGTCTTGTGCGTCTCGCATCCATCGGATTCAAACGACTCTGGGAGGGAGTGTCTTCCAAAGCTGCATCTTCCAGTACATGGTCGCCACTCTAGAACCTTTCGGCCCCATCGACCATCTGTTCTGCGAGCAATGTGCCCATAAATATGTACAAACACCTATTTTTGCTCAACAAATGAAGCCAACCTTCTGTACCGTTTTTTTTTTTTCGTATACCTTACAGAAAATAAAAAGAAATTACAAGTTTAATTATTTCTCAGAAATGAAAACAAAGTCGCATATCTGTGTACTTTTTTGTTCGATTTAATGATATCCTTGTTCTGTATTAAAAATAATGAATACCGTGAATTCAATGGGTTGTTTCCCATCGTAATTTGAGAATTCAATAATATATTCAGAACTATATTTAGAAACTAGGTGCTTTCAGCGGCTTCGCCCACGTGAAAATAGAAAATTGTTTTTAGAACATACTGACTGGCCTGTTGATCTAGTGGTTGTGGCCCTGACTGCTATACCGGAGGTCGTGAGCTCGATTCCCACCCAGGACAAATGTTTGCATGATGAGCACGATTATTTGTTCTGTGTCTGGGTGTATTTTATCTAGATTAGGTATGTATTATCAGTTGTCTAGTACAGACTCATAACACATATTATTATTTTTATACATTTAGGTATCTCTGGACCCTAAGGTCCTGGACCTTTGCAAGGCGTACGAGGAGCTGGAACCAACGCGCAGAGGCCCTTTTAAACGATTTTAATGCAACTTGGTACCAACCGGTGATTATTCCTATGCGCGCTATGCTAGTGCACCCAAGGATAATTACCAGTTGGTGGAAAACTATCGGACATATGGAAAAATAAAATGTAAGGCTATGGTTTTTGGAGTCTAGAGAACTATGTTAAGACTATGGCCCCTGCCTGAACAATGCCCATCCCAATACCCATCGATATTAAGGCCGGGGTTGACTTGCACACATAATATAATAAATGCATAAATGGGCCTCCTAAAACGGTCGCTAGCACGAAGTGACATAGCAGCAAGAGGGCAACATATCCTGAGGTGCTTGAGGAGTGGAAAGGTATACCACGGTTATCAGGACAATCCCGGAAGTAAGGTCAAAATCCCTACCAGCACCTTAACCTTACTGGATTTTACAACCTTCTCCCGAGCACGTTAGCTCTTGTTAATCTTCACTCAAGCCATCCAATAAAGGCAAGTGACATGTGGGAGCTCCGTTCCTCGTCAGCGTTCACTACGGCCGGCCAATAAAGGCAAGCCGGAGATGAAGAACAAGAATTCTCCCGAGAGATCGGGTTTGTGGGGTCGCTAATGCCCAACAGTTCGCCACAAAACTGCCCTGCGGATTGTTATTATTATTATACTCCCGGGATTAAAAGTATCATAGTATCTGTGTACTAACTAGCAAAAGCACCACCAGCGGTTACATCAGCAGTTTCGCCCACACAAAAGAAGATTGGTCCAAGGGAACAAACTCCCAGGATAAAAAAAAAAACTGGTCAAGTGCGAGTCGGACTTGCACCTTGAGGGCGTGCAAACATAAATAGTTCAATTTCCAAATGGAGTCTCAAAGATTTTTTGTGATTCGAATCGTGAAAAAAAAAAGATTTTTTGTTGTGTAACTACAAATTTACTGTTTTCAGATTTATTCCTATACCTCTGCTATAAGACCTTGCTTCATGCCAAATTTTAGGATTCTGGGTCAATGGTAAGTACCCCATATATTTTGATTCCCTTGAGAGTGTCGAAATATTCGTTTTTTGCGTCATAAACGACCGTAGGTATCTTTTTCGTTCGTTAACATAGAAGTTTGAATATTTTTCACAGCTTCAAGGGACCGTAGACTGGAGTACATGATTTTAATTTCAACTCGATACCTCCATGCGTTCCCGAGATAAAGGGTCTTGATAGACAGACAGACCGACAGTCAACAAGTGATCATATAATAAGGGTTCCGTTTTTTCCGTTTTTTTTCAAGTACGGAACCCTAAAAGTGTAATAAGTGCTATAATTGCTAAAATTAGTAGTAAGTTAGTATTAGTTAGTAGTACTTTGTATAGAGGCTGGTAGAGAATAGAATAGAATAAAACTGTATTATACACACCAAAATAGTAACAGAAACTTTTAAACTAACTTAATTTATGGGTACAATGGCGGTCTTATCGCTAACGTTGACATCTACCAGACAACCTTAAGATGGACTGTAAGAACTTAATATAAAAAGGCGGTAGTCTGCGGTGTACTGTTAATTAAAGATTGAGAGTTCTTTGAAAAAAATTAATAAAAATATTTTATCCATAGAAGTTAGTTTTTTGTTTCTCGAAACTTACCGAGTATCCCAGGTAGATATAGATATATTAGAAGCTGTCCCGGTATAAAGCACTATCGAACCTTTGCAAGAACGACGCCTGTACAATTCACACACCAATTCAAATATAATTTCAAAAGCTATTATAAATTTCCCGAAACAAATTCTGAAGGCAACAAAAAATGAATACAAAACCAAACAAATGTTTTGTGGGTTGCCATTTTCAATGTATTTCAACAATGCAAATAAAAATTTAATTTCCGTTGCACATGTTACGGTTGTAAAAGAGGGTATCAACACTTTTAACAAATATATTCAAGTGGGAATAAATACAACAGAGTTAAAAGATAGGATAAACGAACGCGTTTCATATTTGTTAAAATCTTTTATCGGCATCATTATATTTTCAAATGTTTTAAAGGATATAATATTCGTTGTTTATTTTTGTTCTAAGTTAGAAGGTGTATAACTCTTTTTACTGTTTTATATTTAACAGAATTATGTTAATGGTGAAAAAAAGAAGGCCCATTTGCCAAAATCGACAACCCAGGACAGACTATCTTGGCGCAGATTTGTGAGAAGACCCGACCCCAAATAATGGAAGCAAGGGACGGACAAGGGAGAAGATTACATACACGTAATTATGTTAGTTATTTAAGATGACAGGAAGTTTAGCAAAAATAGTGATTATTATCTCTGTATTCTAAGCATATTATTATAATTTTGACTAACGCGGCAACCTACGATGGCGATTCAACGCAATTGCGGTTGCAAAGCGATGTGGTTCACTCGATACCAACAAGACGCGGCATCACGGCGGCATTCGCCTACTCGCGTGCGAAGTCACTGCTTTAGCCGCCCTTTACATAAAACAAGTCACCGCACCGCAAGAGTTCGCGCGAAAATATCAAACCAACTGCTTGCGACCGCTTCGCTTCGCTCATCGCCGCACCACACTCACGTGCAGTTGGTCACTTCGGTCACCGCAATAGGCTATGAATTGTTTGTTGATAGCCTATTGCCAATACCGCGACTACCCATGAGACACCGCGTTAGAGACATATTTTAAAACCCCTAATTTGATGATGTTTAGTTGCGTTGGTATTCACGTGATTACATACAAAATGAAGATATACAAGTTTACCAACATAGCTTGAAGAATTGCCAAACTTAAGTGGCAGCGAGCAGAGCACATTGCTCGCAGAACAGATGGCCGATGGGGACAAAACTTTCTGGAGTGGTGACCACATACCAGAAGACGCAGCGTTGGCGCGGCCTCCTACAAGGTGGATCGATGACCTGGTGAGGGTCGCGGGAATCCGGTAGATGCGAGACGCACAGGACCGGTCATTATGGCGACACTAGAGGAGGCCTATATCCAAAAGTAGACGTCTTCCGGCTGAAATGATGGTGATAGTTGCGTTGGATGATCTACATCTGATCTGATTATCGACGGGCTGAGACGTTTATTATGTTACCTAATTATTATTATTACCACGAACTACCTGAGTATTTTTTCTCTTTATCTATCAAATCTATTGAGGAGTTTTTTTACAGCTCATTTTTACACCCTATTAATTTTAAACTCCTACTGTAATTTATAGTGACCACAAAGAATATACACATCTTTTAGAAGAATATAATAAAGTACAAAACATACAAAAAGTACCTTATATGCTAACATTAATATTCCATTTAATGGAATAATATGGATAGAGCAGTGGTGGCCGAGTGGTAACAGCCCCGACTTACGAGTTGTAGGTCGCGGGTTCAAACCCAGTCAGGCGCATTACTTTGTGTAATTTATTTCATCACCACTGCTCTCAAAACGGTGAAGGAAAACATCGTGAGGAAACCGGCATGTCCTAGAACCAAAGATTCGAAGACATGTGGCATCCACCAACCCGCACTGGGCCCGCGTGGTGGATTACGGCCCATCCCCTCTCCCAGAGAGGAGGCCTGAGTCCCAACAGTGGGAACATTATAAGGCCGACTATGCTATGCTAATATTCCATTTACTGAATATTCTACTAAAACGTTAAAAAATATCAATCCTTTTTGAGAATCATATAGGTATAGTAAAATTGTACCCGATCCACGGGTCGTCACACACTTCTAGCACAAAACCCTGATGAAAATAATACCGAAGCTCACACAATAAACTATTGAAAAAAATCAGGTGTAAATGTCAATCACCGTGAAAATATTTCAGCAAAAATGCTTTGTGTTGAGCTAAAAAAAAACTGACCTTTTTTTAAAAGCGCAAAAGCCAATTCGTCAAAGCTGAAAGCTTCAAAGGTATGAATGAAAATGACATGTGTAGTGCGAGCCGAAATCACGAGGTGAACAGGTAAATATGTTGTATGATATACAACGCACATTCGTGAACAAAGGGTCACTTCTGCAATTTATTGTTAAAGCGATTTAAATATGCAAAGAAAAAACCGCGATAATCGACTTTATATACACAGTTAAAACGGTGATAATGGCATGAAAAACAACGTTTTGACGGAGGAAGGGACGTTACATTATTTTGTTTTCTTGAAATATAACGTCTCATACAGCTCTACCACGAGCTCTTAACGCGATCCATTTTACGACCTAAACTGAAATGTGAAAGGGATTGGGCACGCCATAATTATGGCGGTAAGTCCCCTCTTTGAGGCGTGGCTGGAAAGACCTCACGGCGTCCTCACCTTACGCATGACGCAGGTCCTCACCAGACATGGTAAGTTCGGGAGGTTCCTGCACCGGATACGTGCGGGAAAAACGCCCGGGTGTCACCATTTTGTGGACCGCCTGGAGGACACGGTGGAGCATACGGTAGAGGTGTGCTCCGCCTGGGCAGAGCACCGCCGTGTCCTCGTGGGGGAGATCGGCGGTAGCGATCTCTCGCGCTGGGCCTTAGTACAGGCCACGGTTCGGAGCGAGGAGGAGTGGCAGGCGGTCGCCTCCTTCTGCAAAGCAGTAATGCTAGCAAAGGAGGAGGCCGCACGCGCGAGGCAATCGCCCTCGCGCCCCAGCCATCGGGATTCTTATCCAGATTTCCGGTCACCGTAGGCATGGGCTTGCGGACGGTGAGCAATGGATAGCTCACTATCCGATCGTCCGGTAACCGTCTGGACCGAGCCCAAGTCGTCGACGGCGCGTAGTGTTCCACGCGTGCCTCAAAGAGATGTCAGCAACTGTAGGACCCAGCAGGTTCGAAGCCTACTGGGGATATGGGTAGTGTGAAAACGATCCCCGGGACCCTGGAACATTGGCAAAGAAGGAACAGGAGTGGGTTTTTAGTCAGTAAAAGTCTGACACTATCTCTCGCACCGCCCAAGAGCGAGATTTGCCATTAGACGATTTCCCAACTAAAAAAAAAGAACGTCATTCACTCAAATAAAAATTTGTTAAGAAAAATCCAAATCAGGTGATTATGGAGCTTGATGCTCATAGTTCAAGTATCATAGAAGCAGGAAAAATGAAATAAAAAGTAATAATAAAAGAACTCAAAATAAAGATCTCTAAAAGACTGCAAAAATCTAGAATCAGAAACTAAAACTCTGATAAGACCGCCATGTACCTTCCCATAGATTTAAGTTATGTTATTTTTTGCTGTACAATAAATGTCACCCTATTCTTTTCTATTCTATTTTATTTTCGTCCATTTTCATATTACATTCCATTCTATTTCATTCCATTCCAATATTCTCACAACTCCAGTCCTTTTGTCAATATATATATATTTATTTTTTTTTTTGTTAAAAAAAACGCAAGAAATACCGCCACAATGAATAATATTACAAACAAAGTAAAAAGTGAACGAAATCTGTCAAAATGGCGTCAATTAATACGAAAAATTATCGATTTTCATGATTTTTTTTCTCAAAAACTATATGTTTCCTAACATTAAGATTTTACGTAATTACTTTTTAGACATAAACCTTCCCAATATAAAATTATGAGCGTAAAACTCGTTGTCCGGTATAGTACAGTTTAGCCCTCAACTATTTTACCAGTCATCCTGTCTAAAACTTTTTTTTACCTGGTCCTAGACTACATCTAAAGGATGGACACTAATTTTATTACAATCTAGCCGTATTCATGTGTCGCGGCCAGATCACAGATCGTTTAAACGTTAACATTTGATGATATGTCAATTCTCGTTTGGCCAAATCATTGATGTAGGATTTCGATGATAATAAAAGGTCTTAAGAAAATAGGCCAAACGAAGATTGAAATATCATCAAACTTTAACGTTTAAAACGATCTGGCCAGTTTTACTTGGCCATTCTGAGATCTGGCCACGACATATTTACCATAATCGTATGTATAAACTAATAAGTAATTTAATCATATCCTAAACTAATAAATAATTAGCATTACTAAGAATTTGTCCGATAGCACTTTTATTATTGTCCCTATTAAGGCGAATACACTTCGTTCTTGTATTTATTAGGTAGCAATTATGCTACATTACACTATTCACTATCACTAAACACTAACTCGAACGGTTTTGTTCTTTTTAGTTTTCTCACTATATTCGTGTGGTCGAGAAGCTGGATTGCCTCGATGTTCACATGCTGATGAAGTCGCTTGTCGTGATTTTTTTATCATTTTCGATAAACTCAACTTTTAGGCCCCGATGGAAGTCATCATTTCGTATGTACCAAGGTACGTTTACAATTTCCTTTACTACCATGTTCTAAAATCGTTGTATGATACTAACTTTTAACGACTACAGCGCCATCTATGATCAGCACACGAACATCTACGTGACAGCAGCGCGATGAAATCAGCAGCACGGGAAGCGGGGACAAAAAGACGCGATAAAAACCACAGCGCGCGATTCGAATCTTCACTTCCTGATTTTGTGAAACGGCGACGAACTATCTCTTTTTCACTATAACCATTATAAAATCAATTAAATACTTAATACACAAAGTACAGAACCAGCCTTGGGTCTCATTTCCACTCCATCGACGACGACCTGATAAAGAAAAGCCCCAACACTAATATTGGTCTAAAACTAATAATAATAAAACCTACTTACCCAGATGATCAATGCTCAGTTGGACTGCATTCAACTCCATCTTACAAAGTACGATAATCCTCATATACAAAACTTATTAAGCCAACCGACGCCGTATATTTTCATCTGGTATAATAAAATTTGCATACCGAATGCAGCTCACACTGCGAGCGGATTTCCACGTCACATTGCCTATATTTTGTTAGGAACATTGCAAATTCACTTGATTTATATCAGGAAAAACAAAAGTTCTGTTGTGTTGTGGTCGTGGGAAGTAATTAAAATGTGTTTTGTATTTCATCTATCTATGTATGTACAAGGAAAAACTGTCTGACTGACATATCAATGCACAGCCGAAACTACTGGAGTCCCAGTAGTTTCGGCAATGTGAAATTTTGCTCATGGTTTCCTTTTATGATGTAGGCGAGCACTAAGAAGGCATTTTTGGAAATCCAACCTCCAAGGGGGAATATTCTTTTGTATGCAAAATCGCAATCCGTGTATACTTGAAAGTTAACACAAATTGTATCCAAAGTAAATAAATAAAGATTGTCATTATTTGTTTTCAGAACTCCCCTCCACCACAATAGAACAATTTAGGGGGCGCAAAGAGCAACTGTTACTGAAGGAACACTGGTGACTTTTGTACAGAAAAATAACAGATTTGGGCAACATAATTTTTTCAAATAATGGCAGAATAGTTGGCTGGTCACAAAAAAAAACCAAATTGGCGGTAAAGCGGCAATCCGATCTTAATTTTTTTTTCTAGTTGTATAGTTTAGTAACACGATAAGTTCATCAGATTCCGATACGAATTCAACGCCTGATTTCATAAGAGGCTAAAGAAGTAGTGAAAACAGTTTTACTGCCTAACCTAAAATCATACGATGACTAAGGTTTTATTTTTATCAGTGCGACACACTGCAGGGCAAAGGCCTCCCTTCCGTTATTCCATTCCTTTCTGTCCTTAGCCACTTCTGGCCAATCCTTAAGGCTTATCCTTAAGTCTAAATCGTCACGCCATCTCCTTCTGGGCCTACCGCGTCGCCGACTCCTGCTGTTCGTAATCCAGTCAGATAAAGTTAGATTTCCCTAATTCACTGATGCCAAATCACCACGATTGGCTTGGTTAGGTGGAGGTGAGGTGATGACAGTATCGTGAATATCAGCATTTAGGCCTTTTTCGTGATGGGAAATCATCAAATAATCATCATCTTGCTCTCACTCTGAAGACTTAGACGTTTATTGACTTACGGTTTCTTCATTAGCAATAGTGTTCCAGAGCTGCAGTGACTCTTTCTAAGAATCCCGCAGCTCAGTAGCGTTTAGACCTGAAACCATTTTAAAGTTTCGCTGAACAGATACACACACAGAAATGGTAATACTATATGCTATGCAAAGCCAGTTTTTAGGGTTCCGTACCTCTCAAGGAAAAAACGGTACCCTTATAGGATCACTTTGTTGTTTGTCCGTCTGTCAAGACCCTTTTTTTCGGGAACGCGTGGAGGTATCGAGTTGAAATTAAAACCTTATAATTAGGTCTGCGGTCCCTTGAAACAACTTTAGTAACGAAAAAAAAGTTACGGCCGTTTATGTCGCAAAAACTTACATTGCGACACTCTTAAAAGAATCTAAATTCATATGTACGTACTTCCCGTAGAACCAGAATACTGAAGTTTGGCATAAAGCAAGGTCTTACAGCATAGGTATAGGAATAAATCTGAAAACACAAATTTTGTTGTTACGTCACAAAAAAAAAATACTTTTTTTGCGATTCGGAAAAATCATCGAGAGATACTGAAATTGAACTATTTTCTTAGGTGAGTTTGTACGGAACCCTCAGAGCGCGAGTCTGACTCGCACTTGCCCAGTTTTTCATAAATTCCTTTGATTCTGATTGTCTGAATCAGAATATCAAGGACATTCGCTAAGAAATTGAACCCTGTTTCATATAATACTAGATATTTCTTGTAGAATCTATACGCACGTACGCTCACTCCCCCAAAATAAAGTAAGTACTATGTCGTGACATCTCAAATCCTCCCCTCTATTACATTATAAGAACATGCAGAAAATCCACTTGCATAAAGTGTCGACATTTGATTATTTATTTATTTAAAACTTTATGCACTAATGAAACACTGTACAAAGGCGGACTTAATGTCTTAGGCATTTTCTACCAGTCGACGTTAAGATGGTGCAGAGACATAACATGGCAGGTGCAACTTAATAGAAGACTGACAGAGAGGAAATAAAAACAATAATAAATATATACTTAGATACATACATTCAAATAAAGAATGATGTTGAGAAAAAAAAAAACGAATACAACAAATCTACCAACTTCTTGCGAAAGTGTTCTCGTGCTTTCATTTTAAAGGACAACCGACTGGTTGCCATCCTGATGTTCAGAGGGAGCGCATTCCAAATGTAAATCGCCTGGACAAAGAAAGAGGAATGGACAAACCCAGAACGGTGTGTCGGACATCGTGGAAGACGGTTATTTGTAGATCGAAGATTTTTATTGTGCGCAGAGCAAAGAAATTGAATTTCTGAAGTCATATAAGAAGGAGAAGAAGGCTTATCTATAAAATAAAACAGGGTTATTAAGGCTCTTAACGCTCTACGCTGGCGAATGGGTAACCATTTTAAAAGTGATCGATGAGACGAATCGAATGCAATTATTCAGAAGGCGGTCCAGGTTATTGATTATGTATTACTAACTTCTGCCAGCCAGCTTGCCATAGCCCCGAAGGCTTCGGCTCTGCTTGGCCCCTACGGTTGCTGACATCTCCCTGAAGCGCGCGTGGAACACTACGCCCCGTCGTCGACTTGGGCTCCGGACCAGGGCCTGTACCTGCCGCCGAGCGCTCCCACGAGTACACGGCGGTGCAGGTTTGTGTATGTGTGTTTGTTAATTCTTCATGCTCGAGCAGTTGGATGGATTTCGATGAAACTTGGTACACAAGTAGACCATGTCCTGGAATAGCACGTAGAGTACTTTTTATCCTGGGAGCAAATTCCCTTGGGACAATTTTCAAATTTTCTACCATCACGCAAGCGAAGCTAGTTTACTAATATAAATTTTTTTTAATAGCCGTCCGCAAGCCCGCGCCTACGATGTCCGGAAATCGGGATCGGAATCCCGGCGGCGGTTGGGGCGTGAGGACCGTTGCCTCACGCGATCGGCCGCCTCCTTTTCTAACATTACTGCATCGCAGAAGGAGGGGACCGCCTGCCACTCCTCCTCGCTCCGGACCAACTTACCATGTCCGGTGATGACCTGCGTCATGCGGAAAGTAAGGATGCCGTGTTGCCTTTCCAGCCATGTGACTGGTGTGTTCTGTGGTGTGATTACGGCCCATTCCCTCTCCTAGACAGGAGGCCTGAGTCCCTGCAGCGGGAATATTAAGAAGGTTGATTATGCTATGCTTATGCTATATTATTGGCTGGACTTCTGCATACGTCTTCGTTGTGTCACTTGTCACCTAGTAGGGCTACTGTACAACTGACAAATGAGGGATTTGACGGCATTACGGTTTTGTCGGGTGTTCCTAGCAGTATTTATTGTGTACCTTGTTCTTTATGAGTTATAGGCGTCTCCATACTTGTGTTTGTTGGTATGAGTAGGTGGGCAGTTGAAATTGTATAACATATTTCGTATTTATAGAACTCGACTAGCAGATTATTTAACATGTGTAGTGATGAGAATCCATTTTTTTTTAAAGGTGAAATTGATAACAAATCTATCTAGAAATATGTTTATGTGCCCTGCCCACTGCCACTTAAGTTTGGTGATTCTTCGGGCTATGTCGTTAACTTGGTTACTTGACATAGCCCGAAGCCGAAGAACCTGCGGATATCTTCATTTCTGATGCAATAACTCAAGGAAACTCTGAACAGATGCTTGATGGGGACGCAAGGTTCTAGAGTGGTGACCACGTACCGGAAAACGCAGCGTTGGAAGACCTCTCACAAGGTGCACCGATGACCTGATGAGGATCGCGGGAATACGATGGATGCGAGACGCTTAAGACCGGTCGTTTTGGCGACGCTTGGGGGAGGCCTATGTCCAACAGTCTCAGTCTCTATGTCAGTCAGTCTTTCATCCGAAATGATGATGATGATGGTGATGATGATGTTGATTAATAGGTTTTTTCAGCGGTTTCGGTGAAAGTAGAAATTTATCCAAGGGACTATTTCGACTATTTTTATCTCCTATTTTCACTGGCTTGTTGGTCTAGTGCTTATTGGCCCTGACTGCTATGCCTCCGGCATACGGACTTCCGGGTCATGGGTTCGATTCCCACCTAGGACAAATGTTCGATGAGCACAATCATTTCTCCTGTGTCTGGGTGTAATTTATCTATAATATGTATGTATTTTGAAATATATCAGTTGTCTATAGTACTCATAACAAGGTTTGCTTAGCTTGGGACTACGGCGGCGTGTGATAGTTGTGGAATAATAGTATTATTATTTCAGAACCCCCCCGTCAGAAAATCTCCCCCCTGGACGCGAATTGCACTGGCCAATCTGGAAATCTCTTAACCGACTACGCACTCAGGTTGGCCGCTGTAAAAATAATTTGGCCAAATGGGGCTTCCTCGACCCATCTCTAACACAGTGCCAGTGTGGAGCCGCTGCACAGGATATGCGTCATTTGCTATGCTGTCCATCCTGCACAACTACCTGCAGTTTTCAGGATCTTTACGAGGCCAATAACAGAGCCTTAGAGGTTGCCAAATACTGGTCAGATAAAATTTAGTTAGAGTACATCGACACGAAAAGAAGAAGAAGATTTCAGAACATGGGTTATCCGTGTAATAATGATTCATTCAAATGCGTTCAGCCGTTTCAGCGTGAAGGAGTAACAAACATACACTCATACATACAAACTATCGCCTTTATGGTACAGTTGGGGTAGTAGTTGAACGATTAGCTGCTGCGTTGTGTATCGCGGGTTAGATTCCACACGGAACCAATATATAGATACGAATCTGAGTGTCTTGTTTATAATGAGTTTACATGTTTGTGAACGCGCCCACGATATTTTATTAGTTATATAATAATGATTCGTACATCGTATTTCTTGAAAACAAAAAACAAATAAAATGTTTTTTTTTTTATTGAATTAAACTAGTCCTTTACTGCGATCTCACCTGATGGTAAGGAGCGATGCAGTCGTTGATGGTGACGCCTATTCACTCTAGTCTTGAAGATACCTTAATTATAATCAGACGGGAAGACGGCAGCAGGCAAATGTTCCTGTCTTTCGTTGTACGCGGTATAAACGACAAGGCTAAACGCTTAGTCCGGACCGTAGAAGTTAGTCCGTATTAGTGTAAAAGGTCAAAATTATCCCAGTGCTCGTGGCTGTCGGGTGGGGATGTCTGTGGTGTGGTGTGACTGTGGCTTTCCTTAATTCATTTTATCAATCACATTTCTGCACTACTTTTGTTGCGAATTCGATTCTTCAGCTTCAAAAAATAAATAAATGGTGAGCATAGAACGGCCTAAGCGCACTTAATGTGTGTAGATTATTGATTGACCCAAAGGTTGACTGGTAGAGAATGCCTTGTTGCATTAAGTCCGCCTATGTACCACTACTGTACCGACATGAAGTTTAAATAAATAAATAAATAAATAAATAAATAAATAAATAAATAAATAAATAAATAAATAAATAAATAAATAAATAAATAAATAAATAAATAAATAAATAAATCATATTAGTTTGGTGTGTTGTAAACTGCCTTTTATTGAGGTGGGAATTCATCAACTAACTTCTCCCGCTCTAAGTGGAGCGAAAGGGCGTGTCACACTTATGCTGACTAAAACTCACCTGTGTTCCTTCAGTTGCTCTTTGTGTTCCAAAGCCACGGGAACTCTTTCGAACAATTTACAACTCGATAGCTATAAACTGACTTCTGTTGTATGTTTGTATATGTTCTACATTTAATCTTGAAATAAACCTTTAAACACATTGCTTTTACAATATTTTTTTAATTATTTAGAATTCAATTACCTTAAATTCGTTAGTAATTTATTTTGTTAACATCTCATTTATTGATAGTTGTAATTATTCACATTTTTCTTACTTTTTTTTATATAGCCTCTTTTTTATAATGTGAATGTGAGAACACTGTAGACTCCACGAATTCTTAGATTACTTCCTATTACGACTTTTATTGTGCTTTTGGGTTCAATATTGACTAGTCTATACTGTTCTTACATAATATATATTAATACTTTAATATGGAAATACAACCACATTTTTCATAAGAGAAAACCATGGAGTTACTAGCCGGTTCCTCTTCATAGGAAAAGCCCAATTTGGAATCATGCACTAGCTTCTAACATTTTATTAGTGCCCATAAACGAACAAAGCCTATGTGAAATAAAAATATTTGAATTTTTTAACAATTTTCCTCAGAAAAGTCATCTACATACCCCGCCATGGGCAACCCTAAGCTGTTTTGATATTACATCTGTTCTGAAATCCTTCACTATATTTCCTATCGACCGACAACTGTTCAACAAATAGAATAAAACATCGCAATTTCCTTGGGACCGTGCGTGGTTCCGTACTACCTATTTCCTACCGAGTCATATACCTGACAACCCTAATTTACACTCAAGCTCAACAACCTCTATTGAAAATTGAATCTTATTCCCTCAAAGCTAGGTCGTATTTTTTATTTAACGACCAGTAAAAAGTAAGTTTGTAAGTAAACACATGCTTGCCTTCTAAATAAATAAGAACAATATAGCAACCAGTATGTCTTCAATGTTTTTCTATTTCATTACCTCGTTTCAGTGTTTCACAGTTGTTGAGGAGTTTGACGTTTTGCTCCACTAAGTGTTTTGCTTAATTGGCGACAGAGCAACGTAACGCTTTGTCATTTTCATCAACAGCCTTATGTTTCAATCCAGATTTTGCAATTAATTGCCAGCTTTGGCGTACTTATTCAGGGAAACTAAAAGACTTCTACAACTTGGACTTTATTGTTTGCATGTATGTATGTATGTGAGTGTGCTATCGTTGACGCTTAAACAGTTGAACGAATATGCATGGCATTTAACTCACGGGTAGAACATGTTCTGGAATAGCACAGGATACTTTTTACCCTGGGAGTATATTCTCTTGGGATAAGTTTTACTATTCGGGTTTGGGATAAGATAGAGATAAAGGATAAGATAAGAGATGAAAGTCTGTTTTAAATTAATAAATTCACTGTATTGTCTGTTTCCATAAATATAAGATTAAGATTAATTTATACTAAAATGGAGGGTGAACGACATGAGATTATGAGTCACGCGCACGATATGTCGCCGGAATACGTACTGAACTATTGCGGCATAAGTGCAATAATATAAATGATGGAAACATACTAAAAAAACACACAACATTAATACACAAATATATAAGTATGTCTATCAGTTGTCTAGTACTCATAACACAAGCTCTGCTTAGCTTGAGACTAGATGGCGTTGTGTGATAGTTGCGGAACATTATAATTCATTACAATTATACTGTTGCGACATCTAGGTTGTCATATAGGAACTAATCCTGCATTGCGCAATTAAAGTTCTCCGCACGATTAGAACATAAGAATAGCCCGAAAATCATCTATCGGACAGTAGCCCACCAGACATAACACCCGTCTGGCCGGAGGATCCTCCCTTTTCAACAGACGTTTGCGGGATACTCTCTGTTCCACATACCTTCAAAATACCTGCATACCCACAAAATTATAAACTTGATTGGACAGCTAAAAATATCTTATAGAAGGTTGTTCAGTTTTGTCTACTGAGGAAACACTTAAGTTTGCGGAAACCTGTCCCTAACATCCTGTATAGTTGATATCATATTTATTTATTTTTTAAACTGAGCAAGTGCGAGTCGGACTCGCGCACTAAGGGTTCCTTACAAAATTACCTATGAAAACAGTCCAATTCCCGAATTAAGATACAAAGATTTTTTCGAATCGCAAAACATGATTTTTCTTAGTGATGTAACTACAAAGGACATTGCTCATCGTCCATACATAGCTCGCCTAAGATCCAACAGGGAGGTGTATTTACTCTTTGGGTTTTAGATAATGTATATATTCGATTAAACTTAAATTAAAACAACGGACACTTTTGAGAATTCTGAAAAAATCAAAACACTTTCGGTTTTTGAGGTTTTTTTTTTTTGGCAATTGAGCCGGTTTCGACTATTCTGCCAGTGTCACGTTGGGACGGCGGCCCGGTGAGAGCAACCGTCGAACTTTGTACTTCGTGGTAGGTGTTAGTTTAACAATCAGAACTTTAGGTCATTTTCTTTCAAAAATGTAGCCAGGAAGTTAATTAGTTTGGGGGAGAAGTGAGAAAGAAGGGAGCGGAAGTTAGTTGGGAGGGGAATGTTACATTTGGGAAGTTTACGATAGAGGTCAAAAGATTTATTATTCAAGGAGCAGGAGAAGAAAATATGGTCCAAAGTACCCTCCGCTAGACCACACTCGCACAGAGAACTATCTCGGACATGGATCTTATTCAGGAACACTGGGCTACAACAATGTCCGAGTCTCAGTCTACAGAGCGACGAAACAGTTCTCTTCGACAGTTTAGGGCATTTAAAGAACCAAGGCCTACGTTGAATTTCGGGCTGTATAGCTGCATAGTAGGTGCCCTTGGTTTTGGAGGTCGTCTTCCATGTTTCAGTCCACGAGTTAAATAACTTGGGTTTGGCACCATTCCGCAAATCGTAGCAATGAACCAAGTAGTGCTTTCGATCAACCGGATTCGATGTGGCATACTTTGCTAACGAATCAGCGCACTCATTGCCAACAATTCCCGAGTGACCGGGGATCCAGGTTATCACGATGTCCAAGCCGTTTTGGGAACAATCAAACAGCAAGTTCTTGATATCTACAATTATTTGACTATGGATTTTACTATAAAGTTGATTTTGTTTCAAGGCCTGATAGTATTCTAAGTGAATCTGAAAAAATTATTGATCTTGCTATTTGATGTGATTTAATATAGTGTATGGTTTCTAGAATACCAATGCACTCTCCTGTAAACACTGATGCTTCTGGTGGGCATTGAAAAAGCAGAGCAATTCTAGAATTTTGAAAGTAAACTGCCACACCAGTATTTCCTCTTTCAGTCAGTCAGTGTCAGTCAAGCGTCAGTGTAAAAGAAATTCCATCCTACCCAGTAACGCTTGAGAGCTAACTCAAAGTCGTCTTTCGCGTTTAGGGTATTCTTTGATATCCCCAGTCCCAAGACGGCTTTTGGTTCGAAATGAATCATCTCATATGCGGTAGAGAAGGCCGAGAGAGTTGGATATTGACAAACTGGCGCGGAGAGTTGTTTAAGTTCTCTGTACCTGTTTATCAATAAAGGAACTGTTTTATGGTTCCAATAAGGAAAATTATTAAACGAGAGGTTGATTTGCTCTAAAATTGGGAGTAAGGGATGGGATGAAAGGGAAAAAACTTTAGAAAGGAAACGGTCTGCCAAATACTGTCTTCTAAGGTGCAGGGGCGGATCTGCACATTCCACTTGAAGCGCATTAATAGGAGAGGATTTCATGGCCCCAATAACAATTCTCAGGCATTTGGCCTGGATGCTGGTTAATGTTTTCAGGGCATTTTTATTGCAGGGCTCTATAAGGAAACTGCAATAATCCATCGCACTTCTGGCTAACGCATTGTAAACTAATTTAAGGGTGTATGGGTGAGCTCCCCACCACACCCCGGCCAAGGCCTTAAGGACCGACACAGATCGTTCACATTTCTTGACCGTGTTGTTAATGTGTTCAACACCGGACAGTCTTGAGTCCAAAGTTACTCCCAGAAACCTAGCCTTATCCTTGATTGGAATGGTTTGTCCATCGATATTAATATCTATTGAGGGTACGGAACGCCTGCGGGTAAAAATGACCGCTGTACTCTTTGGCGCACTTAAAGACAAACCGTGATTGAGAAGCCATTGTTCTAGCGACGACAGAGAGATATTCATTGATAAAGCGGCATCCTGAATGGAACTGCCAGAAACCAGGAGTGCAATATCGTCAGCATACTGAAGGATTTTGCAGTCGTAATTGAGACAGGAGGGTAAATTTGCTGTATATATGTTATATAATGGGGGACTAAGCACAGATCCTTGAGGTAATCCTCTCCAGAGCGTTCTTTGATCAGAGTCCGCCCCAGGGATTCGTAATTGGATGGTGCGGTTGGTAAAGATGCTACCGATGATACGACAAATCCTAGCCGGGATTCTCAGCTCGTGCGGATTTTGAGGTTATAATTACGTCAATAAAAACATTCGGTATGTAGCAATAATTTAGCATTTATTACTGAATGACATTACTACCAGATGTCAAATGTTGTCATCTGTCAATTCATCAACTGTAAGTGTCGATATTATTGCTCGTTTCAAACCGCGCTTTCAATCGAGTTTTTTGATAAGGCTTATTATGCTTCCGCGACATCATAGCGGACTGTTTGTAACTAAAAATCATTATCGTATATCATGTGTTGAGAATACTGACGCTTGTGTGTGTAAAACTCTTATTAAGAGTGCTGTTACAAAGACTTGGCTGTATGAGCTATAATACCTTTGCCTATTAAAAACTTCAAATTGAACCAAAAAATAATAGAACTATCACCGAGGATTATGACGGAAGCTAAGGACGAAAGTGAATACTTTTTAAAACGTTTTCGAAATTAAAAAGTGTCCGTTCTATTAAAATATAAGTAATGTATATTATTAAAAGAACTAGTAATTATAGTAAATATTTCATGCGTGTTGGTTCATAGGCCATTTTTTACAATGTCCTTTACAGTTTTCAGATTTTTTCCTATATTTGGGCTATGAGACTTAGCTTCACGCCAAATATCAGAATTCTAAGTCAACTACTTCCCGTTGACCTATGAATTTTCATTCCCTTGAGAGTGCCGAAATACAAGTTTTAGCGACATAAATGGCGGTATTTTCACATCTTCGAGGAACCGCAGATTTGAGTTTATGGTTTTAATTTAATTTTCATCTCGATACTTTTACGCGTTCCCGAGATAAAGGGTCTTGAAAGACAGACAGACAGACGGACAACAAAGCGATCCTATAAGGGTTCCGTTTTTTCCTTTTGAGGTATGGAATCCTAAAAATGACAAATTTTAATTAAATTAAAAATCAAACCGGACTAAATTAAATTATATCATCAATTCATAAAATAATATAATATCCACATTTTCAGTGTTTAAAAGTAGCACTTAGTTGGCGTTCCGTCCACCTGAGGCTGACCGATAGCCGCATGTAATTGGATTGCGTCTTGTCCAGAGACATTTTTATAAGCGATAGAAATAAGTATCGTAGAAAATCTTCTTGGACAAACTCTATTACAGGGAAGAGTTAGATAACATAACATAACATGATGCCCCCCCCCCCCCTAGCCAAGTTTACAACCGTTTCATTTTGATTCTCGTTTCGTTAATCACCTTGAGTCGGCCAGGCCTCCTATTTTTTTGTTCTGACCACGTGACTGAACGTTGATATGACGTCAGAACAAAGGAATCGGAGGCGTGGCCGACTCGAGGCGATCGACGAAAAGAGAATCGAAACGAAACGGTTGTAACTTGGCTAGGGGGCTGTGGGGAATAAAGGCGAATCGTTATGTTATATAACTAGTGATGTCACTAAATAAATATAAATACATTTAATATTGTAAATAAGTATGTAAACATGGTCTTAATTTGCATAAAATAAAATAAAAATATTGGTTTAAAAAGTATTATAATTAAATTGTTATTTCGTATTTGTAGGTTTATTAAATAGGTTTTCATTTTACTATTGATACATTCACGCTTGGCCACTATTTCACCTGATGGAAAACGAAGTTGTGGTCGATGATGGAGCACACTTGCCTAGAAATAATTTATTCACTCTCGACTTAAAGACCCTTAGGTAGTAGCTATCGGGAAACATAGACTCCGGCAAGGAATTCCATTCCTTAGCTGTACGCACAATGAATGATGTTCCCAAAGAGTTTTGTTTTATTGATTTTGGCTGGAATTGGTGGTTTGATATTATTAGTACTTTACATCTGACGTACGACCACCCCAGATATTTTATTATTATGTTATATGTATATAATATAAATCATAAATGTGTGTGTGTCTGCTGACTAGTGTATTTTAATAGTACCTATATATTTTTATAATTTAGCTTAGTTATTTATCTACATAAAAGAGTAATTATGAAGCCGCAGTCGTATCATTACAGGTTTTTTTTTAGGTGAAAAAAATCATCTAATGACAAATCTTGGGCGGAGCGGAAGATAGTGTCAGACTTTTACTGACTAAAAACCCACTCCTGTTCCTTCTTTGCGTTCGTCCCAGGGTTTCACTTTCACACTACCCGTGGCCCCAGTAGGCTTCGACCCTGCTCCCCTACGATTTGCTGACATCTCCCTAAGGCGCGCGTGGAACAGTACGCGCCGTCGACAACTTGGGCTCGGTCCGGACGGTTACCAGACAGTCGGACGGCGAGCCACCCCTTGCTTGCCGTCCGCAAGCCCGCGCCTACGGTGGCCGGAAATCGGGATCGGAATCCCGGCGGCGGTTGGGGTGAGAGGACCGTTGCCTCACGCAGTCGGCCTCCTCCTTTGCTAGCATTACTACTTCGCAGAAGGAGGCGACCGCCAGCCACCCCTCCTCGCTCTGGACCATGGCCTGTACCAAGTCCCGGCGCGAGAGATTGCCGCCGAACGACCCCACGAGGACACAGTGGTGCTCTGCCCAAGCAGGGCACATCTCTACCGTGTGCTCCACTGAGTCCTCCGGACGGTCCACACAGTGGCGACACCCGGCCGTCGCTTCCGCACGAATCCGGTGCAGGAACTTCCTGAAGTATTATTACAGGTATTGTTAAAGTAGCCATTAACAGAACAGAATTCCAATCCCTGGACTACTACTGCGAAATTGCAGATGAAATACCAAATAATACTTTGCCTTACCCGGGACTCGAACACAGAACCCCTTGCTCAGAGTAGTGCTTGTGACCACTCACCCAAGGAGGTAGTACAGAGAAACTTTATTAACATAATATCCTAAATATTTTGCTACTTTTCAACTCCAATTGTATTCGATTCCTTTTGGATGTTACGTAAATACATATGTCATGGCCAGATCTTAGAAATTGATCACTTCATGATATGGCGAATTAAAACTGACCAGATCGTTTTAAACGTTAGTTTGACGATATTTCAATCCTCGTTTGGCCTACTTTCATTAGACCTTTTATTATCCAATTATATGGCCAAATGAGGATTGACGTATCATTAAATGTTAACGTTTAAACGATCTGGCTAGCCCCTCTAGCCAAGTTACGACCGTTTCGTTTGCGTCGAACGCCTCGTTAAAGCCACGCCTCCGATTCCTTTGTTCTGCCCCTTAGCCAAGTTATAATTCGATTCTCTTTTCGTTGATCGCCTCCAGTCGGTCACGTCTCCTATTCTTTTTTTTTTTGTTTATTCATTTGTAAACAAAGGAATCGGAGGCGTGGCCGACTCGAGGTGGTTGACGAAAAGAGAATAGAAACGAAAAAGTTGTAACTTGGCTAGGGGGGCTGACGTCATCTTAACGCTCAGTCGTCACGTGGTCAGAACAAACGAATCGGAGGCGTGGCCTACTCGAGGCGTTCGACGGGAACGAAACGTTCGTAACTTGGCTAGGGGGGCTTTTTTAGTTCGCCATACCATGAAGTGATCAATTCTAAGATCTAGCCACGACAGATATACCATTATAATGGATCTCATTTTACTACCACAATTATAATAATTATTTCCGAGAAAACACGATATTTTCCTGTTTACAAAGCTCTATAGATCGCAATAATAATTTTGGGTTAACTTTGTATTCGATATGGAATCATTGATAAGTTAAATAAATTATCGCAATCAGAAATCAAGCTTTACAATTCAGAGATTAAATAAACTTTATTTATTAAAAACATAACTGGACTATGTACTAGATAGTAATTCGAAAATGAGTGATTATGACGATGATTCATATTTCTAAACTGAGAAATAAAAATATAAAAATTACATTATTGAATAATATAAAAAATAGAATTCTCACATGCAGAAACAAATTATAAAATTTGAATTTAATTAATATAACGAGAAATAATGAGTCAATTCAAAAAAAAATATGTCTAGATATATATTTTATGTTTTATTTTCGCTGGGAAAACGTCTTATGACATCCCCCGCTCTTGGGTGGAGCAGGAGATAGTGTCAGATTTTTGCTGACTAAAGACCCACTCCTGTTCCTGCATTGCCTTTCGTACCAGGGCCGAGTCTGCCTTTCAGAAACAGACCTTTGGCCCCAGTAGGCTTCGACCCTGCTGGGCCCCTACAGTTTGCTGACATCTCCTCGCCTCTCAAAGGCGCGCGTGTAACAGTATGCGCCGTCGACGATTTGGGCTCGGTCCGGACAGTTACCGGCCGGTTTAACGGCGAGCTACCCATTGCTCGGCGAACGCATGCCCACGCCTACGGTGGCCGAAAATCGGGATTGGAATCCCGGCGGTGGTTGGGGGTGAGGACCACGCCCATGCCACGGTTGCCTCACGCGATCGGCCGCCTCCTTTGCTAGCATTACTGCTTCGCAGAAGGGGGCGACCGCCTGCCACTCCTCCTTGCTCCGGACCATGGCCTGTACCAAAGCCCGCCGTGGGAGATCGCCGCCACCGATCGCCCGACGAGGACACGGCGTTGCTCTGCCAATATGGGGCACACCTCCACCGTGTACTTCACCGTGTCCTCCGGGTGGTCCACACAATATATTTTATGTCAGATATATATCGAATGATTACCCAAAGTCAAAGCATATTGTTCATCATTTCAGCCGATAGATGTCCACTGCTGGACATAGACCTCCTCCAAATGTCGCCACAACGAACGTTCCTGTGCGTCTCGCATCCATCGGATTCCCGCAACCTTCACCAGGTCATCGGTCCACCTTGTAGAGAGCCTTCCAACACTGCGTCTTCCGGTACGCGGTCGCCACTCCAGAACCTTTCGGCCTCAACGGCCATCCGTTCTGCGAGCAATGTCACTTTTTTAACCATTGCCACTTTAGTTTGGCGATTCCTCGTGCTATGTCGGCAACCTTGGTTCTCCTGTGGATATCTTCATTTCTGATTCGATCACGCAAGGAAACTCCGAGCATAGTCCTTTCCATTGCCCTTTGGGTAACTTTGAGCCTTTTGATGAGGTCCATTGTGAGCGTCCACGTTTCGGAACCATATGTCATCACTGGCATATTTTTTATGTCAAAAGTTAATACAATTAATAACATAACTACGACATAACTCAGCTTATGCTGCGATATTTAACTCAAATGCCCATCTAACGGGACGAACGTCAAAGCATCGCAATGCAAACTACCTCAACTTTGTTTGAAGCTACCGGTAACATTACTCACACAGTAGTAGGATAGTTGAAATTTCTTACATTCCAGCTTTAACCCGAAAGAGATCCCCGGGGCCCTGGTAAACAAATGGCAAAGAAGAAACAGGAGTGGGTTTTTAGTCAGTAAAAATCTGACACTATCTCGCGCTCCGCCCAAGAGCGGAGGTTATGCTTCGACCACATTATAGTGAATCGCTGCGAGTGAAAACGCGCAACCAAACTCTCTGTAACAGTAAGCAACTGCAAGTAAAATGTCCACGAACTGAAGAGCATATTGTTCAATAGTAATTGTGAACTAGGCATGGCTAGCCTATTTCCCTAAGTGAAAGTCAAATGTACCCCTAGGATCGTTGCATCAGGACCAAAATATTTCTTAATCCAGGCTATTTATATACCCAAGTTTGAACACGATGTTGTCAACTCTTCCAGGACAACAGTCTTTGCACGCATGCACGATTTGCGCGTGAAGATGCAACGCCGGGGCGAAACTCCGCTGCCGCGACAAGTCGCGACATAGCAAACAGAGTTCCGGCGGAGTCTCATGGTAGAATGGCGACAGCGACTATCGCTACTTAGTGCTGGGCACGCTACAATTATTGCAGTAAGTCCCCTCTTTGAGGAGTGGCTGCGAAGACCTCACGGCATCCTCACCTTCCGCATGACGCAGGTTCTTACCTAACATGGTCAGTTCGGGAAGTTCCTGCACCGGATATGTGCGGAAGTAACGCCCAGGTATTACCACTGTGTGGATCACCCTGTGTGGAGGACATGGTAGAGCACACGGTAGAGGTGTGCCCCGCTTGGGCAGAACACCACCGTGTCCTCGTGGGGGAGATCTGTGGCAACAATCTAAGCTAACGAAAAAAAAACCTTTCCAGGACGGGTGAACTTCGAAATGCCTCACCTTAAAAGCATGCGTTTAATCGACCTCTTTCACTGAAAGGTGAGAGATTAAGAGGGATGGCCCAAAATTTGCTATATCTAAATCACTTAGTTTAATTGTGAAGGATAGGAAAATTTGTTAGAAATTGTGGTATAGTATTTCAAAAATAATTGATATACCTACCTACCACTTTTCATGGTAGAGGTTGGTAATAGTAATTTGTTTTTAGCGTTCCGTACGTCTGGTTGAAAAATGAATCTTACTTATTGGAAAACTAGAGAGTAGTGATGGCCCAGTGCTTACGGTCCTGACTTACGAGTTGTAGGTCGAGGGTTCAAACCCAGCCAGGCAGATTACTTTGTGTAATTTATTTCATCATCTCTGCTCTCAAAGCGGTGAAGGAAACATGGCACGGCATGTCCAAGAGTTAAAAATTCGAAGACATGCGATATTCACCAACCCGCACTGGACCCGCGTGGTTGTTTACGGCCCATTCACTCTCCTAGAGAGGAGGCCGGAGTCCCGCCAGTGGTAACATTAAAAGGCTAATTAAAGGCTCACTTGTGTGTTTGTTTGTCCATCTGTTACAATCATTTAACTCCGAATTTACCGGACTATCCAGTTGTGCTACACATATCTGAAGTATATTTGAAGTTTTAATTCTAAGAATCTATCGCCACAACTCAAATATCGACTTTAATTTTGTGTATTTTAAGTTAGTTAGTAATTTTTAAGATTGCATTTCAGTCCACATCAGTCCACCAGTCCACCTTGTGGGAGGCTTTCCAACTCTGCATCTTCCGGTACGATTGTGTGATCTAGCTGGAGTCTGTAATCTCTTGTTATTGGCGAATTTACAATGACGCGACGTGTGACGTATCGATTAGGTTAGAAAATTATTCAAACAAAAACAGGCCCTAAAACTATTGTGATAAGTGCGTTTATGTTGTGTCGTAGACACTACATTATGCCCATAAACAGTGCACACCAAAAATCCAAAGTCCGTCTAACATTATGATCTAATTAGCAGGCGCTATCTGGAAATCCCTCGCAAGTAGACACCAAGCCAAAGTCTTGTATCGAGTTATGATTGCCGCGAGGGGTACTCAATGTTGCTTAGTTTTAAGCCACGAAATAAGCGGTTCTGTGCAATGGATCACGTTAAACATATACATATCTCAAATTTGTGGGGAAACTTACAATTTCTTTATAATTATTGTGACGATATGAATTTATTTTGATGTAAAACTCCCATGTTTCTTTTTACTCATAATTCTGGCTCTTTTTTACCACAAGGTTTCTGATTTTATGGTCAGTTTATAGCAAAACAGAAGTTACCAGTATTTGAGTTGTGTCACTTTAGTTCTGAAGGTATCTTTCCCATTTTTTTAATTATGTTAGCGTTTGAGCCCCACCTTACTTCTATTGGTAATGCCGTCGACAAATTAATGAGCGACTTGAAATGTGGAAGTTTTGTCAAAGAAGGAAGTAGAACGCATGCAAGTACTTAATGAATCTCTAGTAATCTTCTAGGTCTTCTATATTTTATAATCTATATACCCTCTTATTATTTCTAAGAAGGTAAGCGGAAAACTTACACATTTTTTTTTTCAAATAAGGTCCAAACAAAAACATGCCGCCGAACATATATAACCTCCTCCTTTTTGAAGTCGGTTATAAACTCCATCTGTTACAATCTTCCCATGGGTAGTATGAAAACGAAACCCGGGGCCCTGGGACGAAGGCAACGAAGAAACAAGAGTGCTTTTTTAGTCTGTAAAATTCTGGCACTATCTCTCGCTCCACCCAAGAGCGCGATTTGTCATTAGATGATTTTCCCACCCAAAAAAGAAAAAAAAACCGGTTACAATCTTTGATTCATTTGCTCTATTTACAAATTTTATACATCCTAGTCATCAAAACACAGGACAGGGTCACGGGTCAGGATCGTTCGTTGTGGCGACATTTGGGGGAGGCCTATGTCCAGCAGTGGACGTCTGTCGGCTGAAATGATGATGATGATGATGAGTCATCAAAATCCACAATCGAATATATCCACACTTCCTGGCCACACATTAAATTAGTATCCTAGCTTGTTTGTATTGCCTTTGTGTTAGTAATGGCTTGTTAGGTTCTACTGAAAGATGGAGACGATTCCGTAGCTACGTTACTTCATGGTATTTGTGGATTCTATGCCAATGAGATATCGAGAGGTAAAGGAGCAAAATCTTTTACTTCTGATACCGAAAATTACAAATTTAAATAAAGAAGCCTACGAACTGCATAAAAATAGAACAATAATAGGTCTGTACCTATGAAATTGCCGTTTTTTTAAAACAGGTTGCCTTTAAGTGTTATATCTTTGGATTGACTTGGAATTATAAGTTTAAATAAAGTTTATATTAAAGGTACGTCATTGTTTTTTTTTTCGAAATGAAGTATTTATTTTATTGGTTTCTTTGTGTTTTGTATTTTCTGTAATATCGCAGTACTTATAACCATGAAATCTAATAGAAAAATCTTTTTTTCATATTAAGAGTTCCAACGTAGAGACTATGCATTTCAAAGGGCAAGCAATATCAATGACGTATACCTACGACTTTCTTCTAACAAAATAACTCTGTGTTCTTGGTTTAGTAACTTTAATTTTAGAAATTTTTTCTTCTAGCCACCCTGAGAAGAAAAGTTATTCTTGCCCTTGTTCCGTCTTATTTGGGGTAAAAGTTATTCCCATTCTATCCTGTCAACCGTCATGTTCTCACTAACTTCCTTTTCTTTCATATCACTGTTCACACAATCCATCCATCTTTTCTTTGGCTACCCTCTCCCTCTCCACCCATCCACATGTATAGTCATAACTCTTTTAGTAACATGCATTTCAGCTCTCCCCTTTATATGAGAAGAAACGTTATTCGTGAGATAAAATTTCTCACGTGAAAGTAACTGAAACAAAAATAGATATCCCATTAATTAGCAATTTTAAGTCCATATATATCATCAATATTGCATACCGCTTGACTGAGTTGTTTTCACGGTGGAACTCAAATTACAAAATAATGCGAGTTTTCTTAGATTTCATACCATATTGTCTCTTCACCACCCTAGATTGACTGGAAGAGAATGCCTCAGGCATTAAGTCCGCCTTTGTATTTTATGTTGCAAGATTAAAAAATAAATAAAATAGGTTAAAAATACAGCGATATTACAGAAAATACAATATACAAAGAAATAAATAAATTCCTAATTTTGAAAAAAAAAATAATGTATCTTTCATTTAAAGTTTATTTATACTTATAATTCCAAATCAATCCAAAGACATAACCTTTCAAAGCAACCCGTTTTATTTATTTCAAGTTTTGGTACTTGAAATAAATAAAACGGGTTGCTTTGAAAGGTTATGTCTTTAACTCATTTTAGTTACTTATACACATACAGACAATATATATCATAAAATTACATACAATGAAATGTTAACATTAAATTAATTAAAATTACATCGGATTATCATTAAATTGCATTGAATTGTCATTAGATTATCATTACATTAAATTGAATCTTATTACAGCGTCAGTCAGTCAGATATTAAAAGAATTGTATTAAAGATTAAAATAAATTGTATAAAATTAAAATTCAAATAAATGTCATAATTATATTGAAATACATTTATAGTTTTATTACAATTTCCTAACAGGAATTGGAATAGTAGCATGTCTTCCACAGCCATATCGTATATATGGACAGTCTAACCTGTCGGCTATCATTGCCAGGATGGCATTGGGGCTGGCCTGTGCGCATAGTGGTTAGAAAATAGTCAGTGCGCGCCGCTGCGAACGTCCCTGATGCGCTACAGAATCGGGGCAGCCCCACTACCGCCCGGAACGCGTTATTATACTGGACACGGAGGGCACTGTATGCCCTTTCAGTGTAGTCAACCCACAGGCTGCACGAGTACAGGGATGTGCAGTACCCTCTGAAGAGCGTGATCTTCACCCCCCTAGAACACCGCGCAAACCGGCGTGCTATCATATTAGCTCGCACTGACAGCGCCCTCCGCTCCCTCTCTATGTCAGCCTGATCATTAAGATCCTCGATGAGTAGATGCCCTAAATACTTAAACTGGTCCACTCGCTGTAGTGGAATACCATCGATTTGTACTGTCGGTATGTTCATAGGGCTCGACCCACCGACGGCCCGAAAGACCATGTATAGGCTTTTTTTCTTATTACATTTTAACCCATGACTACGCGCGTATTCCGTACATGTATTGAGTAGCCTCCTCAATCCACAGATCGACGCGCTCAGCAGCACCATGTCGTCCGCATAACTCAAATTGTTAACGCACATTCCGTCCACATAGCAACCGACATGCTGACTGCTGAGCGAGACGATCAGCTCGTTCATGTAGAGATTAAACAATGTGGGCAAGGTCAGGCCGCCCTGCCTTACGCCGCACTCGATGTTATAAGTATCCGACATTGCCCCCGCCCGACTGACACTGTTAACCTAAAATAAAGTGGGCAAGTGCGAATCGGACTCGCGCAATTCCGTACAAACTTACCTATGTAAATAATTTAATTCCCGAATGGAGTCTCGAAGATTTTTCCGAATTGTAAGAAAAAGTTTTTCTAGTGAGGTAACAATAAATTTACTGTTTTCAGATGTGTTCTTAAGCATATGCTATGAGACCTTGCTTTATGCCAAACAGGATTCTGGGTCAACAGAATGTACCCTATGAACTTTGATTCCCTTGTGCGTGTCTTATATACGTTTTTGCAACATAAACGGTTTTTATCTTTGTTTTCGTTAACTTAGAAGTTTGATTTTTTTTTTACAGCTTCAAGGGACCACAAACTTGAGTATATGGTTTTAATTTCAACTCAATACCTCCACGCGTTCCTGAGATAAAGGTTTTGACAGACAGACAGACGGACCGAGAACAGAGTAATCCTATAAGGGTTCTGTTTTTTTCCTTTTGACATACGGAAGCCTTAAAATTACGAATAGGTACATAGTAACAAACTTTCATAGCTATTAAATATTACGCTACGCGTAATTGCTCAGCGATTCTGTGAATAATTCGACGAAGAGTAAGGTTGTACCTTACGTGGGAAAATATCAGCTGTAAATATTGTGTCATACAAATCGTCTACCCCCAACCTTCCAACAAGTCTATCGACCGTTCAAAAACATACTCCGTCCGAAATTTTCTATTCAATTTCCGCCATTCTATTCAGCTCACTCCCTAAACATTATTCCTCGATTCTCGGAAGATACTTCCGAATCCAATACTGAAATGTTGATAATATCGTCATTTGCTGGCGTGCCGACCGTTAAACGTGCCACCACAACATTTAATGAAACAATAATAATGCTGCTAGCGTGTGGACAGATTCAGATTTTGGAGGTCTGCAGTTAGCTTAACGTGGCAGTGTATAGAAGCAACATTGTGGCATTTTAGGCTGCTTTTCCACCAAAATGTGCTATGCAGCTATGCTGCGAGGATATAATAGCTAAGCTGTGAAACTATGTGACCGTTTCCACTGATACTAAGCTATGTAGCGGTGCGAATAAGATGTGCTATGAATATGCGCCATCGCAAAGTAGCTGTACGAGGAACATGCGCAGCTCGATCGATGTATCGATAGTAGGGATTCATAGCACGCATCCATAGCCCGCATTCATAGCACGCATCTATAGCATGCATCCATAGCATGCATCCGTTTCCACCAGTGTTAAGCTATAGGTATGCACTAATAATGATATGGATGCGTTTGATATCCACTAATCATATATTGGTGGATATCAAATGCATCCATAGCAACGAAGCATAGCACATCTCTGGCGGAAAAGCGCCCTTAGGGTGTTTACTATCTAACCTGGTTGTGAGTTGTATTTCCTGAAGTAAGTTGGCGATCCTTTTTTTAGGTGGAAAATCATCCTATAAATTCTCGCGCAAGAGGTCGTGTCAGACTTTCACTGACTAAATCCACTCCTATGTTTCTTCTTTGCGTTTATTCCAGGACCCTGGAGTTCTCTTTTGCACAACCCATGGCCCCAGTAGGCTTCGACCCTGCTGGGCTCCTACGATTATGCTGACATCTACATGAGGCGAGCGTGGAACAGTACGCGCCATCGACGACTAGGGCTCGGTCCAGACGGTTACCGGATGACTGGATGGCGAGCTACCCATTGCTCACCGTCCGCAAACCCACACCTATGGTGGCTGGAAATTTGGGTCGGATCTGCAGTTTACTCTAAACGTGGCAGCAACTTTGTAGCGTTCATAGCATTATTTACTATCTAAACTCCTGGTCATGATCTGTGTTTCCTGAAGTAAGCTAGTGACATTTAAGTCGAAAGTGAAAAAGTTACTTCTACATAAGCATGTACTATTGTTAGCGATATCAAGCCATGAGGCTTACCGTTCCGGTATCAGTGAGATGGTGGTTAAATCGATCAAAAATACCAAAGTAAAATAAATTCACTACTCACACGAGTGCTTTGTGGCTTCGCCACATCCATTAATTTGTAAAATATTGTTGTTTTTTGGTCCATTTATTACCTTTTGAAATTTTATCAGATACCATTATATTTGTTTAACCTAATTTCAGCTTCGGCCTGTAACAAATTAAGATTCGATTTGAAATCCTGGTCGTTTATACTACGAACATCGAAAGATTGGAACAATTTGCCTGCTGCGGTCTTCCTGTCCGATTAGAGTGAACAGAAAGAAAAAAAGAAAAAGAATTTATTTACGTAAACATGGCACATAACTTAAAAAATATAATATTATAACAAATCTATAAAATAGAGTGAGTTATGCGACACATCCGCGCAAAACGGCCAGCGCTCAGAAAAATGCTGGGGATGAGCCCCAGCATTTTGCTGAGCGCTGGCCGTATTGAACTGCGCCACAGCGCTGATTTTCAGCGCCAGCCGTGAATAGGCTCTAAATAAACTATTGCGCCTCGCCATCAGTGATTGCGTCACTGCTTACCATCAGGTGCGATTGCAGTCAAGCACTAGTTTATAACAATAAAAAAGAATCACATAGAAAACCACTGACACTGACCAAACTTCTTATAAGCCAATAAAGAAAACTATAAGGTCTCGAAAAAAAAATCTTGAACAAAAAAAGACCTCCATAAACTTAAAAAAGTCCTCCGAATCTGGCCATCGACCTTGTTAACATCAAACGACAAAAGGGGTCTACAGAACGGCAAGTCATGAGGAGAATAGCCCGCACCGATCCAAGATGTATGAGCTACCCACTTTAATATTCTATTTCCGAAGGTTCACGAGATATGTAGTTCCCCTGAATTATTACTCGACGGATTCCTCTTTGTGTTACTGAGGTAATAGTGCTAGTTTCTTTATACTTTAATAGATGTCGCTACTGTCTTGTGGACGTGCGCTGGTGATGAATTGTGTTGAGAGTGAAAAGTTTTAAAAAGGTAAGTGGAAAGTTCTGTTGGTAGGAATCAATTGAGTGTGGGTGAATGCTTGGTGAAAATGTTGCGAATTATTTAGGAGCGTACACGGCGATTCTTTGGTACTTTTTTAATATTGTTTTGATGAAGTTTGGTATTGTAGCTTTTAGCTTTTGTACTTAAAGTTGTAAGTCTCCATTGTGTTACTAGAATTAAAAAAAATAGTTTGAACTTTAAGGCCACGATTTTATATTATGTCACATTTTTTTGCATAATTTGTACGTCAAATTATTTAGAGTTACCACAGCTTGTTTTTTTCTTTAATAGTAGGCCTATTTCTAGTCATCCGTTATTTTAGAACACTAGCTGTATTTTAAAGATTATTTTTTGGTTTTGATTTTACTCACGTTTCTATGCTTGTTTAGGACAAATCTTGCAAATGAAATTGAAAAACAGTAATCCCGAACCAATTGAACTAAAATTTTGTAGATACGGTTAGTTTAGTTGACAATATATGCTAAGTGAATTAATTTTTTAATCTAATATGGAAAGAAAAGCCTTTATTTCGCACACAGATACACACAGTGAAATAGAAACTTAAAATGCATCAACAGTGTCTCACGGCTGCGGCAAATATATCCAGATCTAGATCAAGAAAATACTACTACTTGAAGTCCTCTTAACCTTATTTCGGTCTTCGTCAAAATTGCTATATTTTATGTTTTCTTAATTATGATGATTTCATATTTATCATAGTATTTATTAGTTTATTATATTAGCATATATACATATTTTATTATTTTATGCAACTTAATTTAACGATACTACATTCTATTTCAGATATCTGTTATTTATTTATTGTGCACACCTACCACAGTCTTGTCTTTTTTAACCCAATGGTTGACTGGTAGAGAATGCCTTGTGGCATTAAGTCCGCCTATGTACCAACACTGAACATGACGTATAAATAAATAAAATAATATATAGCGGACTCTTTTTTATGTATACGTACCCGTAACATAGGTATTAATTAAGTGGAGTTGTTGAGAAGAATTCGAAAATACAACGTCACAATATATTTTTTTAAAGCTTGTTTTTAAATTTGTTTTTTAACATTATCTTGTTGAAACGAAACTTATTAGGCACCGTTCCATTTTTGAAAAGAGAGAGAAATTTTCATGGAAGCATTTTTTGTTTAGCACATTTTGTTACATGAGAGAGAAAAAGACTCGCTTTCCTGCTCTATCACTAAATTTCACTAAATTTCACTAACTAGCTTCTACCAACGGCTTCGCTTGCCTGACAGCAAAAATATAACATATAGCACTCTGGAATAATGCAGTTGAATATTAATTAAAGAGTTTTCAAAATCGTTTCAGTGGTTTCTGAGATTACACCCCTCCTCCCTCTACGTATAAACTTATGCCTACTGGGGCCATGGGCGATGCGAAAGAGAACCCGGGGCCCTGGAACGAGGACAAAGAAGGATCAGGAGTGGGTTTTAGTCAGTAAAAGTCTGACACGTCCTCCCGGCCCGCCAAAGGGCAGGAGATTCATTGGATCGTTTCCCACATTAAAAAAAAAACATATAAACTTACAAACTCCTCTTTAAAATATTAGCATAGATATAAACCGACGAAATACTTATATTGATTTCAAAAAGGGATATTTTTAAGTGGGCATTAAAAATCTTATTTAACATTAAAATGCTATTTATACAAAAAATATTAACGGACTTTTTACAATTATTATGAGACTTAGGGCACCCCAACTTGAATAAGTTAGGTTAGATGGATCATCCCGTCCTTCATCCCTTTCATGCGTGTAACAAAGGCACATTTTGTAGTAAAAATAAAACACACAGTAAAAGAACAGTTTAAAAAATTGAGGAACAGTTAAATATTACTCTAAAAAAACCGTTTCGAAGTCGGTATTTCTCGGTATTGTTTGTTTCTTATTTAACACCGTCAAGTCAGTTATTTTATTTTGTAAAAAGTTTTTTATTTCACACTTTTTAGTTGCGATACACTTATAGCCAGAGTACCTATTGTATATATTGGCCATTTCTGGTCTTTTCCATCACTTCCACTTCATCAAATGTTACTTTTTGACTGCTTAAGTCCTCGATGAAAATACCAAAATCACTATACACTTGCCTATAATATTTGAGGAGTTCCCTCGACTCCTCATGGATCCCATTATCAATATAAGATTTTGAAAAAAATGGGCCCAATATGGAAGCATATCCTACAAGGACAAAAAAATGTTCACTAAACGACGGAGTTCTGAAGAAAAAAAACATTTTAAAAAAATATAACCACATTGATAACCTCCTACTTTTTTTGAAAGTCGGTTAAAAACATTTAGTTCTACCGATCAGGAAGAATCGTTTATTGTGAAATGTTTTTCCCTTCATTACAATTTTATATCTAATCCGATTAACAGAAGGGACGTAATTTAGTGCTAGTTCAGTGATAAGCGCCTGCCCGTCCTTTCTCCACGGTGACAGGGTTAGTTCAGAATTAATTATCTTGTTCTATTTATCCGGGAATTGCGTCTGAATATTTTATAAGTAGGCCGTCGTCACGTGTTACCAGACGTGTTTTGTCTTGAAATAATATTGTGAGACTGTAATCTTATTGTGTTCTCCGGCGCTTTTTGGAAAGAAATGATTGAATATATGTTCTTGATTGTGCTAAGGTTAGGTTAGGTATTATTTTATTTTTTTATTATTGAAAAGCTCACATTTGATCACTATATTACTTACGAGCTTCAGAGAGAGGAAGCTCCTAAGGGAGATTTTACCGGGACACCACGGCGGAGCAACTGCTCGCGCCGCCATGGTGTCCGTAAGCTACCAAACTAGACACCATACAGACACCAGAGTCGCTAAACCACACTGAGACAGCAACAAAATGGACCTTAAGTGCACGCGTCCGATTCAGTCGCGCCGTCAAATTGGTTGCGAAACCAAAGGGACACCAGGTGAGTAACTTTCTATAGAGCTGTATACATTTTGTTAGTAGCGGCGACTAGTCGCGCCGCCATGATGTCCCGGTGAAATATAGCCGTTAAGTTTATTCATTTTTTCGGGCTTCGTCGAGTTTCATTAACTGTGTATTTCTCTGGCTGTCACCTTTGAAGGTTCAGGATCTCAGAGATTGGTTTACCATTCCTTCATAATTATTTTAGATATAATTTAACATAATCAGCCTACTGCTTTCTTAAAGACCCGCCTTGTCCCAGTAGACCTCACGCCTCCTCCACAATCCACTTACTTACATAGAACTATGAGATTCACGACGAAGAGGAGCATGACAGAAATCAATTTGCAAAACACTCCTCTTTAAAATCGCAGTAACATCATTGGGGTTGAAGCAATTAGCGCTCAGCTAAGCTAAGCGATACAAATATTCACAGTCTTGCAACACTGCAAGGTAAAATGCATCGTTCGAAAGTCGACAATTACAATTCACCCAATTGATGAGCGAGACGAGGTTGTTACGTTTTCCTCAATATGCATGAAGAGTTGGATTCTAGGGCTGCAACTTGTAAATAAATTTAAAATATTTTATTCTCAACCCGGCCTGGATTTGTTCAGGTGCAAATTATAGATACATTTTTTCTAAATCTGGTGTTAAGCAGTGATGCAAACAAATCAAATGATGGTGAAGCGCAGTAGTTTATAAGAGCCTATTCACCAGCTTTGAAGACATTTAAATTATAATCGGACGGAAAGACCACAGCAAGCAAATTATTCCTGTTCTTCGATACACATATTTTATATCGTCCTCATTTATTGTTTTTAGGGTTCTGTACCTCAAAAGGTAAAAACGGAACCCTTATACTGTATAGGAGCACTTTGTAGTCCATCTGTCTGTCTGTCTGTCAATACCATTTATCTCGGGAACGCGGAGAGGTATCAAGTTGAAATAAAAACCATATACTGAAGACTGCGGTCCCTTGAAGCTGTGAAAAAATCAAACTTCTAACTTAACGAAAAAAAAGATATGGCTGTTTATGTCACTAAAACCGTATATTTCGACACTCTCAAGGGAATCAAAGTTCATAGGGTATTTCCCGTTGACCCAGAAAACGGAAATTTGGCATAAAGCAAGGTTTTATAGCACAAATTTAAAAATTAATTTGAAAACACAAAAAAATAATATATTTTTGCGATTCAGAAAAATCTTCGAGACTCCATTCGGGAATTGAGCTATTTACATAGGTAAAGCAGTGAGTGCATGCAAAATGAGCAGTGGTGGCCGAGTGGTAATGGCCCCGACTTACGAGTTGTAGGTTGCGGGTTCAAACCCAGCCAGGTACATTACTTTGTGTAATTTATTTAATCACCACTGCTCTCAAAACGGTGAAGGAAAACGTCGTGAGGAAACCGGCATGTCCTAGAACCAAAAATTCGAAGACATGTGACATCCAACAACCCGCACTGGGCCCGCGTGTTGGATTATGGCCCAAGCCCTCTCCTAGAGAGGAGGCCTGAGTCCCAACAGTGGGAACATTATAAGGCCGACTATGCTATGTACATAGGTAAATTGTTATAGGTAAATAGTTCAATTCCCGAATGGAGTCTCGAAGATTTTTGCAGGTGAAAGAATTTTTTAAGCTATTGAGTAGCGTAATTAGAGACACAATAGAAAGACAATGATCGAGCGAACTCCGGCGTTCACTCGGGGTTTAATGAACTAAATTGTTGTTGTTTATTTTTAATTGTTGTGTTAGTTTTTATTCATAAAACACAATGGGGTCGGCGTATACATGTTGATAAAAAACCCGAATTAAATAAATTGAAGAAAAAAAAAAACAAAGTTATAATTATATTAAATAAATCCCTCACTACGTTCGGGATTAAAACTTAGAAACCTTCGGTTCATTTGGAATTCAACATGCCGCCCGCGAATTTAAGACACTGCTTTATTCACTAATCTACTATTATTATAAAGGTGACAGTTAGTTTGTATGTGTGCGTGTTTATGTATGTTTGTTACATCTTTACGCTCAAATGGCTAAATGGATTTGTATGAAATTAACCCCACAAATATATTATGTCATATAATATAAAATACAATACTTATTATCCCTGGAATATGTTACGATGAACTCAAATAACTTTTTGAGTTCATAGTAACATATTCCCGGGACCTAGCAATAACCGAGAAAAACATTCCATCTCAGCGTTTTATAAAAACTTTTCATTCCACTTCTAATACATCGATAGACTAGCCCAATAAAACAGTTCCCGTCAATAGAACCCAATTGGAAAAAGAAACAAAGAAAGCACTCGCTTGTAAGTGCATTGTGCCAAGAAAAATACACCCTGTTGTTACTGTTACAAGAAGTTTAGGTCAAATTGAATGGCTTGACGGGTCGCCGGTTATGTTTGGGTTTTATGCGTGTCTTAAAACTTTTTTAGATCGTCAAATACTGATTAAAACTAGGGTACAAGAGGGCTATATGGTCAGTCGGTTATTGCCACTTACTCATGACTAATACTTAGAGCATACTGAAAGTTTTTGGATTCTAATAAATAAAACTAGATAAAAGACTTACGATACATGTATTGTTTTTTAAAGTATATTCTCTCGCAATAAATTCATTTTTACATTCGCTGAAACCACTGTATAAAGAAGTTGGACCAGTCTTTTTTACAGACCTCTTCAATGGCTTTATGGAACGCATTCACCGCCAATTCAGGGCTCTAAGTTTGTCTTTCATTTTTGGAAACATGTGGTAGTCGCAGGGTATGAAGTCCGGACTGTAAGGCGGATGCGTCAAACCTTGTGACTTCCATTTATTTCTAAAAATGAAAGACTAACTTAGAGGCACACGTTTTACGAACCCTTAATCGGCTGTAAATGCGTTCCATAAAGCCATTGAAGAGGTCCTTAGAGAACACTGGTCCAACTGCTTTGTAAAGTTGTATCAGCGAATGCAAAAATGCATTAATTGCGAGGGAATATACTCTGGAAAACTATAAATGTATCGCGCTCGTTCGTGCGCTTTCTGTGCTTAATGCTCTCCTGACTCTAACACCGAAGTGTGACTTGTTTGCTGGGAGATGGATAGATGTGTGTCGTGAATGTCTAAGGTTTTGTGAGAAGATGGATAAAAAATAAGTAAACATTTTTTTCATTTGTTTGTGGGATATTTATTATTTTAGTGGTAATGTATATGTATTTTCTTTTTATTCTTCAATGTGTTATTATGGTTTTTATTTAATGTATTTTTTTAGTTTGTAAGTTTCTACTGTACAACACCTTGGATTTCCTCCGTAAAGTTGTACAAGTGCTTGTTAATAAATAAATAAATCGTAAGTCTTATATCTAGTCTTATTTATCAGAATCCAGAAACTTTCATTATAAGTATAATTATGTCAGTCATCTGTGCGATTCTGAAATAATAATTCAAATGTATGCTTTTTAAGCTCAGTTTACTTTAAAAAATGCTGTCCAAAAAGAATCGTATCATACCAACCCTACCGCGCGTCATGACAAAGCATTGGGACCGTATCAAGAAGATCGTCGGTTTGATCCCGCAACGATCAATTAGTCGGTTCTTAAAGGATTTACCCATTCGGTAACCAGTAACCTGAAGATATATTTGCTTAAGACCTTGTTAGTGACAATATCAATATTTGTACCGATGTTTTTTTATTGCTACTTGTATTTATTCCTTTTTTCAATTATATATTCAATTTAGACATGACGTAAAGAATGATTTCAATAATGTTCTGTAAAGAAGCAATGGATGGGACTGAACTGTGAGCAAGATGAGACGGTTTTTACAATTTGCAGTCCAGTATCAGAGAGTAAGGTAAAAAATATATATTTTCTGTGGTAACATGTATGTATTTACACAATTATATTAATGAAAAGCAGTAACGTTTTACGGTTTTACCTTTTCTCTGACTTAGACAGTTATGTATATGATTTTAATGAGTACAGTTAAGTAAATACATACATGTTGTTACTGGAAATATAATTTTTATTACCATACTATTCGACATTGAATTACAAATTGCACAATATATTAGAACATTTTAATTTCGTGAACTACCTTATAACATTCAACTTAAGACGTCAAACCACAAAAATAATAATGAAAAACCCTAAACTTATTAAAACAAACTAAAATATGGCACCAAAAATTCTTCCAAGTCGCTGTCGACTGGTAATGTGCCCATAAGACTGGCGGCATTGCCACGCTGTATACAAACAAGACGTTTCGACAGATCTTTATACAAGTAAAATGTTATAGTTAAAGTAAATATAGTTCACGTTCAAACTTTTTTTAGGTTGGAAATGATCTAATGTCTTCTCCCGCACCAGGGCAGAGCTGGAGGGCGTGTCACACTTTTACTGACCAAAACCCACTCCTATGTTTCTTCTTTGCCTTCATTCCAGTGCCCCGGGGTTCTGTTTGGCACAACTCATGGCCCCAGTAGGCTTCGACCCTGCTGAGCCCCTACGGTTTTGCTGACATCTCCTTGAGGCGCATGTGGGACACTACGCGCGACTCGAGCTCGGTCCGTACGGTTACCGAACGGCCGAACGGCGAGCTATCCTTTGCTCGCCATTCGCGTTTACATTCGAATGTGGAAGGAGACGGACCAAATCCGCTGCACGAAATTCAAGCTTGTGTTAACACAATAAGTCCTTACACACACAGATAAATACATACTTCCCTATAACGTATCTACCCAATGACTGATGACGCGTCCATCTCGAACCTCAGTCGTAAACAGCTCTGAGTGTGACGTCACGGACATCTCAATGATGCGTCTCCGAGTAAATCACAGAGATTGATGGACTTACCGTCGTGACTGATAGATGCTGGGGAGATGATATTATAGGCTGTCGTTGGCTGGCTGACACGACTGGAGAAATTATCTTTAAATTCTGAACAAACATTTTTAAATAGTTGGTTTGCAGGAAGATTCGATAACGAAAAATTTTCCTCCCTTCACTAAGTAGGTACTATAGGTTACTTTATTTGAAGGAAAAAGTACGGATCCTGATGACACAAGAGCGGTGAAAGTTAGTCTAAACATAAAGTATATAGCGGTACTTGTTTTTGTAGTTTATACTTTTGGAAGTAATGACGCAAATATTTTTTTTTTTCTAATTGACGGATAATGTGGTGGGCTACGGGAGCCAAAATGTGAAAAATATTTGTTATTATATTACTTTCTATTTGTTTGTTTACCATTAAGTTACATCCACAGTACTATGTTCTATGTCTGGTCGATTGGTAGAACATGCCGAAGACATTAAATCCACTTTAGTACAGCGTTTCTACTAGTGCATAAAGCTTTAAGAAATAAATAAAAAGCGGCCAAGTGCGAGTGGGACGCAGAAAAAAACAAGCAAAAATCATGTTTGTTGTATAGCATAGTATAATCAGCCTTATAATGTTCCCACTGCTGGGACTCAGGCCTCTTCTCTAGGAGAGGGAATGGGCCGTAATCCAACACGCGGGCCTAGTGCGAGCTGGTGGATATTACATATGTCTTCGAATTTTTGGTTCTAGGACATGCCGGTTTCCTCACGATGTTTTTCTTCACCGTTTTGAGAGCAGTGGTGATGATATAAATTACACAAAGTAATGCACTTGTCAGGGTTTGAACCCGCGACCTACGACTAGTAAGTCCACTATATGTATAAGACTCCTTAAATATTTATTTTATTCTGTTTTTTTTTTTAGTATTTGTTATTACAGCGGCAATAGAAATACATAATCTGTGAAAATTTCAACTGTCTAACTATAACGGTTCATGAGACAGCCTGGTGACAGACGGATGGATAGCGGAGTCTTAATAATTGGTTCCCATTTTACCCTTTAGGCACGGAACCCTAAAAATGTAATAACACATAGATCTGAAGGAATTCTGAAGGCGTTATTTAAAGTTATTTATTCCACCAAACTATCAAGGGATATTCCTGGGGGTAAAGTAATATCCAAATTTTGCATAGAGCGTCATGTATTACAGAACTCTACAGCTTACTAATAATTATTAGTAGACGTCAGTATCACGTTACTCAATTATTGAGTAACGTACGTCAAAATTATTCAATGATTATACTCCATTTGTTTAGTTTAGATACATACTTAACTAAACGTTATCTAAAAAAATTCAAAAAAATTGAATCTAAAAATGCTTACAATTAGTTATTTACCTAAACCGATATAACAAACAAGAAACTAATTATTAACTGAATTTAAATAATCTTGGTACATAATATGTCTTTTATACGATTTTTTTTTTTTTAATAACAGGAAATAAAGATTGTTTACGTTTAGTTAAGTACCTAAACAAATGGAGTATACACTACAATTGCTATAGGAGTGTGCGGGTGACAGCTGTCAGATTCGAACAATGTAGCTATCAATCCTTTTTTCTCATCTTAAATATGCATATTTTCGTCTTGCGGTCATCCTACCCATGCTATGTAATACAGACCTTAGCTTTTACCCGCGGCCTCGCCCGCGTATAAGTAAAAAATATTTAGCCTTATATCACTCCGTGATAAAGTATTATTCGTTTCGTACCTTAAAAGAAAAAATCGGAACCCTTATGGGATCACTTTGTTGTCCGTTCGTCTGTCTGTCTGTCAAGACCCTTTACCTCGGGAACGCGTGGAGGTATTGTGTTAAAATTACCACCATTAACACGACTCAATTAAAAAGCCATTGTGTCCCGCGTACGTCTGCGTTCTGGCATACAACAGGTTAAACCATATACTAAGGTCTGCTGTCCCTTAAAGCTGTGAAAAATCAAACTTCTGATTTAACGAAAAAAAAATATTCGGCCGTTTATGTCGCAAAAAACGTGAATTTAGACACTGTCAAGGAAATCAAAATTCATAGGGTACTTTGCATTGACCTAGATCCTGAAATTTGGCCAAAAGCAAGGTCTTATAGCACAAGTATAGGAAAAATTCTGAAAACTGTAAATTTGTAGTTTGGTTACAAAAAAAAAAACTTTTATTGCGATTCGGAAAAATCTTCGTAACTCAATTCGGGAATTGAATTATTTTCATAGGTAAGTTTTTACGGAACCCTAAGTGCGCTAGACCAACTCGCACTTCCCAGTTTTTTTTTTTAGGTAATCCAGTAGTTTTTGAATTTATTCATTATACCCATAACAATATACAAAGTAAATACCCAGGTAAAATGGTTACACAAACGCATTTAAAATTCACACAGATCCTGAAATAGTTAACACTCCTCACAAAGACTAATCAGTAGGCCCAACTTTATCCTATTATAAATGTAACAGTCTGTATGTTTGTTCGTATTCTTCCACGCGCGCCTCAGGGAGATGTCAGCAAATCGTAGGGGCCCAGCAGGGTCGAAGCCTACTGGGGTCAAGGGTAGTGTGAAAACGAAACCCGGGGCCCTGGGACGAAGAAACAGGAGTGGGTTTTTAGTCAGTAAAAGTCTGACACTTCCTCCCGCCTCGCCCAAGGGCGGGGGATGTCATAAGATGATTTTCCGATAGAAAAAAAAAAAACCCACCTACCTATTGGAGTTTGGTTTCCGCACTTGATCCATTGTGTATGGGCTATGGCAGCCATCTTTTGTTACCCATGCTTTAACGGTTGATAGGAAATGGATGAGGTCTGGAACACAAGTAGGCCATAGTCTGGTAGAACAGTCTTCTTCTTTTCGATTCGATGGTAAAATCCTTAACCTGTTTGAGCCCAGCAGGTGGCTACGTTAGTAGCAGCATCAGTGGAACTCATCAAATCCTCCAAAATGCAGGTGTATGGGCACTTCGGGCATTCTAATGTGTAGCTCATGTTTTGAACAGGAGCACCGCACTCATATTGAGTATCCAACGGGTTTATAAAACCCCATTTTGCCAAGTTGTGTTTGCAGCGGCCTACCTGAGTGCGCAACCGATTTATAGTGTTTTCCATATAGACTACTGCAAGTTGCGCCCAGGCGGGAGATGTTTTTGGGGTTCCAGGAAGTTAGGTGGTGCTGATCCTCTTTTTAAAGCTTAATTCTTTCGTTAGGTGGTGGGTCAAGGATGGCGTGGAAAAATGAATATTTATTTGTAATGTACCAATTGAGCAGATGCAAGTGGAAACGCCGGGAGAAAACACTCTAGAAGGACATGGGCTGTCAGACTGTTGAACGTTTGAAAGACTTACTGTGGTCTGAGAACGTAAAGGGCAAATGAAGAAACATAGGAGGTAAAAGTATGACACACACTCTCGTTCCACCTTAGAGGGGGACAAGTCAATTGATAATATCTCACATCAAAACAAAAAAGGGCTGTTGAAAGAGTTACCATGGAACTCAAAAGGGCAATTATATACAGGCCTGCTGGTCTATTGGTCAGTGGCCCTGACTGCTATGTCGGAGGTTGTGGATTCGATTCCCACCCAGGACAAATGTTTTTGGGATGAGCACGAGTATTTGTTCTGTGTCTGGGTGTAATTTATCAATAATATGTATGTATGTATTTAGAAGTATATACTTAGGTATGTTTATCAGTTATCTGTTACTCATACCACAAGCTCTGCTTAGTTTGGGACTAGATGGCGTTGTGAGAAAATTAAAAAACGGGGCAAGTACGAATCGTTCTCGCGCACTGAGGGTCCCGAACAAACTTAGCTATGAAAACAATTCAATCCCGAATTGAATTGTTATCATAGATTAACGTAAGTATAATACAGGTCACGGCAGCTCATAGCGGTCATTAGGAACCAGTGCACAGCTAGGTGCGGGAGCAAAACAACGCCTCAGTCGGCCAGATGGCCCGGTGACTATGTATTTGTGCGGACAACCAGGTAGCACACAATCTTAAAACTTTGTGATTTTTCATGATACAGTTATGAAATTTTGTTACCACAGTAAAGATTATTTACATAAAAATACTAGACACGTGTTTCGGGTTTCGCACAAACTAAAACTAATGTAGTATATGAACCGATTAGTTAAAAAAACTTTTTACAAAAAAAAAATACAAACGATTTCAATGTAAAATAAACACTGAAAAGTGCAAATTACCTTTAATTTCGGAAGTTGGTGTTTCTATAATAGTTTTGTCTCTTCGTTATTTAAGTTTTTTATTTTACACTTTTTATGTATCGTACCACCACTAAAAAGTACCCCTCAACCATACTTAAATACCTTTTAGCCAGAGTACATCTCATGAAAATTCTAATAATACCAAACACGGTTAAATTAAATTAATTTATTACAGAGTTCCGGTGCCTACTTCAGGCTTCATCATCAGATCAGTTCGATATATTCCCCCTATTCTATCAGTCAGTCATCGACTACACGTATATATAAAGCAATTTTACTTGTTACGACAGTTCTGCTGTGATCCTATGAGGATTTCTTTTCCATATCTTCGAAGTTCATGATCAGATCTTAACAATATTTCTATGGGACCAACTTGGAAGTGAACTTGGAATCTATCCATAAAAAAAAACATACATTCAGCCGAACATAGAACCTCCTCCTTTTTTAAGTCGGTTAATAAAGCCAACTATTCGATCAAGTAAATAGTAGACACATCTCTGAAAAAAATTCAACTTCCACGTGAGCCAAACCACTGGCAAAAGCTAACGTAACATGAATAAATAATTTATCGCACCATCTCATTTATTAAGTGTCCCTTCCCAAGCTGTTTAAATATTCGATTACACTAATACCCTCGTGCTTGGGTGAGATTAAACTATGGTTTGGTACTCTAGAGACTCTTTCATCAGGGCCTCTTTGGTTTAAAACTTAATGACACAATATAATAAAATATATAAACAGTAATTCGAGTTAAAAAAACGGGGAATTGCGAGTCAGACTCGCGCACTAAGGATTTCGTACAAACTTATCTATGTACATAATGCAATTCCCGAATGTATTCTCGAAGATTTCCGAATTGCAAAAAAGTTTTTTTTTTGACGTAACAACATATTTATTGTTTTCAAATTTATTCCTATAACTGTGCTATAAGACCTAGATTTATGAAAAAATTCTGGATTCTGGGTCAACGGGAAGTACCCTATGAACTGTGATTCCCTTGAGAGTGTCGAAATATACGTTTGTTCAATAAAAAAAATTGAGGGTGTTCATTAATTATCATACCCAACACATTGCATTTCTAATTTTTTTTCAACAGTCTATGTTACTCAGGACAATACAAGGATTCTAACGACACCTCATACATGTAAATTAGTTCAGTCATTTAAGTAAGTTATGTAAGTTATGGTGGAATAAAGAAATTCACATACATGCATACACAACACTCCTGTTTTGTGCAGTCGTATAAAAAAATATATGTAATTCTATGGACAATGAAATGAATACTTACAGAGTTAATAATAGTAACTTAATTCAGACTTCATAGATGAAGACTAGAATCCCTGTTCTAGTCGTCTTCGTAGGCTATTTTTAGCCTCCAATTCCCTCATTTTTCTTTGATATTTTTCATGGCTGAACAACGTGTGCTGGGTCAGCTAGTAAGCATAAAAGTTTTTGTGATTTTCTATCATATAATTTGCTGCAATAAGTTAGCTTTGACGTTGCAATTAACTCAAATATACCTCCCACATAATCCCCTTCTAAACTAAAACATGGAGCAAATCAGCAAACAGCTTTAGATTCCACCGGACCATGCGTTCTATTCTGCAGATGACATACAATTCTCCTCACTACTACTGTCCGTAATTCAAAGTTGGTTTACCAAACGAAAGTTTGCGCTTACAGTCGGTCGGCAAGAGTCAAAACTATAGTTTCAAGTGGAGTTCCTCTCAGGAGGATATTTCAATAGCCCTGTGTATCTGTTTCTGTGATGTTTGTAAAACATCTTTAAATTGTTTCTTGATGCGTGTTTTGTTTGTAAGTTTGTGGTGAGTTTTATTCTGAAAGATTGCAAGCTTGCGGTTGAGTTCTTGTATATATGCTAAAAGTTCGTATTTTCAAGAAATACTTGCAGTATTGTTACGTAAGCTATCCAGTGTTCAGAAACCCAACCACGAGTTTTTAACGCGAACCTAATCTGAATTGTAAAAGATATGGGGCCTTATACGAAAAAAAATTCGACCTTTTCATACAAAATGTTTATCTGGATTCGACAGTTTGCATGGAGAGGCCAATTTTTTGTCGTTTCCTGAAAAAAAAATCTAGTGAAAGGTTGTTCAGTTTCTTTAACTGCGCAAGCCCTTAAAGTTTGTGCACTATTTTCTGCCTCCTCATCACATTATTGTCTTGAAGATCGAAAAAATATGTCACTACTATAGAAGGCGCCAGATAAACGTGGAATAAATTACATTGACCTTTTTCTAATATCTCTGCGTAGGTACCCGAAAAACAAACATTGAACTATTTTTCATTACTAGATCATGTAAAGGATTACGAAATATGTCGATTCAAGACAGCTTTAAGTCTTTATTTCCGTTTTTGAAATTAAGAATGTCAACAAATGCAGGAAGGTTAATGACGGTTATTCCATATTTATCTGGCACCTACTTTAGTTTTTTTTTTTATCAATTATTTGTGATGTTTTAATACATTTAACGGCATAATTGGCCTAATGGCTAAGCAATTGGCTGCTACGCTACGTGTCGCAGGTTCGATTCCCGCACGAACCAAATACTTGTATTGCCTGCAAAGTTGTCCCGGGTATGGCTGTCTTGTGCATATAAGTTCACGTGTTTGTGAATGGCAAAGTGTTTTTTCTTCAGCAAATGTTAAAAAAATAATTACTAACCGGTATTGAGTAAAACGATCACAAAATGATGAGTGTTTTTGCGTACGTCATCAAGAGTGAAAGAACAAGGACGACGAAGTTTCAGTATGAGAGGTAGCTCTATCTTTAATGGGTGTTTGCACCTATACCTACAAGACCGTAGACATATCGTTTTGTTTTATTATCTCCAAATACATAATAATAAAATACTTACTTCATACTTAACATTATCTGAACTATCAAAGATCACAACACAAAAAGAAAAAATCAATTGTCTGTTTTAATTTTGTTAGTTTTGATTCAACTTCTACATTTATTTTCCTATTGAAAGCTTGATTATAAATGATATTGTCAGAGTTATGTACTATAGTGGTACATAGGCGGAAAGTCTCCTCTACCTTAGGAGACTTTAAGTATTTCCAAACTTTATGATTGAAGAAAAAAAAAACCGGCCAAGTGCGAGTTGGACTAGCGCACGCACAGTTCCTTACCATTATCTATACAACTTTCTTTTACACAATTTATTTTATTCTATTTTTAGTATTTGTTGTTATAGCGGCAACAGAAATACATCATCAGAGAAAATTTTTACTGTCTCGCTATCACGGTTCATGAGAGCCGTGGCGACAGACAGACGGACAGTGGTGTCTTAGTAATATAATCCCGTTTTTACCCTTTGGGTACAGAACCCCAAAAATAACAACTGAAGAAAATACAAAATGAAGGTATTAGTTTTCTTTTTGATATCGCGTCAAAATAGCTTCATAAATACACACTCTGGTTTTCCGTCAAAAACAAACATCGTTCAGCAAAACAAGGGAGCGTTAACATATCACATAAATCATCCGACATTATAGCGATTCTTAGTGATATTCACACATGCATATTAATATAAGAACGGCATTCATAATTGAGAACCGAGATAAAACGTTCGCTGGCTCGAACGTACAACTTTCTCGCTTTTCGCACTGTTCGTGCCTTTATTTTGGATGCTACGACTACTAGAGATTGCGCAATTGGTTGTATTGAGTTTGAGTCACATAAAAATGCGAAATATCCATATCGGCCTGCTGCTGTGGGATTTGGAGGCAACAGTCCTTACACAAATGCATGACCTGCCCCCCTAGCCAAGTTACAATCGTTTCGTTCGCCCCGAACGCTTTGAGTAGGCCACGCCTCCGATTCCTTTGTTCTGACCACGCGACTGAGCGTTGAGATGACGTCAGAATAAAGGAATCGTAGGCGTGGCCTACTCGAGGCGTTCGGCGCGAACGATACGATTGTAACTTGGCTAGGGGGGCTGCGCATGGTGTTGCAACGCCGCCGCCACCGGGGCGATACTCCGATGCCGCGACAAGTCGTGGCGTGGCGGTCAGAGTTCCAACGGGATCTCATAGAGATATGGCGACAGTGACATTCTTTTGTTTCACCATATCTAAATAAGTATTATCACAACTAACTTCTGCAAGTTGTTTCGCCCGCTATAAATAGAAAATTGTGCCAAAGTATAATAATCCTATGTCCTATTCTAGAATATGGTCTACGTGGATGGTAAATTTAATTATTCTTCTTCTAAGCGTGTCAATAACACGGCACGGATGTTCACGGCATTACCGTGGTCGACTAAGTCGGTATATTAAATACTGTGGTACATTATTTTGATCTTTCTCTCAGAGTTCTGCCAGCGTTGACAACATCACATTAGAAACCTCTAAAATTATCAGTGTTGCTCTTGAATCACTCTATCTGTTAAAAAAAATCACATCAAAATCCGTTGCGTAGTTTTAAAGATCTAAGCATACAGGACAGACAGACAGCGCGCGATTTTGTTTTATACTATGTAGTGATAGGGATGAAAAGGGAATAAATGAAATAATAATGTTATCTACATCATCACGATATACAATTTTTTTTTCAATGACTTCTTTAACTATTACAAGGATCAAACTCAAGTCCATCCCTTATGCGGAAGAAACGTCCGGGTGTCACCATTGTGTGGACCGCCCGGAGCACACGGTGGAGCATACGGTAGAAGGTAGCTTGCCTCCCGACCGTCCGGTAATCGTCCGGACCGAGCCTAAGTCGTCAACGGCGCGTAGTGTTTCACGCGCGCCTCAAGGAAATGTTAACAAACCGTAGGTGCCTAGCAGGGTCGAGGCCTACTGGGGCCATGGGTTGCACAAAAGAGAACCCCCGGAACGGAGGCAAAGAAGGAACAGTAGTGGGTTTTAGTCAGTAAAAGTGTGCAACGCCACGCACAAGGGCGGGAGATCTCATAAGATTATCTTATATATCCCACCCAAAAAAAAAGTGCATCCCTAAAAATACACACCACCCAAAGGAACTTCAATGTATTCTGTACGTAGAGCTACCTGAACACAACATAATATTTATAACAATCTTCAGTTGTTGGTGGAAGAATCCCAAAGGTACGACTGGAGTAAATAAGTAAGTTGCAATCTTGTGCAACGAACAAAGAAACTATCGATTGTAGTTTAAAGTGCTAGTATGCTTACCAAGTTGAACTGCATGCAACTGTATATAAGAGGTACAATACCAGAGTTATCGTGGCCCTAGAACGTAAAGGGCAACTGAATAAATACAGGTGGACTTTATTACAGGTGGATTTTAATACAGGTGGACTTTAATGCAGGTGGACTTTAATACAGGTGGAGTTTAATACAAGTGGACTTTAATACAGGTGGAATTCAATACAGGTGGACTTCAATACAGGTGGACTTTGATCATTAAAAGTCTGATACTCCTTCTCGCTCCGCCAAAAGTGGGAGAAGTTGGTAGGCTCTTAATAAACTAGTGCGATTCACTATTAACGATTACATCACTGCTTACCATCAGGTAGGCTCTTAATAAACTAGTGCGATTCACTATCAACGATTACATCACTGCTTACCATCAGGTAGGCTCTTAATAAACTAGTGCGATTCACTATCAACGATTACATCACTGCTTACCATCAGGTAGGATCGCAGTCAAGCACTAGTTTATATCATTAAAAAAAAACAAAATATGGAGAAAAGATGAAGAGATTATGCTCTCAACTCTCGTCAAGAATATACGCAATGTCGTCTTCAAATCACCGTCAATGTTGATATGACTGTAGCACGTCCCACTGTCCCCTGGGGCATCAAAGCTGTTTTCTTGCAAACTCATCAGCGTATTCATTTACTATTTATGTCAGTTCTCTTCTACAGAATCTCGTTCAACATTTATAAGGTATTCTAGTCACCTCTAACTTAGTGAGGTCTTGGCATAATTTCAATATTGACATGGCGCAGTAATAATAATAAATAATTATTATTTTATTTTTAAGACTACATGGATCCAATGGTTAGTAAAAAACTTATTAACTAAAGAATTAGTTAAAAAACTTAACCTAATGAGCTCTCCTGAACTCTAGCAATTGCAACCAGTGTTTGATCACTGGTGCATCATGCTTATCGGCTGAGGTTCAAATAATGCCATTGGAGCTGGTCCTAGATCTGCTTAGCAACGAGGCAGTCTTCTTTCTCACTATAGCATGGAAATCATTCACACGCGCTAAAGCGAACATGCCCGATGCACTGCAGTATCTAAGCAGCCCCAACAGTACCCTGAAACCATTATTATATTTGATCCGCAGGGCGTCTAGAGCCTTCCACGTATACTTAAACCACAGACCGCCCGTAAAGAATGACTGGCAAAAAGCTTTAAATAAAGTAATTTTGACCTCATTACTACAACGAGCAAACCTGTGAGCCAACATATTGCATCTTACTGCTAGCGCCTTGCGTTCCCGTTCAATATCAACCTGATCCCTAAGGTCCCCGGTGAGATAGTGGCCTAAGTACTTAAACTGGGAAACCCTCTTAAGTTGCATCCCATTTAATGCAATATGAATTTGTTACACGATTTGATCCGAACAAAAGCACCGTTAAAAGTTGACGTTGACTAATGGTCTTATAAATAATCTGTGATTTCAGCTGGAACAATATTATCTTCCTGCACTTGTCATTGATTATTGGGAGTCGACGCATCACGTTTTCTCTTCCAATTTATACCGCTAATTGTCACGCTAGAACTGACCCATTTTTCTATAGCTTTTTTTATCTAAAAATTTTTCTCTGGCTTCTCTCCATCCATACATTTTTAAATTCACAACGCTTAAAGCGATGTGAATTTAAAAATGTCACATACGTTTCACTCCTCCTCCTCACACGTCCATACCAAAATAAACGATTCGCTTTCAAATTTTTAGTCACTGTCACCACTTTAAAACTTACTCTAATATGCTTATAAGTACATTATCCATTTTCGTCACTCCACACATCAATCTCAACATTCTGATCTCCACTACATGCAAATTGCATGTAGTGGAGAACAGAATGTGTGTGTTTTTCATCTGTCTTATTCATAGCCTATTCAGATTCATACAGAATCACAGGTCTTATTACTAGTGTACGCCACAATCATGGCAGTAAGTCCCCTCTTTGAAGTGTGGCTGGAGAGATGTCACAGCGCCCTTACCTTCCACATGACGCAGGTCCTCACCGGACATGGTAAGTTCGGGAAATTCCTGCATCGGATTCAAGCGGAAGAAACACCCGGGTGTCCACTGTGTGGACCGCCCAGAGGACACGGTGGATATGCTCCACCTAAGGAGGTGTGTCCCACTTGGGCGGAGCACCGCCGTGTCCTCGTGGACGCAATCGTTGGCAGCGACCCAGACAGGGAGCAGTGATTGAATGATTTCCCATCTTAAAAAAAAATAGTCTTATTACTAAATACATATTTATGCTGCCGATGTTCCAAGCAATCAAAATCGTACTCGCTAGTTACATCCCCAGGCGGCCATACTAAACTTTTTATTGAATTCATCAGTAGACTTGAAGATACCGAATATAGCGCTTTCAGAGTTTAATTAATTTACCTTATAGCACGTGAGTGGAACTTCATTTCGAACTCAAACATTTTGTGGCCTTAACTTCTACGTTTCTCACAGAACTATTAATATATGAAATTGGAGAATTTCATATATACGGTGAGAGAATATTGGTAGTAGTGATCACGATAGTTGAGTTCAGGAAGAATATTCATACCCACCGAGTGTTTTAGTGGAAGTTCATTATTAATAATGTTTTGTAGTTAGTCTTTAGTCTATTGCATATTGAAATGGTAAAGATAGTTTTAAAAGGAATAGTTTTTTAAGAGGACTGCAGCGAGTAAAATTAGCTTTATGTACACGTTTGTATTCGTGATGCAATGACCTTCAAAATAAAATAATTTTTGCTTATGTAGTATGCATATCATGCCAGATAAAGTCACACAACAATTCTTGGACAGAAAACAAAAACGTTTTTTTTTTCCAATTACAGGCACTTTAAAATTGTCAAAATGTTGGTTAGTTAAAAAAAAAAAAGTGAAGCTAAATTGCACGTTCCAAAGCGTAGATCTCTATGCAGAAGAACGTGCAAGAAGCTCCATGGATACTCTTTTTTTGTTGTCTGTATTCCGCGAAGAGTTTGCCAAACAAAGTTATTGTAATCAACCAGGCACATATCTAAACTTCAGACTGTTATAAAAAAAATCTGCATGGAAATACCCAATACCACTAAAACGTTTGTCTCTCAGTAATCCTTGCGACTACTAAACCAATACGATAGTCATGCAATTATAGTCAATTATAGTCATTCATGACTTGTTACTCCAGGCCATAAATTACTAAGATTATCCCCTTACGTTCCAGAGACCGGTTTGCGGACGACAAACGATAGGTAGCTCGCCGTCCGATAAAGATCAGGCCCAAGGCGGCAGCGCGTTGTATTCGCCTCACACATCGACGGCCCCACGTATACTATCGAATTTGAAAAAAACTTTTTAGAATGTTGTTGAGGCTGCCCCGGTTCTGTAGTGCGTCGGAGATGTCAGAATCGAACTGACGGCTTTCATGTGATCATTCAGAAGAAGCTAGCATCTTTGGTGGCTAGAACCCGGGCCAGTAGCAATCGCATTCTAAAAACAGTCGCGGAGAGTGTGTTTTGTCCCTTTTTTGGACATTTTATGGAGAAAATGAAACTGAAGTCATCTTCTGTGCGGAATGCTTAAAATAGTATAAGTAGATAATTATAATATAAGACTAACACTCGGTTTTAGGTAATAGTTTAGTAACTAAATTATTAAATCAAACCACCAGTTTTGAATGCAAAACCTTAATTCTAATTAAAGCTCTTTATAACTAGCGCCATCCTTAAACTCAGAGATATGATTAAATATATATGTATACATGTAGACGGGCTTTAGTTAGTAAAAATCCAACTCTCCCTCTCGCTTCAGTCAGAGCGAGAGAAGTTATGTGATGTTTTCCTACACAAAAAAAACACGTTAAGATCTAGGCAAATAAATCCAACAACACATTAGGAAAAAATAATTCCAAGTTTGAACATCTCTACAAACTAAAGCTATAGACACAACATACGAAGAATCAACAATCGCAATTCGACAAACACAATCTGTGAAACTCAAACAAGGCAATGTTAAATTACACTTAGAGGTGTTGATTCATTACCGATTCACCTTCGCTTATGTGCGCACGGCTTATCAATATTGGCACTGAGTTATCAGCGCTTTATCGTGAACGTTCTTGTGTGTGATTTTGGAGTTTACTGAGCGTCTGTTGAAAGCTGTTTGAGAGAAGACATAGATGTTCTGATGTTGTTTTGCTTGTTAATGGATGGGTGGAGTTCTGAGTAAAGGCTGGTATGTATATGTACGTAGCAACAACTTTCTTTTTTTGTTGGGAATAACGTGTCCGGTTCCTGGTAAATGTTTACGCGGAATTGAATCCATTTTGAATGGGTCTAAAATTTTTATTGGAAATTTTTTTTCGTGAATATACGTTTGATAGCAAATTTTTTGAGTTGCTACGTCACATTTTTTTTTCGTGGCTGGAAAATCATCAAATTAGTTCTTCCGCGCTGGCTGGAGCGAATAACAATAATAATCGTTTATTTGCATAGAAAGTAACTAGGTACATAAAATAACCGGAAAACGCAACGTTAGAAGGCCTTCCACAAAGTGGATCGACGACCTGGTGAGAGTTGCGGGAATGCGGTGGATGCGAGACGCACAGGATCGGTCATTGTGGAGACGCATGGGGGAAACCTATGCCCAACATTGGACGTCTTTTGGCTGAAATGATGCCATAAAATAAGTTGTTTGTTAAAATTTGTGATCCCAGTACAATCTACCTTAAATTGGGCATGCAAATATTATCAAAGATTTGAATTGATACAAAAATAATAAGAACAATGGCGAATAAGGAAATATACCCATAATGTAAAAAACTAAATCTTTATAGTAGCGTCATTTAAAATAATCATTAATAAGATTTGTCACGTAATAGAGCTGTCAGTTTTCAGTCAGTGGGTTACGGCCCTTTCCTTCTCCTACAGAGGAGGCCTGAGTGGAAACATTAAAAGGTTGATTATGCAGTATCAATTAAGAGCTTGAAAGGGTTTTTTTTTTTTGATTCAACTATAGCATTCGTTGCCATTCTATCTTCCCGTGTTTTCCAGTTGTAGATCATTCAATTCAAATTGAAAACTCATGACAAACTAAAGTTTGTATAGTCAGAACAATACATCGGAAACCGCAATTTCGTCCTCTCATTTACTTACTCACTTTGGCACACAAATTGTACAGAAGCGGACTTAATGCATTTTCTAACAGTACACCTTTGGATTATGTAGAAGCAAATAGTGGTAGGTGCAATGATGAAAACAAATGAGATTACTGGCTCCTTTTCTTGACTGAGGATTTTGACCATTATACCATTTTGGTATCATGGTCAAAATCCTTAGTCAGGCTCAGCTCAGGGTCTCTTGGACCGATTTTTTGCAAACGCGTCCATTCTTAAGGAACTGGGCGTAAAGGAGCGCTTGTATACGTTGGTCGTCGTATTTTTACCCGACTACGATGGGTTATGATTTTGACAGGCTATGTATGTATGTATGTGAGTATGTTCATCTGTTCCCACATAGCTCCCAATCTTCTTATCGGACCTCTACATAAGAGGTATCGTTAGAACCGTCTTAATTGTCCGCTGAACATAGGCTTCACTGACGCTACAAAAAATACCGAAAATTTTCTTACAGGAACCTACAACCAGGACGAGAAGTTTCATATATTAGCTTATAATCTAGATCATGGTCTGCTCGTGTGCCAAGCTTTTACAGGTATGCAGAACATGACGTAAAATCTCGTAAACCTCCGTTGAAAAAGGAGGATGCTTTAACCAGACGGATGTTGTGTCTCGTCCGGGGGTAACTGCCCGATGGTTAATTTCTGACCATTGTATATGTTCTAATCGTGCGGAGAACTCTAAGGGCTATATTTCACCGAACTCTATGGCGGTGCGACCATTTGGGCCGTCATGGTGTCCGTAAGCTACCAAACTAGACATCATACAGACACCAGAGTCGCTACACCACACTGAGACAGTATCAAAATGGACCTTAAGTGAACGCGTCCGAGCTGGTCGCGCCGCCAAATTGGTTGCGCAAACATGTACACCAGATGAGTAATTCTCTATAGAGCTGTATACATTTTGTTGGTAGTAGCGACTGGTCGCGCCGCCATGGTGTCCCGGTGAAATATACCTCATACCGCGATGCAAGATTTAGATTTTTTTTCCTTTGTGGTGTCATATGCCATAGATATTTTTAATTGATCAGCAAACATACAAACCAAACATAAATGTTGTATTGCACTTTCTGATTATAACATTAGTTGACCAAGTGTGAATACTGTGCTGTCCTATTTAATCCTACTTATTAAATAGGACCGGACATTTTGATTTCACATCTAGCGTACCAAACACCACGCTCTTTATAGTAATAAGATAATGTTCAGAACATTTGACAATCACGAACATTTCAACATATTAAATTCCACTACCCCTTCACCAGACATAAAACGAACCAGAAGGAAACTGAAGATTATTAAATATGTGTTCAGCGAGATCGCATTCAGCTGCCATTTTGTGCTTGTGGTATAATGATGAGGCGTATAACACGACATTACTATTTTGATTAACCGCATTCCGTTTTATATGCCAAGTACAATACTTTTGGATACGACGTAAGGTCCTATGGAAGTGGCCTCAACTCTTATTAAAAAAACTAAAAAAAATATTAAAAAATAAGCACTAAATTAATTAATTAATTAATTGTTCATCTATTTCAAACATTGTCCATATGTACACAAAATTGAAATCAAGCCAAATAAAACATTACAAAAACAGATATTAAAATTACATACACAATGTTACATACAATTAAATTAAAACACAATGTCATAGATATTATGATTGAAATTAAATAAAAAATGTCATAAATATAAATGAAATAATACATATTAACATACTAAGAACCAATTAGCACTATTAGAATTACAGTGGTGATAACAATGGGAGACTCAATAGTAATGCTGTATGTTTATTTTATAATTTTCGTATTGCAAAAGAGTGCAATCCGGGCTATTTATAAAATGGGTCCTCAACATTGGTCTACTGGTACAGAAGCACTTATTCGGTGATACCCGGGCTAAGCAAATGTTTTTTTTTCGTACTATTTTTGTATTTAACCATTGTCATGTTTTGAAAGTATTTAGTTGGTGATACAGCCTGTCTTTGGATTTTCCATTACATTATGGATGTAATACTAATTTTGATGTTTTCACTATATTTGGAAGTATCGAGTCAGCCTTCTTGTCTTGGCAAGCTTCGCTGAGGTCACTTTCAGCTCCATTATACCGAGGTCGCACCTCTTTAATTATTGCCACATATTGGCCAGTGCTATTTCTACACTATGAACTTAGGTAACACAAGTTGACACTTGAGATACAAATTTTACATCACAATCATACACTGAACTGCACTCGAAAAAATCACGGCAGAACTCGTGCCATATGTTGTTACGTTTTTACTTCTAGAATTTCAGACTAGCAGCGTTGACTCTGGATTTGTAGCCGGCTAAAAGCAAAAGCAAACTTAAGCGGCAATGGGCCGGGTACATTGCTCGCAGAACAGATGGTCAATGAGGTCGATAGGTCAAGAAAGTTTCTGGATTGGCGAGCGCGTACCTGAAGACGCAGAGTTAAAAGGTCTCCCACAAGATGAATCCACGACCTGAAGACAGTTGCGGGAATCCGATGGATGCGAGACGTACAGATCTGGTTATTGCGGTGGCACCTGGGGCAGGTCTACGTCCAGCTGTAGACGTCATTTGGCCGAAATGATGATGATGATGATAATGAAAAAGCAAGTCTCCTAAGCAAGTGGTGCAAGAAAAGTATTTCTAAGCAAAAGTATAAACATGAATATAATCAGCCATTTAATGTTCCCACTGCTGGAACTAAGGCCTCCTCTTTAGGAGAAGGAATGGGTCGTAATCCACCACGCGGGCCCAGTGCGGGTTGTTGAATGTCACATGTCTTCGAATTTTTGGTTCTTTTGTGTCTTCCGGTCTTCTCACAACGTTTTCTTTCACCGTTTTTAGAGCAGTGGAGATGAAATAAATTTACACAAAGTAATGCGCCGGCCGTTACCACTCGGCCAACACTGCTCTGCTTATTCTACGTCTTACCTGAAGTAAAAACTGACAGTCTAAAACACACATACAAATCCCCGATTTATGCATAGTTTGGCCGTATCCATTCTCCCTACATCGTCGTCCATATACACGTAACACATACCACGTCCCAACTCCTGCCTTATGAGACGAATATTAAACACCCGAGAGATATTTACTAGGGAATAAAAATGCTGTGTCGTCATTCTATTGTGAACTGTGCGAATGTGAAAAGACGCTGTGAAAAGCTCGTGAGAAATTGTGGCAGATGGCGTCATATTATTTACGTAAAAAATGTTTTCTTAAACTGAGTTACTAGAAAATTTTACGAGATAATAACTGTAGTAATTGCGTCAACCGTGTTGTCAATTAAAATTTTCTTTTTACCAACGGAACTATGACTTCAAAGAGCAAAGAATCACAATTTTCACATCGCACCCCAATAAAAGTAAAAGTACCAAGAAAACCCCTTCTCTATAATATATTTTTTCTCCATAACTCTATGAGGTACTAAATCACAGAGCATTAGGGTGTGGACGCCGAGAATCCGCCAGCTGACTTATTGAAATGACCTTAGCCAATCATCAATTTCAATAATAATATCTCATATGCATAGTTTGGTCGAAGAAAAGATTTATGGTGTACTTATAACAGTGTGGGTAGCTTTATATCTAGGATTTTGGGATTTTATTTCATGCTTAACATATCTATAGCAGAGACAAAATTGTTGAGATGGATGTGCAAAGTGACAAGAATGGATAAAGTTAGAAATGTAACACTGGCTGAAAAGTTGAAAGGGAATCGTTTATCTTGGTTAGGTTAGGTTAGACAAACGAAGAAGAAAAATAAAACGCATTTTAATAAAAGAGTTATGATTATACATGTGGATGGATGGAGAGGGAGAGGAAGACTAAAGAAAAGATGGATGGATTGTGTGAGGAGTGATATGAACGTAAAGGTAGTCAGTGACAGCGTGACGTTTGACAAGCCAGAATGGAAGAAAATATTGTTAAGCAGCGGATACGGGCAGAAAAAATATAATAATATATATACCACTATGTCTCTCGATTGGTGTCGAAAACAGATGGCTAAACTATCGAGCAGTAACGTGTTTCGATACAACTGATTTCGATTAAAGTATTATTTTTTGTTTATATATATTCCACAATATATTTCACAACTATCGCACAACGCCGTCTAGTCCCGAGCTAAGTAGAGCTTGTGTTATGAGTACTAGTCAACTGATAAACATACTTATATATTTCTAAATACATACATATTATAGATAAATTACACCCAGACGCAGAACAAATGATCATTAGTCATCACACAAACATTTATCCTGGGTGGGAATCGAACCCACGACCTCCAGCATAGCAGTCAGCCCCTAGCGAAGTTACAACCGTTTCGTTTCGATTTTCTTTTCGTTGATCGCCTCGAGTCGGCCACGCTTCCTATTCCTTTGTTGTGACTACGTGACTGAGCGTTGGGATGATGTCAGAGTAAAGGAATCGGAGGCGTGGCCTACACGAGGCGATCGACGAAAAGAAAATCAAAACGAAACGGTTTTAACTTGGCTAGGGGGGCAGGGCCACTAACCACTAGACAGGCCAGTCAAAACAGGTTATGCTCGCGTTGACCACTATCTCACCTGATGATAAGCAATGATGTGGCCGACGATGGAGCACGCTCTCCTAGAAGTAACCTATTCATTCTTGACTTAAAGACTCCTAGATTGTAGCTATCAAGAAACACAGACTCGGGTAGGGAATCCCACTCTTGAGCTGAAAGCACAACAAATGTGTTACCAAAACGGTCTGTACTTTTTTTTGGGGTGAGAAATCATGTAATGGCTTCTCCCACTCTAGGATGTATGCCATGTTCCTTCAGTTGCCCTTTGCATTCCAGGGTTTTCCTTTCACAGGTCAACCTATGGCCCCAGTAGGGTTCGGCCCTGCTAGGCCCCTGCGGATTTGCTGACATCTTTTTGAGGCGTGCGTGGCATACTACGCGCCGTCGACGATTCGGAAACATTTTGTACGTATGGGTTTTTTTTATGTGGAAATATCATCTTATGACATCCCCCGCTCTTAGGCGGGGCGGCAGATAGTGTCAAACTTTTACTGACTAAAAACTCACTCCTAATCCTTCGTTGCCTTTCGTAATGGGGCCGAGTCTTCGTTTCAGAATCAGACCCTTGGCCCCAGTAGGCTTCGACACTGCTGGGCCCCTACAGTTGCTGACATCTCCTTGAGGCGCGCGTGGGACAGCACGTGACGTCGACATCGGCGTGAGGACCGTTGCCTCACGTGATTGGCCGCCTCCTTTGCTAGCATTACTGCTTCGCAGAAGGAGGCGACCGCCTGCCACCCCTCCTCGCTCCGGACCATGGTTTGTACCAAGGCCTGGCGCTCCGATCGCCCCCACGAGGACACAGCGTTGCTCTGCCCAAGCGGGTGCCCCGCTTGGGCAGAGCAACGCTCACCGCCACCGTATGCTCCACCGTGTCCTCTTTGTACGTATGGGTGAGATGTTCATCATGTACCGGTGGCACAACGGCATAATATTTAATCTAATGTAGAACTGAAATAGAATTCGGGGCCATATTAAATCAATCTTCAAGGCAAAGCTTTCTGAAGTCATTCAGTGCATGAGTGACCATTATTTTCATACTGAGACCCCTACCTGCCCCAGAAAGCAGCCTGCAGAGTTTGATTGTCGATACAGATAGTCAGAAGCCAGTAAATCAAACAGCCAGTTTCGCCAAGAATATTTGCATTACCCAATTACTAGGATGTGGTAGTCAGATAGGAAATAGCTCTATGTAACATACTAGTATTCAGCTACATCCAGTTAGACTGGAGGACCACCCCAACAATCCAGGGCTCCAGGATTGTTCGAAGTATAACGGCCTGTTCACGACTTAGGTCTTAGCGACGAGTGACGCGGCATCGGTAGGCAGGCGCACAGCTATGAGCGGCGTTTCGTGGCGTGCTTCGAACATTTTCATACTTTTGTTCTTACCTCTCTTCACCCCGCGCTTAGCTACCGCTCACAGTTTCAAGTTTGTGAACGGGCCGTAACTGCAAACGTGGAACGTAAAGGGCAACTGAAGTAACTTCTACTGGATTTTTGACATTCTCTCTTGCTCCACTAGCGGAAGAAGTTATTTGATAACGTCCCAACCTCAAAGAAAGGTTCATCTTATGACTTCTCTGGCTTTAAGGTGGAGTGGAAGGACGTGTCAGCCTTTTACTGACTTAAACCTCATGTGTCTTTCTATTGCTCTTAAGGAGCAATTCAAAAAGTTTGCAATCAAACTTAAGTGTGTCAAAAAAATGTTTCGAACAAAAGTTTTTGACGGAGGTAAGGAGTATTACCAGAAACCGGTCACGCGGTACCATGTCTAAAAGTTACGCAGTGTCCTCCAACTCAAATAAACCCTGTCTCACATCTTTCCTCCCCAGAACTCTTGTTAACACAAATTAGAATAAGGTCCTATATCAAATTAAGCTTCACTAAGGCTTGTTGGCACTCCACAAACTAAGATATCTTATTTGCATCTCTGTGCCGTTAAATCGCTTTATCTTCTGCCCCCGTTTTGAGACGTAAATGGTGGAAAGACTTACAAAATGGATGATGTTACGATAAAATTTAATGTAGTTTCTCATGCATTTTCTTGGAGTTTCTTACGGTTGTTATCTTCTGATGGTTAAACGAGAGTTGAAAGGAAAGTGGTGTGTTTGCAAAATCATCGGAATGCTGTTTTCGGATTTTTAGGGTGGAGCGAGAGCGTGTCAGACTTTTACTGACTACAACCACATCACACGTTCTTCAGACGTTCCTTTTTGCGTTGTAAAACTACAGGTTTCTTTTTGAGAAACTCACCGTGGCTTTGGCGGGCATCGGTCTGTAGCGACATCTATGACGTCACATAAGAACTAATCCTGCATCGCGCAATTAAAGTTCTCCGCGCGTTTACAACATATAGAACAGCCCGAAATCATCTATCGGGCAGTAGTAGCCCACCAGACATAACACCCGTCTGGTCGGAGGATCCTCCCTTTTCAACGGAGGTTTGCGGGACTTTACTCTCTGTTCCGTCTACCTCCAAAGGTCCTAGTGGACCCCTACGATTTTGCTGAAATTTCCCTGAGGCGCGGGTGAAACACTATGCGCCGACAACTACACGAGTTTGGTACCCACCGGACGCGCGGAACAAGACTATGAGTAAGTATAGGTACTACACTTTCATGCTGACGGATAGTGACCTTAATATCACTCGGGCGACTGCCAATCGACGCCATGGCGATTGACAAAAAACAGCAACCATATTCTTATTGCTGATTTTTGGATATCACGGTTCTTTTGTGGTGTAGAGAAATAGGCTGCCATCAGTACCTGGATACCTTAGCGTTTGGCACGGCGTGGAAAGGTTTGTATGAATGTATTCCAGTCTTCTCCTTAATTAAGGTTTTGTCCATGAGTTTAAATCCTGCAATTTTAAGGTTTATGTCTAAAATATTATGTTTTAACAATATAAAGCTAAGGAATCCAGATGACTAGGTGCAGTGTGTTTCTCAGAATGTGTCTACAAGCAGTGGTGGCTGAGTGGTAACGGCCCCGACTTACGAGTGGTAAGTGGTGTGTTCAAACCCAGCCAAGTGCATTTCTTTGTGTAATTTATTTCATCACCACTGCTCTCAAAACTGTGAATGAAAACATGGTGAGGAAACCGATCCGATGACGTCCACCAATCCGCACCGGGCCCGCGTGTTGGACTACGGCTCATTGCCCCTCCTAGAGAGGGGGCCTGAGTTCGAGTAGTGTAAACATTAAAAGGCAGATAGAGTTTATACTTATCCTGAAATATTCGTTTTCACATGCGGAATAGGGTATAAAGTCTGCAAGCCTCCAATGAAAAAGGAAGACCTTCCGACCAATTGGGCAATTACTGCCCGCTAGTTGATTTCGGAATGTTGTGTAAAGGTGCCATTCGAACCTCGGCTACAGGCTGCGGATGCAGGCTGCGGATGCAGGCTGCGAATGCAGGCTGCGAATGCAGGTAGCACACGCATGACACACAACCGTTGCCTGCATCCGCAGCCGGGAGTGATTCCGAGGCTGGCTGCACGTGCTGCCAGTCGCAAATTTACGATTCAATTCAATATAAGCTCATCGGCTCCGAGTAGTGATTATTTCGGACTTGTCTAAACTGGTTGGAGTGACGTAACTACGTGCGCATCGATTGCGGCCGCAGCAGTACTGGTCTGCGATCGGCTGCGGCTGCAGGTCGCGGCAGCACTAGCAGCCGAAGCTCGGCAGCATGTGCGGCAACAGCCACGTTCGGAAAGGTTTTCATAAAAATCCATACTACTACATAGAAAACCAGTGGAGCAGCTGCAGCCGGCTTTGTACAGCCGCCGCATGTACTGCCCGCATCGACAGGCTGCAGCCGAGGTTCGAATAGCACCTTAATTATGTTCTAATCGCGTGGAGTACCTACTTCTAATGGAATACTCTAATGCAGAATTTTAGTTTCTACGTGTCGACACAGATGTCGCGACATACTTCGAGACAATAACTGTCAGTTGTAACTATCAGAAATTCGAATTCAGAATATCGAAGTGAGTGAACTGAACAATTTATAGATGTTTGTTTCACGTCAATGTCGAGTACAAACCAATAAAGTTTCATCCTTCGAGTACCTAGATATAACTCCAAACTGAACTGTTTGATACAAACTATTGAGAATAGTAAATAAGTGGTGGAGCCTGTACCTACCTGGATTGACAAGTCAAGGGCTCTTAGATTATTCAGATATAATGCCTAGTGTTAACCTCCCTCGATCGATTTGCGGGTTCAAGTGTCTGCCCACTACTATTTTTTTTTAGTATGGAAAAATATAACACTTTGCATTCATTATGCATATAACTAAGTAGTGGAGCTCCTTGCCAGAGCCTGTATTTCCTGATAACTATAGGGGTCTTTAAGTCAAGACTAATTATGTTACTTCTAGGCAAGCGTGCTCCATCGTTGGCCACATCATCGTTCACCATCAGGTAAGATAGTGGTCAAACGCGAACCTAAGCATAATAAAAAAAAAAGAAAATCATGCAATGATCAATTAAACGACTATAATAATATATTATAATCATAATTATAATGATCAATGTTTTTTTTTTCTGTTAATACCTTATTTCAAAACGGATGTTTTTTTTAGAAACTATAATCGCATTCATTCGCAATACGTACACAGAACAAAGTATCTGATTGGAATCAGATACTTTGTTCTGTGTCTGTCTGCTGTCTGTCTGCCTTAACAAATGCCTTAAACAATATTTTAAAGGATTCGACAAATTAATTCTATCACCGTGAGGAAATGAACATCCTCAGACCCCACCCGCAGCCTGGCGCATAGTGTTTCACGCGAACCTCAAAAAGATGTCAGCACAACCGTACAGGCCCAGTAGGGCCAAAGCCTGCCGGGGCCATATGTCGACTTCTGAAAGGGTTACTCGACGTCCTGAGACCCGCCTGGGCAGAGCAACACCGTGTCTTTGTGGGGGCGATCGGCGGCGGCGATCTCTCGCGCCGGGTCTTGATACAAGCCATGGACCGAAGCGAGAAGGAGTGGCATTCGGTCGCCACTCCTTCTCCTTCGGTTTTTATGAAGCAGTAATGCTAGCAAAGGAGGCGGCCGCACGCGTGAGGCAGCCGTCCTCACGCCCCAACCGCCGCCGGGGTTCCAATCCTGATTTCCGGCCACCGTAGGCGTGGGCTTGCGGAAGACGAGCAATAGGTAGCTCGCCATCCAAGCGTCCGTTAATCGTCCGGACCAGCCCAAGTCGTCGACGGTGCGTATTGTTCCACGCGCGCTTTAAGGAGATGTCAGCAAACCGTAGGGGCTCAGCAGGGTCGAAGCCTACTGAAGCCTACTGGGGCCAAGGGTCTGCTTCTGAAAGGAAGACTCGGCCCTGATACGAAAGGCAACGAAGGAACAGGAGTGGGTTTTTCAGTCAGTAAAAGTCTGACACTATCTCGCGCTCCACCCAAGAGCGCGGGAAGTCATTAGGTGATTTTCCCACCAAAAAAAAACCTCAAAAAAATGCCTACTGCAATTTATCTTCAATACCGACCAAAAGCCTACCTTTCTATCTTCCTTGAAATTCTTACAAAAAAATCTTACGAAGCTTCTATGTCAAACCGGATCTAAATAAATTATACACCTCGTGGTCGACAATCGAGATCCCTCGATTGTCAATGCAGTGAACGATTTATAGCTAAACTAACGTTCACTAAGTTTTGAGGTCACCTCTACTGAATTACAAACTTTGTTCCATTTGAGGGACATGCACAGTTTGTTCCTGATCTGTATTCCAGAAGGACAAACAGATATTGTGGTAGTATTGGGGTTTGGATTGATTGATTAGTATGGCCTTGTTTAGTTTCTTTTTCTCTTATTTTTTTATGTTTTGTTTTATTATTGGCTGTACGAATTTTAAGAGTTCGTATCATCATCATTATCATCATCTTCCTGCCCTTGTCCCATCTTATTTGGGGTCGGCGCAACACGTTTTTTTTCTTCCATTCTATCCTGTCAACCGTCATGCTATCACTAACTTCCTTTTCTTTCATATCACTGTTCACATAATCTATCTATCTTTTCTTTGGCTTCCCTCTTTCTCTCCACCCATCCACTTGTTCCAGTGACCTGTCGCCATTTCATCCATCCTGAATTGATCCGATTTGGTACGTCTCGGTCTACCTCGCCATTTCCTTGGATAAGCGACCCGAGGTACCGAAAGCACGAGCAGATTGGTATGGGCGTTCCAGCGAGAGCTAAGGGCATAGAACCGGAGAGACCACTGAAATCGCAGAACAAGTATTCGGTTTTCGTTCTGCTTAATTTTAAGCCAACACTCTCCAGTCTGTGCCACCACACCTCGAATTTGCTCTGGACCTCTAGGCCACTCTCGGCAACCAGCACAATGTCATCGGAATTTAAGCGTATCGTTTAACATAATTTATTTATTTTACTATCTAGGTACACACAAAAACAGAAAAAGACAATACAAAGTAGACAAGAGTACAAAGGTACTGCTTATTTCCAAAGAAATTTCTTCCAGCTGAGCTGCGAAAGGAGAAATTAAAAGAAATGTAGACAATAGTGTGTAGGAAGCAAGAGAAAAAGAACGTGTGAAATCTTAATCTAAACTATCAAATCTATAAATATAAAAGAAAGTCGTGTTAGTTACACTGTTTATAACTCAAGAACGGCTGAACCGATTTGGCTGAAAATTGGCGGGGAGGTAGCTTAGAACCAGGAGACGGACATAGGGTACTTTTTATCGAGTAGGGTAAAGTGGGGTAGAGTAGGGTAGAGTAGGGTAGAGTAGGGTAGAGTAGGGTAGAGTAGGGTAGAGTAGGGTAGAGTAGTCAGTTGACGGGAGCGAAGCCGCGGGCAAAAGCTAGTAATACATATATGTAGTTAAATATAAAAATGAAAAACTTATATAATACCTTTACTATAAATAAATATCATACATAATATACATATATATATATAACTATCACAGTTGAGAGGTGAGATAGTGCTCTTATAATCTAATAACTTTAATGGATACACAATTTAATGACGTATCTCACGTTCCTTACAGTACCCAGTACCTGCTTTATAGTGAGTGGTGACTAATACTGGGATAACACTTTGACGGACGCCAGCGTCAGTGACAGCCCCAATTTTATTGATTTTTTACTTAAAAAATCAATAAAAAAGTGTATCATTTTAGATTTAACCCTGTTTTAAAGCATGACACTACTCCTTTTTTGTGCCTAATTTTCACTACTATACTGTGTTAAAAGTTGCGCAACCAAGTGTCATAGTAACTTGCCCAATCTCCTTTGTTTGTGCGTGCGTACACGGTTTAAACGAATACACGGGTAGACCATATTCTAGAATGGCATACAAAATACTTTTTATCCCAGAAGATTATTGTTCCCTTGGGATAATTATCTACTTTCAATCAAGCGAAGTCGCAGGCAGCAGCTAGTACGCAATAATACCCTTGAAATACAATAATTACCTCCATTTATATGCCGTTTCTTAGTGACTTCTTAAAAGTAAAGGTCTACAAACTTACGACAGTACTGTGACCGCAACATTTTCAGAATTAGTTCGAAACTTTTCACATTTACATGAATAATTATAGCGATGGCCTCTCTGGGTTCTTTGGAGCTTCTTTTCCAAGAATATTTGAGACAGGTAATGTAGATAGTTGTATTTGACTGGCCTGTTGGTTAGTGACCCTGACTGTTATGGTGAACATCGTGGGTTCCATTCCCACCCACGACAAATGGTTTGTGTGATGATCACGATCATTTATTTTATGTATTTGTAATTTATGTATTTAGAAAGATATGAGAATGTGTAGTTGTCTAGTACTCATAGCTCAAGCTCTGCTTAGTATGGCGAAAGTTGTGGAATAGTATATATGGATTACATTTTTAACAACGGCGTGCAAATTTTGATGTTTTTCACTACTAACGCAGTACGTTCGAAGTCTGTTTAAAGAAATACTCATTCACCATGACAACATTTTTGATTGATTAATCATCATCATGATTTGAACCGAAATACTGACTTCTGGACATAGGAGTATTTTTTTATTATTATTGATAGGTTTGCGTTTGACCACTATCTCACCTGATGGTAAGCGATGATGTGGCCGACGATGGATCACGATTCCCTAGAAGTAACCTATTCACTCTTGATTTACAGACCCCTAGGTTGTAGCTATCAGGAAACACAGACTCCGGCAGGATATTCCACTCCTTAGCTATACGCATAATGAATGTGCTTCCAAAACACTTTGTACGTATGGGTGGGAAGTCCACCATGTACCGATGGCGCAACGCCGTACGTCTAGTGGTCCGATGATGGAACGGACTGGGACTCCATCTAGTGTCGCCACAACGACTGGTTCTGAACATCTCGCATCTATGGGATTTCCGCGACTCTTACCAGGTTATTGTTCCACCTTGTGGGAGGTCTTTCAACGGTGCGCGACCATCTGTTCCACGAGTAATGTGCTCTGCTGCCACTTAAATTTGGCGTTTCTTCGGGCTATGTCGGTAACCTCGACGGATATCTCCATTCCCGATTCGATCACGCAAGGCAACATTCTCCATTGCTCTTTGGATGACTTTGAGTTTATGTACTCGTCATCATCATCATCATCTTCCTGCCCCTGTCCCGTGTTATTTGGGGTCGGCGCAACTCGTTTTTTTCATGTGGGTAAAAATATGTCATCCACAATTTTTTTTGAATAATCTCAACCTGCATTCTCCTTTTGTACTTATCTAGGTATACATAGAAACTAGAACAATTTTAAGCTATACATATAACACACCATACCCATGTTAAATTTAATCACAATTTCCTCTTAAATCCTCATTTATTTCATAACCTATTTATTCCAGAAAATTTAACATGTCTACTGTTAAAGTCATAAAGTAAAGTTCAAAACTATGTAGCACCAATCCAACTCTTGCATAATCCTCCCAGGAAGCTTCACCACAACAATACGAGCTGAACCAAAATGTAAAACATTCCAACGTCCCGTATATTTATGCACATTTGTTAGACACCTTGAATTTGGTGTTGATTCTGACAACTACCTTCGGCAACCTTTGGCGGGCGAGCGCAAATCAAATCAATCGGCACGCCTGGCAAACATTTTCCAATATTTGCCGCAGAAAATATTTCGAGAGGTGTTCGCTGTCGAACTCCTAGATTATAGAATATAGGTTGCGGTGGAGTGGTTATTCAAATAAAATATGTAGTTAAGGATATGACATGACGAGGGCCGTAGGAGTCCGTTGCGTAGGAGACGCGCAAGGGCGTTTAGTGTGAATGTTTTAGGGCGGAATTCACTAATAAAACTAATCGCGTATTAACGTTTGGCTCGCAAAATCGCGTTTAGCCTCTGTCACTTGTGTCACTTGTAGAAATACAACAAAAGAAAAATACAGACAAGAGACACTAGTGACAGCGGCTAAACGTGATTATGCGAGCCAAACGTTAAAACGCGATTAGTTTTATTGGTGAATTCCGCCCTTAGTCACGTTATGTGCCAAATTGTATAAAAAAAAAAGGTTTTCTGTTATTGCCATCACACGGAGCATAAACAGTTTTAGTATGAATTGACGTTAACACGTTCGATTACGTCCCCTCGTCCCTTGCTCGAGCCAGCCCACACCTCTGAGCATGTAGTTTTAAATTCGTCCCTAAATAATAATAATCCATGTTCGATCCAGTCTTTCAGTCCCTTGCTGTCCTCTCACAGCAACGCCCTCAGCCGAGAAAATTTCCAATCTTTCCTGCTTTTTCTTATTTATTTATCGATCAATGTACACACATATACTGTCATAAAAAACGACAAAAGCGGTATCTCAAAATTTTCCAGAAAATCGTTTTTTTTGCATCGAAATGCTAACAATACACACAATACAACAACTATAAACTCAAAATTCGTCAGATAGATTCCATAAAAGGTGTAGACATCCGCTAAGAACGGACTTTCCGAAATTCACCCCTTAAGGTGATGAAACGGGGGTCCAAAGTTTGTATGGGTATAGAGAAACCGACTTTAACGCGGGAGAAACCGCTGGAAGAAGCTAGTAAACAAATAATTGTATGTTATGTATAACTCCATTTACATTTTATACTGTACTTTTCAACAAGCACATATCTGTAAAATAAAAACAAGAACGACAAATTAAAATTTCCTTACTACAGAGAATACATCTTCCCGTATCCTTACCACTCGTTGTTCCCACGACAATCATATGTACCAGTGTCACAGTGTGGTTATTTTTATTCTGAGCTTTCGCGACTCCTGTTTATTCTGTCGGATCGCTACGGCTGATTTTGTCTTGAAGATTCTAGAGTTCTGGATTTTTTGAAGCATTTTTTGTACGTTACCTTCGTTAACGTTTAACGTTAATTGATGGGGCAGAAATGTTCTGCACCTCTAGCCATATTGATAATCTGCAACCGTTATTGTACATGTATTTAAAACACTTGTGACGGAATATTACTTGTCCTTGTAATTTTGTTTTTTTTTTTATTAATTGTAGTTGTCACTTGTCTCCTTGCCTAATATAATTATTTAGTATGTATGTATTTAAGTATATATTTTAGTGTTAACTATGTACTTTCTTTCTTTTTTTTCTTCTTACCAATTGTTTAGCTTATTTTGTAATGCACCAAGTGCAACCCCTATGTTTTGTCCAGACAATCTCTTTCCATACCAGGTTGGGAGAGATCGCGGAATGCGATAAGGCCACCAATTGTATGTTTTTTAATATAAGGCGCATGTATGTATCATTTATTATCTTCGTGTACAATAAAGTATATATGTAAAAAAAAAAAACTAATCAAATGTATGGGAATGATATCATCTCAACGTTAAGTCATGTGGTCAGAACAAACGAATTTAAAATTCGTAGCCAAGTTCACATCGTTCGAAATGATAATGGATTGTTATTTTTTCTACAATGTTCAACGCTACATCCTTTGTTATCGTAGAACGACATTGTAGAACGATAGGCCAACTCAGGCGCGTCATCATGGCTACCAAATTGTCGTTTTCTACAATTGCTGACACTGAGGCGTTACCGATTGGAGAACGAAATTCGACACGAAACGGTTGTAACTTGGCTAGGGGGGTTGAAGTGGCTACCACGATGATGTAGACGAAGCGTTGGAAGGCCTCCTAGAAGGTGGACCGATGACTTGGTAACGGTTGCGGGAGTCCGATGGATGCGAGATGCACGGGACCGTTCATTGTGGCGACACTTGGGGGTGGCCTATGTCCGATAGAGGACGACTTTCGTCTGAAATGATGTTGATGATGATGATGATGTTGATGAAGTTCTGTGAGATGTCATAGTTAAATTACAGACTGAGTTAGGGAAATAATGATAAGCTTAAATAGGTATACATAAAAATTACACTATTATTATTAAAGACGAAAACTTATACCTATATATAAATGTGTTTAAGTATGTTTGTGTACTACTTCACGCTCAAACGGCTAAAAAGAAAATGGATAAAAAATGGCAAACAAGTAGATTATATCCTGAAATAGAACATTGGATCCATTCTAATATTGGCACTTAGGAAGACTATTTTTCCATCGTTACGATATTTTTTATATTTACGTGGGCAAAGCAACTGTCGTACACTCGGTACAAAACTTTCTGATTGGCCAAAAAACAAATGAGCGAGCGTTTAGTTTAAAGCCATTTTCTTCACTTCACATTTAAATTAAAAGTAGGTAGGGAAAACTTTCTGATCACCTGAATCTTATTTTCTTTTTTTTTTCAAATGGTAAAACTAGTGCTTGACCGCGATCTCACCGTAAGCAGTGATGCAATTGTTGAAGTTGAAGCGCACTAGTTTATTAAGAGCCTATTCACTCTAACCATGGAGACACCTATATTATAATAGGACGGGAAGACCGCAGCAGGCAAATTGTTCCATTCCTCCGATTTACGCGGTATAAACGACTAGCCGAAACGCTTAGAAGACAGACCGGGTGTTAACAATGTAAGGGTGGACACTCGCAACAACTCAATTTACTTCAAATATGATCTCTTACTAGATCACACACTACCTTTTTGAGATGATTTGGGTGGAATAGAATAAAAAATTGTAAAATAATCTAAACTACTGTATCTATTGTTCCAAAAGTTAAAGCTGTTGAGTTAATGAACAGCCCCCTTAGCCAAGTTACAACCGTTTCGTTTCGATTCTCTTTTCGTTGATTGCCTCGAGTAGGCCAAGCCTCCGATTCCTTTATTCTGACATCATCTCAACGCTCAGTCACGTGGTCAGAACAAAGGAATAGGAGGCATGGTCGACTCGAGGCGATCAACGAAAAGAGAATCGAAACGAAACAATCATAACTTGGCTAGGGGGGCCGATGTATGTGAAGTGGCCCTTGTTGGCCGTAATGAGATCGCACGGCTTGACGGCGCGACGCGATTTGATGAGTATTATAAAGTAAAACGACAAGTGGGCAAGTGCGAGTCAGACTTGCGCACCAAGAGTTCCGTACAAACTAACCTATGAAAACTGCTTAACCTAATTGAGTTAAAAGTTAAAGGCAAAATGAGCTAATAAACTGATCTGTGTGAACTGAGTGACATGGCCCTTGTTGGCCGTAATGAGATCGCCCGGCTTGACGGCGCAATGCGAACTGCCCCCCTACCCAAGTTACAACCGTTTGGTTTCGATTCTCTTTTCATTGAACGCCTCGAGTCGGCCACGCCTCCTATGCCATTGTTCTGACAACGTGACTGAGCGTCGAGATAACGTCAGAATAAAGGAATCGGAGGCGTGGCCTACTCGAGGTAATCGACGAAAAGAGAATCGAAACGAAACGGTTGTAACTTGGCTAGGGGGGCTATTTCTTTGTTCTGACCACGTGACTGAGCGTTGATATGACGTCAGAACAAAGGAATCGGAGGCATGACCGACTCGAGGCGATCGACGAAAAGAGAATCGAAACGAAACGATTGTAACTTGGCTAGGGGGGCTGATGATTATCATAAACTAAAACGACTGTGAGTCGTAAATGCTGACTTGTAATATGTGCGATTGTACCGTACCATTAAATTGTGAACTAAGAATATTATTTCAAACAATATAGCTTACCTACTGAGTACTCATAGATCAAAAGTTTTTAAATCAAAGTTTTTCTGACTTTGATAAATACTTATCAAAGTCATAGAGATTGCGACTAACTTCGACAAACAATTAAAAGAATTGTTCAAGTATGTCGCGATTGTTTTATTGTTATATCTTTCTTTTATTATTAAGTACTCAATTTTATTTTTTTTGGAGAATATTGCGGTCGCCTGGCAAAGTTTTTGAAATAAATAACTTCGTATTAATAATACACGTGAACACGGTATAGAGACAGACTTCGGACTAAAATTGTTTGAGAAAAATGTATAATTCTTTTAAAGTGGAAAATCATCCAATTCTTTCTCACCACCATAGGAGCGAGAGGGCGTGTGAGACTTGTACTGACTAAAACTACATTTTTATTCCTACTTTACCTTACGTTCCAGGACGTAACTACAAATTTACAGTTTTCAATTTTTTTTTCCTATACTAGTTCTATGAGACCTTGCTTCGTGCTAAATTCTGATCCCGATTTCTGGCCACCGTAGGCGCGGGCTTGTGGACGGCGAGTAATAGGTGGCTCGCCGTCCGACCGTCCGGTAACCGTTTGGACCGAGCCCAAGTCGTCGACGGCGCGTATTGTTTCACACACGCCTCAGGGAGATGTCAGCAAATCGTAGGGGCCCAGCAGGGTCGAAGCCTACTGGGGCCACGGGTAGTGCGAAAGCAAGCCCGAGGTCCCGAGATGAAGGCAAAGAAGGAACAGGAGTGGGTTTTTAGTCAGTAAAAGTCTGACACTATCTCCCGCTCCGCCCAAGAACGGGATTTGTCATTAGATGATTTTCCCACCAAAAAAAAAAAACTATGTAGGGGCAATGTTTATATGCGTGACGAGATATATGAATATATGATATTGTAAGTGTGCGCGCATAGTATAGGTGTGTAAAGGCTGCGCCCGCCTCGTAAGCTCAGTCGCAATTAAATGCAGTTTACGAGAACACGTAATTACTGTTATAATTTGTATCTCTGATGGATGTATGGTGTGATGAGAATGGATACAGTGAGAAATGAGTATTTTAGGGGAAGTTTGAAAATGGCGCCAGTGACTGAAAAGTTGAAAGGGAATCGTTTTTCTTGGTATAGTCATGTGAAGAGGAGGGATGAAACGCATGTTACTAAAAGAGTTATGAGTTTACATGTGGATGGATAGAGAGGGAGACCAAAAAAAGATGGATGCATTGTGTGAAGAGTGAGAAAAGGAAGTTAGTGATAGCATGACGAGTAACAAAAAACACGAAAAAAAACGTGTTGCGCCGACCCCAAATAACACGGGACAAGGGCAGGAAGATGATGATGATGATTTGTATCTCTGATATAGTAGATGACTTTCATTCAATAACCCTCAACTATTTCCCTATAGTTTTAGTTAGGTTTTACAAAAAAAAAAAAAAAAACCTAAAGTTCTGAAAACAGTGAACGAAAGTAGAGTACCTACACTTACACGAATAAACATTGTCTCAAACTACGTCAAGAAAAATTCAAACATTTTAAGTACTTAGTCACTTGTTTATTTTTTTATGAAAAGCTTGACGTTATTTCGTTCGTAACAATTTTTAACAAATCTTTCTGGTAGTTACAACGCGCGTCTGGGCATGTTACCTGCTGAGTTTTTCAAATAGGACGCAACGTGTCGGCTAAATCAGGGGCTTTTATGAGAGTAGCGAGGTTTTAGAACGCTTATACTTTTTCTGTTTGGCTGATTTGAGCGGGTGTCTCGATTTTTTAGATGTTGAGACTAGGAATACGTTTTTTTTTTAGAAAGATAGTAGGTACGTACTGCACAATCAGAGGTCAAAAGTGCTGCTGAACTCTACCAATGCTAAAGTGTCTAAAATTGATTTGTATTACAAGTTCAGTGGTCACAACGAGTTTATTCAAAACTTTAGATTTTTATTTAATTCAATAAAAACACTTAACTAATTAAAACTATACAGTAAAGGCAAAAACTAATAGCTAAAATATGACGTCGTAAAACTCCTTTGCATCGCTGTTGACTGGAAGTGTGCCCAAAATGCTGGCGGTATTGCCACGTTGTATAGCAAAGCTTAATCTATGACCGAGGTAAAAGCCAGGGTTCACGCGAAGTGACAACTAAGCGTTTGGATAATTCTTTAAAAAGCGTATGAGCACGTGGCCTCACGGCCCAAGAGTTTCAACCCCAAACGGTTCAAAAATATAACTGCCGACAAGGTTGTTATATTTCCGCCGCTTGAGGTTCTCCACAGCCGCAGCGGCAGCACCAGCACAGCACGAAGAGCTAGGAAGATGAGATGGTGCAAGAGTGTCGACACAGGTAGCGTCCCACACTAAAAGCCTACCCATCTACCACGGAAATAAAGACATACCGTCCGGTCTCTTACCATCGTCGCGTGTCAGGCCATGAGATTCCAAAACAGCCGGAACGCCGACGGTGACAAGGGCTCTTCGGATGATGTCGTTAATATTCGCGTGCCGTGCTATCCGTACTTCGACTGCATGACAGGCTGTGGTGACCGAGGCTTTTGTCAACTTCGCCACAGTGGCAGCGATGAGGAGAACAGCAAGGACCGCCTAGGCGAATGGCAACAGCTAGATGGAAAGTTGCATCATCGAACGAGGTGCCAATATTCGACGACGGCAGTGCGTGAACCCAAAGACCTGGCTCCTAAAACTTATTACTGACTTAAAAAAAAAGACTTCAGATTCTATGCTACAAATTAAATGAGTCATAAACCATTTCTACAAAGAGACATTAGCAGAGTGTAACTGCACTTTTCGCTTTGCTACATCCTAAATTCAAAACATATCATAATCAAAGTCCACCTAGCTTTTTCCCAATTAACTGTCTATGTCTTGTGCTTCAAAACAATATCATCATTTCAGTCGATAGACGTCCACTGTTGGACATAGGCCTGCCCCAAGTGTCGCCATAACGACCGGTGCTGTGTGTCTCGCATCCATTATATTCCCGCGATTCTCACCCGGTCATCGTTCCACCTGAAAGGCATTCCAACGCTGCGTCTTCCGGTCGTTACTACAGAACCTTTCCTCCCCATCGACCATCCGTTCTGCAAGCAATGTGGCCTACCTATTACCACTAAGAACAAATATACTTACTAATGAAATAATAATTTTTAATATTAGCTTAAACGGTTATCAATTAATCATTCAAATCCATTCAATTCGTCCACGGTCAACGGCGGATCTCACTTAAAATTTTAAGTGGGGTTCTCGAGTTTCAAAACTCAAAATTTTCAGATAAACCCTAAAGCTTATCTTTGGGATTAGGAATAATCCGGACTTTGTAGACAGCCTGTTATCGACTTTAAAAGTTCGGACCGTTCTTTTTTCAAATGTCAAACGTGACGAACTCAAAATTAGTTTCCAATACCTGCCAGTGTTTTATTTTTTACCTTGTTGTTCTGAATTTGTTATTCTAATTTTCAGGTGCGTGTTTATTTTTCAAAGGACTTTGTTTTTTGACTTAAATTATTTTAATTTTGTCGTTCATTTGGATCTTAATTTTGTTTTAAAAATATTTTATGGGTTCATGACACGTGCGCTGCTCTTTGACAATCATTGCTAATCTATTGCTGTTGGAAAACGTGACTACTTTGATGACTCCAGTTCTTTTTCAATACACTTACTCCAAACCCCGTTATAAGTTTTTCAGAAAAATTGTCGTCATTCACAATCTCGTTTAAATGTGCAAGGCTTCTATAGATGTACTTTTTATATATGTAAAAACGTAAAATAGAATATTTTCAGAGGTCTTTATTAGATTAGTTTTACACAAATTTATGTTTTGATTTCTATAGAAGCTTAGATAATATCCACCATAATCACGTAAGAGCGGTTGTGTGAAAATATACCTCGAAAAGGACGCTCTTAAGAGAGCATTTTCCAAAATTCACCCCTTATAGAGATGAAACGGGAGTCCAGTTTATATGGAGAAACCTACTTTCATGCGGGCGAAACCACTGACAGAACCTAGTTTACCATATATATACTTATCATACACCTCATAATGTTCACAAGACAAACATATACAAAAACGCGTGTACAAAAGGTGATCCGAAGCAACTCAGAAGATATCTCAGCTCTCAATCGAAAGGTCTCCATTTTCAAATCAAAACTTTATTCTAAGATCTTCTCAGATAATTTCCCTAACTAGGTAAGGTCAATCTCAAAACGCTGGGCATTATAAACTTTGTCATACAAAAGTAAACAACTAGTGTATCCGGTCCGCTGCAACCAGGTCACTTGGAAACTGCTACAACATCCGAGACAATGGCAACGTCACTTCACTTAATGTATTGCCGTCTTTTAGATACTTACACCTGATACTACTGTTGGTACAAGAAGCTGAGAAGAATTTTGAAATCTTGATACTGATGATAAACGTTGAAAGGGAATCGTTAGTCTTGGTATGGTCATGTGAAGAGGAGGGATGCAACACATGTTACTAAAAGATAAGTTATGAGTACATATATATGTGAATGGATGGAGAGAGAAAGAAAAGCCAAAGAAAAGATGGATGGATTGTGTGAAGAGCGATATGAAAGAAGAGGGAGTTTGTGATGGCATGACGGGACAGGACTGAATGAAAAAAGAAAAGAAAAAACGCATTGAAGGGAAGTGGAAGATGATGATGGTTCTGGTGATAAACTTGGATTTTAGTAAGACGAAAAGGAAACAAATTATTTAGATTTTGACGTCAATATGAAGGTAAAAGATATAATTGTAGATATTGGAAATGAGACAGATCACCTCCACCATATCACCACCAAAAAGAGCTTGGAAACATCAAATAGAAAAAATAAACGATTATGATAAGTATGATACTTAAGAAACAAAGACGAGAGAGAATCATTAATCAAAGAGTATAAACTGAATGTTCTAGATGTTGGATTAGTACAAACTATTTTGGCAAGTCCTAAATCGCTGTTAGCAAAAAGACTAGCAAAGATAACTAATTGATGATTCTCTCTCACTCAAAGTTATTATTTAGTTAGTGTAACTAGAACTAAGAGGGTACGATGGGGTTGGCGTATCCATGTGGATAAAAGCCCCGAATTCAATAAATTAAAAAAAAAAGTATGAGAAAAGCTTGTGATTATATAGCATATATTTTATCCTCGAATCGAAGACAATTATTTCCGCAGTCGCGTCTGGAATAAACGAAATAATAGGACGGAAAATATAAAAAATAATTTTCGATCGAGACAACGAAGTAGTGGTAAGCCAGTCCAAACGACTCAATTTGGAAATTAGTATTCTCACAATTATGATAATGATGTTTTTGATTTTGTTAATTTTGCGAATGTATTTTTTTTCTGTTATCGGTTTGCTTGTGAACTAGTTACGAATACCTTAATTGATATCTCATTGGGTAGTTGACTATTGTTTATAACATACTAGCTGACCCGGCGAACTTCGTACCGCCTAATAGTAAGGATAACGCCATCTACTGGCATTACCAAAACAGCATAATTCATTTTATAATGACATTTTAATTAGAGATGGCGTTGTATTCAGATTTTTTTTCGTGATTTTTTCCATTTTTTCTCACCGTCAAACTTTCCCGGGACTACCTCAAATATTTCACGACCAAAATCAGCCAAATCGGTCCAGCCGTTTTTGTGTTTTAGCGAGACTAACGAACAGCTATTCATTTATATATATATATAGAGATAGATATTGTATCAATAAAAAACTTTTTACAAAAAAAAAATACAACCGACTTCGGGGTAAAAAAAACACTGAAAAGTGCAAAATAACTTTAATTTCGGAAGTCGGTGTTAAACAAACATAAAAAAAAATAACGAAGAGACAAAACTATTATAGAAACACCGACTTCCGAAATAAAAGTTATTTTGCACTTTGCAGTGTTTTTTTTTTTACTTTGAAGTCGGTTGTATTTTTTTTTTTTTTTTTTTGTAAAAAGTTCTCTATTTTACACTTTTTAGTTATGGTACCACCACTAAAAAATACTCCTCAGCCAAACTTAAATACCTTATAGCCAATTCTAATAATCACAAACACGGTTAGATTACATTAATTTATTACAGAATTCCGGTGCCTAACTTCAGGCTTCATCATCAGATCAGTTCGATATATTCCCCCTCTACTTTCAGTCAGACATCGACTACATGTATAAACAAAGCAATTTTGCTTGTTACGACGGTTCTGCTGTTATCCTATGAGGAGTTCTGTTCCATGTCTTTGAAGTTCATGATCAGATCATAATAATATTTCTACGGGACCAACTTGGAAGCATAACCTTTCAAACAAAAAATAAAATGTCAAAATCGGTCCACAAGTGTCCAAGAAATCGGTGGACATACATAAAAAAAAACATACATTCAGCCGAACATAGAACCTCCTCCTAATTGAAGTCGGTTAAAAAGTAACTTTATCCATAATCGCAGATCTCACACATCTGCCCCCCTAGCCAAGTTACGACCGTTTCATTTCGATTCTTTTGCGTCGAACGCCTCGAGTAGGCCACGCCTCCGATTCCTTTGTTCTGACGTCATCTCAACGCTCAATCACGTGGTCAGAACAAAGGAAACGAACTGTGGCCTACTCGAAGCGTCCGACGCAAGAAAGTCGAAACGAAACTGTCGTAACTTGGCTAGGGGAGCTGTTCCGTGCAGAAATCGAGCTTACGACACGCAGCGTAGCAGCCAGTCGCACAACCACTGTGTCTACTAAGCCGTTGCTTTTTTCTTCTTTTCAATACAAATTCGCAGAAACGAATTCCACTTCTTTGCTTCACTCATAATAAATGAGCAGTGATATAACAAATGTTGAGTTTTTGGTTCCAAAAAGCGTAATCCTTAGGGAAATCAGGATTTTGCCGTATCATGTTATCAATGTAAAGGTAGATGAGGTAACGTAAGTACTCAGTATGATCCCTTGGCTGGCTTTAGACTTAAAGACACCTACTGAATAAATCGGGGATCTCATTTTTGAGGATATTTTGTATAAGTCCGGAAAAGTAACACTGCGGTAACAGAATGAGCCTCGTGAGAGAAAACACCTTCACGCCTAATTTTCAAACTTTTCACAACTATACTGAGATCCAATTTTTTTACCGACTCAAAAAGGAGGAGGTTATATTATGTTCAGCTGTATAATAGCATACCTAATATTCCACAACTTTCACATAATACCATCTAGTCCCAAACTAAGCAGAGCTTGTGATATAAGTATCTAGACAACTGATAAACATGCTTATACGAGTAAATTTCTAAATACATACATAATATGTGATCGACAACAAATGATCGTGCTCATCACACAAATATTTGTCCTGGGTGGGTATCGAACCCACGACCTCCGGCATAGCAGTGAGGGTCAGTGACAACTAGACCAACAGGTCAGTCCGTGATACCTCGATCAATTGTGGACTGATTTTCAAAATTTACAAATTGGCCCCATAGAAATATTGTTATCTATATATAAAAGTACTATAGAAACTGACTGATTGACATATCAACACACAGCCGAAACTACTAGGACTAGGAACGTGAAGTTATGCACAAGATTTCCGTTTCTGACGTAGGTGAGCACTAAGAGAGGATTTTCCAAAATTCACCCCCTAAAGGTAAGAAACGTGGGTCCAAAACTTGTATGGAGTGGAGGAACTTACTTTTACGCGGGCGAAGCCGCTGGCAGAAGCTAGTGAGATCATAATAAGTACATATTGCAACGGAATACGATATGTCAGAACGGAAATCATCATAAGATTATAACAGAATTGTTGTAACAAGTAAAATTGCTTTGTTTATACGTGTAGTCGATGTCTGACTAAAAGTAGAGGTGGAATATATCGAACTGATCTGATGACGAAGCCTGAAGGTAAGCACCGGAACTCTTCCTTCAGTTAGTCATCGATTACACGTATAAAACGTGTAATCGATGACTAACTGAAGGAAGAGGGGAAGGCAATACATCAAACTGATCTGATGATGAATCCGGAAAATAAAAAGTTTTATGAAGTTATATGAAGCAACTTCCCAACATGGCAAACACCTGGTGAGGGTCGCGTTAATCTGGGACCGTTCTTTATGGTGACACTTGGGGGAGGCCTCCGTCTTGAAATGATGATGATGACGATGACTTCCCAACTAGTTTCCACAACCACTGAGTTGTGCTTAACTGCGTAAAACGAGAGCGCTACTACTTGTCTGTAATGGCTGTAAAGAATCTACAAATGACAGCCGCAACTAATAGCTTTTTTTAAGGTGGGAAATAATCAAATGAGTAATCTCGCCCCGAGTGGAGCGAGAGGGCGTGTCAGATTTTTACTGACTTTAGCTACCTACCTATGTTGTTTCATTTGGACTTTGTGATCTAGGGCCACGGTAAATATTAATGGTTTCGTACTTTCCGAGGCACGGAGGAGTACTAGATATGTAACGTATGTTCACCGATCCACGGATCAACCTCAGCAAGCGTTGCTTGCCACGTTGATTGATTGAATTCTAAGGAGTCAAATTCAGTTCCCACAATACCTGCATTGTCAGTCTTGGTCAGTCTAAACGAGAACTATCATAACTGGCGTCTCTATTGATAAAGTTAACAATCCGTGTCCATATACGAGATATATCGTATACGAGGTCTATCTCGTACTTAGGCACCAGCAATATTAATACTTTCATTAGAAGCCATCTACATCATCAGTCGTTACAGGTAGTGAGATGCCAGAAAATCTAACTACGCGACTTTATCTAAGAAGTATTGTGTTGCCCAAAAACTGGGAGTGCAGATCTGATAGACATCTGCTCCAGTAATATACGGGTATTCAGCCGGTTAGATTGGAAACCGACCCCAAGCTGGTTGGGAAAAGGTTAAAGAGATGGTGTTTAAAGGCCATCTACAAGAAACTCTATTACGAGTTTTTTCGTAGGTAGCATCTAAGAATAAATCATCTACGAGATATCTCGTAGCTTAGAAGATCGATCGTGTGGCGGTTATTACTTAGCCACGAGCCTTCGACAAGCAGCAAAAATTACCCAACATAAAACATAACGTTACAATGACATAACTTGCCACTTCGAAGTGAAAATGTTGCCAAAAATTCATTACGAAGAGTGACACGACACTTTTTGTTCAATAACACTGTCAATATTGCGAACACTGTAGTGGCATATTTTTTTTCTCGAAAGTTTCTTTACTAGACGTACATTATATTGGAAGCTTTTACTTGTATTGTGACAGGTTTAGAACGAAACAGTGTGTGGTATCGGAAAATTAATTTTATTTCTGTTCGACAAGTTTTTTTTGGTTAATTCATATAAACTAGTTCTTGACTGCGATCCTACCTGACACCTAAATTATAATTCGACCTACTGCGGTCTTCCTGCAGCAAGCAAATTGTTCCAGTCTTCCAATGTACGCGGTATAAATAACAAGGCGAAACGCTTAGTCCGGACCGTAAGTTTCAACAACGTAAGGGTGAATACTCACCGTACGTTGGGTTGTCCGATGGTAGAAAGAAGATGACAGAATCAAGTCATAACAAAAAGTAAATCAACTACGATGGTTTGACCAAAACCTCATGAATTCGACCAAGACGGGTTCGTCTCAGTAGTGAAGATACGCATGGTCAGTTTCACCCGAGCGAGATACTATTAAGTAGGTACTTACTCGGCCTGAGACCCAGAGGGAACATTATAAGGCTGAATGTACGAGCATTGACATATCATCAAATGTTAACGTTTAAACGATCTGGCCAGTTTTAGTTGGCCATATCATGAAGTGAACAATTCTAATTTCTGACCACGACATATACAATACATAATAGCATAGCATATAATAAATAGACAGTACAGATATAGAAAACCGCTTCTGTTTATCTACTGCTTCAAATTGTTTTTCATTTTTGCCATGAGGTAATTTTGTTATTACGTTTCAAAGTAACAAATTAAATTCGACCACTCGAACCAGCATTTGTATCGCATCCAGAAATAGTTCCGCGTTCCCTGTACGTAATAAATTAGACTTTTAACCCCTAAGAAATTGAATGTTCCGTGAGAAATAGCACCTCTTTCTGAATGAGGTGAAATTGGAATGTCTACTAAAGACCAATATGTCATTGGGCTTGCATGCATTGGTTGGTTCGTAAAAAAGCTATCATAGAATGAGTATATTTGCAAGTGAGGTACCAGGAGAGGTCTTCCCGTTCGATTATTATAATTTGGATGTCTTCAAGGCTAGAATGGATAGGCTCTTAATAAACTAGTGCTAGGATCGCAGTCAAGCACTAGTTTACAGTATAATATTTTGAAAAAAAAACATTGTTCTGATAGAGGTTTTTTTTTGGGTGGGAAAATCATCTAATGACATCCCCTGCTCTTGGGCGGAGCACGAGGGCGTGTCAGACTTTTACTGACTAAAAACCCACACCTGTTCCTTCTTTGCCATTGCTAGAGCCCCGGGGATCTCTTACACTGACAAAATTGTACAGCAACACAAAAATTCAAGGTGGGTAAAAACTTGCCAAGTCGCAATATAGAGCAGCAAATCATAACTCATTTTCTATTAAAGCAAACTGAAGAACGTTGTGCATAATAGGAACAATGATTTAGAGAACTTTGAGAAAACTTGGTATACAGTTAGATTTAAATTATTTTTTAAATGAAGCCGTCACAGATAACTTGGCTTTCTTTTCCATTTATATGTTAGTCGAATTTAATACATACTTACTGAATAAAACTTTCCCTAATTATAAAATCAAATCAAATCATTACCGGCCTTCTAGGTCTAGTCTTTTAAGTAGACCTTAAAGATGACCATTTTCATGCTTCATCAGTTACAATAATAAACCTTCAATTACCTCATCATTTTCAAAGACCAAAAAAAACATTTCAATTCCTCTCCTACGCACAATCATAACAGCATTTTCCACTCTATAATCACGAATACAGCCGAACATCCCCGATCGAACTCGAAGCATCCCGACACGGTTAACTAAAGAGGTTTGAAGCAACTTCAAAATAAATATCTCTTTCGATTTAATAGAGGCGTCCCAAGTGATTTGAAGAGTTTTTCCATCGTATTTTTCAAGGCTCATTATTTACCATCTATTGAACGAACCCGAAATTTGGGTCCTTTAGCTTTGAGGCAGACTTGAATGGCTCGATTTCTTTATTTCTTAAGTGCTATATAAATAGTTTATTGGTCCACAAACAAGTTAAGGTTTATTTTGAAGAACTGAAAGGGACAGAGGTCTTATTTATGTAACTGATCGTGTACGCTTTTAGAGATATACCTAGTACCTACAGTAATCGTCAAGGGTGTTGTACAGTCCTTAAAAGATCCGTCCTTACCTGTAGGCATCCCAAATGTCTAACCAATCATAGGAGATATTGATACGATTATTAAGACACTACTGTTGGCACACATACCTACATATGTGTAATCTGATCAAACTCATAACTCTTCATTCTCCACTCCTCCCTAGAAAAAATCAAATTTAAATATATTCTTATTTGGAACTCATAAGGGATGTACCGAATAGCTCCCAGGCCCATCAACGAGTTTGAGCCGCCGGATAGTGCAACTTGCACCAGTCGGCGGTTCAAACTCGTTTATGAGCAACGTTAAATTGCATGCTGTTTACCAACATCACGTGTGATTGTTAGAGAATAAGAAACTAGAACAGCTGCCGGAACAGGGAACGCCCCGGGTTTTGGGAGACGCAGGGCGATCCCCAGCCACCGTAGGCGCGGGCTTGCAGACGATGCCAATGTCATCTCTTTGAGGTGTCAGTAAAATCGTTAGAGTCAGTCAATTTCTGAAAAGGAAACCCGTGTACCTAGAACGCAAAGGGCAACTGAACGACACAGGTGTGGTTTTGGTCCGTAAAAGTCAGACATGCCTTTGCACCCAAAAGTGGAAGAAATCATTGAATGATATCACACGTCAAAAAATAAAATCTGCTTCAGAAACTTAACTACCTGATAACGTATAAAAAAGATACTCCAATGTATACTCCAAAAAAGTACTTATAACCAATGGGAGACATTGTAGATATTCTCAATAGCGTTTGCGCTGTCTCAGCGTGACATTTATTTCTCGCGGTGTCACAAGAAGAAACGCATGCATATGGAACGAGGATGTTTTTTTGTTATATTCATCACAATAAGGTTTTGTATTTCAGTCGGCAAAAACAGAACCCTTATTAGGTCACTTTGTTGTCCGTCTATCAAAATCCTTTGTTTTTTCAGAAACACATGGCGGTATTGAGTTAAAATAATATCAAATACTCAGGTATGCTGCCCTCTGAAGCAGTAAAAAAAAACAACGCAATCAAAACATAAGGCTGTTTATGCTCTATTTAGGCGCATATTTTGACACACGCAAGGAAACCAAACCCTATAGGGTACATTCCGTTGAACTAGAATCCTGAAATTAGGCAAAATGCAAGGTTGAGACCTTGCTTCTTGCCTTACTTTACTTGCGCTATGAGTAGCGCAAGAAAACCGTGTAGTTATGGATAAATTTCATAATTTATCTGGCAGTTAGATGAATTTGTTTGAACTACCCAAATATCCTGCTTTCTTTTGATATAGCTTGTCTTAATAGTGAGGGATTAGCACGCATGCGGGATTGTCCCGCATGCAGAAAACAAAATACAACAAAACGTCCCACGTCCGTATTCCACGCATTACAATAAATACTTTTATGAATTGGACATTTGCGGGGGTTACGCATGAGAAGCAATCCTGCATGCGTGCTAAAACTCGTACGATATTAAAAACACCCTACAAAATGGACACATGTAACAGGTACGTGCACTGTCTCGACAGGTCGACTCCCATCTCTATGTTTCGATCTCTGTGCATATTTTGCGACAGTGCAAATAACAACTATACTTAAACCTAAACATATTTATGATAAAATCTGAAAAAGTATAATTATAATCTATTAAAAATAAAACTTAAACATAATACTTACACCACCTCAGACTTGACTAATATTTTATATAGACTTGACTAATACTTTAGAGTTTTGACTCAGCGTACATCATTGTAGATAATATATTTTCTGACATTATTCGAGGGTTTTTTGTTCTCATGGCAAATGATAGTAGCGACAAGAAACATGTAACCTAGATATTTGTAATACATACCATGATTGAAAAGAGTATCCATGGAGTTTCTTGCACATTCTTCTCCATAGAGATCTACGCTTTGGAATGTGCAATTAGCATTTTTTTTTCTGACTGACTGACTTCTTCACAGTTCAAAAGTGCCTGTAAATGGTTTATTTGAAATAAAATGCATGCTTTGAAAGAATTGAGTGGAGGTCTTTCAAACTGTCTGAAATTTAGGCCTTATTCCTACATGACTGCGGGGTTGTTCGTAATAGTTACCATGGCCCTGGAATGCAAAGGTCAACTGAAGGCCCACCGTGGTCCTGAAGGACCACAGGTGGGTTATAGTTAGTAAAAGTCTGACACTCCCGTTCCACCCAGAGCAAGAGTAGTCATTTAATCATTTATCTACACTTAATATTATAAAAAGGTAAAGTTTACTTTTTTGTTTGTAGGAGGTAATCTCTGAAAGTAATGGGCCGATTGCTAGAATCTTTTCACCGATAAAAAGCTGCTTTATTCCTGAGTGACATAAACTATATTTTAGCGAAGCTGCGAACAAAAGCTAGTCTTGTAAAACGACTTTACTTCTAAGCTCTTTTTGTCTCAAAAACAGAACCTTTAAACCACAATCCTTAGCTAGAAAAAGACAGAAAGCTCTAACAAAGCCAATGTAGGAAGTCAGATTGACAAATGGTCGGTATTATTCCGATAACAATGCTACGGTAGGTCACTTCCTAATTATTGCTGTATCGGCCGTCCTGTCCTTTCATACAGTTTCTTTTCCGACAGCGAAACGGATATCAATTTTTCTTCGTCTGCTGTTTTGTTGAGAAATGTTGAATTTTGTTTTATATTTTAGGATTGTTTTTTTTTTAAAAAGCACTTACGTTCGCAGTGCATTTAATGGATCTTGTTGCTAAATCTATATATATACTAACCATAGATATCTTTTATCTATGAGTACGAGTATAGACCATAACTAATTGGTTGGGTGTAAACCCTATTACTTTGGCCTTCTTGTCATAACTAGTTTTCTGTCTAGCTTGTGCTTTTTTTATGTTATCTATGGCACATCGTCACAATCTGAACTAACATTATAAAGTTGAAGAATTTTTTTGTTTGATTGTATGCACCAATCTCAGGAAATACTGATTAGAATTGCAACAGTATTTTAGAGTTTGGTTTTTTTTGTTTTTGAAGTTAGAAATCATCCAATGCCTGCTTTTGGGTTGGAGTGAAAGGGCGTGTCAGACTTTTACTGACTAAAATCACACCTATGTGTTTTAGTTGCCCTTTGCGTTCTAGAACAACAGGTTTCCTTTTCAGAAATTCCCCGTGGCCCTGGCGGGGATCAGCCCTGTGGGGCCACTACTGTTTTGTTGATATATCTTTGGGGCGCGCGTGTAATACTACACGCTGTTGTCGACTTGGGCTCGATCTGGACTGTTACCGGACAGCCGGACGACGAGCTATCCATTGCTATATGCCTATCACATCATTTCAGCCGACAGACCTCCCCTGTTGAACATAGGCCTCCCCAAGTGTCGCCATAATAATAACATAATAACCGGTCCTGTGCGTCTCGCATTCATCGGCTTCCCACGACCCTCACTAGGTCATCGGTCCACCTTGTGAGAGGCCTTTCGGTACGTGGTCGTCACTCCAGAACCTTTCGTCCCATCGACCAACTCTTCTGCGAGCAAATATCACGCTACAGCCCAAAGGAGCGGTGCGGTTATTTTCAAACAGATCCAACCAAATATACTTTCATTTGGCACTTCACTGGAGCTGTATGTAAAAAAATAACTTTACATATAACCTCAGTGAACCTCAAGGGCAGGCAAAGCTTTCATAACATGTACAGAGCATTATTTTTTTGGGGTCTCCACATCCATCTCAACTAAAAATCATTCAACCATAACAAAATTGCTCTACAAATCTAAAAAAACGTTACCATATTTTTGAGCTTTTTCGTGTACCTACACACGTTCTTTTATTTAGGCCACAAGGAGTCCCTAAAGCCTCGTTCACACTGTCCGGCGAGATAAAACCACTGGAGCGAATAATGTCACATTACAATGCATTGGGTGTCACGTTAGGATTACACGAATGTGTGTAATGGGCCGAAGACGGGGATGGGATAGTGAGGATGTGCCTGTATATTTTTTTGTTCAAGTAAGCTTATTTTGATTGAGTGTATAAACTCACTTTGGCTTAACACAATTTCACAATTTATTTTTTTGTAGAATATATATATATATATTAATATAATATCGATGATGGGCAAAACAAGCGAGGTAAATTATGGGTCAAAATCTTGGCTAAAATAAATGGTGTTTTAATTTGCAATTAAGGAACCCTAAAATATGTTTTTTCACAGGTCTCCTAACGGTTCAATTTAGCAATAAAGGTTTAAATCGTACTATAGGTGTTTTAAGTCGTACTATGGATTAAAGGATTTTTTAAGCTTAACGGTAACCGGCTTAAATCCAATTCTTTTTTTTTTGTTATTCAAATTAGAGTCATGTAGTATGTTGATTAAAATAACCTAACATTCATGTGACTCTGACCTCATTAATTTGGAGCCTAAACTTAACGCACCACCTTTCTACTCTTTTTTTTTATTAGCCTATACTGTCCCACTGCTGAGCAAAGGCCTCCCCCAACTTCTTCCAGGTATTCCTTTCCTGAGCTACCTCGAACCAGTCCTTACGGTCGGCATCTAGGTCGTCTCGCCACCTCTTCCCAGGTCGACCTCGGTGGCGTCGTCCATCTTCCGGTACCCACTTTATGGAGACTCTTGCCCACCGGTCAGAGTGCATGCGGCTGATGTGACCCGCCCGATCCCGTTTTAGCCTGGCAGCCATTTTTCCGACGTCCATAATTCCCGTCTTTTGACGCAGCATTGTGTTTCTCACTCTGTCGGTCCTCTTGACACCCAGAATGCTGTGCTTCATTGCTCGTTGGCAAACCCCAAGGCGAAACTTTTGCGAATCGGTGAGCGACCTACGGTGCCCAGACATGGCACCGTAGGTTAGGACGGGACCATTCTACTCAAGAATCCAAAATCGGATCCATACTATTCTGTCTTCATGATTGGCCTGAGACTGAAATCTCCGTTGACCAATCACAGAGCATCGTTCTAATTGGACAAATAATATATTCGTTGTTGGTCCCCTTGTCTGTGAGCAGAATTTATCGAATATCATGGCGAAACGAGCTTGTGGCGAATATCAGTCAAAAATAATTCGTGAAAAGTGAAATATAATGGGTTAATTATGTTCTGGAGTGATAAAATTATAGAATATGGAAAAGTGAAGGTGGTTTTTACAAGAGAAATTCTTTAACGGGTAATTGTATTTTTCTGACGGTGGCAAATCATCAAATCACTTCTCCTGCTCATCATCTAATAACATCTCCCAACCTTGGGCGGGGCGGGAATGCGTGTCAGACTTTTACTGACTAAAACACACTCCTGTTCCTTCTTGGTCATCATTACAGGGCCCCGGGGTTTTCTTTCACATCACCTATGGCCCCAGTAGGCTTCGACCCTGCTGGGCCCCTACGGTTGCTGACATCTCCTTGAGGCGCGCGGTAAACACTACGTGCCGTCGACGACTTGGGCTTGGTCCGGACGGTTACCGGACGGTATTGCTCGCCGTCCGCAAGCCCGCGCTTACGGTGACTGGAAATCGGGATCGGGAACCCGGTGGCTGGGGCGTGAGGGCCGTTCCCTCGCGCGTGCGTCCGCCTCCTTTGCTAGCATTACTGCTTCGCAGAAAAAGGCAACCGCCTGTCACTCCTTCTCGCTCCGGACCATGGCCTGTACCAAGGCCCAGTGCGTTTTAGGGCTGCGGTAACTTTTCACAAAAATCCTGCAGTCTTGTCAGGCCCCATCAATTGTGCTCTACGCGCATCCCAAAGAACTTTCAATCGATTCTGACTTGGTCCATATCGGATGGCGAGTTATCCAATGCTCTGGGAACTGCCCTGTGACTCCCGACTTCCAGAACGTCTCCTGTGGCGGCCGGAGCTTGAAGATAGCAATGTATAACTGTTTAAATACTGTTGTTATATACAGTCTTATTGATGTTGTAATCGGATAAAGAAAAGGGCTTTAAATTAACGTGTCTAGCAGTTTTTTTATTTTATTTATGATAGGCTAGCGTTTGACCACCATCTCACCTGATTGGTAAGCGATGATGTTGAATATCCTATAATTTTATACAGGGTATTTTTTTAAAGGTGGAAAATCATCCAATGATTTCTTGCACTCTGGGGGGAGCGCAAGGGCGTGTCAGACTTTTACTGACTATAGCCACGCCTGTGTCCTTCAACTGCCCTTTATGTTCTAGGATTACTGGTTTCCTTTTCAGAAAATCCTTGTGGTCCTAGCGGGCATCGGCCTCTCTGGGCCCCCACGGTTTGCGGATATTTCTTTGAGGAGCACGTGGATCACTAAGCGCTGTCGACGACTGGGGCTCAGTTCGGTCGATTACGGGACTGCTGGACGCTGAGCTGCCCATTGCTCGACGTCCGCAAGCCCGCGTCTGCCATGACTGGTAGTCGGGTCTGAATCACGGCGGCTGGGGCGTGAGAACCTACGTTCCCTCACTAGTGCGCCTCCTTCTTCACTAGCATTGCTGGTTAAGTATAATCTGCCTCTATGCTTAGCATTTTTCGGAAATCCCTTTGATTCGATCGAGACTTGAGCTGTACTGCAATTTCTACTACGTACGGTGCCAGATTGACTATCGGTACATCAAAGTACTGAAGTGTTTATACAAAAACGCCACCATATCAGTCCGACTCTAGAGCCATACTCCGAAAACTATGAACTGCAATCACAGATTAAAAAATAAAATGTAATACCTAAAAAAATGGGCAATTTACGAAAAACTTTTTATGTTGCCATTTGATCCTATCTCTCATAAGGATCAAAACATATTTCAGACCATCTGATATTTGAGAACTAAAAAACAAAAAAAAAAACTTTCATATTAGTTTACCACTCACTGGTATATATAATTGTATCTTATTTAGTCCTTATAAAAATGACGTGTATATTCCATATTATTTCAAATCGCTAACACACAGAATGCCTATTCAGAGCTCGCTTGATCTCTCCATGCGATGACACATTTATCCTGCAAGTGACAATTAAAGGCCTGATACCTATTTACATCGCTCCACTAAAACACAATAGCCGTATCTCTACACTAAACAAAGCAGCAATGGATATCATTCCCTATGTTTATATCGCGCATTAAACAAAGGTTGTCTATTCATCTCATTTATAAGCCCAGCAACTTTTGCCAGCGGCTTCGCCCGTATGAAAGTAGGTTTCTCCATAAAAACTTTGGACCCCCGTTTCATAAATGAATTTTGTAAAATCCTTTCTTATTCTTTATATCCATACTAATATTATAAATGCGAAAGTAACTCTGTCTGTCTGTCTGTTACGCTTTCACGCTTTATATATATATATACATGTCGTGGCCAGATCATAGAACTTAATCACTTCATGATATGGCCAAGTTAAACTGGCCAGATCATTTTAAACGTTAAACTTTGATGATATGTCAATCCTCGTTTGGCCTACTTTCTTTAGACTTTTCATTATCATAGAAATCCTACATCAATGATATGGCCAAACGATGATTGATATATATCATCAAATGTTAACGTTTGAACGATCGGGCCAGTTTTAGTTGGCCATATCATGAAGTAATCAATTTCAATGATCTGGCCACGACATTATATCATAAAAGTAATTTCTATGCAAAATTTCAGCGTCATAAGTCAGGCTGGGCGTTGATGAGTCAGTGAGTAAATTAGGTCTGTGCCTTTTATATTAAGTATACAGATTAGCTGCTACCAGTTTTGTTTTTTAGGGGGAACATCATCCAATGACATACCGCGCTCTTGAGCGTAACGTGACGGCGTGTCAAACTTTAACTGAATAAAAACCAACTCCTGTTCCTTCGTTGTCTTTCATACCAGGGCCGAGTTTTCCTATCAGAAACAAACCCTTGGCCCCAGTAGGCTTCGATCTTGCTGGGCCCCTACGGTTTGCTGACATCTTCTAGAGCGCGTAGAATAGTACGCGTCGTTTACGACTTCGGCTCGATCCGGACGGTTACCGGACGGTCGGACGGCAAGCTACCTATTGCTCGCCGTCCGCAAGCCCGCGCCTACGGTGGCCGGAAATCGGAATCGTGATCCCGGTGGCTGGGGCTTGAAGGTCGATCCCTCGCGCGTCCACGTGCTGGCTCCTCCTTTGCTAGCATTACTGCTTCGCAGAAGGAGGCGACCGCCTGTCTCTCTTCCTCGCTTCGGACCACGGCCTGTACCAAGGCACGGCGCGAAGCTGCTACCAGTGGCTTTGCCCATGTTAAAGTAGAAAATTATCTTAAGGGAATACCTTCAGAACATGGTCTACCAGAGTGCTACGAGTCTAAATTCCTTCAGCAATTTCAGTGTAAAGGAGCAACAAATATACCCACACACAAACTTTTAATGTTAGTGTGATAGATAAGAAACATTGATAACTGCTATTGTATTTGTGAGGGCGTATCCATTACAGTAGGTATAAAGGTAACATTACGATGAACTTGATTGAGGTAGATACTGGAGCGAATGGGATGACTAGAGGTTAGTGGATGGTGAGATTGTCCTGAATATTTCGTTATCAAATCAAATCAAACAAAAACATTTATTTTGCAAGTATAAGTACAAAAATATGTTGGTATTTTCAACATTCTACGTCATTGATATTGCTTGCCCTTTGAAATTCATACTTTGGAACTCTTAATATGAAAAAATGTTTTTTTTTTTTATTAGCTTTCATTTTTATAAGTACTGCAATATTACATTATATTAAATATGTATGTATGTTTATTTTATGTATATATACATTTGATCCCTTGTTTTCTTATTATTCTTTCCTTTTTTTTATGCACCTGCCATGTTTTTTTTTCACTACCCTTGGTTGACTGGTAGAGAATGCCTAAGGCATTAAGTCCGCCTTTGTACCTTTATGTTGCATGAAGTTTTAATAAATAAATAAATAAATTACAGAAAATACAAAACACAAAAACAACAATAAATAACTAATTTCGAAAAAAGAAATATTCACCTTTAATATAAAGTTTATTTGAACTGATAATTCCAAGTCAATCCAAAGATCCGACGTCTGGCTCCCAAACTGAATCGGAACGGGGCTGCCCTCAAGCGGCTCCTGCCCAACCTCGGCGGTCCAGACGCCTCCTGCCGGAGGCTCTACGCAGGCATCGTCCAGTCCATGGCCCTTTATGGGGCGCCGGTGTGGGCGCCGTCACTGGGAAAGCGACCGGCGGCCCAGCTGAACGCGTGCCAGAGGGTCATGGCCATACGTATGGTGCGGGGATACCGCACGGTTTCCCACGAAGCGGCGAGCCTCCTTGCTGGCCAGCCACCATGGGATCTTGTAGCAAAAGACCTTGCACGCATGCACGATTTGCGCGTGGAGATGCAACGCCGTGGTGTAACTCCGCTGCCGCGACAAGTCACGGCATGGCGGAAAGAGTTCCGGCGGGATCTCATGGCGGAATGGCGACAGCGACTATCGCAACCCAGTGCTAGGCACGCCGTAATTATGGCGGTAAGTCCCTTTTTTGAGGAGTGGCTGGAAAGGCAACACGGCGTCATTACCTTCCACATGACGCAGGTCCTCACCGGACACGGTAAGTTCGGGAAGTTCCTGCACCGGATTCGTGCGGAAGCGACGCCTGGGTGTCGCCACTGTGTGGACCGCCCGGAGGCCACGGTGGAGCATACGGTGGAGGTGTGCCCCGCTTGGGCAGAGTAACGCCGTGTCCTCGTGGGGGTAATTGGCGGCGGCGATCTCTCGCGCCGGGCCTTGGTACAGATCATGGTCCGAGGCGAGGAGGAGTGGCAGGCGGTCGCCTCCATCTGCGAAGCAGTAATGCTTGCAAAGGAGGCGGCCGATCGCGTGAGGCAGCGGTCCTCACGCCCCAACCGCCGCCGGGATTCCGATCCCGATTTCCGGCCACCGTAGGCGCGGGCTGGCGGACGGCGAGCAATGGGTGGCTTGCCGTCCGACCGTCCGGTAACCGTCCGGACCAAGCCCAAGTCGTCAACGGTGCGTGCTGTTCCACGCGCGCCTCAAGGAGATGTCAGCAACTGTAGGGGCCCAGCAGGGTCGAAGCCTACTGGGCCAAGGGTCTGATTCTGAAAGGAAGACTCGGCCCTGGTACGAAAGGCAACGAAGGAACAGGAGTGGGTTTTTAGTCAGTAAAAGTCTGACACTATCTCCCGCCCCGCCCAAGAGCGGGGGATGTCATAAGATGATTTTCCCATCGAAAAAAAAAAAAAAAAAAAAAAGTCAATCCAAAGATATAACACTTCAAAGCAACCCGTTTTAAAAAAAACTTCAATTTCATAGGTCATCTATTACTAGCCCGATTCTTTAATTGAGCATTTCAAGTAAAGAACGTCCATGAGTTTGCTTCTAAAAGTGAACCCCGGGGTCCTGGAACGCAAGGTAAACAAGGAACATAGGAGTGGGTTTTAGTCAGTAAAAGTCTGACGCGTCCTCCCGTTCCGCCCTAGAGAGAGAGAAGCCGTTGCACGACTTCCCATCTAAAAAAAAGTTAAGAACGTGTCTTCAAGCCCTCCTTTAATGCCAAAATACCAACATGTGTCGCTTTATCTGATTTTAACGTCTTTATTGTTATCTTATGTTGTTTGTGTAAATACTTAGTTTTATATAATTTTAATTATTGCATTCTGCTCACGATAAACAGCCATGTAGTCACTCCTATCAAGATCGGAGACTACAATCGAATTTGTGGCAGATTACGTTTACCTCGGACAGATAGTCCAATTAGGTAGATCTAATTTCGAGAAAGAGGTCGACCGTTGAATCCAACTCGGTTGGGCGGCGTTCGGGAAGCTGCGCAATATCTTCTTGTCCAACATACCACAGTGTCTCAAGACGAAAGTTTATGACTGGTGCGTGTTGCCAGTGATGACATAATGGCTCCGAAACGTGGTCGCTCACAATGGGCCCCATCAGAAGGCTTAAAGTCACCCAAAGGGATTGTGGAAAGGGTTATGCTCGGACTTTCCTTGCGTGATCGAATCAGGAATGAAAATTTCCGCAGGAGAACCAAGGTTGCCGACATAGCACGAAGAATCGCCAAACTTAAGTGGCAATGGGCACTATGGGCAAGGCACATTGCTCGCAGAACAGATGGCCGTTGGGGCCGAAAGCTTCTGGAGTGGCGACCGCGTACCGGAAGACACAGTATTGTAAGACCTCCTACAAGGTGGACCCGGTGACCTGGTAAGAGTTGCGGGAATCCCACGGATGCGAGATGCACGGGATCGTTCATTGTGGCGACACTTGGGGGAGGCCTATTTACAACAGAGGACGTCTTTCAGGTGATATGATGAAGATGATGATGATTATTTTTTGACGTTTACAGGTTTGTGGAACAGGGTGTAAAGTCCCGCATACCTCCGTTAAAAAAGGAGAATCCTCTTACCAGACGGGTGTTGTGTCTGGTCTGGGCAACAGTCCGATAATTGATTCCGAACAATTCTTTGTGTTCTAATCGCGCGGGGAACTCAAATACCGCGATGCGGGAATTTGTATTTTAACTCCTGTGTAACGAAATAGATGTCGCTACATGGGTATCTTTTGTGTTGTAGCAAATAAATGATATGTGTTAAGTTATTTATTTATTTTTACCTTTTGATCTTTTGGATCCCTTGGGGCCAGTGATCTTTAGTTTAGCGATTCACCCAATTCCATTCCATTTTTTCCATTCCATTTGTTTTTTTACATTTTTCCTTGTTCCGCCAAATAAAATGTTCTTCATTCTTTATTTTCTTTCTTTCTATTATCCGGCAGCTAAAATCTAACTTTAACGTATGATATCTCGATGTTGGAACCCTAGGAGACAGTGTAGACACGATTTTAGATGACCTACAATTTCCAAAAAAATAACAGAAAAAAAGCAATAAATACACTATCGCATTAGGTTACCCTGTAAAGATAGTTGTAAGTTGGAAAATAAATAAATAAAAATAAATAAACTTCACTCCATAGGAATTGATCTCAACCTTTCGAAATGCAAATTATTCTTATAGGACAGTACTGACCCTTTCAAAATTTAATGCAATAGCTCCAGAAATCAAAAATATTGAAAAAAGCTCTCTTCGTTTCCTTACGCGGTCGAAGCCGATGGCAGCAAATGTTTTATTACAAAAAAAAATATATATACACCAAACAATTAATCCAACAAACATCAATCAAAACCATAAAACCTCGATCGATTAACAACAAAAATATTAATGTCCCCGAAAATATAGCCTGAAGGACCTCCTAGCAGTGTAGGAATATTGGCAATAACCCTCTTGGATAATTGAGTGGTACTCCCTTCGAACCCATTAAGGGATCTGTCAGGCTGCGTAGTCGATAATCGTCTAGGCACGTCTCTATTTCTCGATCTTGCTGTGGTGATGTGTGGCCATGAAACGAGCGATAGTTAGGAGGTGTTTTGTGGGTGTACGAGCCAATAATGATTGAACAGAAAAATACGTTACATACTAAACACAACAATTTTGTTGTGCCTGCCTATGCGGTAATGTATCGGTAATAGATAAGTGCGGCTCAGATAACCAAACAAAAATCTGTCCTGTGCGATAAGTGCGAAAGACAGTAAGACAAAAATCTTATTTTTCTTTCTTTATTCCTTTTTTCTTCCTTTCTTTCGAAAAGAAAGACAATAAGAAAAAGAAAGAAGAAAAGAAAAATAAGATTTTTATCTTACTGTCTTTCTTATTTTTTCTTTCTTCCTTTTCTTTCTTTCTTTCTTTAATTATTAAGAACCAACAAAAACTACTGGAGGATCGTCAATAATAAAATAATCTAATAATGGGATTGTTTGAAAGAGTGGCCCTGAAATGCAAACGGCAGCTGAAGACACATATCGCAGGTAGGTTTTAACCAATAAAAGTCTGATACAGACGTCAGATGTCAAACTTTTTCGCTCCACTCAAAGCAGGAGAAGTTATTCGATGACTTCTCACCTCAAAAATAGGAGTCGCAGCTTCCTTTGTATTATTTGAAACCATTATAATAATAATAATAATATTCCACAACTATCACACAACGCCGTCTAGTCTCAAGCTAAGCAGAGCTTGTGTTATGGGTACTGGACAACTGATAAACACTTATATATTTCTAAATACATACATACTCGTTATTATAGATAAATACGAGTATGAAAAAAGGAAAAAAAAATGTACTAGTATTAGTGTAGTTTTAATGAAACATATAATTTGAAAAAAAAAAACTTTGTTAAGTATTTATAATATATTTGAGTTTTGTAAACAGCCAACGCTAAGGAGGGGCGGAGTCTCCTAATACAGGCATCATCATGCTTAAAAGGAGACTCCAATCATAGACTAATCTAAACTACTTGTTATAGAAATAAAACAATTTGTATTTGTATTTTTTGTATTTGTATTTTTTGTATTTGTATTTGTAAATACACCCAGACACAGAAGAAATGATCGTGCTCATCACACAAACATTTGTCCTGGGTGTGAATCAAACCCACGACCTCCGGCGTAGCAGTCAGGGCCAGTAACCACTAGACCAACAGGCCAGTCAGTCTTATGTCCCGCCCATACGCATAAAACATTTTAGGACTCCTTTCATTGTTGTTACAGTCTGTGTTTCATAATAGCTATACAACCTGAAGTCAAGTGTGAATTGGTTACGTTTTAGTAAGCATGCTCCATCATCGACCATATCAACGCTTACCATCACATGAGATAGTAATATTATAAAGATTAAAACAGGGCAAGTGCGAATCGGACTCACGCACTGAGGGTTCCGCACAAACTTAACTATGAAAACAGTTCGATTCCTGAATTGAGTTGCGAAGATTTTCCCGAATTGTAAAAAAAGTTTTTTTTGTGACGTAACTACAAATTTACAGTTTTCAGTTTTATTCCTATGTCTGTACTATAAGACCTTTTTACTTAAGAATCCATTGAGAGTGTTGAAATGTACATTTTTGCGACATAAACGCCCGTATCTTTTTTTCCGTTAACTTAGAAATTTGATTTTTTTACAGTTTCAAGGAACCGCAGACTTGAGTAGTGATTTCAACTCGATGCCTCCACGCGTTTCAGAGACAAAGTGTCTGGACAGACAGACAGACAGACGGACTGACAACAAAGTGATCCTATAGGGGTTCCGTTTTTTCCTTTTCAGGTACGGAACCCTAAAGATGAGATATCTGTGTTAAATGATTTTTTCAATACATACTCGAAAACCCGCTCTTAGGCACGTAATTTACTGTTTTTGCACTAGAGCCGAAAAGTGGGTGAGCTCGCCCCCGCCATAATTTACTGTATTTATTGTATCAAGCTGGGCGCTAAGCGAATCTCTCGAATCGCGCGTCAACACCCGCTTAATAACTTCTCCGTAAGTGTACTGTAAAACGTCGTGTATCAAACACGTGGAAATTGTTCACCGCAGCACTCGCTTTCATAATACCCTCGCCTGCGGCTCGGGCGAATTTCATCACAGTCACGATCTCCATGTCTCCGCAATAGACAACAGCCATCGACTCCTATTTTTATTAACATTCTTAATTTCGAAACATGTCGTCCTGAATCGACTTGTTTACAACTAGTGGCGTTGTCCGCGTGTAATAAGAAAAATATCCCAAGGGAACATGCTATTCCACGACTGGATTCTGTTTGAGTGTGAAGAAGTAACAAACATAGACACACACGTAGGTACATATAGTACTCAGGTTGTCTGAAAGTTTCCGACCTAACACAGATACAAAACATTTAAATAGTTTACTATTAGACAGTTACTTTGCTTTTCCTAACAATCAAATATTAATTGGCTGCAGGGCCAACGATGGCCGGTGACCTCTGAAAGCCAACTCTTAAGTCTTTAACTAGCCAGTAGTCTCAAACCACCCTCGTATATACAAACTTTTGCCTTTATAATATTTAGTCATGTTTTGCTGTGGGTAATTTTAAGTATTACTAACACTAGTCTTTAGGAACATTATAACTAACAAATTGGACAACAAATTAGTCTGAAATAAAGTATTTATTATTAGCATAGCATAGCATAGTCGGCCATTTTTAATGTCCCCACTGTTGGGACTCAGGCCTCCTCTCTAGGAGGGGGCTATTTATTATTATTATTATTATATCATGTTTCTCAAAAAATTTACAGCACTTTCACAAATAGTAATTTTATGCCACATGCCGATCGAGTGGTGGACCGATAAATCACAAAATTAGTGCCCTGAAATCGCACGACGGGGTCGCCGCAGACCACGATGAAGATGGCGGGACGACTTATAAGTCTTCCTTAGCAATTGGTAAGAAGTGTTTCAGTTCCGGGAACAAGGAATGAAGAAAGGTCTTTGTTTAAACTAGCAAAATCTACGGCGATGCGTCTCCGGTAAGTTTCTGGATCTGGCCACTTACAATAAAAGAATGAAAAAACAATTATAGAATTCGAAAATGGAACTCTTTGCGAGCATGTTACTTTTTAATTTGCGAGACTGTCATTTGTTATTACATTGTGGCGTCCTTTCGAAGATTGTGTGTCCCTATCAAAATGAAATTAACTCTAGAACAATCACATCTTCAATGATTTTTTATGATTTTCGTTGTGGCTTAAGTCAACAAGAGAGTTGCCAGAAACTTCAATTAGCATTTGGTGATAAAGCACCATGTCGCAACTCTGTGTATTAGTGGTTTGGAAAATTGAGGTGTAGACGTGATCATCTCTACAAGGTACGTGAAGGTCGGCCGGTAACAACTTATTGAAACTGAAAAAATTACTTGCCAACAAATTCATGCTTTGTTAAGCATCGGAATGAGCCAAGTGCAAAACATTTTACATGTGGGTCTGAAGGTTCGGAAGCTTTGCACTCAATGGATACCACATGACTTAACGGAGGACCAGAAACGACTGCGTGTCCAGTGGTGCCGTAAAATGATAAAAGTCATTGGCTGCTTATAATATCATGACAGGTGACGAAACCTGGGTGTACTGCTTTGAACCCGAAAGAAAAAACCAGTCGGCAGAGTGGGTCTTTCCTTTTGAAGATTTGCCGACTAAAGCTAAGAAAAGTCGAAGTGTTGGTAAAATATGGTTGCTTCTTTTTCCGGCAAATCAGGACATTACACTACAGTCACGTTGCTTAAAGATCAAAGGACAGTGACTGCAGATTGGTACGTCAATACTTGCTTGCAAGTTTTAGAAAAAGTTTGCGGAAGTTGTCCTCGAAGCAATGTACTCCTCCACCACGATAACGCATCCTCACATTCCGCTAAGGTAACAGAAGCCTATTTGAAGGCTTCAAATGATAGACTGATGATGCATCCGCCTTACAGCCCGTACCCTGCACCCTGCGGCTTCTATTTGTTTCCAAAAATTAAAGACAAATTTAGAGGCACACGTTTTACGAGCCCTGAATCGGCGGTGAATGCGTTCCATAAAACCATTGAAGAGGGGATAAATAAGACTGGTCCAACTTACGGTCTTAACTTACTTAACGTACAGTGGTTTCAGCCAATGCAAAAATACATTTATTGCGAGGGAATGTACTTTGAAAAACAATAAATGTATCGTCTTATATCTAGTCTTATTTATCAGAATCCAGAAATTTTCAGTATGCCCTAAATACACACCTAAAACAAAACACAAACGTAATTGCGATCGCTGCTTTCAAAGCCATACGAGCTAGAACACAAAGACACAATAACATCTGATTACACATTGAATTTAATTACGAGGTACACCAATAACAATGCATTAATATGTGTTTGTTTGTACCCCATGTATTGTGTGGCATGAACTCCAAGCTACGTAAATACTTTGGTGTTGTACAGACGCTTTATATCCACTTACCGTCCTTATCCACATATGTATAATTTTACTGTAAAAGCCCCAACTACGGTAAATCTTAGGCATGACATATGCATGGCATGGCATGAAATGTTTGAAAGTAAACTAACATTTTAATCTATAATTATTGTATTGTAAAAATCTTCGTAACTCAATTCGGGAATTGAACTGTTTACATTAATAAATATATACGGAACCCTCAGTGCGCGAGTCCAACTCACACTTGCCCGGTTTTTTGTTGTTATAATTGATAGATTTACGCTTAACCACTATCTCACCTGATGGTATCTGATAATGTGGGCGACGGTGGAGCACGCTTGCCTGTAAGTAACTTGAAATATGTATAACTTACATAAATGCATCTGAAAACGTACCAAAACTGTAAACTAAAACATGTTTTCAATTAAAATATTTTTTTCATAGCAAGCTTTTATAGCGCGGTATATACCTATATAATTATTATTCATCAAGACCATTCCAATATGCTCAAACACGATAGGGTTAACTGAGTTCCTTTGGCCACCTTCCGGTTCCATCATCAGATCAACTCCGTGTCATAATAATTTTGCATTGTCATCTGATTTACACATGCATGCAAAATTTCAGCTCAATCGGTAACCGGGAAGTAGATTAAATTTAATTTGCAAGATTTAACATCGGGACTGATGAAACTAAATAAAAGCTTATAATAGACATAATTTTAAAAACAAGCTGTACCATTTATGTACTTACAAATTGTTTTTAATTTTATTTTCATTAAATTGTTAGCACCATCATTTTAACTGAAGAATATCTGCATCAGGCCGTCCGTAATCAAAACAGGCCTCCACCAAGTGTCACCACTACAAAGTGGTGACACTTGGTGGAGGCCTGCCAGTCTTGTGCGTCTCGTATCAATCGGATTCCCACAACCTTCACCAAGACATCTGTCCACCTCAAGGGCCTTCCAATAAAATGTGATATACTACGTTAGATCAGCTCTCAGTCTCTACCTCACTTAATTGTGACCCTGAAGAATGCTCTAGGTATGTCACTAACCCTTCCAAGCAATTAAAAATAATTACTCAGAACATTCGCTCTATTCATGCAAACTTTGACTCTTTCTTAACCCTCCTCCATAGAATAAATCTTGACTGCGATATATTAGTGCTGACTGAGTGCTGGCTGAAACGTTATGATGATTCGATCCCAAGTATCGATAACTATTCTTATTATCAAACAAAAAATCACATAAACCAGAACGATGGTGTAGTCCTTTATGTTAAAAATATAGAAAACTACACTGTCGAAGAACCTGACTTCTCAGATGCTAGTTGTCTAGTGCTAAAAATCGGCACCGATAAGGCTATTATATGTATCTATAGATCTCCATCTTTTAGAGACGTAAGTAACTTCCTACAATCCCTAAACGCCCTTTTAACAAGCCTGATTACATATAAAAATATAGTTATAATTGGTGACATTAACCTTGACATCGCATGTACTATATCCTCAAACCAAACTTCGGACTATCTCGATCTCATAGCTTCCCATGGCCTGCTACCTGCTCACTCACTCCCCACTCGAGAGAGTGCCTGTCTTGACCACATCATGCTTAAATCTAACTTGACTGCACTAACCATAGTATTACATGCTTCCGTCACCGACCATAACTCTGTAATGCTGTGCCTTAATCTGGAACGATGTGTCAATTCACGCTCATGCAACATTTTAAAGACTAATTACGAAACTCTTGATAGTGAGATGAAGACTACTAATTTCCTAGCAGTTTATGAGCATACCGATGCGAATGAAGCGACCAAAAGTTTAGTTACCACTCTAGCTAGACTCATTAATACTCACACTTCTATAATCAAGATCCCAAATAAAAAACGTTTGATCAAACCGTGGATGACCGTTGGTATGCTCCGCTGTATGCGTAATAAAGATGCAATGCACAAAAAACTCAAGCTATCTCCAAATAATGTAATATTAAGTATTACATATAAAAGATATAGGAACTTCTGCACTAAAATCATTAAGAAACTAAAGAGAGAGTTTGACAAGAGAGAATTGAGTGAGGCTTCTGGGGACAATAAAAAGATTTGGAAGGTGATAAAGAGAGTAACAAATACAGACAAGCAAAACATACCCAACACTGATTTATTGGCTTCTTCTACTTCACCACAGCTCTCGGTGGACAAAGTGAACAAGTTCTTTGCCAACATCGGGAAGGAACTTGCTGATAATTTTTCTCGTCCACCTGGTAAATATAAAATCCCACCAAACATTGCTTCCACATCTTCACCTCTACATTCATTCGTCATGTTAGACACCGATGAGGCGGAGGTTAGGGAAGTACTAATGTCACTTAAGTCAGATTCTGCTATTGGCTGGGACAATATTTCGACAAAATTTTTAAAAAGATATGCTTTGACAGTAGTCCCCTTACTCACACATATTTTTAATATCTGTTTCCATACCGGCACTTTCCCTTTGTACTTAAGAAGGCCATCATACACCCTATTCACAAAACTGGGAGTAAAAAACTTGTCAATAATTATCGACCTATTGCAGTATTACCTTCTATTTCTAAAGTTCTAGAACGCCTAATCAACAAAAGACTTGTGACTTATATGGAAGATAAAAAGCTTTTTTCTCGCAACCAATTTGGCTTTAGACGCAATAAATCTACCAGCAGTGCTGTGATTGACCTAATCGACCATATTACAAAAAATATTGACAATAAAAAAAAGTATTGTCAATTTTTTTGGACCTTAAAAAGGCATTCGATACTGTTTCGATTTCTGACCTCATAAACAAGCTGGAGGAACTTGGGATCCGAGGCCAATCACTTAACATCTTTAGGGACTACCTTCAAAATCGAACTCAGTGTGTAAAAATACAAAATTACCTCAGTAGAGAGGAACCTGTGACATTCGGCGTTCCCCAAGGTAGTGTCCTTGGCCCCACCCTATTTCTAATTTACGTCAACCAACTATGTAATCTGAGTCTGGAAAGTGGAAGAATCGTGGCATTTGCTGATGACACCGTCCTTACCTTCTCTGGCGACACTTGGGATGACACCTTCGATTCCGCACAAAAAGGACTAAATAGTGTTTTACATTGGCTCAAAAGACACCTTCTCACCATCAATACTGATAAAACTAAAATTCTTACGTACAGTTTACGAAATTCCACTCAACCTCCAAATTCATACGCTCTAGTTGCACACTCATGTTTACTGTCTGGCAGTGCTACATGTACATGTCCAGAATTAGAACGTTGTCGAACTATTAAATATCTCGGTGTGACTCTTGATGATGGTCTGAGCTTTGCACCTCATATAGAGTTACTGACAAAAAGAATCAGAAAACTGATTTTTGTCTTTAGTAGTCTTCGTCACATCGCAGATCCTCAAATTATTAGGTGTACATATTTTGCTCTATGTCAGTCTCTCCTAACGTACTGTATATGCGCTTGGGGTGGTGCACCCAAAACAGTACTTTTGAAGCTAGAACGAGCTCAGAGAGCCGTGCTGAAAGTTAGTACCTTTCGGTCCATCCTTTTCCCAACTGATGAACTATACAGGAAATGTAAAGTCCTTACAGTCAGACAATTATTTGTATTACACATATTACTATATCAGCATCAAAGAACCTCCTATGAAATAATCACTACAAGACGCAAAGACAAGGTATGCCAACCCTTCCGTTGTAAATACTTTTTTACAAGAAGATTTCCGTGTTTTCAAGGTCCTCATCTCTACAATAGTCTTAACAAAATATTGAATTTTTACTCACTCCCTATAATGTCATTTAAAAAGAAACTCAATAATTGGCTACTAACACTTAATTACAACAACACTGAAAGCTTATTGTTGACTCAGTACAGCTCCCGTTAAACCCCATAATATCATCATTTGATCATCACTCGCTACTATTACTTACAAATATAGTAAAAACACATACACACACACTCTCACACACACACCTTCACACACCCCTACACACACTACACTACCCTACTCAACAAATTTTCGTTTTATTTTATTTCCTTTTTAAATAGTTTATTTGTCCGTTTACCTATTATATAATAAACCAGTCGTATAAATACAAAATAGCATCTCATGTATGTACTTACCTAAATGCAAATAGAAACATCCATTAAAGGGTTGGGCCCAGCATCTTTAACACAAGTTGTCTTGGCAACTTAGTAAGGGTGCTGATGTCACCACATCATTGTATATTACTTTAAGCTGTATTTATTAAATGTATTTAATGTAAAATGTAAAACTTGATGCAAATAAACTATTATTATTATTATTATTATTACTTGTAACTTAATACCTCAATGTCACATGCCCAACTGAAATCTTAGTTCTGCCTGAGCTACGGGATTGTATGAAAGTGACCTTGCAACACAAAGAGCAACTGAAGGAACACAGGTAGATTTTAGTCAGTGAAAGTCTGACAATCCCTCTTGCTCCACCCAGAGCGGGCGCAGCGGTGTGCTGAAATGTTAGTTATATGGAACAGCAGGCATAAACTCAACTATTGAATCATAGGTAGGAGGAATATTAACCTACAGCATTTATTTCTACAAAATAACAGCATTATACCTAAAGGTCACTCCTGTATGAATCCTCAAAGCTGACTAATGTAAAACCTCAAATAATACGATCAAATGGAAAACACCAACTCCCCTTTTAATATAGGAACCAAACATTAATGAAATCATTGAACTTGTACCCAAAGTACTCGATCCACGAGGCACCCAAAACATTCCACAGCGACCAATAATCAAAAAGTACAAAAACTCAAATAAATCATTTCTGGAAACATTCGCAATAAGCCGCCAATAAATAAAAACAAACAAAAAAAGCTATTTATCGGTACAGGTCAAATAAATTAAAGAACAAAAGGGCAGCTTTTAATTTGTTTGATCCGTTTGCTACAAAGTGGAACGCCCAAAATTGCCCACGACCGCTTTCGAATACCGACAGTTTTGATAATAGAAAGTTGGGCACAGAAGGCTAGGTACGTACATCGAGTGAAAATGCACACACACAAACACGCTTCACCTACAGCGAGTGCAAGCGCACTCACTCGTCTAGTTGCGACTGGCATTTCTTTGAGATAACCTTACGTATGCACTTGTGCGTCCGCCTGTTTTCGCTTGTTGTGTAGAGCTACAGCCCCCCTAGCGAAGTTACAATCGTATCGATCGCGTCGAACACCTCGAGAAGGCCACGCCTCCGATTCCTTTGTTCTGACGTCATCTCAACGCTCAGTCACGTGGTCAGAACAAAGAAATTTGGGGCGTGGCCTACTCGAAGCGATCGGCGCGAGCGAAACGATTGTAACTTGGCTGGGGGGCTGATCACGGAATCGCCGTAATGGCAACGACTACGACGCCATTGTTATTCATAACTATGTAAGTCAATAATGCAGCAAATACGTACATTCGAATAGTGCAGTTGTGCAGTGTGCGACCCAGTTCCATCAGCATCCCGGGCATAATTTTTATACTGTCTGGATAGGAACAAGTTTATTTACTGTTACTGATAGTATAAATCTTATTAGTACTCGTACTCGATATAAAGAATTATTATTAGGTACTTGTGTATTACTTAGATTTTTTGGGAGAGGTCTAAGTCAAGTTGTGGAGAACTTTTAGACGCTTATTATGAAATGAATAGAACCGTTGTGGGTCATCAGTTTTTCTGGATAATCGGTGACACTCACTGGGGCGCTTGGTTTCTATGGCAGGTATTGACAATGTCGTCTCCAGCAGCGGCCAATAAAGCGTCTTTTTTTTTCTTAGCGCGAAATCATCAAATAATTTCTCCCGCTCTGGGTAGACGAACTTTCAAACTGTTACTGATTAAAACCCACCTGAGTTCAAGGCCGTGATAATCACAAAAATCGCAAAGACGCGTGACCTTGTCGCCGCGCATGTGTATCGTAGAACACAAGTGCGCTAAGTGTGAGTGAACGCGCGATATGTCTCTGCTTTTCGCTCACTTTTATCATTCAGGGGCAGCGCTTCCTGAGACCATGCGTTTTAGACAATATTGCGTAATGTCATCGCTAAAAGTTTAATTTTTGTTGCTACAATGCATGTGTATTTATTGTTTGGCTATGTGTTGGTAGCTCTGCGAGCCAGTGACACGCGTCCCAGTATTAAAAGACAGTAGATAGCATTTCTATTGCCTTGTTATTAAAATTTCTGTGGTGGTAACTCAATCGAACAATCCTGCAGCCCGGTAAAGTGTCTCTGAGCTCTGTATAAGAAACTGACCTTCTGTACTTATCTTTTTGGTGGTTTAGCTCAATACAGTTTTTAATTAAAACTGTAAGATGCAAACAGATGGCCGTAATTAGGAATATAACCTTTATTACTGTAGTAATAAAGGTTCGATTTTTAATTAGGTCTAAGTATTCAAAGGGTGCAAATTCAAATGGAAAGGTCAATACGCAGAAGAAAATATTGCTTTTATTTCATTAAAAGATTTCTATCAATATTTTCATTTATATTGGATCGTCCTTGTTGATAGAGTTAATTTAATATCAATATTATTTGCATTCCGACTTTATATAGCATTAGTTTCTTTTTCTTTTTAATATTATGGACTTCTCTTTACTGGTTGTTTATTTTATATAATAAAGTTTACAGTTCATGAGTATCATTCTCAGGAAAAATGTCTATGTTTTTGCTGTAAATAAAAAACTATAAAGCTTTGTACGTGTACAGTCCCAAGCTAATGATCTCCTGATCTAATGAGAGTGGGGTTATGAGATATTTTGCAGCAAAGACTTAAAAATTAGAAGCTATGTGTCCTAGTAGCCGAAAGATTGTGCATATTTAAAAAAAAAAACGTTGCTCCAGTAGGCTAAGGGGGCAGGAATTACTCCTGTATCGTGGCGTTCACAAATATGTAAACTCACATACATAAATATTTGTTCCGTGCGGGAATTAAATCTGCGACCCACAACGCAGCAGCCAATCACTCAACCACTACGCCAGCCGTGCCGTTTATGTTTTATGATGCTGTTTTTTTGTATAAAATCATTAAATAACTCCTGCCGCTCTTGTTGGAGCGAGAGGGAGTATCACATTTTTGATGACTGTATTCCTTCAATTGCCTTTTCACAGTCCATGGGTAGTCCGAAAGGGAACCTCGGGATCCTGGAACGCAAGGCAAAGAAGGAACATAGTTGTGGTTTTAGTCAGAAAAGTCTGACACGCCCTCTCGCCCTACTCTAAAGCGAGAGAAGTCATTGGATGATTTCCCACCTTAAAAAAAAGGACCACAGTAATGCTTTCAAAAAATCCAGGAGTGAATCCGGTCCTACTATCACATGGTACTCAAAGATAATTGACATGGTGATCCCTTCCGGGAATACAGGCGTTATGTTTGCTTATGGTAAAACCATCAATTTGATCCAAACTAAAGCCATGGTTGCACGTGTAACCTCTAAAGTTAAAAGGACAAACAAAACGGCCGTGTTTTCGTATTCCATATATCTGATGTGTGTATTAATAGAAGTGATAATTGTGTTACGTGAAGCGAAACATTAGGATGTGTCATCAATCAACGCAGTACTTAGAACAAGACCTCCTAACGGGTAGTTCTCGTGACACAGAGGTAAGGAGAATGGAGAACTTGAGTGAAAATTTTGCTGGGTGGCTAACTGAACCACGTCTGAAGTAGTGCCGTTATTAGCCTTTCATACGCCCGGTGTGAGCTTCTATAACTGCGTCTTTAGAAAAAATAAAATACAAACAAAAAAACTAGGCAAATGCGAGTCGGACTCGCGCACTGAGGGTTCCGTCTAAACTTGAACGGTAAATTGTGATTTACGATTTATGACGTATTAAAAAAAAACTACTTACTAGATTTCATTCAAACCAATTTTGGGTGGAAGTTTACATGATAATGTACATCATTAATTTTTTTTAGTTACAGGGGGGACACATTTTACCACTTTGGAAGTGTCTCTCGCGCAAACTATTTAGTTAAGAAATAAATGATATTAGAAACCTCAATATCATTTTTGAAGATCTATCCAGAGATACCCCACACGAAAGGGTTTGATGAAAAAAAATGTTGAGTTTCAGTTCTAAGTATGGGGAACTCCCAAAAATAAATTGTTTTTTTTTTCTATTTTTGTGTGAAAATCTTAATGCTGTTCACAGAATACATCTACTTACCAAGTTTCAACAGTATAGTACTTATAGTTTTGGAAAAAAATGGCTGTGACATACGGACGGACAGACAGACATGACGAATCCATAAGGGTTCTGTTTTTTGCCATTTGGCTACGGAACCCTGAAAAGGGGCTAGATATAACATTTCTGCTCCACTCCAGGGACTGTGCCCTGTGCCTTGGTACAGCTGCCACCACCCTGCGCTGAAGTCATGGTGCAATTGGACCGTTTTCACATTTATTTAGGTGATAACGATATGGCAACGGTACGACATCATGAGACTCGTACATTTTCTAACGAACGTTTTCACATTTCAAAAAACAATTCACCGAAATATCGAAACACGAATACCTCCGACAACTCCCGAAGTTGGCTGACACCGATGCCCCTATGTGACATCAAAGTGTTTACAGCTTCCGAACGTTGCCACATTTATAACAATTCATCGGATGATTAATGTTTACAAAATTGATATTTAATTGCTGGTAAACATCGTGTGTCGACGGTGGCGCCGCGGTATGTTGCGGCGTTAAATGACATAATTTATGACAGGATACACTTGTACATACTAAGCGCTTTCAAGATTTTGGAGGATTAAGTTTGGTGTTCTAGTCGTTTTATCAAGTATGCGATGATATGGGGAAATTTTTATTTATTTGCTGTTATTACACACTATGTCATTATACTTAGGACAACAAAATAGCCATTAATACTAAAATAAGTTAATCCTTACACTCTATCTTGTCACAGAACCGCAAACTTTTTAACAATATCGTCTTCAAAAACTTATTTTTTTTGAGGCGCTGAAATTGCAACAAAAATATTCTAGGCATGATGAACTTAATAACTTATTTGTTAATTACATCGGGCACTTTGCGGCTATATTGAAGGCCCTTAAGGCCAAACTTAAATACTGGCTCACTCAGAAAGCATTTTATTCCATAGAGGAAATGGTAGATAATAAAATAGATAATTTAGTTTTTTAATTTCAATGACAACCAATACATTTATTTTTTTTAAATCAATTCATTATTATTTTATATTTTACTATGATTTAATTAATTTCAATGAAATGATGAATTTTCAAAAATTGATTGTTGTTATTTTATGTTATTAATTATTTTATTTATTTGATGAATTAATTGAAGCAATAGTTTATACAACTAATTACTTCATTTAATTAAAATATATTGTGACTTGTAAATGTACTTTAGACTAGACTTTCTACGTGTATCAAACAACGGTTTTCAATACACTTAAAAATAAATATATAAACGAAGTGAGTTCGCACACTTTTCCACACTAGTGCGGAAAACAGCAAATTGCATGCCTAAAAGCAGTAGGGACAAAAGTGGGTTTTTGAGTAAGTATATTGATAAATAATTTATGATTTCTAATGCGATACAAATAATTTACATAACTTTCTAAAACGCGCGTCAACGGTGCGTTTAAAAAACGTGGTGTGCGCAGTCCCTAAGGAGTGAAATACTCTGCCAGAGATTATATTTCTAGAAAAACCTGAGGATCTTCAAGTAAAAATGAATAGATTACTTCTTGGCAATCGTGCCCCAGTGTCGACGACATCACGCATACCATCACGTGAGATAAAGGTCCAATAAAAGTACCAATAAAAGTAAAACAAAAAATATACTTATCAAAATAAACATTTGATTAGATGATTCACAATGTTATTTTTGATCTAATTTGTATACCTATATAGTATGTCTTGGGGGGCCTGGTGACCCGTAACACAGGTATTCTATACCTATTTCGGGCACCAGTCTCTCACAAATGTTTATTTTATTTAGATTAAGTTTTTGTGTTCACCATATTACATTTATGATGAGAAATAAATTTATTACTATTATTTAACTCTATGGAACAACATCGTAAGCTCAGACGAACGGATCAGAGGACACATTAAATCTATATATATAAAAGGGGAAACTGACTGACTGACATATCAACGCACAGCCAAAACTACTGGGACTAGGAGCGTGAAATTTTGCACAAGGTTTCCTATTGTGATGTAGGCGAGCACTAAGAAAGGATTTTTCAAAATTCAGCCCTTAGGGGTTAAAAGGGGGTCCTAAAGTTTGTATCGAGAAACCTATATTCACGCGAGCGAAGCCGCTGGCGCCGGCTAGTCTATATATAAAAGCGAAATACCAGTCACTGATTAATCACGAAATCTCAGAAAGTTTAACAACTACAAACTTAAAATTTGGCAGGTAGGTTCCTTATAAGGTGTAGACATCCGCTAAACCCGGATTTTACGAAACTCCGTCCCTAAGGGGGTAAAACGGGGGTTGGAAATTTGTAAGAACAACAATTTTTTTTTTAAAGAGATAGAGTAATTTGGAACCGTGCACTATCTTCTGACGTTTTATAAGTGCCCATATAGGCCTGTGTGAAATAAAAAACTTTTGAATTTTTGAATGTTATGGAGAAGGTTTCTCCTCGGTTTTACGCGGGTGAAACCGCTCGCAGAAGCTAGTTCTCAATATTTTTATTAGATACGTTAAGAAAAACATATCATATTTAACGTTAACCTTTTCGGGATACATAACCTGATATCATATTCAATCCCAGGTGTATTTCAAAGATAACATACTCGAGGTTTATAAATTACTTGAAACGGTAAGGGATAATATCGGATGTATCCTTTTCATCCCCTATAAATTGGGTCTCGCTTTACTTGGACGCCTGTATTAATTGGTTACCTTTTTTTTTGTTTGTGTATACTTCTACATACGTATTAGGTTATATTGATTGAATGGTGATTAATGTCTATATCGAATTATTGATCCCCACTAATATGTGGTTCCTTAATTCTAGCAACATTTGGTCCTTAGAGTCCCGTTGATTTCTTGTCTCGGCAATTCTGAAAAACTGGGCAAATGCGAGTCGAACTCGTGCACTGAGGGTTCCGTACAAACTTACCTATGTGAATAATTCAAATCCCGAATGGAGTCTCGAAGATTTTTTTGAATCACAAAAAAGCTTTTTTTTGTGACGTAACAAGAAAATTTCTGTTTTCAGATTTATTCCTATATCTATACTATATAACCTTGCTTTATGCCAAATTTCAGTATTGTGGGTCAACGGGCAGTACCTTATGAATTTTGATTCCTTTGAGAGTTACGAAATGTACGTTTTTTGCGACATAAACGGCTGTATCTTTTTTTCGTTTATTTAGGAAAATTTTTTCACAGCTTCAAGAAACCGCAGACTTGAGTATATGGTTAAATTTCAGCTCGATATCTCCACGCGTTTCGGAGATAAAGGGTCTTGACAGACAGACGGACGGACAACAAAGTGATCCTATAAGGGTTCCGTTTTTTTTCCTTTTGAGGTACGGAACCCTAAAAATGTGAAGACTGTTGACGTAGGCGAGCACGAGTTTAAGTGACAAATGATATTATAGAAAATAGGTTAAAATCTTCTACATATGTCTAATTTTTATCCAAAAAAAATTAGCTTGTTCTTTGTAGCATTCATTTACTAGCATGGTGTAGTTATTTAATATAGTAAATGCGTTGCGCTTGGCGTTCAAAGGATTAAGGAGGTGAAAAGAGGGAATTTTGTTTATATACAAAATCTCATTTCGTGTGCCAATATACTTGAAAGTTAGCATAAATAGCAGCGGCGCCGACTCCGTGGGTGCTCGGGGACTTGAGCACCCATGAGAAATAAACAGTGGGTGCCGATCACCCCTGAGAATAGACATCAAGAAACAGATCAGGCCTTTTAGGTTACTAGAACTAAAAACCAGTTTCATTTTTATATAATGGTTTCATTTTATATTTTTATCGAACATAATTAATAATTAAGTACGCAGTATGTAAGTACGACATTTATTTATTTTTTGGTCGATCAGTGTGCATTTCTCTTCTATACTTCGCCACTTTTTCAAGTCTACGAAATGAGCGTGAGCACCCATGAGGTTGCCTAAAAGCCGGCGCCCCTGATAAATAGTATTCAAAGGAAATAATATAGGTTGTCTTTTTCCTTATTTTTTCGGATTAATAAGGAAAAAAGAAAAAAGAAAGAAAAGGAAAAAATAAAGGTTGGCATAAATTCTAACCAAAATTAATCATCATCATCATCATCATTTCAGCCGATAGACGTCCACTGCTGGACATAGGCCTCCCCCAAATGTCGCCACATCAAACGATCCTGTGCGTCTCGCATCTATCGGATTCCCGCAACCTGCACCAGGTCATCGGTCCACCTTGTAGGGGGCCTTCCCACACTGCGTCTTCCGGTATGCGGTCGCCACTCCAGAACCTTTCGGCACTTTAGTTTGGCGATTCTTCGTGATATGTCGGCAACCTTGGTTCTCCTGCGGATATCTTCATTTCTGATTCAATCACGCAAGGAAACTCCGAGCATAGCCCTTTCCATTGCCCTTTGGGTGACTTTGAGCCTTCTGATGAGGCCCATTGTGAGCGACCACGTTTCGGAACCATATGTCATCACTGGCAACCAAAATTAATAATAAAGAGAAGAATTATTAAAGTTTTTCAAAACTACTGCCTAAATACGATTTAAGGGACATTAAAGTTCATTCACTTGCGAACAAAGTGTTAATTTAGTATATAAGCCAAGATTTAATTTTAATTAAATACAATCAGTCACTCAAAAGTTGAGACTTAAACTAACATTTATTTAACTTATCTATTACTATACTCTTTTTCTTCGTACAAACTTTGGAACCCGTTCAAAATTTTAGCACTCGCCTACATCATAAAAAAAAATCATAATTATGATTATAATATGTCTGTCAGTTTCTCCGTTTATATTATAGATTACGACATTGCAACACAGTATCTAACCGAAAATCCATGAACCAATCAGTGCCACTTCTCGACAGCACAAGATTGATCCCTACTCCACAATTAGGTGCAGACCTAATTCGCAAACCGAATCCTGCAAAGATTTTAAGCCAATGGCTGTACGGACCCTCATTAACGAGTTGTTAAACACGTCACGGTTTAAAGCTTCGAGATTTTGAAAATGGAACAAGTGTAGGACATTTGTGTCGGAGATTCGAACTCGACCTTGAGTTTTTTTTTTTGTTGGGGATTACTGAAAGAAAGAAAGAAAGAAAATGAATTTATTTTGTCACAACCCAAGGCACACAAACAATATAATAATTATGTAAACACGAAACCGTACAAAAGAAAATAAAAAAAAAAAACAAAGTAATAATAATATATACTCGAGAAGACTTTTTCAATACACTTACTCGTAAACCCGCTCTTATCCCACCGCTTTTAGGCACGCAATAGACTGCTTTCCGCACTAGTGCAGAAATAACGCGTGCTCTCCCCCACCACAATGTCATTACATTTATTGTATCAGACTGGGCGCGCGTCGACCCCCGCAAGTCGCCGGTCAACCCCCGTTTATTCATTTCTTCGTAAGTGTATTGAAAAAAGTCGTTTGAGACACGTGCAAATTTGTCACTGTAGCCCTCGGCTCCTTAACACACTCGCCTACGGCTCGTGTGAATTCCGCCTCGGTCGCAATGACAAACTTTCTGCTCTTGTATCAAAATGTACTATTTCAGCTCAGTATTGCGACATGATAAAGAGCTTTTAAAAAAGGATCTCTTAAAGTAAGAAATTAATTCAAGATCATTATCATAATTTTAGGCGCAAGATGTTCACTATTGGACATAGACATAGTGAGTCTCGCATCCATTGGATTCTTGCAACCCTCACCAGGTGCGTGAGTCCGCCTCGTAGGAGGCCTTCCAACGCTGCGTCTTCCGGATCGCAGTCGTCACTCAAATTCAGGAATGCTCAACAAATATAAAAAAAAAACTGGGCAAGTGCGAGTCAGGCTCGCGCCCTGAGGGTTCCGTACAAACTTACATAAGTAAACAGTTCAATTCCCGAATGAAGTCTTGAAGATTTTTCCGAATCGCAAAAAAATTGCTTTTGTTGTGACGATGACGTACCAACAAATTTACAGTTTTTAGATTTATTGTCATATATGTGCAATAAAACCTTGCTTTTTGTCAAATTTCGGGATTCTGGGTCAACGGGAAGTACGCTATGAATTTTGATTCCCTCGAGATTGTCGAAATATACGTTTTTTGCGACATAAACGACCGTATCTTTTTTTCAGTTAACTTAGAAATCTGATTTTTTACAGCTTCAAGATACCGCAAACTTGAGTACATATATGGTTTTAATTTCAACTTGACACCTTTACACGTTCCCGAGATGAAGGGTCTTGACAGACAGACAGAAAGACGGACGGACGGACAACAAAGTGATCCTATATGGGTTCCGTATTTTTCCTTTAGAGGTACGGAACCCTTAATCTATATATATATTGATTGTACCTAATTTAAGAGTTCTTAGTAGCTGTTCGTTAGTCTCGCTAAAACTCGAGAACGGCTGGACCGATTTGGCTAATTTTGGTCTTGAAATATTCGTGATAGTCCAGGGAAGGTTTAAACGGTCAGAAAATATGGAAAAACTTACGAAAAAAAAAATCGAATACAACGCCATCTCTAATTAAAATGTCATTATAAAATGGTTATTTGTGCTGCCATTAGATGGCGTTATCCTTACTATTGGCGGTACGAAGTTCGCCGGAACAGCTAGTATAATATAGATAGATAGTTTTTGTATACTTATTTATCAAGGACATAATACTATTTAGAGGTAATGCCCAAACTGTAGCTTCATGACTTTTAAACATCTTCAAGAAGTAACCCAGGGTAACCAATCACCCTTCTTTTTTCGAGTGACAGTTATTTGATAACATCAAGTAACTCCCACTCTGCAGTGGACCGAGAGGGTGTATCAGACTTTTACTGACTGAAACCCACCTTTGTTCCTACATTTGCGCTATCCGTTCACGGCGGGCAACGGTAAATGTGTCGATCAATCCAGCAAAATACACGCAAATCTCTCAATATACAATTGAAACAAATCGCGACATAAAGAGACGTAACTCAAAATAAATGTATTTGAAAATTGAACCTTATTTCTGAAACGTATGTTTTCAGATTCAAATACCTTGTTTTGGAGTTAGGTCTTTTTATGCAAAATAAAAATCAACATTGTAACACTTAAAAGACCCCAAACACATACTCCAATTTAACAAATAGAACCAAAAACTCAATAGTCACCAATTTCCCTCTACAACTCGACCTAAAATCGCTTCCAGCGCTTTACCTCAAGCTCAAGTAGTGGCGATATAAATACTCGTCGCTCACGACGGAGCGCTTACAGCAATATGATTGACGCTAATTGCAGCGCTCACTTAAACGAAGGATTTACTTCGAGACGGACTGATGTGGAACTAAGACTAGTTGGGAATCAAAGAGCGATTATGTATGTGGTGTATAACGAATAATAATAATGCCATCAAAAACATAACTTGTAAAAAAAACAAAGCTCGAAACTCAATTCTTCTACCGCAAAAAAAATGTGAGTTCCATGTAATACCCAGTCGGTTAATTTATTCAGTCCGTACTGAAGGGCCCTTGATGACCGAGATTGACTTGACTACAAGTAAAGAACCAAGGGGTTTTTTTACAAGTTATGGTTTTTAGTACATGGCGATTTCTTCACGATGTTTTTCTTCACCGTTTTGAGAGCAGTGGTGACAAAATAAATTACACAAAGCAATGTGCCTGGCTGGATTTGAACCCGCGACTCTTAAATCGGGGCCGTTACCACTAGGCCGCCACTGCTCTCACCTCTGCTCTTTTTTTGTTATTTTTGTGAAATATTAAGCCAGTTTTACATTATTGTGTTGTGTCGTTTCGTGGCGCCTTTTGACGTACTTGATTGCTACAGAACTCATTATGATATGACGTAATCTTGAACAAAGTCGTTTGATTGGTGCATCCCGCGCCACGACACGACACAACACAATCATATAATCCTGGCTTTACCATTTAAAAGTACATAAATCTAGTGAACCGGAGGTTTAAATTCGAACATGGATCAAAAGCTTTTGACCTGCGGTTTACAACTGTTAAATAAATATAAAATCAATTTCAAGTTAAAAAACGATTTTTCAAAAAAAGCGTAAAATAAAAATGAAAAAGATACAATTTTTCATTCAAAATATTTTACATAAATCTTCCATTCGCAGAAAAGATTTTACTAGGTAGTTTTTACATTTTTATCTTCCCTAGTATTAAAAAGATTTTGTTTGAACTACGTGGAATTACGTTACGTAATTCCACGTAGGAAAGGCACGGCACGGGACGGGGCACGGGGAGGCTCTGGATGGAGCAAGAGGGACTGTCAGACTTTTACTCACTTACACCCACAGTGTTCCTTCAGTAGCCCTTTTTGCGAGGGCTACCAGTAACTCCGTCGAACAATCCACAGCCCTGGCAGGCGTCATATTGCTGACACCTCTGTGACGCACACCGCGCACCGTCGACCCGGGCTTAAGCCTTACCGGACGGCCGAACGGCGAGCTCCCCATTACTCGTCGTCAATGGCCGGAAATCATCCTGCAACTTACAATACCCGGGGCGTCTCCGGAGGGGGTCGGGACGTGAACATTCAATTCCATGAAATTTCAAGAATACCAATTACAGTCACACTACTTCGTAAATCCAGTGGCCCGTTAGGGTTGTGGCTGATCCGGAGGTCTTGGATTAAATTTTCAAGACAGTTTAAGTTTTATTAAGTTTATCAATCTGGAATTTCTCAATAGCAGCTCGAACTCGACATTTTGACAATTCAAAAGTGCCTGTAAATGGTCCATTTGAAATAAACGTTTCTGATTTAAGGGTCTAGATTTATTCACGATTGATAATATGGTGTCGTTTTCTTATCGCATGAGACTTTAATATAACTGGCAAAATACGAGTATACTGCTCAAAGACAGATAAGAAACGACAAACAAAAACATAAAATGACAAAGCAGTACCTTTTACACGTAGGGGCCCAGCAGGGTCGAAGCCTACTACTTTTACTACCTTTTACCGCCCAAGAGCGAGGGATGTCACTGGAGGATTTTCCCACAGAAAACAAAAAAAAGTACCTTTGTACAATTTTTTATAATATCTTTTTCTGTTTAAGTGTGTACATAAAAAGACATGCAGCCCAAAAAGTATTAAAAATACATGCAGGTCAAAAAAGCTCCGAGCTATAACTAGCTGCTACCAACGGCTCCTCTCTCGTGATAATCGAAAATTATCCCAAGAGAACATACTCCCACCAAAACCACCAAAAGTATGCCCATTATATGGGTTTTATATATAAATTTTTCTATTTTATGTTTCCGGATGAAAAAAGATTGCACGTAGCGGAGATGAGAATGTTAAGATGGATGTGTGGTGTGACGAGAATGGATAAAGTGAGAAATGAGTATATTAGGGGAAGTTTGAAAGTGGCGCCCGTGACTGAAAAATTGAAGGGGAATCGTTTGTCTTGGTATGGTCATGTGAAGAGGAGTGATAAAACGCATTTTACTAAAAGAGTTATGAGTTTACATGCGGATGGATGGAGAGAGAAGTGATATGAAAGAAAAGGAAGTTAGTGATAGCGTGACGAGTGACAGGACAGAATGGAAGAAAAATACGCGTTGCGCCGACCCCAAATAAAACGGCACAAGGGTAGGAAGATGATGACGTTTCTTGGTGTAATAGACAATAAAGTATAATTTGCGATTCCAAGACATGGTGTACCAAGTTTCATCGAAATTCTTTCAGCTGTTCGAGCATGGCCGACCCCAAATAAAACGGCACAAGGGTAGGAAGATGATGATGTTTCTTGGTGTAATAGACAATAAAGTATATAATAAATAAAGTATCCTATGTGCGATTCCAAGACATGGTATACCAAGTTTCATCGAAATTCTTTCAGCTGTTCGAGCATGGCCGACCCCAAATAAAACGGCACAAGGGTAGGAAGATGATGATGTTTCTTGGTGTAATAGACAATAAAGTATATAATAAATAAAGTATCCTATGTGCGATTCCAAGACATGGTGTACCAAGTTTCATCGAAATCCTTTCAGCTGTTCGAGCGTGCTTACATAAGCAAACAGTTCAATTCCCAAATTGAGTTACGAAGATTTTTCCGAATCGCAAGAAGAGTTTTATTTTTTCCTATACTTGTGCCATGAGACCTTGTTTTACGCCAATTTCAGGATTCTAGGTCAACGGAAAGTACCCTATGAATTTTAATTCCCTTGAGACATTGCGACATAAACGGCCGTATCTGTTTTTTCGTTAAGTCTGAAGTTAGATTTTTTCACAGCGTCAAGAGGCCGCAGACTTGCGAGTATATGGTTTTAATTTCAACTCGATACCTCCACGCGTTCCTGAGATAAAGGGTCTTGACAGACAAACAGACAGATAGACAGACGGACTGACAACAAAGTGATCCTATACGGGTTCCGTTTTTTCCTTTTGAGATACGGAACCCTAAAAAATACAGATTTCTTTTATACCAACAAAATATTAACGTTGAAATAATGGAATAGCATTAGTAAAATGGGTATAAATTTACAGTTTTCACCGGCAAGGAGAAGGAGGGAAAAAGCTGATTGAATTCCAAATTGCAGTCTGGAGCCGCCCTCAGACAGTCGCCGGGGAAGATCAATCGAGCTTTTATAATAGTCTGTGGCGCAATTGTGTTGTAAATTTCAGTTATTCGGTTCTATCGATTTGTATTTATTTGTGTTCGATTCAACTTTAAAACTGACTGGGCAAAATAGTTTTCGTCATTGTCCTTCTATTATTTTTTATTCGATTTTAGCTTGTTCCAGTAACATCGGCCTCATGAAAGTAGAATAGTACATTTTGATACAAGTGGAGAAAGTTTGTCATTGTGACCGAGGCGGCATTCTCTCTAGTCTAAGCGAGGGTGTTATGGAGCCGAGGGCTGCAGTGACAATTTTCACGTGTATCAAACATCGTTTTTCAATACATTTACAAAGACATAAATAAACGGGGGTCGACGCACGCCTCGTGGGGGTCGGCACGCACCCAGACTGATACGATACATGTAATAAAATTGTGGCGGGGAGAGCAAGCGCCCTTTTCTGCACTAGTGCGAAAAACAGTCCATTGCGTGCCTGAAAGCGCTGGAATAAGAGTGGGTTTTGCGAGTAAGTGTATTTTAAAAATTCCTATTTATTAAGAATTCATGAACTTACACATTTATTAAAATAAAAGAAGACGGAAACAGAAAATTAGGTACATAATATATACATAATACATAAAGCCCTAAGGTAGGTAATATATGCATATAGCCCATATCACTCGGTAATACAGTAGCATTCTGGCGGTGAAAGGATTTTTATAATTGGTCCAGTAGTTTTTAAATTTCTTCATTACAAACAAAAATATAAAAAAGCAAACCTCTCCTCTTTATAATAAAAAACATTCATCCGACACAGCAGCAAAAATACTAAGTAAGTGAGAAAATACAGAATTGTTGATGGCATGGTTGGTGCAGTGGTTGAGCGATTGGCTGTTGCCACAGATATCTTAATAATAATGCAATAGAAGTCGCAAAGATGCGTGACCTTGTCGTCGCGCATGTGTCTCGTAGAACACAAGTGCGCTAAGTGTGAGTGAGCGCGCGATATCATTCTCTGCTTTTTGCACACGTTTATGGTGGTCAAGGGCCGCCCTTCCTGAGACCATGCGTTTTAGAAAATGTTGCGTAATGTCATCGCTAAAAGTTTAATTTTTGTTGCTACAATGCAAAATGCATGTGTAGGCGATAGTGTGTATTTATTGTTTGTCTATGTGTTGGTAGCTCTGCGAACCGGCGATACGCGGTCACCGGTACGCGATAGGCTGTTGCGCTGCGTGTCGTGGGTTCGATCCCCGCACTGAAAAAACATTTGTATGATCTACAAATGTTCTGGGTATGGGTGCCATGTGTTTGTTAGTGCACATGTTTGTAAACGCACCTGCAATTAAAGGGTTTTTTTTTAAATATATATAAACCAGTGTAACTGCGATCCCACCTGATTGTTTATTATGAGCCTATTCACTCTAGCCTTGAAGACACCTAAATTATAGTTAGACGGGAAGACCGCTGCAGGCAAATTGTTACAGTCTTTCGATGTACGCGGTATAAACGACGAAGCGAAACGCTTAGTCCGGACCGTTGAAGTTTCAACAATGTAAGGGTGGATACTCGCCGTACGTCGGGTTGTTGTAGAAAAGAGATGGTGGAATCAAGTCATACAATTCCCGCGCACTCTTTCCAAAATGCAACCTGTAAAATACCGAAAGGCTAGCTACCCTGCGCCTGTACTCGAGGCTTTGTAGATTAGACTTAAATAATAATTTACTGGTCTGGTCTGAGCGACCGCCCGATAGTTGATTTCGGGCTGTTGTATTATGTTCTAATCGCGCGGAATATTCTAATACTGTGATGAAGGATTTTGTAGATTTTAGTCCTAACGCTAGAAGTGCTATAATAACCTATTCCATCATGTTCACTTCAAATATATGAGTTTCTTTGACGAATGTAGAAACTAAACTGGTCAAGAGAAGACTAGGCGCGTGGTGCCGGCGCTGCCGGCTTCTGCCATTCCGGTCTGAATCGGCCCTTAGACACAAATGGAAAACCAAAAACCGCACCAATAAAATATTTCAGCGCTTAATATTCTGAGAGCGCATAACTCTAGTTAGAGATAACAAAACCTGGCGTGACCACGTTTAAAACATACAAAACCTTTAATGAAACATTAACCAAAGTTTAACTGCCAACAAAGTAAGGATAAGCCGTGTATAAATAACGGTATTTTAGTTCTGTTTATAATAATATTGTACAAGCTTTATCGCGTCCGGTTGATAATAGGGTGTCGCTTCCTCCATAATCTGCTCTGTTTGATATGAGAGTTAACTTGCTTTGTTTCATGCACCATTGCAGATATTCCGTTCCTCAAGTTCAATTGAAAAACAGCATCAGGCACTGGTTGCCTGGCATTTATGCAGAACCAGACTGGTCATAACAAAGATATAAAATTAAAATAATTTTCTGTGCACTAAAAAAGTAACACAACTTATAAGCTTAAATATCACATAGATTTGAAAATGTCTTATGCTTATTTATTTTATTTGCTTGACTTTCTTTCCTTAATTTTGTACATTCTTTTGGTAGAACATTGTGAACACTTTTTTTTTCTTTACTACCTATGAACCCACCTATATTTTACAAAATAAAAGATTGATTTAATAATTATTACATTACGACTATATGACAATATCCTAACACAGTTTTTTTATTATTGATAGGCTCGCGTTTGACCATTATCTTACCTGATGCTAAGCGATGATGTGGTCTACGATAGAGCACGCTTGCCTAGAAGTAATCTATTCACTCTTGACTTAAAGACCACTAGGTTGTAACCATCAGGAAACAGACTCCGGCAGAGAATTCCACTCCTTAGCTGTACGTATAATAAATGTATTCCCAAAACGTTTAAGTTTAACCAGTCAACATTCTGTAAAAAAGCACGATAATGAGCCTACCACATAACAATCATATTGACAGAAAACTATTTTTAAAATTATTATCTCTCATTCAGGAAATGACCGATAATAAATACATGTATGTCAGTTTAATACAGTTATGGTCCCGCCGGCGTAACGCACACATTTGTTCGATGTACATTTTTGAACTTATTTTGAGCATAACATTTTGCTGTGTATTAGCGAAATTATTTTTTTCTGGTTATTTTTATTAAGTGATTATGTTGAGGACTTTCGTTTTTGTTGTAATATGTTTGGTGGTAAATTATGTGGAGGCTCAGAACCAATCTTATGTGTATACATCAAAAAGTAAGTATTTTTTTGCCTTACATATATTGTATAGCATAATTTACCTATTATTTTAAACTGCGAGTTTATCCGAAAGAGTAACCGCATCCCTAGAACGCACTGCCGTGTACTCGTAGGAGCGATCGGCGGCAGTAATCTCTCGCGCCGGGCCTTGGTACAGGCCATGGTCCGGAGCAAGGAGGAGAGGCAGGCGGTCGCCTCCTTGTGCGAAGCAGTAATGCTAGCAAAGGAGGCGGCCGGTCGCGTGAGGCAACGGTCCTCACGCCTCAACCGCCGCCGGGATTCCTATCCCGATATCCGGCCACCGTAGGCGCGGGCTTGCAAGCAATGGGTGGCTCGCCGTCCGATCGTCCGGTAACCGTCCGGACCGGGCCCAAGTCGTCGACAGCGCGTACTGTTCCACGCGGGCCTCAAGGAGATGTCAGCAACCGTAGAGGCCCAGCAGGGTCGAAGCCTACTGAGGCCATGGGTGATGCGAAAGAGATCCCGGGCACTGGAAAAATGGCAAAGAAGGAACAGGAGTGGGTTTTTAGTCAGTAAAAGTCTGACACTATCTCCCGCCCGCCCAAGTGCGGGGGATGTCATTAGATAATTTTCCCACCCGAAAAACAAAATCTCTAGAACGCAAAGGGAACACGGGTAAGTTTTATTTATTTAAAACTTTATGCACTTATGAAACACTACAAAGGCGGACTTAATGCCTTAGGCATTTTCTACCAGTCGACGTTAAGGTGGTGCAGAGACATAACATGGCAGGTGCAACTTAATAGAGGACTGACAGAGAGGAAATAAGAACAATAATAAATATATACTTAGAAACATACACACAAATAAAGAATAATATTGTGAAAAAAACGAATACAACAAATCAAGAGTGTGATGAATCTACCAACTTCTTGCAAATGTGATCTCCTGCTTTCACTTTAAAGGACAACCGGGAGCGCGGAAGGGGGGCGGTTTAATGAGTAAAAGTCTAACACTTCCTCTCGCTTTACTCAGAGCGGGAGAAGATATTTGTTGACCCGCAAAAAAAACTATTATTTTCAGACTGCTGAGACACAGGTCTCATTTCGTTCTCATTCTCAAGCAGCTATGAGGTAAATTCTTTTAAACGTACCTACATAGCTACAATTAAAGTTCCCATAAAAGGGTATGCCTGTCGGTACGGTTGGCGCAGTGATTGATCGATTGGCTACTGTGTCGCGGGTCGCAGGTTTGAATTCCGCACGGATAATAATAAAAAAAAATTAAAATAAAACTGGTCCAGTGCGAGTCGGACTCAAACTTCTTACAAACTAGCTTATGTAAATAGTTCAATTATAGCCAAAGAAAATGGATGCGCATATATACTACTAATATTGGAAGTGGACTGTATTTTTGCGGATTAGCATTTCTCAGATATGTACTTGACACCTTGCAGTAGATGGATCTTATTGGAGCCGTTTAGGATTAGGAAGCAGAGAAAAACAGCTCGTATATGGGAGGGAACTGCACTAACCTTTTGAACTCGGGGATGTCCACGTGTCAGCCGGCCGGCGTTCTCTGGATTTCGCGACCCCTGCCCCAGTGACGAGGAGGTATAACACTCACTGAACACTGCACAGTTCTCAAGCACAAAGCGTTAGTGGGTTTAGTGTCTTTAGCGGATAAGTTCAACTATAACCAATTTTTTCTTGCAAAATGTGCGGGACGCCGTCTTAGCGTTGCGAGCGGTGAATAGTCTCGAAGATTTTTCCGAATACAAAAACAGTTTTTTTTTTTTTTGTGACGTCGCTACAAATTTTCAGTTTTCAGATTTATTCCTATACTTGTGCTATGAGACCTTGCTTCTTGCGAAATTTCAGGATTGTAGGTTAAGGGGAAGTACCCTATGAATTTTGAATCCCTTGACAACTTGAAATACACGTTTTTGCGACATAAACGGCCGTAGTTTTTTTTTTGACTTAGACTGTTTCAAGGGACCGCAGACCCGAGTATAATAATTATGGTTTTGATTTCAACTCGATACCTCCACGCGTTCTTGAGATAAAGGGTCTTTCCAGACAGACAGACAGACAGACGGACGGACAACAAAGTGATCCTATAAGAGCGCTTGTAAATGTCCGTTTTTTTTCAACGGAAAACGGACCGTGTTTTTTACCGGATTCGCGGTGGTTTCCGTTATCCGATGAAAAAACGGACGTCTACAAGCGCTCTCAGGGTTCCGTTTTTTCCTTTTGAGGTACGGAACCCTAAAAAGTAGTTTTTGACGATTTCCCACCTCCAAAAGGGGGCTAACAGATTAACAGAAACCGTGGCTCCGTTTCTACGCATTTCTCAACTTTCTTTCTTTCCTTTCAGTGGCTCAAAAATGCAAAGAGCATATTTGCACGGATGGATACAGCTACAAATCCTTCTATAGCGTCGACAGTGATAACTTAAAGGCAATCAAGAAGGATTCCGACACCATGTTTGAGATGCATCTCGGTATTCAAGCTACAAGCAACGGGCACATCTTACTGTCTCCAGTCATGAAGCCAGGGTACAGTGATGCAGTTTATGAGATTGGTAAGTCAGCATTTCAAATTAATAAGATTAAGTTTTTATTTTTATGGGTCAATATATCTCAGTACCCTGAGGTCCTCGGTGATCTCTCTGGGGCGGGCCTTGGTACAGGCTATAGTCCGGAGCGAGGAGGAGTGGCGGCTCCGCCCAGGAGCGGGGATGCCATTTGATGATTTTTCCACCGAAAAAAAAGGTCCTGTTTTTTTTTTCAGTGGGAAAATCATCCTATGACATCCTCGCTCTTGGACGGAGTGGGTACGTGTGTCAGACTTTTACTGACTAAAAACCCACTCCTGTTCCTTCATTGCCTTTCATACCAGGGCCGAGTCTTCCTTTCAGAAGCAGACCCTTAGCCCCAGTAGGCACTTGACAGTAGCCTGAGGTCCTGGGCTTTTGGAAGGCGTTACAGACCCCGAAACCAACTCGCAGCACGTAAAACCGACGATTATCCAATGCACCCAAGGACTAACCACTATCAACTACCATTTTTTAGGGTTCCTTACCCAAGTGGTAAAAACGGGACCCTATTACTAAGACTCCACTGTTCGTCTGTTTGTCAAAAGGCTGCATCTCATAAACCGTAATAGCTAAAAATCTAATAAAACAAATTGTATAAAAAAAGTTGTATAGTTAATGGTACGGAACCCTCCGTGTGCGAGTCCGACTTGCACTTGTATAGTTTTTAAGTCTGTGTGGTCTAAAAGGATTTAAATTGAACTTGGTGCTTTAGAAAGACTATAGTCATTTATTTTATTTTTTATTTATTTATTTCATTATAACACCTTTACAGATAAGTCCAAGGCGATGTTATAACTAACACTTAATATATGTACATGGTTATGATATTCTATTAATTAGGATGTAATGTCCAGACCTTACAGCTTCCTTTTAGTATAAATTCTATCCTGGAGTATGATCTTTAGGATAATTTTTGCGCCTGCGCAGACGTTGACAAAAGTTTATCCAACTAAATGTGTTATAAACATACAGTCAGGAATCAAAAGTGCAGTTGCACTACACTAACAAAGCGTATATTTCTTTAGAAGTGTAGTGGTCCACAACTAGTTTATTCAATACTTTAGAACCTATGCTACAGATAGCGGCACGAATCTTGAGCGCTCGGCGAAAGAGCGGGGATCGATTTGCGCATCGTACAAGACCTCACGGCGTCCTCACCTTCCACATGATGCAGGTTCTCACTGAACATGGTAAGTTCGGAAAGTTCCTGCACCGGATTCGTGCGGAAGACACGCCCGGGTGTCGCCACTGTGTGGAACGCCCGGAGGACACGGTGGAGCACACGGTCGAGCTGTGCCCCGCTTGGGCAGAGCAACGCCGTGTCCTCGTGGGGGCGATCGGCGGCGGCGATCTCTCGCGCCGGGCCCTGGTACAGGCCATGGTTCGGAGCGAGGAGGAGTGGCAGGCGGTCGCCTCCTTCTGCGAAGCAGTAATGCTAGCAAAGGAGGCGGCCGATCGCGTGAGGCAACGGTCCTCACGCCTCAACCGCCGCCGGGATTCCGATCCCGATTTCCGGCCACCGTAGGCACGGGCTTGCGGACGGCGAGCAATGGGTGGCTCGCCGTCCGATCATCCGGTAACCATCCGGACCGAGCCCAAGTCGTCGACGGCGCGAGTTGTTCCACGCGCGCTTCAGGGAGATGTCAGCAAATCGTAGGGGCCCAGCAGGGTCGAAGCCTACTGGGGCCATGGGTAGTGTGAAAGCGAAACCCGGTGCCCTGGGACGAAGGCAAAGAAGGAACAGGAGTAGGTTTTTAGTCAGTAAAAGTCTGACACTATCTCTCGCTCCGCCCGAGAGCGAGATTTGTCATAAGATAATTTTCCCAACTGGAAAAAAAAATCGTTCAATATCGGTGAGCCAATCACTGCACAAAGATTGCACTTCCCGCCCCCGCATCTCTCTTCATACCACTAAAGAGACCCGATATTTCATTTATGCGTGCTTCTGCGCAAGTAGAACCGTAGAAGTCAGCGCTCAAGATCCGTGCCGGTATCTATACCAATAAAATCAGTCATGAACCATATACCCTTTCTAAATAGAAATTTCAGACATTGGTATAGTGCAATTGCACTTCTGACCACAGACTGTACAACCGCCAACTGTCTGTTTTATTATGCAACAGATTTCCAACTATACAAACGAGCACTAATCATCGTCCTCAGCATTAACTATAGGTAACTAAATAACCTTAAACCTCATTCTGTAGTGGTCGGCGGTGGAGGCAACCAGTTCACGGAACTGCGGCGCAACTTGAAGAGAAACGCCCGCAGCTCAGTCAAAACACCCCGAATATTATCCAGTTTTGAAGTCCGAGGATTCTATATTAAGATTTCACAAGGTAAGGATGAAATGGTTGGACTTGTAGCTCAGCGAATAGTGTACATAGCTCAGAATTGCGTTGCAGATGGTTTGAACGTAGATCTGAACTAAGTTGATTTAAGTTGGAGTCAACTGTTTTCGTAAAATTTTAGACTTTTGACTGGCCTGTTGGTCTCGTGGTTAGTGGCCCTGACTGCTATGCCGGAGGTCGTGGGTTCAATTCCCACCCAGGACAAATGTTTGTGTAATGAGCACGGTCATTTGTTCTGTGTCTGGGTGTAATTTATCTATAATATGTATTTAGAAATATATAAGTATGTTTATCAGTTGTCTAGTACTCATAACACAAGCTCTGCTTAGCTTAAGACGATGGCGTTGTGTGATAGATGTGGAACAGCAGCAATTTCCAAAAAGAAAGAAGAAATATGTCCATTACTAGACTAGATAGATATTGATAGAAATGATGATTAATACGATAATTTAAAAAAAGTAAAAAATAAAACCCAAATACGACAAAAAAAAAAAACGAACGTCCCGAAAATCTGGTTTCATACTTTACAGCGTCGTTTTTTTGTGTCGTTGTTGGATTTTAGTTTTTTACTTTTTTTTATTTAAACAATTTTGGTGTTAATTTAACTGTTTCCGCCTTCACCTCGTGGAGGTACTCCAAGTTTATGTTATATTTCTATTAGCGCACGATGTTTTATCTACTAGAAGGCGCCATATTGAATATTTTTGGTATGTACAAGTGAAGCCCTTTCAAATGATACCAAATAAGGCGTATTTATCTCGTTTTTTTATTTTTAACACATTACTTTTTGTCCGCTAGAGGGCGCCATATCGAGTTTTGTGACACGTCACATAGCCAATGTTCAGCGGACAATTAAGACCGTTCTAACGACACCTCATATGTTGAGTTCCTATTATTAAATTAGGAGCTATGAGGAAACAGATGAACATACTCACACACATACATACTACTCGTATAGGTACATACCTACATAGCCTGTCAAAATCATATCCCTCCTTTGGCTTTGCCGTAGTCGGGTAAAAACCAGAAAATAAAAAAGAACTATAAATAAAATAGTCCTTTCCCTCTTGTGGTCGTGATCGAAACGTATTGAACCTAACGTGTCGTCGATAATAGCTTAATAGCGCCATCTGTCGCTTTCAGTATGGACTACCTGCATACGTGACGAGAATGCATCAACTCGGAACGTTCACTTCATATTATCGGGCTATTGAGCACCTGTGAAAGCCCTATAGCTGTAAGCCCGTTATAGTGACCAATATTTTGATATGAATATAACCGTGAAAAACATAACCCTTCTTGCAGTCGAAAAAAGACTAAGCAGTCTTTCGAGACGATGTTTTAGATAAGATAGATATATAGTTAAAACATTTATTTGATGCAACACAAAAAAATTATAGACAGTACACAAAAGCACAATAATTTTACAAACAAAACTAAGCACATAAATTAACAAAATTAAATTTAAAAAATTATACAATCAGAGACATCAATGTTACGAGTACATTAAATTATGTAGATAAAACACGTTAAAAAATTAAACACAAAAAAATACTTTAGCAGTTAGGATAAATACAACAGCCGGTCAGGATCTTTTTAAAAGTTTTGCATACTTATATTTATGAGTTTTTGATCGACTTTAGAATTTACTTCAAATTCTTAACTGCCATCAGCTTTTTGGCTACTAGAAATTAAAAAATGGATGGTAAGAATTTCATAAAAAAAAAATATACAGTTATAAAGCCTCTTCTATGGTTGATATATCTAATAAAATAACAATAATTTTTAACTACTATGTAGTTAAAAATCTTCAGGCCGATGACTTTAAAGGGGTGACCAGATGGTTGCAAACCAACGTCCCAACCAAGGTGACCTTGCTAATCTCATTCCGTGTAGACAGCAGTTGACCATGACCTTCAACGCCCTTGGTTGGGAGGTGCGTTTTCCCAACCACCGAACGTGTTGGCGCGTGGTTTACATCCATGTAGCCGCAACACAAACCAATGTCAACTTGGTTACAACGCTAGTTTGCAACCGTCTGGTCAACCTTTGAGCAAATAAAAGTTTCATAATGCTTATTGTAACAAAACTATATTCTAACGATAACCTACAAAAGTAAACCCGATGTTATGAAACTATATCGCAATATACTGAATAATTTTAGTGTAAAGTAAATTGCTTGAAACATAACACTAAGTTTTTAACATGCTCACATCGATTTTGTAATTCTTTTTTTGAATACTTCCGAAACACATTCGTTAAAATATCAAATGGTATTCGATACGCAATCATTTTGGGTACTTTACCCTTTACAAAATAGTCTTTATTATTTTAATTAAATGTAATTTTGATGATATACCGGAAATGTAGGAGACTAAATTTAATTTATGTGTTTATTTTGTTTTAATTTCAATTTATATAATTTATTTTGTTTGTGACATTGGTTTGATTGAATTTATTTAATTTATTACTTTATAGGAATATTGAATTGTAATGAACTGAATGTAATGATATTTTAAAGAACTGAAATTGTGTGGCTAGGTTAGTTAGTTTTTAAGTAAATATTGTTACTAACCCATATATGAGTGCAAGGTCGAAATAAAATGATGAATAATTAAAACTGCTTCAAATAACAAGTCATTGCCAATTTTCTTATTCAAATTAGTTAGTATATCATACGAGAACATAAAATAATTATAACACCTTTGCAAACTGTACACGTTGCAAACCTTATTTGTAAAAGCAAAATGAACTCAAGGTTACTTTGAAATTAGTTTGTACTTACATCAGAAAATTCGTTTTAAACTAGCTGCTATGTAAAATAATTTAATTGAGCAACTTGCGTGAATAAGATCGTATAGTCGTAAAAGATATTCTCGCAAACTCATCATCATTCATCATTCTTTATTTAGCCTATACTATCCCATTGCTGCAAAGTTTCCCCCAAATTCTTCCAGGTATTCTTTTCTCAAGGCACCTTGCACTAGCCCTTTCGGCTAGGTTAGGCTACCCTCTGTTAAATTAGCGGGCGGACGTGTTTATCGTTGTGTGTGGTAATTTTTAGTGTTGTCACTGAATGGCTCCGAAATGCAACGGCTGCGATGCTGTTATTTATGATATTTCTTACATGAAGTGTTCTCAAGAAAATTGCAAGAAAATATACCATCTGAAATGTCCAGGTGTTTCGCTTCTTATCCTTAACTTAATATAATTACTTAGGATCGACGTAGCATTTGCATCTATAGGGTGACAGGCAATTAGTGTGCGATACACGTGATTGTGCTCATGATAACAAACAATTTTTATTATGGGAGCAAAGCAAAAATCGCGAAAAAAATATCAGCTGTTCAGTACATTAGGCAAACATAAATGTACTGAACAGCTGATATTTTTTTTCGCGATTTCAGGTTTATTTCCATAGTAAAAGTTATTGGTTATCATGAGCACAATCACGTGTTTAAGTATCGTACACTAATTACCAGTCACCCTATATACATAATTTGCCGTCAAGCAAAAGTCGTTTCCTTTCTAGCCCCATTAATTTTTCATAAAATTTATACATCATCATTATCATCAATATTAATAGTCAAAAACATCCTATTTCTTATTTTTTTAAACAGGGGAAATCATCAAGTACCTAATTACATTTTGCTGACTAAAATCCACCTCTGTTCCTTCAGTTACCGTCTGCGATCCAGGACCGCGGTGACTCGTTCGAACAACCCCCCGTCCTCTCAAAACCATATGAATACTTCCCTCATTGATTTCCACATAATTTCGCGGTGACTTTATAATGTATGTAACAAATACTCATTTCTTATAGATTTGTCTAACAAAGTATGTATACCATGAATATATCACACTTTATTTGTAGATTATTATACCACAGGTTTTTTTTTACTTCCATAAAAATTATAATACATCAATATCGTCATCATCTCCCTACCGTTGTCCCACAGGGGCATAACATTTTTTTTTCTCTTATTCCGTCCTGTCATCAGTCACAATATCACTGACTCAATTTTTCAATAATTTAGTTCCTCACATAATCCATCCATATTTAATTTGACCTGCTTCGTCATCTATCATTATATTCAGATTTTTCAATAATTTAGTTTCTCACATAATACATCCATATTTTAATTTGACCTGCTCTGTCATCTATAATTATATTCATATTTTTTGAGTCAAAAAAATTAACTCAATTTTATAGCATAGCAGAAATCCTATTTATTTTACACCAATCACTATGGCTGGAGTAAAACCTGTTCACAAGATAGAAATGACCACAATCATGGAACTACTAACGTTCTCCAATATTCAATTACAGATGGTCTAATAGAATTTGGCAAGGAAGGAGAAGTTCTACCTTTGCTGACCTATATAGACGTTAACCCCCTTGAAATTAAATACTTTAGTTTCGCTGCATGGACCGGGGTCGAAGCGAAATTTCTGTACGACTGTCCAACACCCGGTGAAAATGGAATTGAATGTAAGTGTTACGAGTTAATACAAATATTTTATTATTTAAGTAGGGTAAGAAATTCTAATTTTAAGTGATACTTTTGACTTTAAAATTAGAACGATCACTAGGTTACAATGGCCTACCTGGTGCAAGTTTGTTTTACGCTAATGTGATTGACACACTTAAGACGTTCGGCGCTCCGATTGGTCCGCTCCAAGCTCTTAACCAATCAGAAAACTAAATACTGTAAAAGTTTCGGTTGCGTTAATGTCTTTTTACATTACTCGCAGTCATTTTCGGTCGGTCGTCGGTTTCATTATATGAGCAATTTCACCTATAATTACAAATGTCAAGCTGTATATCACGCCTCAACGAATAAATTGGATGGGAATATAAGCAAACCATAGCCTAGATTACCACATAGAATACATTTTATCTCAGTAACAAAGTTAAATATCAAATATCAAGCAAACAAAGCCGCTAGTAAAAGTCAGTATGATATGCAAGGCAGCTGGGATATTAAATGAGATGAGCTGCATCTTTCTGTACCACAATAACCATCGCTCAAAGCAATTTCATTTCATTGCAGATTGTTGAAATTGGTTTGCATAAACACCGTACTACGACGGATACAGTTTTCTTTTGTTTTTATTTCAACTAGCTTAGCTATTCAGGTCATAATATAAAAAAGATTTGCTCTAAAAATATTGTTCTTCTTTTTACATACGCTCATGGAAAGAGTAAATTCCTTGAAAATTAACTAACAGAGTTTTCAGGTATCTCTCTTTTTCGAGTCACCTCTTCGTCAAATATCGCGTTGGATTGCGTTAGATGAAGCAACCATAGTCGATGTTGACGATAGGCGAGATAGTCTTAAATAAAAATCACCCCATATTTTCTCTTTTACCAACATATTTATAATTCACAGTCACACCAGACTCGAAAGAGATCGAACCCCCTCTCTCTCTGTCTGACCAATTGAAGAGGTCTCGTTTATTATATCGGATGCCATGGATACCGCCCAAACCCATAATGGATGTAAAGCTGGGAGTCAAAGTCACTAATGTCAAGTATGATGCCTTCCAATCAAAGCTTATCACTGCGATGTCCGTTGTTACTGTAAGTATTAAATAAGTAAGAGAGAATTAAGTAAAACAGAAATCAGAAACGTTTATTTCAAATAGACCAATTACAGGCACTTTTGAATTGTCAGAATGTCGGTCAGTCAAAAAAAATACAAGTGAAGCTAAATTAACAGTAGCATAGCATAGCATAGTCGGCCTTATAATGTTCCCACTGTTGGGACTCAGGCCTCCTCTCTAGAAGTGGGAATGGGCCGTAATCCACCACGCAGGCCCAGTGCGGGTTGGTGGATGTCACATGTCTTCGAATTTTTGGTTCTAGGACATCTTTTCCACACGACACCGTAAAGAAAACAGTAAAACAGTAGTTTACTTAATTCTCTTGAAAATTTGACTTAAATATTAAGGTCCACTTACACACATGCACTTAAAGTAAATGCTTTGTATACTCCATTCGCGTTAAGATTAGACATTTAAAAGAATCTCTTTTATTGTCCCTTCAACCGATTTTGACTCCTATTCTGTAGGCATAAGAATGGCATTAAAAGCAAAAAGTGGTTAAAATACAAACTATTTACTGTAGCTGCCATTTCTCATTCCACCAACGCAATAAAAGTCAATATCGGTTGAACGGACAGTAAAAAAAGCTTGTTTAAATGTCTAACTTTAATGCGAATGGAGTATAGTGTGGACATCATTTTCTCGATAGATGGTGCTAAACTCAACGTTCCCCTAATTCTGACTATTAATTTATGTATCATCAGAATTAGGTGGATTTTATAGCAACAATTTAACAAAGTTCAATGAACTAGCATGTTTGATTTTCGCAAAAAATAATTTCCTTGTCGTCATAATTCTGAAGTAAAGCAAATTAAAAAATTGAGATTTCGCGCCATCTAGTGAGGACATGGCACACATTCAAAAACGGACTTCAATAAGTTGTATTTCACAGAGAGAATATATCACTAGGTAATATTATTAAGACGATAGAAAGTATGTATGTTTTTAACTTCTTCACTATTAAACAGCTGGAAGGTTTTGGATGAAATTTTAAATTAATAATTAGAAACTACCCTAGTAACCTTCTATCCTGGATGAAGACAATGCATAAAGGTTGGAAGTACTTACTAATCTTATCGAAACACAATAACTCCCACAAAGTATGATGACCTGGTGACCTTCAATCTGATGGATTCAAGGCCAACAGGTGTGGTGGTTATGGCGACACTTGGAGAGCCCTATATCTAGCATGAATAAAAATGTCTTTCCACTGAAATTATGATGATGATAACGCTTAACAATATTTTTATTTATATTTTTTTTTTTTTCAGAGTTGGACTGATGATAGCATGGCGTGGTACCCACTCAAGTTCAACGGTACAGAGAGTTTAAAGTTCAGGCAGGGACAGATTTGGAGGCCAAAGTTTTACGTGTTCAAGTAAGCAGTCATTATTTTTAAAATTACTGAGTATAGTTATTCATAACATTATTTTGAACATACTTATTATCGGATACTGAGCTGTACATTGTAAAAAAACTCTCCAAAATTTGGATTTCACGCTTTACCTTGGAACATTCGCTTTAACAGATCACGAAAGCGTTCGTGTTTATTTTAAACACTCCCAAACGCTTTTGTAGTCCGTCTATAAAAACGTGAACTTACAGCGTATGAGCTGTGCAACCGTTCCAAGCGTTCATAATATATCGGCGCGTCGACAGACATATTGATAGATATTCGGCAATCTAAAGTCCAGGCAGATAACTTTATGACACTAAGTGGACCGGTCTGAAATCCCCTCACTGAGAAAGCTATTTAACATGGACTTAACACATTGAATGCAAAGAATTTCAAAGAGTCTTAATCAGTTTCCACCATACATCGTGATGGGCACGTCATAATTATGGCGGTAAGTCCCCTCTTTGAGGAATGGCTGGAAAGGCAACACGGCGTCCTTACCTTCCGCATGACGCAGGTCCTCACCGGACATGGTAAGTTCGGGAGGTTCCTGCACCGGATTCATGCTGAAGAAACGCCCGGACGCCACCATTGTGTGGACCACCCGGAGGACACGGTGGAGCACACGGTGGAGGTGTGCCCTGCTTGGGCAGAGCAACGCCGTGTCGTCGTGAGGGCGATCGGCGGCGGCGATCTCTCGCGCCGGGCTTTGGTACAGGCCATGGTCCGGAGCGAGGAGGAGTGGCAGGCGGTCGCCTCCTTCTGCGAAGCAGTAATGCTAGCAAAGGAGGCGGCCGATCGCGTGAGGCAACGGCAACGGTCCTCACGCCCCAATCGCCGCCGGGATTCCGATCCCGATTTCCGGCCATCGTAGGCGCAGGCTTGCGGACGGCGAGCAATGGTGGCTCGCCATCCGACCGTCCGGTAACCGTCCGGACCGAGCCCAAGTCGTCAACGGCGCGTGCTGTTCCACGCGCGCCTCAAGGAGATGTCAGCAACTGTAGGGGCCTAGCAGGGTCGAAGCCTACTGGGGCCAAGGGTCTGATTCTGAAAGGAAGACTCGGCCCTGGTACGAAAGGCAACGAAGGAACAGGAGTGGGGTTTTAGTCAGTAAAAGTCTGACACTATCTCCCGCCCCGCCCAAGGGCGGAGGATGTCATAAGATGATTTTCCCAAAGAAAAAAAAAAAAAAAACCATACATCGTGAGCCTATTAGATACAAGAAATATCATAGCTGGCATCTCTATTGATTAAGTTAACTAACAGTGCCATCGCATAGATACATTAGATATATCGTACACGAGATATCTCGTACTTAGGCACCAATAATATTAACTTTAGATGGATAGTCGTATGGTAGTCGTCGAGTTTTCTCGTAGGTGACATCAGAATAAATCATCTACGACATATTTCGTAGCATGCATTGAATATGTTAAAAGTAATAGGATTTAAGAACAAAACATTCAAAGCTCTAAAAAATGAACCTCATCAGAAAGTCATTAGCAAATTCTTCAACATCCCACCATCTTAAATACCTGTCTTCTAGCTCCAAGTTAATTACAAGCTGTATTCCTTAGCTGTTTGAAGTTCTTATATTTGATTAACACATCGGTATGCCCGAGATAGCCCGAAGCTCAAAGCTATCACTGCCTCATGAATATACTATGAATAAATAATTCTTTAACGTACCCTCGTGTTGTTGATACTTTGGATCGCTAACTTTATCGACTCTGATGTCTTGTCTTCGACAACTTCGATAAATAAATTAGGTTTTGCGGAGACTAGTTCTGCTTTTGGCACTGTCTGGTATTGAAGTGTTACATACAATGCCGAAGGTCTCCAAAGGGCGCCTCCTTCAGTGAAGTAGTAATGCTAGCAAAAGAGGGTTGGAGTGTAGCCTTAGGGGCGCTATGGCGCGGGACTTAGAAAATTTTTCGAAAAAATTTTTTTTTTTTCAAATTGGTACCATACGCTTATAGGCACCATGAGCCGTGCAGAAAACAAAAAAAAAATTAGGTAAAAAAAATTTTTGGGACAGCGTATGGCATCAACTTCCAAAAAAACTATTTTTGAAAAATTTTCTAAGTGTTTGCCCCTAACCCTCAAGGTGAAAAGTAAGGAGAAATTTTAGTAGTCCCAAAAAAATTTTTTTACCAAAATTTTTTTGTTTGTTTTCTGCACTGCTCATGGTGCCTATAAGCGTATGGTACCAATTCGAAAAAAAAAAATCAAAAATTTTCTGTCCCAAAAATTTTTTTAACCAAAAAAATTTTTTTTTCGTTTTCTTTGCTTCTCATAGCGCCCCTAAGGATATACTCCAACTCCTAAAAATCCGCCCCTAAGGCTACCCACTGACCCAAAAGAGACGGCCGCACACCTGAGCGAACGGACATCCTCACGCTCACGCCCCAACCGTGACCTCAACTACCGGCCACGGTAGGCGCACGCAGGCTTGCGGACGAAGAGCAATTGATAGCTGGCCGTCCTGCCGTACGGTAACCGTCCGGATTGATTTCGAGTCGTCAACGGCGCGTCTCAAAGAGTTGTCAGCAAAACCGTAAGGGCCCAGCAGGGTCGATACCCGTTAGGATCGCGGGGAATTTCTGAAAAGGAAACCCGTGGTCCTACTAGTAAAACGCAAAGAGCAAATGAAGGACACAGATCCACCTATCCATCAAACCAATAGAGGAAAATCCCCAAACACTCCCAACCACTACAACACTTAAAACTTATACCAACAACAATGCAATAATAACTCAACGACTCAACTTTATAGATTGTCAGAACACCCCAAATTAATCTAAACGCATTATTCCAGTTCAGACAACTCAGCTGTATTTGACGCGAGGAACTCGGATCTTATATCAATGGTTTACAGCGGAGAAGCGACTTTCCATTTCCAAACCAAGGTCTACACTTGGTGCGTTGATTCCCCCCCGGGCTTGAGCAAGTAAGTTTGCTATTCAATTTTGTTACATGACTTGCAGGAAATGGTACTGTATAAATTGTTTTGTTTTACTGAGAATAATCGAGTTGCTTTATCAGAAATTAAATAAATTGTTACGGGAAAGTGTACCGTACGGAATTGTTTGAAGGTAAATGTGATGCCACTTAATAATAAATAATCATTTCTTTAACATAAGTAAATAATCATAATTATATAATTCTTAAAATAAGTAGGTAATAAGTGCGCTATGTTATGCCCGACAGAGTGTACATATGCAGGTGTTACATTTATTACTTTAATCATAGTTAATAATATTTAAATATAATAAAAAATAATTTTTACAATCATGTCGAGTAGTGTATGGCTAAAATTTAATAAGTCAACTTTAAACTCAAAAAAACTAAAAATTAAACAATGTCAGTACAAACACAAAGACAAAAACAAACAAGAAATTAAGAAATAATTATGTCAAAAATACACAATTTATGTCAAGGTCAATTAGTAAAATATTATCATGGCACCATTACATTTTTATGTGTCAGGAATTCCGAAACGTGTTTAAAGAAAAGTATTCTCATAAAAGACTACTGTCACTTACACGAGAAACATTTAGCATTTTCAACGTTTATAAATATTTTTTTTTTTCGTCGTTTATTAATAATTTTTTTTTGTATGATTAGGTACTTCTATACTGCATCCAATAGTAGCTGGCTGCTAGTGGAGTATGGTTAATTTTTTTCTTCTACTGTCGCGCTAGTTGTACTTTGAATACAATGTAGGAGCTTACATTTTTAATGTTGCATAGGTAAACATGGTTTTACTTCGAAATATTGTATAATTATGTTTTATTCACCAGTAAGGATTAATCCTTACCTACCGCTTGAAAATATCATCATCAATTCAGCTGAAAGGTTTCCACTGTTGGACACAGAAAAAAAAAATATAATAGAAGTCAAAGATATTTTATAACTTTCTGTAAAAGCACCTTTACGTAGATAAGTAGGCATAATTAAGTAAAATAAGAATTAAGTATTTGGGCAAGGCCTTTAGGCAATACCGGTATAAGATTCACTAAAAGTTTTTTTTTTCGGATACAGATGGCCTCGAGATGAATATATGTGTTCCATAGTAATCCAACCATGGGAAGCCCATGAGAAGATTAATATAGAAATCATAGAACCTACGGACAGCAAAATGCATATCGTAAGTATATCGAAATTTCAAAACCCTTTATTATTTTATTTTATTAAGAAACGGTGGAGCATACGGGACATGTTCTTGTAGAGGCATTCAGCAGTGGCGATCTCTCACGCCCAGCCCTGGTTTAGGCATGGTTCGGAGCAAAAGGTCATGAGAAGAACCTCTGTTTGCAAAGTAGTGTAGAATAAAATGAAGGACCAGTTCATCATGCACTGTGTTTTATTATTCCAATATTGTAAATCACAAGATGTTATATCCACCGACGTCGGACAGCAACTGAGAGCACAAGAATGGCAACACGCTCTGTTTATCCCATGTCAAAAAAAAATAAGTTCAATCTGTAATAAAATAAGCTGAAAGCTACAAAAAAAAAAAAAAAACTAAACAAAAAACAAACACAAAAAAAAAAAACAATATACTAAACAAAAAACAAAAAAAAACTACAAAACAAACTACTACACACTACTACTTCTACTACTATAAACTTATTATTATTATTATGGTTTTTTAGGCAATTTTTCTCAGGCTGGTGCCTGGTGTTCTTTTAGAATCTCACGGGTGTGAACCAAGGTTCCTTTCTAGTTTTCAGACTTAGATGACGTTATCGAAAACGAATGGGAAGTGACTACCAGGCAATTAATCATCAAGCCTACTATTTGGAACAGAGTGTACATCAGTGATGACAATCAGACTCATCAAAGTGACCGGCTCATCATAAGTGTGCAGTTGAAGAGAAGAGCAACGGCTTATAATATTGTATTTTATACTCCTTTGATAGGTAATGCAGTTTTACAAGCCCGTTAAATATTGGCAATGTTTTTATGTTTATTGTTTAGGGCAAGTCTTGCAAAAGGATTTTGAAACCCCTAATTTGGGTGACATTGCATTAATGCGGTACCATGGAGCTGCCCCCCTAGCCAAGTTACAACCGTTTCGTTTCGATTCTCTTTTCGTCAATTAGGCCTCCGATTCCTTTATTCTGACGTCATCTCAACGCTCAGTCCCGTGGTCAGAACAAAGGAATAGGAGGCGTGGCCGACTCGAGGCGATCAACGAAAAGAGAATCGAAACGAAACGATTGTAACTTTTCTAGGGGGGCTGGTCTGACGATGGAGACACATAGTGGGAACAACTGAGCGCAAAAAGATAATCCCAACGTGTTAGAGCTTTTTGGAATGGTCTTGATGAGTAGGTACTACTATACCGCGCCATAAAAGCTCATGATGAAAAAATGATTTTCATTGAAAATTTGTTTAATGTTATTGATAAAACCTTAGTCTAGTTTTTACTGTTTTTTTTTCTATATGTATTTTGTAGCTGTTTATTGTCCCACAATAAAAAAAAAATGGGCCAAGACCATCTTTCACTAGACGCCTAACAGAGAACGTCGCCGTTGACTGGTGTGACAATAGCAGGCCAGAGATCGCCCAAAACAAAGAGGTTTGGAAAAGGAAGAGGAAGGATTTGCCAGAGTAAGATGAGGTTTTGCCCAACAGTGTGCCCACTACTATACAATGCTGCACAATATAGGCTAACAACAAAACAGACCATTAAAACCATCTTATCATTATGGATTAGCACCGTATAAATTGTGTTTTTTTTTCAGTACTTCTAACGTTTGTGCTCATGTCCTTCTGGAGTGAGCCCCTAACCATGAGCAGGATATGGTTCCTCGCTGGATGCACCATCGTTATATCCATGGGGCTCTGCTATATTGACTTCTTGGTGCCTTCGCATACCTTGCCTTCCATCTGTAAGTAATCAATCTTAATATGCTTAATTATGTTGCTCTCCGTTGTCTATAATATTCAATTTCACAAAATAAGTCCATATAATATTATAGTTTAAATAAGTAAACCAACCTGTACTGAGCCCGCGTGGTGGATTCCATTCCCTATCCTAGAGAGGAGGCCCGAGTCCCAGGAGAGGGAACATTATTGGATATATTTCCCAGATGGTCACCAGGTTAAAATCTGTTATCTAGAGAAGAGATAGAGTATATTCCTGCCTCCCTAGCCAAGTTACAAACGTAACGTTTCGATTCTCTTTTCATTGATCGCCTCGAGTCGGCCACGCCTCCTATTCTTTTGTTCTGACCACGTGACTGAGCGTTGAGAAGACGTCAGAATAAAGGAAAGGGAGGCGTTACCGAATGCGAAACGGTTGTAACTTGGTTAGGGGAGCTAGAGATATCGAGAGAAGTCTTCGAATTATACTTTTTTAGCACATTTGAAATGGTTACATTATATGCGTTACTACAGAACACACACACTATTTAAGTTAAGCTGTGGCCACTGTGTACCACTAAAAAGTGTGCAATTTTGTGAAACCTTTTTCCACAACAAATACAACAGATTTTAAATGATTGAGAAATTGAATTTGGGAGTCGGTATTAAATAAAAAAAAATCAAACCCAGAAACACCGACTTACAGTTCTTTTGCACTTTTTAGTGTTATTTTTTTTTCTCATACATTTTAGTAACTAGCGTGTGCTAAACTACGCTAAAAAACGAAATCCATTTTGTGAGGAAAAAGAATTTGCATTTTTTTTCAGCGTTGTTTTAGTTTTCTAAAACTATCTTCGTATTATTGCCTTTCTCATAAAACCGGTCAAACATCAGTTGAAAGGTTTCAAAAAATCAAAGTCTATAACGGACATGCGCGGGCTTGCGGACGGCGAGCAATGCGTGGCTCGCCGTCCGACCGTCTGGAGCGAGCCCAAGTGGTCGACGGCGCGTACTTTTCCACGCGCGCCTCAAGGTGATGTCAGCAAATCGTAGGGGCCCAGCAGGGTCGAAGCCTACTGGGGGCACGGATAGTGTGAAAGTGAAACCCGGGGCCCGGGGACGAAGGCAAAGATGGAACAGGAATGGGTTTTTAATCAGTAAAAGTCTGACACTATCTCGCGCACCGCCCAAGAGCGCGATTTATCATTAGATTATTGGTAAAACCATTTTTTGTGTTTATACATACACAATTGTAACAAATAATAAATAAACAACCGGAAAATAGTATATTCAGATCGGCTACTGAATCGATTTTAGGTATTTTTAAACAGGTTATTTTTATTTTGAAATAATCAAGAATTATTTCAGAATAAAAAATTAACAAAAAATAAACTCTTGATAAATCTTGATTGCGTCACTAGTATGTTTGTGTGTACATGCGTAAACACTAATACCAATGTGCTAGCAATGTAGTGCTTCGATGCCCATATTATCTGCCTACAATTAGGAAAACTAATTTCTTAAAAAAAACTGGGCAAGTGCGAGTCGGGCTCGCACCCAGAGGGTTCCGTACAAACTTACCTATGTAGAGTTCAATTCCAGAATGGAGTGTCGGAAGATTATTCTGAATCGCAAAAATAAATTGTGACGTAACAACAAATTTATAGTTTTCAGATTTCCTATACTTATGCTATAATACCTTGCTTTATGCCAAATTTCAGGATTCTGGGTCAACAGGAAGTACCCTATGAATTTTCATTTCCTCGAGAGTGTCGAAATGTACGTTTTTAGCCACATAAACCAAAGTATCTTATTTTCCCGTCCATCTACAAGTTTGATTTTTGTACAGCTTCAACAGTCCGCAGACTTGAGTATATGGTTTTAATTTCAACTAGATACCTCCACGCGTTCCCGAGATAAAGGGTCTTGACAGACAGACAGACAGACAGACGGACGGACAACAAAGTGATCCTATAAGAGTAACGTTTTTTCCTTTAGAGGTACGGAAACCTAAAAAACATTACAGAAATGTATTTAAGCAAAATGCACACCCTTAAACACCCCAATTATAGGGTGTTTAAGGACGTGCATTATTCCAGTCACTTTTTGTATATAAACAGATATTGTTTCTACATTACTTCCTCTTTCCAGTGGTACTATACACAACCGTGCTGATGGGTGTGTTACTAGCAATGCTGATTCAAGCGCTGCTGATGACGTCTGCCGTGGATAAAGTCCGAAACACAGCTACAGTGCAGAAAATCATGACCGCGTACTTTTTCAGAACCATTTTTTGTTTGCCAGCTTATTTGGTAAAGTATCTAATATAGTACTGACTTTTTAGTTTAATTAAATAAAATATTTTCATGTAACAAACAGCTACAATATAAAACATAACACAGAGGTACACAAAACATAAAAAAAATAACAAAATATCTGTTTTTTATTTATTGTGCCGCCCTAATTGCTGTCTTTTTTAACCCAAAGGTCGACTGTTACAGAATGCCTTGTTACATTAAGTCCACCTACGTACCACCACTGTACATGAAGTTTAAATAAATAAATAAAATACAGAGGTACAAAAACCATAACTAATAATATTGTAGCCCGCCACGCTGTTCACAGATTAATGTGAGAGACATAAATAAATTCACTAAGAAGACAATAATGAAGAAAACTTAACTGTCGGGCTATCAAAAAAATGAGAAGTGTACAGCAAAGTTGAATGAGTAGTGAGGGAGTGAGAGAGAGAGAAAAAAATATATAGTAATTGCATATATTTGCTTCAGATAAATTATTTTCACACAAAATTATTTTATTCCTACTCATCACATGACAATTAAATATTGACCAGTCGATGGCGTTTCATAATCCATCTCAATATAACAATCGCCAATAACTTACTTTCTATATATTTTCAGAGATCATCGGACAGAAACGGAGGATATTCCCTTCAAGAAGATGATGATGCTCAGGCTACCCCAATAGCAAGAGATGTGGAAGAGATGGAGAGTGAGACACAAAGAACATTTGGAGATAAGAAAGATTTGGCAGAAGTTATAGATAGGATTTTATTTATAACGTACTCTATTACTTTTGCCGCTATGTTAGTCGCACATTTCTGATTGTGTATTTCAGTACTGATTGACCAATAAAAATGATTTTGGCAATTTATTTATTTATTATAACTTTATGAGTATACATGTGTTTGAAGCAATGGTGGCCGATAGGTAACGGCCCTGACTTAAGAGTTGTATATTGCGGGTTCGCACCCAGCCAGGCGCATTACTTTGTGTATTTTATTTCATCACCACTGCTCTCAAAACGGTGAAGGAAAACATCGTGAGGAAACCGGCATGTCCTAGAACCAAAAATTCCATGACATGTGACATCCACCAACCCGCACTGGGCCCGCGTGGTGGATTACGGCCCATTCCCTTCTGAGTGGGAACATTATAAGACCGACGAAACATAGATGGATTGTGTGAGAAGTGATTAGAAAGGACATTAGTGATAGTATGACAGATGACAGGAAAGGATAGAAGAAAATAACGTGTTGCGCCGACTCCAAATAACACGGGACAAAAGTAGAAAGATGATGACTTCATGAACACAAAGTTACACTAATAAGGAACTTATACATTTGTTAAACATATTATTAATAGCTATTCTTGTGTTTTTAAGTTGAGGATTCGAAAAAAAGATACAAAGTTATTAAAAAGTTTTTACCCGACTGCCAAAGACAATAGGTAGCACAAATATTGTGAATAGCAAATACGAACATGAAATCAAAGCAATCAGTCACATTTACGATCTAGGTTTCTACTTCAAAAATTGGACGAAAAAATACACCAAAAACTATGTAAAACTCTTTTTACTCTCATTCAATTCCGAATGTGAAGTGAAATGCCCAATTTCCATAGTTTAAGGAATCAATGGAATTTTTCCAACGCTGATGATTGCCAAGCGTTGGCATGCAAATTCTTTTTGCAGAATTCATTGTAGTGAAGTAGAATTTACTTCATTATTTTTATGTATCATTGATTGAATGTTACACGATATTCAGCCACGATTAATACACTATTTTGTAGTGCAGTTTTAAGTTATACACGTTTATTATACGGAACCCTTATAGGATCATTTTGTTGCACGTCCGTCGGTCTGTCCGTCTGTCAAAACCCTTTATCTCGGGAACGCGTGGAGGTATCGTTTAAAGAAGCCGTAAAAAAATTTTTTTTTTTTGAGTTAACGAAAAAAAAAAGCTACAGCCGTCGCAAAAGACGTGTATTTCGGCACTTTCAAAGGAATCAAAATTCATACTTCCCGTTAACCTAGAATCCTGAAATTTGGCATGAAGCAAGGTCTCATAGCACTAGTATAGGAAAAAATTTGAAAACTGTTTTGTATTTGCGGCACAAAAATTTTTTTATGCGATTCGGAAAAATGTTCGTAACTCAATTCATGAATCGAGCTATTTTCATAGGTAAGTTTATAAGGAACCCTCAGTGCGCGAGTCCGACTCGCACTTGGCCTGTTTTTTTAATAATATAGATTAGTGCTTCATTGTGATCCCACCTGATAGTAAGTAGTTATGCAGTCGTTAATAGTACAGCGCACTAGTCTATTCACTCTCGCCTTGAAGAGACCTAAATTACAATCGGATGGGAAGACCGCAGCGGGTACATTACACAGGAGAAGATTCAAGTTTCAAAGGCATTTATTTCAAATAAACCATTTACATGCACTTTTGAAATGTCAAGAAGTCAGTCAGTCAGAAAAAAAAATATGCTAAGGCGTAGATCTCTAAGGAGAAGAATTTCAAGAAACTCCATGACACTCTTTTCAATCATGTTTTGCAATTACAAATATCTCTGTCGAATGAAGTATGCAGGATTACTTCAAGTTTTGTATTAGTGGGTTATTTCTCAATAACAAGCCAAGCTACAACTTAGGGGTCTTTAAGTCAAGAGCGAATAGACTACTTCTAGGCAAGCGTGCTCCATCGTCGACCACATCAGCGCTTACCATGATAGATTACCAGGTGAGATGGTGGTCAAACGCAAGCCTATCATTAATAATAATAAAAAAGCTGGTTCAAGCGTAAGATATCGATCAAACGCAATTTATGCAACCCAACATCCAAAAAAGAAAATCCTGCTGCGCAGTACATTTCTGCTCACTAAGAGCCACGAGTTCCCCACTCATCTATTATGACAACCACACGGTTCAATCCCGAAGTCGATCCCTGTATAGGTGACCATTCATATCCTACTGAAACTCCCATGTGACTCGGAAACCAGATCGAACCTTTTGTCCCGACTGTCATCGAAAAGTTTGGCGATTCTTCGGGCTATGTCTGTAACCTTGGTTTTCCTGCGGATATCTTTATTTCTGACGCGATCACGCAAGGAAACAACACACACTGTCATGTGTGTGACAGTGGGCAGGGCACACTGTTCGCAGAACAGATGGTCAATGGGGACGAAAGGTTCTGGAATGGCGACCACGTACCGGAAGACCCAGCGTTGGAAGGTCTCCCACAAGGTGGACCGATGACCTGGTGAGGGTCGCGGGAATCCGATGGATGTGAGACGAGATGGCAGGTGGTCAGAAGATAATTTGAAACCAGTCTTACCAAGAAGTCTATTTTTTTTTTTGAGGTGGTCAATCATCAAACGATTTCTCCGTGGGGCGTGTCAGAATTTTGCTGAATAAAACCGCACCTGTCTTTTTTAGTTTTCCTTTGCTTTCTAGGACCAAGGATTTCTTTTTCAGAAAATCCCGTGGCCCGTTTGCTGACACCTCTTTGAGGACCTCGTCGAAAACTACGCGCTGTACGTGGGTTCAGTCCGGACAAGTACCATACGGCCGGACAGCGAGCTACCCATTGATCTTCGTCCGCAAGCCCGCGCCTACCGTTGCTGGTATTCGGGGTCTGAACTGGCGGTGACTGGAGCGTGTATATGTCCATTTCCTCACGCGTGCGGCCGTCTCCTTAGCTAGCACTACTGTTACGCAGAAGGACGTGACCGCCTGCCATTCCCCTTCGCTTCGGATCATGGCCTGAACTAGGGTCGGGTGCTCCACCAAGAAGTCTAGTGTGACTCAGTTACAATTAGATGTGTAGAGGTCCGATCTACAACATGTTACATAATAAACACACATCCTGAAAGATTACAAAAACACATAACAAAATTAATTGATTTTAAGATTAAAAAATATCTATTCTGATAAATTCTTAATAGTTCTTGATTATGTCTCTAGCATGTGTGTGGGCCACGTGCGTAGATACCACAATACTAGAGCTACCAATGTAGTGTGTCGATGCTTATATCAATTACTTACAATTAGGATTATAAATTTCTTAAAAAAAATACTACCAAGTGTATGTGAGTAAGATTTCATTTCTTAAAGTATGTTTGTAACTATTTTAATTTGGGTGTATATAGGCGAGCATTATTCTAGTTATATGTTGTGTAATGGGTGGCTCGCCGTTCGATCGTCCGGTAACCGTCCGGACCGAGCTCAAGTTGTCGACGGCGCGTAGTGTTCCACGCGCGCCTCAAGGAGATGACAGCGAAACCGTATGGTCCCAGCAGGGTCGAAGCCTACTGGGGCCACGAGTAGTGTGAAAGCGAAGCCCGGGGCCCCAGGATGAAGGCAAAGAGGGAACAGGAGTGGGTTTTTAGTCAGTAAAAGTCTGACACTATCGCTCGCTCCACCCAAGAGCGGGATATGTCATTAGACGATTTTCCCACCTAAAAAAAAAAACCCTTATTGCAAAAACCAACTATCTGCAATTTTTACCCAAGTTAAAGTTAAATCCATTCATCCATTCGTCTCATCAAGATGAAACCGGTAAAACCGGTTATTAACTACGACATTTATTTACAAAGATAGCTTCGGCAAAAAGTAAATAATCTACAAATTTGATTGATATATACAAAAATGTTGGTGCATTTGTTGGTTTTTGCAACGAGTGTGAAAAAAGCCCATTTTTATAGCGTGTGTTGATTATAACACACACAATTAAATCATAACGTATCGCAAACGACACCAACAAAACAAATCTCGATGATTTTCCCACCGAAAAAAAAAAAACCGTTAACAAAGTAGAAACATATTAAATCCCGCATTATTTCAATAACACATAAACACAATCATTTTTGTTTACGAAACTGCAAAACAAGTACTTAAAATCCATACTAATATATAAATCTGACAGTAATTCTGTCTGTCTGTTACGCTTTCACGGTTAAACTACTGAACCAATGAAAATTGGTACGGAGTAAGCTTGAACACCAAGAAAGGAGAAAGGCTACTTATTATCAGGCTTCAACTTTTTTTTTATTTTTTTTTTATTTGGTAGGCTCGCGTTTTACCTCTATCTCACCAATGTGGTGTTCACTATAATCACTATTTAGGGATTTGGGTTTATAAATGAAACAACTTATCAGTAAGCAGGCACAACCTCAGAATGACGTCTACTCGTCCTCGGGAACGGATCGAGTGTGCCAAGACGCCACACCGATGGAAAGTGACGAAGTGGTCGATGATAAAGCAGGCTTGCCTAGAAGTAACCTATTCCCTCTTAAGGCTTGAAGATCTCCTGTATGTTATGTTTTTATGGCATCTCGTTTCTTTTTGTAGATTCCTTTATTTATAAATTTACAGGTACACTTATTCATTTACTGCAAATGTAACTTTGTAATCCTATATATTTATATATGGTTATAAAGTTATTTAGGCAGTTGGTGTATCTAGAAAACTGTACCGAAATTGCAAAATATTTTAGTTTATCATTTATTTATAATTGTATTATCACTAATTGTATTTTTAATTTGAAGCTTCTATGTCTGCTAGAAGTGCCTTAGAGTTTTGATGATCGGTTAGTCAGTGAGTGAAAAAATTAAGAAACTTTGAAGAGTATTCTTAAACTACTGGTTCAAGTTGAATGAAATTTGAAACCGTGTTTAAACAACACCTGCTTGGTTACTGCAAATTCAGGCTTCTAGTTTTATTCACAACAAAATTATAGGGGGTCGATAATGGCCTGAACTGTTTCGAGAAAAGGATGGTAACGGCCGCGCCGCTTTTTTGCTCATCTTGGCAGGGGCACTACCATGCCCCCAGAAATTATATTATGACTGCCTATCAGACCACAACGATAGATTGCCTAATGTAGATAATTGCGTCAGTGACATAAACCTATTAAGCTATAATATTCATTAATTTAGATGTTTATAAGTAATTATATAATTATGATTTCATTGATTAAAAAAAAAAAATTATCTCTATTCGGTATCTAAATAGCTAGGTATTGGCATACCCGCAGATAAAAAAATAGATCTACTTATAGGCTAATGTTTTTATGCAATAATTGTTTACTTACTTACTTGGAACAATTTGCCTGCTGTAGTCTTCCCGTTCAACTATAATTTAGGTGCCTTCAAGGCTAGAGTGAATAGGCTCTTAAATAAACTAGTGCGCCTCACCATCAATGATTGCATCATTGCTTACCATCAGGTGGGATCGCAGTCAGGCACTGGTTTATTTCAATTAAAAAAAAAACCTACAGACACGTATTGTGGCAGTAAGATACTGAGAAAAAAGTATTTAAGGTCGACTGGTAGAAAATGCCCAAGGCATTAAATTCGCCTTTGTACCTACAGTGTTTCTCACTAGTGTATAAAGTTTTAATAAATAAATAAATATTTCTTTCTTAATATCCTACTGCCACAATACGTGTCTTCCTTTAATTACATCATTCTTCCTTTACAGGCGTCCATTACACGATAGGTTTTGCTGTCAGTTTTGCCACAGTTAAATATTTTGACTGAGGAAAAACCTACCGTGTAATGCGATGACGGACGTTTACATGACGAAAAACGTATGGCGATAAAATTCCGTCATTCAAACATCATTCATGATTGATGGTTTTGATTGACGCTTGCATGACCGTGTAATGGACGCCTTAATGTGATCCTTTACTTACACTACTACTAGCGTAAGTAAAGGATCTAGTAGTGAAGTTTCCAACGAAAGCGTGGGCTTGCAAACGACGAGCAATGGGTAGCGCACTGTCCGGCCGTCTGGTAACCCACGGACGGTTACCTACTGAGCTGATACTGAGCCCAAGTCATCAAGAGCGCGTAGTATTATTCCACGCGTGCCTCAAGGAGATGTTAGCTAAACCGTCCCAGCAGGAGCGGAAGCAGAGGCTATGGGTTGATTTCTGAAAGAGAAACCTGTAGTCCTAGAACGCAAAGGGCAACTGAAGGAACATAGGTGTGGTTTTAGTCAGTAAAAGTCTAACACGACCTCACGCCCCGCCCTAGAGCGTGAAAGTCATTACATGATTTTCCACTTCAAAGAAAAAGTGTTCAGAAGACGCATTTATGTATGAATATGTCTGCTATAAAATATTTACAACAAAATTTATAAATTGACTCATAATATTCCTATAAATCTTTCACGACAAAACACTTACAGTGTTTTGAAATGCTCATATACAAAAGTGCTACAACAAGCATCGCTCTTGTTTTTCAAATACAAATAAGGCTCGCTATAGCATTTGCTATTTTAAGCTCTTTATTTTCCGTTGCTATCGAGAGAGAAACTAGTTTATTAAATTATAGAGAAACTGTTTCAATACGGATGTAATCGGAATTTTATTGCTTCAAATTTTTTAGAGCTTGATTAGATGGGAATGAACGTTATTTTTAATTTTACGATTAATTCTTTCGTCGACGTTATTACTTTGCACAAACGTACTGTGCTATTGAACACCCGCATTTGTCCAAAAATGATACCTGATAAATATTGTTATGCCCGTAGCAGTGCCAACGGTCCAATAGTGTTATCTTAAACCAGCACATTGGCAATGTTTTTAGTACTGCAGTAAATTACCTTTTTACGGTTCCGTACCTCAAAAGGTAAAAAACAGAACCCTTACAGGATCACTCTGTGTCTGTCTATCTGTCAGTATGTCAAGACCCTTTATCTCTGGAACGCGTGGAGGTATCGAGTTGAAATTAAAATCAGTTATTCAGGTTTGCGGTCCCTTGAAGCTGTGAAAAAATCAAATTTCTGAGTTAAAGAAAAAAAAGATACAGCCGTTTATATCTCAAAAAACGTATATTTCGACACTCTGAAGGGAATAAAAATTCATAGGATACTTCCTATTGACCTAGAATCCTGAAATTTGGCATGAAGCAAGGTCTCATAACACAAGTACAGGAAAAAATCTAATTGTGTCCTAGTTTCACTATGTAAATAATAAATAATTAAATACCTTGACGCAATAAGATAATGGATATGAGGAGGGATATATATGGGATTATACCAAAATTTCCCCGACTTTTTTTATTATTATTGTTACACTCGAGCTTGATCACTATCTTACCACCTATCTTCTCTTATAATCTTATCTTGTTGGTAAGCGATGATGTGGTCGAGGATAAAGCACGCTTACCTATTCACTCTTGACTTAAAGACCCCTAGGTTGTAGTTTAGACTTCGTTGTAATTTCAAAGTTTAATTATAAGTCTTGACTCTTAATCGCAAAGAGAATAGCCAGCTTTATAAGAGCTCCTTACGATTGTAAAGTAACAATGTGACGCCCTCAGTTTGTCATAATGGATTAATAAATGTTTCTGAAGTCAGCGACTGTTTCCATTTGTGATATAGTACTTTGAAAAGCACCTGTGTCGTAAGTTGTGAATTTTGAGTAATATGGATTGAAGTGTCTGATTTAGATAGACGAAAGTTGCTTGCTGGTAGTACCAGCCTGGTACGCCTGTTGTGGTTTAATGCAAAACTGATTTTATTATAGATAGGGTCGTGTTTCACCGTTGTCTCACCTGATGGTAACCGATGATGGAGCACGCTTGCCTAGAAGTAATCTATTCACTGTTGACTTAAAGGCTTCTAGGTTATAGCTATCAGGAAACAGATACCGGCAGCGAATTCCACTTCTGAGCTGTACGCACAATAAATGTGTTCCCAAAACGCTTTTTTTTATTAATTTGTTACATCAAGAATCTTAAATAACATCTGCCAAACTGCATAGCAGTTTGTCGGCAGTACATTCTCGTGAATATCGCTTATAACTAAGACCACATCCATACTGTACCCATACGTACAAAGCGTATATACACATGTTTATGCGACAATCAATGGTTTTTGCTATAGCTAAATAGCCACTATGCTTGCTCCTGTGTTTCGAAGAAGAAAAAAATGATGTTATCTTGTATATTTGTTCCAAAATATGGTAAAATAAAAATTACAGATGAGCATAAGCATAATCAGCCTTTTAATGTTCCCACTACTGGGACTCAGGCCTCCTCTCTCTAGGAGAGGGAATGGGCCGTAATCCACCACGTGGGCCCTGTGCGGATTGGTGAATGTCACATGTCTTCGAATTTTTAGTTCTAGGACATGCTGGTTTCCTCATGATGTTTTTCTTCATTATTCCTTCAAAAATTACAGATATCGCCTTATTTTTTGCAGTTTTAAGGGAGGGTACCGACAAGCAACTTGTTAACCAGCAACTGGATTTTATCTCCGTCGCACTTTCATACAAAACCGTGCTATAATATATAACTAACTTTATGTGAAAAACAAATCAGTTGCGAAAATAAAAGTTGCCCGTGTCCGCTATCTCTAACAACGTGAAAAAACATTTGATATGTTGTGGAAAATTATATTTCTAATAAAGTTTTATTAGAGATAAGCTTATACTCGTAGATCAGATATAATTAGTAATTATGATAAGTTTTCATTCATCCGTTGAAATACAGTTTAATGTTGGTTGAACCCAGCAGGTTGAAAAGGTTATTTTCTGTGACATAGATTGCTGAGACTTCAAGTACTTTCCCAATCATCCGTGTATCTAAGTCTTAATCGAAACGAAACGGTTTCGTTTCGATTCTCTATTCGTTAATCGCCTCGAGTCGGCAACGCATCCTATTCCTTTGTTCTGACCACGTGACTGAGCGTTGAGATGACGTCAGTACAAAGGAATCGAAGGCGTGGCTTTTTGCTTCCCATTTTTCACAATTTCAATATGAAAATCGGACAATAAACCTTAAAAAAAAACCTGCCAACTACGATTAGACTAAAACCGTATCCAAGCGTGGTATAACCGAGTTCAAAACGCTTCGCCAAACATCAAAATAATTGCGGAAAACCGTTTCGTAACTATTTTTTTGGGCACAGATATGTACGTGTCCATTTACATCACAAATGGCTGACATGACAGCAAGAGTTATGTTCTAACAAAAATCTGGTATCAAAAATCTAAAACAAAATAAAAATTTACGGTTCAAATATATTTGAAAAATGCTAGTTAATGCATTCCGTGCTCCCAACGTATTCAATATTCAATAGTCAGAGAAAATACCATAGTTTTACAACCGCATAAAAATATTTACTGTCGCCTAGGATTTTTGGTCTTGTTTGCAATCACTGAAATTATTGTTAATTACTTTATTCAAAACATTGGATAAAGTAAGAAATAAGTATATTAGAGGAAGTTTGAAAATGGCGCCATTGACTGAAAAGTTGAAAGGGAATCGTTTGTCTTGGTATGGTCAGGTGAAGAGGAGGGATGAAACGCATGTTGCCAAAAGAGTTATGAGTTTAAATGTAGATGGATGGAGAGGGAGGCAAAGAAAAGATAGATAGATTGTGTGAGAAGTGATATGAAAGAAAGGGGAGTTAGTGATAGCGTGACGAGTGACAGGACAGAATGGAAGAAAAGAACGTGTTGCACCGATCCCAAATAAAACGGAACAAGGGCAGGAAGATAATGACTATATTCAAAACATTGATCGTCCAAAAAATCTCTTTCACAGGGTTGAGAGACGTCAGTAAAACCGTAGGGGTCCAATAGGCCTGATGCCCCCTTGGGCCAGGATAATTTTTGATAAAGTTTCCGTGGTCCTGGAACGCAAAGGGCAACTGGAGGACAGGTGGGTTTTAGTCAGTCAAAGTCTGACAAGCCCTCTCGCTACAAGAAATCATTATTAAAAGATTTAATAAAATGAAAAGGTTACTTCTAGGCAACGAACTTACAGCCACTAAACGCCTCATGCTTGAACTAGCGCACCAAAATAATTCTGTCAACCAGCCGAGGTACGGGGAGCGGGGTACTGCATTCTGATGTGTTGACAAACATGCGTCGCCTGTTATTAGTCGTCTAGTGGCTGTAGGGTCGACCACATCATCGATTACCATCAAGTAAGATAGTGGTCAAACACGAGCCTATGCATAATAATAAAAAATAAAAAAAATGATTTCCCACCAAAAAAAAGCCTGCTGTCCAGAACTACTCACGGTTATCTATGAAACTGCTCATACAAGCTTTATTTCACTCTACTGAGGCATTAAATTCAAACAAATTTTCAATAGCACTGCAGATCACCCCACGAACAGCGTTCGCATTTAAAAAAAACTGGGCTCGTGCGAGTCGGACTCGCGCACTCAAGATTCCGTACAAACTACAATTCTCGAATGGAGTCTCGAAGATTTTTCCGAATTGCAAAAAAGTATTTTCTTTTTTGTGACGTAGATAATAACTAATTTACTGTTTTCAGATTTATTCTTATACCTATAAGACCTTGCTTTATACCAAATTTCAGGATTCAGGGACAACGGGAAGGAACCCTATGAATTTTGATTCCATTGAGAGTATAGAAATATACGTTTTTTGCGACCGTATCTTTTTTATTCGGTAACTTAGAAGTTTAAGTTTTTCACAGCTTCAAGGAACCGCAGACCTGAGTACATATATGGTTTTAATTTCGACTCGATACCTCCACGCGTTTCCGAGATAAAGGATCTTGACAGACAAACAGACGGACGGACAGCAAAGTGATCCTATAAGGGTTTTTTCCTTTTGAGGTACGGAACCCTAAAAATATTAAAAATTCTTGATACTATGATGTAAAGTCCACTTGATATCTATTCGAAAATGCCTAGTTATCGGGGTTGTTAGCATCGATTCAAGTGTAGCGAGCATGAAAATCTAACTGCCAAGCACAGATCACTGCATAATGATTACCGATGTGATAAACTGTAGCCTCACAATATATGATGATTTTGATTATTGCATTGTTCCTAGAAAAATACAGCTCATAAAATATACAATGGGAACAGTTTTCAAGTAGGCTGATGCAGTATGTGGTATCAAATCTTTGTTTGAAACAACCTAAAACTAACTAACTGCAGTCTACTTCAAAAGTAACTTTTTCGAAAATGTTTAGTTGTTCATTGCAAATGGTTTTTTTAGGGTTTCGTACCACAAAAGGAAAAAACAGAACCCTTATAGGATCACTTTGTTGTCCGTCCGTCTGTCTGACTGTCTGTCCAGACCCTTTATCTCGGGAACACGTGGAGGTATCGAGTTGAAATTAAAACCTTATACTCAAGTCTGCGGTCCCTTGAAATTGTGAAAAAATCAAACTTCTAAGTTAATAAAAAAAAAAAAGATACGGTCGCTTATGTCGCAAAAAACGTATATTTCAACACTCTCAAGGAAATCAAAATTCATAGAGTACTTCCCGTTGACTCAGAATCCTGAAATTTGGCATGAAGCAAGGTTTTATAGCACAAATGTAGGAATAAATCTGAAAACCGTAAATTTGTAGCTACGTCACAAATTTTTTCTTTGCCATTCGGAAAAATCTTCGAGACTCCATTCCGGAATTGAACTATATACATAGGTAAGTTTGTACGGAACCCTCAGAACGCGAGTCAGACTCGTTTAATTTCTGTAGCTGCATCTATGACACCACACAGAACTAAAATTCAAAATCCTGCCCCGTGGTATCACAGTTCTCTGCCCGATTAGAACGTTATACAACAACCTAAAATCAAATATTATTTACAATCAAGCGTGTTAGATGACACCGTTTACAGATAAGAATTGACAGTCAGTGAAAATTTGGACTGTGGCTGCAACTGCCGAAAGAAGTGCTAAAGGAATGGTGTCACTAGTCTCTGAGTGAACGAAACTCGAAAAAGAATTCTAAATCATCAACTATTAACGGTCAACTATCGAGCAGTTGCTCAGATCAGACATAACATTCGCCTGGTCGAAGGATCCTCCCTTTTCAATTGAGGTTTGCGGGACCTAACGCCCGGGTCCGCATACCTTTAAACGTTAATTTTAGAATTTATTTCACAGTACTAAAGTATCAATACACAAGTCATGTGTACTACCAGTGTTTTTATTTACTGTTGAATAGTCGTCTCCTTATTGTATTTAGTCTGTAACATTTTCACTTCTTTATGATAAAGGAGTATTAGCAGCTGGTGGTGGTGATAGGATAGACGGACAGATGGACAACAAAGTGATCCTATAAGGCCCCTCATCCACGGCGACTTTTTGTAGCGATGCTGTCGCGCGTTTTGTAAACGCGCAACTAGCGTTAGTCGCATTTGCAACGCGCTACAGAAGCGATACCAACGCGCAACAGCATCGCGATTGTATTGAAGCAAACGCGTGACCGTGTCGAACGACATCGGGGAAAGTACTAAGAGAGGGCGGCGCATGTTTGTTTGTAAACGCGCCACTAGCGTTAGTCGCATTTGCAACGCGCTACAGCATCGCGACTGTATTGAAGCAAACGCGTGACCGTGTCGGACGACATCGGGGAAAGTACTAAGAGAGGGTGGCGCGTGATTGAAACATTATTGAATCGCGTTTGCATCGCGACAGTATCGCGTTTGCATCGCGACTAAGAATCATGGTGTGGGCGAGGGCAAACAACTAACAACCGCATCGCGACTGTATCGAAACGAACGTGTGACAGCATCGCTACTGCATTGCTACAAAAAGTTACCGTGGGCGAGGAGCCTAAGGGTTCGGTTTTTGTCGACTAAGATATGATACTGAGAAAGTAACTAAATCGGACTAGTCTCAAGATATCAAGACCCGCAAACATAGTTACTATACAAGAGATCATATTAAATAAGGACCCCTTTGTAGCCTTGAGTCAAGCGTAATCCGCAGGATAATCGCTATATATCGCCTATAAAATCACATCTGGTGGTATTGATAAGCGCCTATAAATACTGATAATGTAATTGGCTACTAATAGCACATACAGATTTTTACTATGATAACGAATATGATACGAGTATAATATAGCAAAATCATTCATATTAGTCTAAGATAAAGCTAATTGATTAATTAGCCGTTAGTAACTAATCAAATTGGCTATTTTTTAAAGGCCTATCTAATTTTTAATTGTACAAACAAGAAACTTAATATAGTACACAGTGATTTGGCAATTCATGTACAAAGTGTGTGCGTGACTTGTACACGTGCCCCAGCATTTTGCTGAGCGCTGGCCGTTTTGCGTGAATGTGACGCATGTCTTCTCAAATGGAATTGTTGTTGTATTTTATTTTTATTTTTTATGGATGATGTTTGACGTAAATAAACTCTTTTTTTTTCTTTCTTTCTTTCAAATGTGAGCTTAACTCAACAATGAGTTTTCCCCTAGCAAACCTTTGAGTAACAGAGAGAGATCATATACGAGGGTACGATCCAGTATACAATATATATAAATAAGTCTAATATATAAAAATATACGAATATTATGTGTCAGCTATGAAAGAGAGCGCTCTTTAATTTTCCTCTTGAAGACCTCCAGAGATGGGCTGTTGCGGAGTGTACGTGTGTGTATGTTGGACTCAATAGGTCGAAAACTAAAAACTACTACATAATGTCCATAGAACTTCGATCAACAATTGTTGATCGAAGACATAGAACAAGAAAATAAATGTTAATAGTTCCGAGGGAGATGGCCAATAGAAAGAAACCAGGCAAGTACGAGTCGGACTCGCGAACTGAAGGTTCTGTACAAACTTACCTATGATGAAAATAGTTCAATTCCCGAATTGAGTTACGAAGATTTTTCTGAATCGCAGAAAAAGTTTTTTTTATGTGACGTAACTAGAAATTTACAGATTTCAATTTTTTATCTATACCTGCATAACAGGCTTACAATAATTATGAATTATACTAACATTATCAAACATTTGGTCAATCGAGTCAAGAGAATCATAAATGTCGAAATACATAATGAATTATTGAATAATTTAAGAAATCACAAAGTTCCGGCAGGATTTCATGGTGAAATGGCGGCAGCGACTGTCACGACCCAGTGCATGCCACAATTATGGCGGTAAATCCCCTCTTTGAGGCGTGGTTGGAAAGACCTCACGGCGTCCTCACCTTCCGGTTGACGCAGGTTCTCATCGAACACGGTAAGTTCGGGAAGTTCCTGCACCGAATTCGTGCGGAAGCGACGCCCGGGTGTCGCCACTGTGTGGACCACCTCGTGGGGGCGATCGGTGGCGGCGAACTCTCGCGCCGAGCCTTGGTATAGGCCATGGTCCGGAGCGAGGAGTGGCAGGCGGTCGCCTTCTGCGAAGCAGTAATGCTAGCAAAACGGCCGACCGCGTGAGGCAACGGTCCTCACGCCCCAACCGCTGCCGGGATTCCGATCCCGATTTCTGGCCATCGTAGGCGCGGGCTTGCGGACGGCGAGCAATGGGTGGCCCGCCGTCCGACCGTCGGGTAACCGTCCGGACCGAATCCAAGTCGTCGACGGCGCGTAGGTACTGTTCCATGCGCGCCTCAGGGAGATGTCAGCCAATCATAGGGGCCCGGCAGGGTCGAAACCTACTGGGTCACAGGTAGTGTGAAAGTGAAACCCAAGGCCCTGGGACGAAGGCAAAGAAGGAACAGGAGTAGGTTTTTAGTCAGTATAAGTCTGACACTATCTCCCGCTCTATGATTTTCCCACCTAAAATAAAACAAAAATAGTGTAGTAAGCTTTATCGATTAAGAAGATACGGCATTTAAATAGTCAAATTTCCTTAGTGCTCAAAATGTCAATAGATTGTGTGAATGTAAATTTTTGATCACATACTTACCAAAGAAGATATTTTTTTCATGTCTTTATTTTATTTATTTATTTAACAATTCATGTTCCCACTTATATAATAAAAGAAAAGAAGACGGAAACGAAAAATAGATAATAAAATAAAATATAAATTAATTTAGTTTATCAAATAGATTTTCATTAATTTTATAAATACAGCTACTACATCATATGTAAATGGATGGAAGTCAAAAATACTGACAATATACTCGGACGCATCTTTTTAACCGACTTCAAAAAGGAGGAGGTTCTATGTTCGGCTGAATGTATTTTTTTTTTTGTATGTTCACCGATTTCTCGGTCAATTGTGGACCGATTTAGATTTATTTTTAATTGAAAGGTTATGCTTCCGAATTTGACCTATAGAAATATTGTTGTGATCTGATAATGAAATTCGAAGATATGGAACAGAACCAACTCCTCATAGGATCACAGCAGAACCGTCGTAACGAGTAAAATTGCTTCGTTTATACGTGTAGTGGATGGCTGGCTGAAAGAAGAGGGGGAATATATCGAACTGATCTGATGATGAAGCCTAAAGTTAAGCACCGGAACTCTGTAATAAATTAATGTAATCGAACCGTGTTTGGGATTATTAGAATTGTCATGAGATGCACTCTGGCTATAAGGTATTTAAGTTTGGCTGAGGGGCACTTTTTAGTGGTGGTACCATAACTAAAAAGTGTAAATGCTGGGCCCCTATGATTACATTGTTCTGTAATTACGACATTTTCACAATTTGAGCCTTAAATCTGGAAAACCTAATCTGTATTTTTGTGTTTTTCCCCTCTTTTTTAATTAAGTATTACAATGAAAAATTTGATTGTTAGTTGTCTAGACTCAAATCTTTTGTGGTTTATTCTAAACTAAATATGTTGTTTTTGTACGCCATAAATGGTAAAACATCAACACAAGATCTTCCTGTTAATTTAAAACATTGCACATATTATTATTATGATGTATACTCATGTTTTACAATAAAAATATATTCTATTCTATTCTAAAATACAAAACTTTTTACATAAAAATTACAACCGACTTCAATGAAAAAAAAAACACCGAAAAGTGCAAAATAACTTTAATTTCGGAAGTCGGTGTTAAACAAAGTATTTTTATTTTATTTTTAAATAACGAAGAGACAAAACTATTATAGAAACACCGACTTCCGAAATTAAAGTTATTTTGCACTTCTCAGTGTTTTTTTTTTACATTGAAGTCGGTTGTATTTTTTTTTTGTAAATAGTTTTTTATTAAATTACTATTAGTAGAGTTGCCCCAGAATATTCCGCGTATTCTAATATTGATGCAACATAGTATGGTAGGGGAGTAGAGTAGTATAGAGCTGATTAATCAACAAGTTTTGATAATTTAATAATATGAGTACTGATTTTATGATAAGTTCTTTACATATTACGTCAATGTGTGTTTGCCATGTCATATCTAATACATCTATCTATTATCTAACACAGCGGACTTGTTCAATTACTGCCCCGTTATAATGTATGCCGATTTTATTTTAACTTATCGTAAAAACGACCAGTTTGTTTTTTTATAAGTTGATATCCGGGTAACCAGAGATGAAAAGAGTTCAAAGGTTGGGGTGATATTTATTGTAAGATACAACTAATTAAACACTACGTGATCCTTTAAGCTCGCTTCCTGCTCGCAGAACAGATGGTCGATGGGGACGAAAGGTTCTGGAATGGCGACCACGTACCGGAAGACGCAGCGTTGGAAGGCCTCTCACAAGGTAGACCGATGACCTGGTGAGGATCGCGGGAATCCGATGGATGCGAGTCGCACAGGACCGGTCATTATGGCGACATTTGGGGGAGGCCTATGTCCAACACATCATTTCGTCTTTGGGCTGAAATGATGGTAATGATGATGACCCTTAAAGTTAAATTATGGCTATCGTTCGTGCGGGCACAAGGTATTTCCTATTGTAAAATTGAATGACTAAAATTTAAATTGTTTTGCCACACAAACAAAAACAAACAAAGAAATCTATTTTACAGGCAACAAACAAGAACAAACACCACAAAAATTACAGTACAACTATGGCAAAATTGCTAAAAAAAAATGTCACAAAACACTTGAAAGTCAATATCGGAACAAAGAACTTTGAAACCCACACAGAATCCATTTAGCCATTGCCACAGTGGGTCGTAGAGATAGGAAATACATCGACGTAGTTCCACATAGGCCGAAAAAGCACATGTGGCTGGAGAGACATTTTTTCGACTTTTATTTGAGCGGCTAGCCGTCGGGCTGGCTAAATTATTACTGCAATGTTTTTCGAAATAAAACTAGACCATACCCCTCGCATAAAAGCCTTGTATGGTTTTAAAAATTCAATTTTCTCTTTCAAGTTTTCGGCCCGTTTGGATTTTTAGTAATCAATTTCATGCTGAAAATGCTTGTAAAACAATCAAGTTTGGGTATGCAATGAAATCGTAATGACCTTCAAGTAAGCGAAATAATGAGAATTTAAAAATGTACTTCAGTTTACTTTTCTTGTTGCACGAGAAATACGAGGCGTGCTTTTTATTGTTTATTGCACTTTAACTTGGCATTATGTTTCTATTTTTTATCAGGTTTAAGAAAATATTCCTTTTATGTGCTAGCTCTTTTTAGTGTTCGTTCGTGCAATTGAGAGCGATGACAATGGAGTTTTTTTAGAAATGAAATATCAGTTTTAAAGTTCAGTATTAGTTTTAAAATCTGCAGAGAATGGTTTAAGGGTGTTTTTAATATCGTGTGGATTTCATTACGCATTCGGCATTGTTCCGCACGCGTAGCCCATGCGGGATGGTGGATGTTATATTTCGTTCGATGTTCTGGTTGTAGGACATCCTCATGGCCCAGCTACCGCGAGAGTACCGGCCATCGTAGGCGCGGGCTTGCAGAAGATGAGCATTGGGGAGCTCCTCATCCGGTTGTACAGTAATTTAACCGCCCGGACCAAGACTTGTAGTGCTCCACGCGCACCACAAATAGATATTAGTAAAACCGTAGGGGCGCATGAATGCTTGGGCTACGGGGAATTCCCGAAAAGGAAACATGCAGACCTAGAATGAAAAGAGCAACTAAAAAAAGAAATAGTGTAAGTGCATTGTTAATTTTGTTAAAAAGTAATAATGTATGTATATTACATAACCACCTTAAATATACGTAAGTTATGTATTACGTTTACATAATATGTTGTACCCATCCTGAGTACATCAAGAAGTCTGCGCACATTTGAGACAAGACTGTCTTAGACAGACTTGTCTACGACGTCGCAGACTTGTCTGCGACAAGACTGTTTTGTCTTCGACACGACGCACACCATCAAGACAAAACTAAAACTGGTGGTTTTAATCCCCCATTTAGTTGCGAAATATTGGTTTTAGTGGCTAGTGGATTTTTTTAGTGCTTTAGTGAAATTCAATTTCTTACTAAAAATGCGATCACTCGGATGTAAATCAGTACCATAGAATTCATAATTATCAATCTGATACCGACGTTGACGGCGCAAACAAAAATGATTTGTCTGAAGAAAATTATTCAATAACAGCTAATTAATTTAGCTGTTATTGAATAATTTGTATATTGATTTAACTACTAATGTTAATTTACCCACAAATGGTATTTTGATCAACTGATTGGTAATTTTATCACTTATTATTAAAGGAAAATAATAACCTATATGCCTACTTATTTTATTTCGTACAACAAACATTTTTTTAGTGGGAAATTTTGATTTTTGTGTGTGGAATAATTTTTTGTTAGTGGTTTTCTGGTGGTTTTAAAAGTTGACTCTAGCGATAAGTTAGACTAACTGTTGGCAACACTAGACGTCTCAAAAGAATCTTGTCGCAGACAAGTCTGCGACGTCGTAGACAAGGCTGTCTAAGACAGTCTTATCTCAAGTGTGCACAGGCCCTTAGCAAAACCACTCATGTTTTTACTGCTTTATAATATCATAGAAGTGATTGTATAGCGAGCGTTTCTCGCCATCAAACTATAAAGTTTGGCGAACTAAAAATATGTTAAACTAATATCAATAAAAATGAATTAGAGAAACAATAAAAACCAACTGAAAGACACAAGTGTGGTTGTAGACAATAAAAGTCTGACATGCCCTTACGCTCCATCCTAGAGAGAGGAATTCATTGGATGATATCCAACCTCAAAAAAGACCATGCTGGTTTGCTCACGATGTATTCCTTCACTGTTTTGAGGGCAGTGGTGATGAAATAAATTACTCAAGCGCACGACCAGATCCACACCGTTCTTGACTCCACGGTATACAATGCCCTTCACACCGCCAAAGACCAAAACAATTGGAGGAATATCATACGAATGATAGTAATGAAGCACGACCTTCAGCATTAAGGAGTATGACCAGTGCACAGTGGCGTAACTATAGGGTGGCAAGGCTGGCAAAATGCCACGGGCCCCTGGTCTGGTGGGGCCCCCGATCCAAGAGGCCTTGCGCTCAGAAGAAATCATCATCTTCCTGCCCTTGTCCCGTGTTATTTGGGGTCGGCGCAACACGTTTTTTTTCTTCCATTCTGCCCTGTCACTCGTCATGCTATCACTAACTTCTTCTTTTTTTCATATCACTCAGAGCTCAGAAGAAATAAATATAAAAATTCAAGTGTTATTAAGATTTATTAAACGCATTCATAAGAAAAGGATCAATTTTCCGTGGTATGTTGCCAGCTTTACCACCTTATAGATACGCCAATGGTAAGCCCACCTTCAGAGACGAAATATAAAAGTACTCGTGTAATAAAGAAATTGCCGATTGGCCGATTTATTAATAATAATGAATATTTTATGCCTGTACTTCAGTGATTTATCCAAATAAAATTAAAAAGTTGACGATTTTCCTGGGGCCCCATCCAATGATTTTGCTACGAGCCTCAGATGGCACAGTTACGCCCCTGAGTATGACGCATGGAGGAGAGGAAAGCGCCTGCCTTGGTTTGAACTCACGACGTAAAAGTCTTAAGTCGCTGGTATTTTTACAAGGCCACCACTGCTCCCTGCACAAGCCATAAAGGTTGACCTCATTCATTCAACATCACTCGAGCAATCGGAAAAGTTTGTCATTCAACATTATTATCTCAAACATTTACCAATAATTCGACTAATGACTAACCAATTCAGCAACAATAACCATTCATATTTAGCACTTCAAATCAACGATAAATCATATTATTTTGATTGATGAAATGATGGAATAAGGATAACGATAATAACGTAGATAACGCGAATTTTAAGTGTCAAAGTAAACACAACTTTATTGGAACTATAGAAAGTACTATTCGTCCTGTAAAGTCATAAATTACCTCCTTTTTAACCAACTGGGTCAGAAGGAGGGTTATGTTTTTCGAATACATGAAGGTATGTATGTATATTTCTTTGGACCGCCCTAGAGCCTAAACGGCTTTTTGTATGTTTGCTTGAGAGTGCAATGGGTGAAGATAGATATATTCTTTATTGTACGTAGTGTTGTTCACAAATAATAATTTACAATAGGAACTTAAAATTAATAGGGTGTCACAATAGGCGATCTTATCGCAAAAACGATTTTTTACAGACAACCTTGGGTTGGATTTGTCAGAGAAGGAGAAAAAGATACGCAGGTGCGCAGTGCGTGGTGTACTATTTATTTTATATACAATACATAACTAATAAAATACATATAATACACACAATATATTATAAATACATACATATCATTATTTATTTCATATATTTATACATATGAAAGCAGAGAAATAATGTATTTAATGACGTTTAAGAGGAGAAGTATATTTATGAATATTGAATGTTTGAGCTTGCTTTACTGACACGGGCAAAGCATTCCACAGCCGCACTGCTAGATAGATGTATCTGGAAAAAAAGTAATGGAGACCTTTACCGAGCTATAGGACATAATGGGCTAATTTGGTTAAACTAGAAGTCGGAAGCATGGTCCTTTGGAATAAGGTTCTATTTCTACGCGGGTGAAACCGGTAAAGAAGCTAGTTCTATCTACACTTAATATTATAAAGAGGTAAAGTTTGTTTTTTTGTTTGTAAGAGGTAATCTCTGAAAGTACTGGTCCCATTGCGAAAATTGTTTCATCGACAGAAAGCTGCTTTATTTCTGAGTGTCATAGGCTATATTTTGTGTATGCGGGCGAAGCCGCGGGCAAAAGTTAGTTATTTATATGCTTAAGGACACCTTGTGCCTTATGTCGTACCAATTAATTCTTTTTCTTTCTTTTTTCTTACTTTTTCTCTTGTTTATAAAAGGACCTGGGGCCTTACTATGACGTGTTAAAATATCAAGTGTGTGAGCGAGAAAGAGATGTAAGCGATACACCCTATATAGCTCCATCCAATTAATAGTTCAGTTTAAGACGTCAAATGGATATCGTTAAGAACTTGCAGCATATGTTGAGATTGAACTGAGCCTTTTTGGATTTTATCTTTTAATTCATTAAACCCCGAGCGAACGCCGACATTTTGCGTTTTGCGCGTATTGTTTTTTTTTTATTATTTTAAGTATTTATAGATTAAGTAGTTACTTTTTTATGTCTGGCAATTTGAGTATTTTCTGCGGCCTACCCAAATGTCCTTTCTTTGGTATTGTTCATCGAGTTGTTGAGCTCCTTAGTAGTCCTGAGTTGAGCTTCGCGAATACTGACGAATGCTTGCACTGACTGGACAGGTCCACTCAAATCTGTATGGTTCTTTCTTTAAAAGACCATCTCAGACAAACTGCATGGTTCTCATGTGATTAGATATTTACTGTGTGGACTTTAAAAGAGACTTTGACCCCTGAGTTTGTTTCGGTGTTTCTTCTCAGGGTAGTCAGCTAGGAAACACCGGCCTCATCTAGTTTAAAATGACAAAAAAAAATTTACGTGTAAAAGTGTTTTATAAACCTATTTGCAGAATAAATATCATTTACCATTTATTTTATTGTTTTTGTCCTGTGCGAGTCTCAAATAAATGTTTTGTTTCTTCTTTCTTTCTTGTAGATAGAGCCTCTGATGAACTTTTTAAAACAATAAACATTTCAATTGAAGGTCAAAGAAGGTTATATAGGTACCAATAATGTAAAAAAAAATAAGATAACCCCTAAGCTCAGCAGAGCTATTTATTATTGATTAGTCCTTTTGAAGCCGATACGAAACACTCAATCTAAATGCTCTTAATGAAATTTAAGAAGATAAGTTATTCGAAATCCATGTAGCTCTTTAAAATAACAAATTACAAGATAATGTAACCTATCAGAATATGAATTAATGGCTTTTTAGACACGCTGAATTTCTTGCCACAAATAAACAAATGCAGAAATGTTAAAGTTGACTATGTTGACTATACGCCACTAGTTTTTAATTAGTACAAATACTTAGAGAGCTTAATAGAAAAGGTCTTGTCATTATTTAAGTAAAGTCTCAATAAATATTATTCATAAACAACAAAGTTATTAGCGTTTGTTTATATCCCAAAATGTCACTCAATTTATGGAAATATTGTACAGGCTATTGATTATGAATGAAAAACAATGGAAAAACACTGCACTGAGTATTTTTTAGTATTAATTGTTGTGGATAATTGATTCAGTTATGAATTTACCAAATTTTCGTGGATTATTTTGGGATTTAGTTTTTTTTTACTTTCGACTACATACATATGATCATTAACGGGTACAGATAGAGCCCAATTTTTTTTTGTACTAACTAAAAAATAGGGATGTATACGGTGATGACGAAAGGCAAGACACCTTATAAAATTGACAGCATCCATACTAACATCATCAACACATATTCTGCTAGGGCCGCGGGCATCTGAAAAGGAAACCCGTGGTCCTAGAATGCAAAAGTCTCTCGCTTCACCCAGACTAGTAGGTGATATTTCATTATTTACGAACTCAAAAAAAAAAAACAAATTAATCAAATCAAAAAACAACAAAACAAAAATTACACGACGTCATAATTTTTGGTGAGTTATTCTCGCTGAAAGGTTTTTTTTTAATTACTGATTGGCTCGCGTGACACTATCTACCATCTTAGTCGATGTTTTTTTTTTCGGTGGGAATATCATCCAATGACATCCCCCGCTTTTGGGCGGAGCGGGAGATAGTGTCAGACTATACTGACTAAAAACCCACTCCTGTTCCTTCGTTGCCTTTCATACCGGGGCCGAACCTTCCTTTCAGGAACAGATCCTTGGCCTGCTGGGCCCCTACGGCTTGCTTCAACTTCTTGAGGCACGCGTGGAACAGTACGCGCCATTAATGTCTTGGGCTCGGTCCGGACGGTTACTGAACGGTCGGACGGCGAACTATCTTACTTGATGGTAAGCGATGATTGTAATCGGCGAGTGTAAACACAATGGTGACTAGTTTTTTGTCTTTCCAGGAAAGTGAGGAATAGCCGTATTCGGAGTGTTATACCTAATGTAATCGTCGACATGTCATTGTCATCACAATAATGACAAATCACTAGCAATTCTCGCTTTACGTCGCTTATTAAACACCGACTCAATAATTCTTCCATGCACTAAAAACAAAAATATAACTAAACTAAATAATAATAATTCTCCCATACACTAAAAACAAAATAAACTAAATAATATTCCACAATTATCACACAACGCGCTAGGGATAAAAGCGGGCTTTCGAGTAAGTGTATTGAAAAGAATTTAAATTAAATTAATAAATTTTGCAGCCTACCTTGGAGCATCAACTTAAGCGGTATTTATTGTAAGAATTCACCGCAAGGACATTCTCGCTTTTAATCGTGCGAGAAACTCGCATCGTGTAAACGAGCCACAAAAGCAAATTACAAGATACAAATAACTATCAAACAATCAGACTAAGTGATAGAGAATTGCTATCTATTAAGATACTTATATTTATTAAGATACTTGAGATAAGAAATGATTTATAAATGAAAGATTTTGTTCGTGAAATAAACAGTCCAGCTGTAAACTTTGAAAAATGTTGGCTGTTAATTTGTTTGTGTTTTTTGTGGTGGCTATAAGTCATGTCGTGGAGAGCCAAAGTGAGTGGAAACTAATCAATGAGATACATCTATTAATATTGTCCTATTTGCACTTTTCTGTACTTAAGAGTTGGTTGTTCACAGAGTATTTTGTAGGTACCTACTGGCGTGGGTCTATGTCGACTTCGCGGCCTCGTAACACCGATTTTTTTTTTTTTTTTTTAAATCATAATTATTAAAGATTTTTGTTCTTGCCAGACCATTTTAAAAACAAGCTTTATTATTTTATGTCACTTTCAAATAAGCATTTAGTAGCATTTTCTAGTAGCAATTGTTATGAATTATCGTTTCATTTTAAATTTACCAATTGTAAAAAATTTTCGTGGACAATTTTGGGATTTTGTTTTTTTTTAAGATTAGTAACGAGTACGGATAGGGCCCCATGTTTTTTATACTAATAAAAAAATAATAAAAAAATATTTGAAAGAAATCAATTGTTCTGTCTGGGTGTAAAAGAATTACACCCAGAACAGATGATCGTGCTTATCACACAAACATTTGTCTTGAATAGGAATCGAACCCACGTCCTCCGGTATAGCAATTAGGGCCGTTAAACACTAGACCAACGGGCCAGTCAGTAATTTATGTCATAAAAATATAATTATACATGTATTAAATCCCTTGTTATGTTTATTTCACAGAAGCAGTAGTATGTTACTATGGAACTTGGGCCACTTACAGATGGGGTGAGGGAAAATATGATGTTGAACACATCAACCCTCACCTATGCACACATTTAATCTATACCTTCGTGGGACTTGACTATAATGGAAATATCGTATCGTTGGATCCTTATTTGGATCTACCTGACAATTATGGACGAAGTAAGTGATCATTATATTTTATTTATCTTGTAATAAAGAGGAGCAGTGGTGGCCGCGTGATAACGGCCCCGACTTACGAGTCGTAGGTTCAAACCCAGCCAAGCGCATTACTTTGTGTAATTTAATGCATCACCACTGCTCTCAAAACAGTGAAGGAAAACATCGTGAGGAAACCGGCATGTCCTAGAACCAAAAATTCGAAGACATGTGACATTCACCAACCTGCAATGGGCCCGCGCGGTGGATTATGGCCCATTCCCTCTCCTAGAAGGGAGGCCTGAGTCCCAGCAGTGGGAATATTAAAAGGCTGATTATGCTTATGCTTATTCTTAAAGCAAAAGCTTATATTATTATGTTTACGTTTGCTATTCCTTCACCGCACGGCTGCTCCCCTAGCCAAGTTACAATCGTTTCGTTCGCGCCGATCGCCTCGAGTAGGCCACGCCTCCGATTTCTTTGTTCTGACCATGTGACTGAGCGTTGAGATGACGTCAGAACAAAGGAATCGGAGACGTGGCCTACTGGAGGCGTTCGCCGCGAACGATACGATTGTAACTTGGCTAGGGGGGCTGAATAGATTTAAATGAAATTTTTCACACCGGCAAACCATATATTATCCTGGAATAGCACATAAGATACTTTTTATTATGGGAGTATACCTTTAGTATTTCTTTGAGTTTTCCACCGGCAGAAGCTACTATAACTGAAACTTCATATTAGGGTCGTTGCCCTAATATAGACATACTAGCTTCATACAACTTCCAGCCCCCGTTTTACCCCCTTAGGGATGGAGTTTCGTAAAATCCATTCTTAGCGGATGTCTACACCCTATAAGGAACCTACCTGTCAAATTTTAAGTTTGTAGGTGTTATAGTTTCTGAGGTTTCGTGATTAATCAATGTGTGTTATTTCGCCTTTATATTATGGACATATTAGGGCATTGGCCAACATAGGTTGAAACGATTTTCTACCTATGTTGGGGACATGAATGACAAACTATTCAATTTTATAAAATGATGAAAGTCTGACAGCCACGGGCTCTCTATATCATAAATGCGAAAGTAACTCTGTCTGTCTGTTAAGTCTTCACGTCCTAATGGCTGAAAGGATTTATATGTATTACTAGCGGTCCCGGCAGACGTTGTTCTGCCCAAAAGCGGGATTTAGTAAAAAAAAAAAAATTACCCTACTCTACCCTACTCTACCCTACTCTACCCTACTCTACCCTACTCTACCCTACTCTACCCTACTCTACCCTACTCTACCCTACTCTACCCTACTCTACCCTACTCTACCCTACTCTACCCTACTCTACCCTACTCTACCCTACTCTACCCTACTCTTTTCTTTGCTATAAACCACACGGAGCCCGAGACCTTTCCAACGAATGCAAAACCGTGGAAATCGGTTCGTGCGTTATGGAGTTATAGCGTCAGGAAGGAAAACCCGACTTATTTTTATATAGTAGATTACACCAATAGACCATGTTTTGGATTAGAATATTTTTCTGACAAAAAACCCACTGAAAGAATCTGTTGCGCTTTGCGTTCCAAGGCTTCGGTAACTCTTTGCAACAACCTGGCAGCCCGGGAGTTTGTTTCCTTTAAATAATTTTCGAAAATCACGGGCAAAGCTGCTAGCAGAAATTAGTGTTACATGACTTATCAATATCATTTTAATTCGTCTTATCTACATCGTTCTCGTATCGTTATCCCAATTTATTAGGCTTCGGCATGATAAGTCATTCAGTTTTGCGTACCCCTTGAAAATATTGATGACAAATGATTTATTTACGTATTAGACCTTATTCATGTAAACAAGTTATTTTTATCGTTATCCTAATTGATTAGGCGTCGGCATGATTACATCATTCAGTTTTGCCCACTAGTTCAAAATGTAGGCTTATTGATTTAGGTATTTACGTACCTAATAGATGTTGTTCAAGTAAAAAACTTTTTTTGGATAACGCAACGGTTTGCGTTATCCCAATTTATTAGGCATTGGCAGAATACCTTTATCATGTATTTATTTAATCTTCGTGCAACATAAAGCACAAAGGCGGACTTAACCAGTCAACCTGTCATTCAGTTTTACCTACCACTTCAAAATGTAGGCTTATTGATTTATTGACGTAATAGACCATAGTCATGTAAACAATTTTTTACTGTTTTCCTACCTTATTAGGCGTCGGCATAACATATCATTCAGTTTTGCCTACCATTTCATAATGTAGGTACTCGTAGCTTTATTGATTTATTTACGTAATAGACATTATTCTTGTAAACAAAATTTACTAACAATGTTGAGAAACTGTTACTCAATGTTTTGTTTTCTTTAAATACAGAGCTTTGTAAACAATCCATCAACAAGTATCGTATCAATAGCTCTTGAGTTACTGATTTCATTAATCAATAAATATATGTGTCTTGGCCAGATCTTAGAATTGATCACTTCATGATATGGCCAAGTAAAACTGGCCAGATCACTAGTCTAGTCACCCATCCACTGACCGACCTCGACAAGCATTGCTTAACCTTGGGGAACTACCTATAAAGCTGTTATTAGCCATAAGCTCTTAATAATCAACGATGACAGAAAGTTCCTTAATCTCGTGTCAATATCCATTTTTCTAAACACTTCTTCCCTCCTTTTTTTCAGATAACTTTGGAAAATTCAACGCCTTGAAACATCAGAACCCAAGTTTAAAAACACTTGTGGCGGTCGGCGGCTGGAATGAAGGATCCGCTAAGTTCTCCACGGTAAGTTTTCTTTTCTAATAATGAGTTTAACTTTGAACAAGTTTTTCTTACGCGGTCAAAGCAAATACTTTCTACGAGACACCGTAGAATTTTTAATATAGCCTATTTATTGACTATTAAATTAAAGCTTTATTAATGTCCGGTTAATCTATTATTTGTAGTGACCGACCGAAATACGATTTGCAGCCGAAACTGTAACCGAATATTCGGCTCCGCTTCCAGTTTCGGCCTTTAACGAAACTGATGCCGTAACAAAAAACTAAAAAAAAAACTAAAATAATCATCATCATCATCATTTCAGCCGAAAGATGTCCACTCTTGGACATATGCCTCCCCCAAGCGTCTCCACAACGACCGATTCTGTGCGTCTCGCATCCACCAAAAATAATATTTCGATATAATTATGATTAATTATATAGTTATTTACTGACTTATTTATCGTTTATTTCAGGCATTAACCTTTAGAAACATTATTGAATTAAATTAAATTGTAAAAGCATAATAGATAAATTAAATAAATCAGATCAGATAAATTATTGAATTACATTGACAAAATTATTGATAAATTACAGAATTACATTTATAAAATTATTAAAATTAACTAACGTCTAAACAGGTACATACAGCAATATATGCCTGATACTATCAGATTACTACACAGGGTCAGTCTAGTCGGGTAAGATACCTTGAGTCTCCTCAAGAGCCCATAAAAATAAAGTACGTTGTAATTTTCATAAAACACCAAATAATTGAATAAAGCGATTACATAAAAATGAAAGCACACATAGACGAACGAGTCAATCAGTTTTTAGGTATCGCCAGTTTGGTTGGAGTCGAATATTCGACTACTGTTTACTACCCTTTAGCCGAAACCAGTTTTTTTTTTTGGCCGAAAGTTGCCTAATCCGAAACTGAATTTTCGGTCGATCTGTAATTATTTGTATCCTTCATCCGATTTACTATTATAGCAATATTAGTAAATTAGATGAAGATACCACGTGACTGAGCGTTGAGATGACGTCAGAACAAAGGAATCGTAGGCGTGGCCGACTCGAGGCGATCGACGAAAAGAGAATCGAAACGAAATGGTTGTAACTTGGTTAGTGGGGCAGGTACTCACTGCGTGGCGATGCTTGCCCAGCGGTCTCTGTGCATATGGCTGACGTGACTCGCCCAATAATTTAATTATATATGCTCATATTGTCTTATTGTAGGACGAAGGCCTCCATTTACCCTAGCGTAATAATAAAATCAACCTCAACTAACATTACAGATGGCAGCAAATCCCGCACAAAGACAAAACTTCATAAACAGTGCTATAAATATGATAACTACCTACGGTTTTGATGGTTTAGACGTAGACTGGGAGTACCCTAACCGTAGAGACACGGTTCACGGAGTGGCAGACATTGATAACTTTAGCACTTTGTTGAGAGAGACAAAAGAAGCGTTTGATAGGAGAGGACTGCTTCTGACTGCTGCTGTTTCGGCGACTGAGGCTGCGGCAATACAGTCTTATGATGTTAGAACTATATCGAGGTAAGATAGTTAAGATAATCATTTATTTGCTCAAACATGATTTTAATACATACATCACAAAATAAATGGTCAGGATACAAGAGATGTTAAAATACAAAATAAATCGTCATGGGTATTCTAGCGTGCCATTAAATCAAATCATTAAAAAAATTATATATATACTTTTGATACAATTCAAAATAAAATAATAAGTCTAGAATGTCAAATTGAGTAAAATAATTAGTTAAAAAAACATGTCCTGCAAATAATAAATTAGTATGTCACAAATTCAAAGAGTGATGGCAGCTTCTCGAACAAAACTTTTCTGGCTTCTTTTTTAGCGTCAATTGATGAAAAATATACAAAAGCATAAAGAGTAAATTTAAGAACAATTTTGTCTTAGACATTACTATTAATAGAAGCCTTGTATTAAAGATTTTCCAGTTTAAAGTTGATTAGATAATGTATGTTATCATAACATAAAATTGTTATGTTTATGTCAATAATACCTACGTACCTCGAATGAATTTTAAAAATAAATTAACGCATTTTTGAACGAACAGCAAGATAGGTCTTATCGTCATGCATGTCATAATGTTTTTTTTCTCTAAATCATTAGGCTGGATGGCAGTTGAAATGCTTTAATACCATGCTTTTTTTCTAGTGATGTTGCTATACAGCCACTATATTCTAAGAATAAACAGTTATTTTTATTTTTATGTTTATTATCTAATGCGAAAATGTATTTCCTAAGTACTTATTATCAATACATAAAGCAAAGCATATTATGTTACTTGACCAAGATTTATATTAGTAGCAACATTAAATGTTCAATTTACCCAAAAGTCATGAAGTAAAGCAAGCAAAAAAAACTATGCCATGATTATTTATTACCGTAAAAAATCTAGTCGTTTATCGATCCTTAGACTGGCCATTAGCTTGATTTGATAAAACCAAGTCAATTATTTCGCGAGTATATATCATGGTAACTCATGTAGACACTTATAATTTCATCAACAAGTTCTTCGCCGTTGTTCTTTTGTCATTAAACAACTGTAAGAAGAGCCATAGTGTGGTTTAAGACAGTCTCAACTCTGGATCAATTGATAAAGATTCAGTATATTGTTTTGTTTCTATACTGTTAATGGGCTAAGGCATCCCCCGAGTCTGAACCAGTGCCCTTGGCACGCATCTAGAGGATAGGCCTACTGTCCGTAGACGCGTAGCTTCATAGACGCGTATTCGTCACTATAAGCTTGATGCACGCCTGCGTGAAGATAACATACAAAACTGTGAAACTCTGTCCTGCCGTCTTGTCGCGTCTATGAAGTAACTTACTCATCCGTGGACAGTAGACCTAAGTCATCTCGCTAAATCTTTCCGGGCTATCTTAAGGAACCCTTTGCGTGCAAACTCGTGCCCAGCGATTAAACATAAAATGTTTTAATTTCAGGTACTTGGACTTGGTGAATTTAATGACATATGATATGAACGGTGCTTGGGACCCCTTCACAGGTCACAATGCCCCCCTCTTTAGAGGAGAAGGTGGAGTTGCAGATGAAAGGAACACTGTTGAACAATCTTTGAGGTTTTGGATTAATGCAGGTAGGAAACTACTTTTGACAGGTTAAAAATATTGTAGTTGCAAAATCACTGAAGCCTGAGCGTCTGTAGGGTTGCTTAGGCGGGCCCCTACGGTTTTGCTGACATCTCTTTGATGCGTGTGTGGACGACTTGAACTCAACTCACAGTTACTGGGCAACACGATAATCCTTGGATAGACTGTCCTAGTCAGACTTTCTGGCATACGACCATCAAAGATCTACGAATGACAATTGGGACCAAAGAATATTTCAATGGAGTTTCAGTCAATGACTGAAACGCTATGTAACGCTCGTACGTAATGACAAATGAATATTTGATGTTAGCGGATAACTACTAAAATTTTGACAGTTCCGTTGATCAGTGACCTACCATTAGAACGTGACACGGTAAGTTCGGGAAGTTCCTGCACCGGATTCGTGCGGAAGCGACGCCCGGGTGTCGCCACTGTGTGGACCGCCCGGAGGACACGGTGGAGCATACGGTGGAGGTGTGCCCCGCTTGGGCAGAGCAACGCCGTGTCCTCGTGGGGGCAATCGGCGGCGGCGATCTCTCGCGCCGGGATTTGGTACAGGCCATGGTCCGGAGCGAGGAGGAGTGGCAGGCGGTCGCCTCCTTCTGCGAAGCAGTAATGCTTGCAAAGGAGGCGGCCGATCGCGTGAGGCAGCGGTCCTCACGCCCCAACCGCCGCCGGGATTCCGATCCCGATTTCTGGCCACCGTAGGCGCGGGCTTGCGGACGGCGAGCAATGGGTGGCTTGCCGTCCGACCGTCCGGTAACCGTCCGGACCAAGCCCAAGTTGTCAACGGCGCGTGCTGTTCCACGCGCGCCTCAAGGAGATGTCAGCAACTGTAGGGGCCCAGCAGGGTCGAAGCCTACTGGGGCCAAGGGTCTGATTCTGAAAGGATGACTCGGCCCTGGTACGAAAGGCAACGAAGGAACAGGAGTGGGTTTTTAGTCAGTAAAAGTCTGACACTATCTCCCGCCCCGCCCAAGAGCGGGGGATGTCATAAGATGATTTTCCCACCGGAAAAAAAAAAAACCATTAGAACGTCATTCTGCAGTCATCCCTTTTAATTTGTTTCGAGACAGCTCGTCATTGTCATTCTATCACAAGATCATTGACTAATCAATGATCGACCAATTAGAATTATCGGATTACGAATTTTTAGCAGAATGATAATGGGATCGTGTTGGAATGACGAATTTATAAAAATAGCAGACTTAGGCCCCGGCACACTTACCAATTATATTGATGATCCTTTAAAATCAAATTTTCGTTTTTAGGTTGCCCTCCAGAGAAAATAACACTTGGTGTCCCATTCTATGGAAGGACATTTACGTTGCAAAATCCTGCCCAAAATGGTGTGGGAGCCCCGTCGTCTGGAGATGGTATATCAGGACAATATACTGGTACAAATGGCTTCATAGGATATAACGAAGTAAGTAAAGACAGCTCTGAACATAAAGATATAAAAAATTGGGATCTTCGCCCAGAAGTAGGACAAAAACAGGCTGATAGAGTCAGATAAACAAAATATTGGAAGAAATTTGCTAACAATTTTTCCATTTTTAATTTAGCACTCAAATTCCTGTTTCTCTCTCGCTTGCCTGATATTTTAACCTGTAAGACCCCTGGGGACTATTATTTTAGAAAACCCTCATTGCCATTCAACGAGCTAAATTTGACATTGACAGCAGTTTACTTCATTTTTTAGGGTTCCGTACCTCAAAAGGAAAGACGGAACCCTTATAGGATTACTTTGTTGTCTGTCTGTCTGTCAGTCAATACATTTTATCTCGGGAACGCGTAGAGGTATCGAGTTGAAATAAAAACCATATAGTAAAGTCGGCGGTCCCTTGATGCTGTAAGAAAATCAAAATTGTAAGTTAACTAAAAAAAAGATACGATCGTTTATGTCATGAAACGTATATTTCGATTATACGTTTTTATATATTCGATATTTTTTAGCATTTCGGAAAAAAATTCAAAGCCGCATTAAGGAATTGAACTGTTTACATAAGTAGGTTTGTACGGAAACGGTGAAATGCTATTTGCATTAAGCGACATTTTTTTAATGTTCCGGTGAGCGTTTGAAGGTTTGCGAAAATAGAAAAAATAAATCACTAGGATAAGACTTTAAATGGGAGTCAGCTTAAATGACGCAGTCAAATCCACTAATTCCATATTAGTATATAACACAATTTAGCTCTTGGTGTTGCTTAAGACAAATAGCTTTTCATCCGTTAATATTGCACATAGGTACTTCGATGCTTATTTCTTTTAACTGGCCCTTACTGTCCCACTGCTGGGCCTCCAAGTACTTCCAGACTTTCTTCTCCCGCCGTCTCAAACCAGTCCTCACGGTACGCGTCCAGATCATCCTGCCACGTTTTTCTAGGCTGGCCTCGACGGCGCTTTCCTTCTGCTGGAACTGACTGCGTGGCGACGCTTGACCAGTAGTCTCTGTCCATGTGGCTGACGTGACCGGCCCAATCTTATTTGAGCTTGGCAGTCTTTTAGCTTATTACTACAACAAAAATCACAATTTAAAACAGAAACCCAGAGTAACTTTAAAAAGTTTTCCATTACAACCACACTGGCAAACGAAGCAAAAATTTTAACAACAAACATAAAAAACTTCGTTTCTTCTACAATATCGGGTCAAAGTATCGTCTACGTATGTGGTTGAGCATCAAAACAATAACTAAGTACATTTGCAGCTTCCACAACAGTTGTATGATTACGTTCTACCATTAAAATGGGAAGAAACCTAGGATACGGTGGGGATGTTGGATTGGAAGTGTCAAAAAGTATCGATATAATATTTATACTGATACACTGTTGCGATATACTGTATCGATAATATTGTATCGATTTTACTTTAGGTATATTAAAAAGAAACGATATTTTGATACATTAATATTTTTTGGATTTGTCATTTTTTTGTAGCGAATTATTGCTTCAGTCTTTTATATCATCGAATCTGAGTATGACCAGTCAGTCAAAAATTTTTTTTTCAATACCTTTACTATATATCTATTTACCTACCTTCTCGCAATATATATTATATTCTTTACCGTACATGTCTGTACTCCGTCATCGAATTTGAAGCGTTTCGCTTCGTCGTTTATACAGCGTACATCGAAGGACTGGAACCATTTACCTGCAGCGGTCTTCCCGTCCGATTAAAATTTAGGGTCTTTTTTTTCCACAACTATCACACAACGCCGTCTAGTCCCAAGCTAAGCAGAGCTTGTGTTATGAGTACTAGACAACTGATGAACATACTTAAATATTTCTAAATGCATACGTAATATAAATTACACCCAGACAAAGATCACACAAGACAGAACAAATGATCGTGCTCATCACACAAACATTTATCCTGGGTGGGAATCAAACCCACAACCTCCGGCATAGCAGCCAGGGTCACTAACCACGAGACCAACAGGCCAGTCATATGCATCTTTAAGATGAGAGAAAAGGATAGATAGCTACTAGGTACCTACCTAGGTGCAGGTGACAGCTGTCACCTGACAGCTGTCACCTGCACCATCCTGTAGCAATTGTAATGTAGGTGTCTTCAAAGCTAAAGTGAATAGGCTCTTAATAAACTAGTGCACTTCACTATCAACGAATGCATCACTGCTTACCATTAGGTGGGATTGCAGTCAAGTACTAGTTTATATCATATAAAAAAATCACCATTTATTGGCAAAAACTATCGACAAATCGACTAAAACATTTCTATCCATTTATTCCATCGACATATTCTATCCGAGCCTAGCAACACACCCAGCTCACATCCAACTTACTCCTTTATAAGAACAACTGACACCCAAGTTTTGAAAACTTTGTCCGACTCAAAGCTGCAGATGGCATAAATTAAATTTCGGTGTTTCGTTTCCCAAGGACGGCTAGAATTACCTTTGTCGAGCAATCAAGATTATTCAGTGTCTATTTTGCTTGGATTGTTTCTGACTTAACTTGCTGCAGAAATAGATACTCGTTTCTATTTTTGGTGCTTTATTTTTATAATGGGAAATATCGAGGGCATGTATCAGATTTTTACTGACTGCGTACCAGAGACACTACCACCAGCTCTTAACGAGATCCATTTGACGACCTATTTTTATTATTGACTAACTGGCCCGGCCAACTTCGTACCGCCTAATAGTCAATGAATGTTGTGTTAGCTAAACTGTCAAGGATTACCAAAACAACATAATTCATTTTAAAATGAAAGTTTAATTAGAGATGGCGTTATATTCGATTTTCTTTTTTTCGTAATCTTTCCATATTTTCTCACCGTTTGAACCTTCCCTGGACTATCAAAAATATTTCAAGACCAAAATTAGCCAAATCGTTTGAGCCGTTCTCGAGTTTTAGCGAGACTTTACGAACAGCTATTCATTTTTATTTATACACTCGCGTCCATTATCTCACCTGATGGTAAGCGATGATATGGCGACGATGGAGCACGCTTGCCTAGAAGTAACCAATGCACTCTAGACTTAAAGACCCCTCGTTTATAGCTATCACCTACCTAAATATGAGGGAGCTATACAGGGTAGCTCCATTCCTCTGTCTCGCTTGCACGCCTAACATTTTAACATCTCATGATAAGGCCCCAGGACGATTGTCACAGCGGTTCAGCGATTGGCTGCTACATTGCGTGTCGCGGGTTCGATTCCCGCATAAATCAAATATTTGTATGGCCTACAGACCAAACCCAAGTCTGGGTGTCTTGTTTCCGTGAGTTTACATATAAATTATGAACGCACCCATGATAGAGGAGTAATTACTAAAATGGGGTAACGTTTTAAATATATATAATATATATATATGCCAGCTTTATAATTCACCGTCACCGGCCCCGCTGAAAACCAGCGCTGTGGACACGTCGCATTTTACGTGTGGTCACGGCATTATGCTGAGCGTTCGGCCGTTTTGCGCAGTCGTGGCGCATGTTTTTCATAAAGAATGTTAATAATCTGTAAGTTAGTCCTAAGATTACGTCTTTTCCGCCAAATAAAACTGTTTTTTTTCGTTCTAATTAGAGATTAGTGAATTAAAAAAATATATATATTAATACATACCTTATTTATTTCAGTTCTGTTTGAAGCTGCGAACGGAACCCTGGGACAGGCGTTACGACTCCTCAGCCAGGGTACCTTATGCCGTCCAAGACAGAAACTGGGTGTCCTATGATGACCCCGACTCGATTATTGCAAAAGTCGAATACGCGAAACAGTTCAACATCAGGGGAATTATGTTATGGAGTATTGAGACTGATGACTTCCATGGTTTATGTGGGGCTGGAACGTATCCATTACTTAATGCTATTAACAGAGTATTAAACTAAAAAAATGAAATGCTATTCATCGATCTGGAACTACTATGACTTCCGGTAATTTTACGGGTATTTCTAGTTCTACAAATTCTGAGTCAAAAAAATATTTCCAGATTACAGATACGTTTTAGGATATGCGAAACCCCAAACACGTGTATAGTATTTTTATGTAAATATCATAACTGTATCATGAAAAATCACAAAGTTATAAGTTTGTTGTGTTACCTGGTCGTCCGCACAAATACATGGTTACCGGGCCATCCGGGTGACTGAGGGGTTACTTTTCTCTCGCACCCAGCTGTGCGCTGGCGCCTAATGCCCGTTATGACCTGTGTTGTACTTAGTATCGGTGGCATCCAACTTGTGATTTTTTTTTAATATTTTTGTGAAAAATATAACATGGTGTAAAAAATATTGGAACCGATTTAGTTACTGATTCTGAACAAACTATATTCAGGTTTCGCATATACTAAAAATAATATTGTAAGTATATTGTTTGAAAGATGCCTCTGGTAGGTTTATATTTATTGAGTTCAAATGTCCTGCTAAATTGTAATGGGATCAATCGTTATTGGGTTGCAATTATTTGTTATTGGTAGAACGTGAATAATAATGTAGAGATGTAATTTAATTTCTTTGTAATAAATTTTTTTGATATATTTTTCGTGTGTAATTTTTGTATCATCCTTAAGTCAGAAACAGATCGTTAGACCTTTTTCTTACATGGGAAATCATCAAATAACTTCTCACGCTCTGGCCAGGGCGTGAGGGAGTGTCAGACTTCAAAACCCGCGTATGTTCCTTCTGTTGTTCTTTGCAAAGGCCATGGTAACACTACCAGCCACGGTAGACGCGGGCTTGCGGACATCGAGCAATGGGTAGCTTGCCGTCCGGCCGTCCGGTAATTGATCGGACCGAGCCCAGTCGTCAACAGCGCGTAGTGATCCATGCGCTCCTCAAGGAGATGTCAGCAAACCGTAGGGGCCCAGCAGGGCCGACGCCCGCTAGCTAGGACCGCGAAGAATTTCTGAAAAGGAAACCCGTAGGCCTAGAATGCAAAGGGCAACTGAAGGACACAGGTGTTATGGCAACACTTTACAACTATTCCGCAGCCCTAATATTTAGACTTCCCTACGATGGTAACTTCAACCATGACACGTTTTGGGTATTTAGTTTTTTAAAAGCCAAAACATGTTGTTTAAAACACTGGAAATGTACACGAAATGCGCTAATATTATTCTGCAACTAAATATCTCCAAAATTTCGTCTCATAACTAGTAACAAAGTTTCTTTGAAATTCTCCAGCACTATTTGCTAGCGAATACGTTGTGAATTATATAACTGTCATATTCACACGATGCTCGAGGTGTTCACGAAGTGCTCGAAAAAGGTGAGGATGTACTATTGTACAAAAGGGTTCGTATATCTTCGGTAAGCTTTAACAAATATCTTATTATCTTATTTACTAGCAACAGTAGAAAATTATACTTAATTTGAGCTTAACGAGATATTTGAATACGCAGTGGTTTTATAGAAAAGCATGTTTACTTGTTATTATTATGATTTAACCCCTTGAAAGAAGAATATACAATAAACTACCAGCAACTTCGTTCACAAAAAGGTAGAAAATAATTCTAAAAATGCAAAAGCAATGGGTAGCTACGCGCGCCTCAAGGAGATGTCAGCAACTGTAGGGGCCTAGCAGGGTCGAAGCCTACTGGGACCAAGGGTCTGATTCTGAAAGGAAGACTCGGCCCTGGTACGAAAGGCAACGAAGGAACAGGAGTGGGTTTTTAGTCAGTAAAAGTCTGACACTATCTCCCGCCCCGCCCAAGATCGGGGGATGTCATAAGATGATTGTCCCACCGAAAAAAAAAAATAACGTGTACATGTACGTAAGTGTACAAACGTTTGCCAATTTATAATATTATTGGAAATTACCTAAGAAATATCGTAAAACCTAACAGGACGCTAACTCACAACGAGGCCTGTCTCCCAGCAGTACGAATATTAGAAGCTGGTTATAAACTTAAGCAGCCTTTTCCAGGGATGCGGGATCATTTGAAAGATTTATCGTGGCCATAGAACGCAAATGTCAAAAGAAAATTCAAGGTTAAGCAAATCTTTCCGAGGTCGACCCATGGATGGGTGACCTTCAACTAAAATTCCTAGAACCCTTTGTACTCTGGAAAGTTTGAAGCTGTTGATCCTGGCTGTCATTTTTACTTCTGTGACAGTCTTTACAGGTAGTCAACATCGATGACTGCATCACTGCTTACCAACAGATGGGATCGCAGTCAAGCACCGGTTTATACCAATAAAAAAAAGTCATAAGCCAGAACTGCGCAACTGCGGTGACTTGTCTCAACGATACAGGAGATCCTAGTGTGGAGACTAGTTCCATTTTAATTTGTGGTAAATTTTCTGAACAAATAAATTATATTTATAATTGTGTGAGGATAAAGGGATATTCCGGAAGAAAATAAACGCTGAATGCTCAGTGCAAGTTAGATGAAATTTAATTAGGTGTTAGGTAGAGTAGGTAACTAGGTAAGGTAGAGTGGGGTATATTAGGGTAGATTACAGTAGATTAGGGTAGAATAGGGTAGAATAGGGTAGAATAGGGTAGATTAACGTAGATTAGGGTAGATCAGGGTAAATTAGGGTAGAGTAGTCAGTTGAAGGGAGCGAAGGTTCCAGGATCCAGGTTCTAACTACCAACCACGGGTAGTGTGTAAGCGAAGCCCGGGGCCCCAGGAAGAAGGCAAAGAAGGAACAGGAGTGGGTTTTTAGTCTGTAAAAGTCTGATACTAACTCCCGCTCCGCCCAAGAGCCGGATTTGTCATTAGATGATTTTCCCACCTGAAAAAAAGGTTCTAGCTACTAAAATGATATACCATAATATTTAAAGAAACCCCAAGGAGTAGAGGAGGGGGAGAGGAGTCCGTATTCAATAACATTGTCTACATTGTAAGATCATTTGTGAATCGCCGACTCAGCTACAAATATAACAGTGTTACCACATTGTAGACTCTGGTAAACAAACAAGTAAGTTGTGTGTTCGTTCAGGTATTGTAATACTTTTGTGTTATCAATAATTTAAAAGGAGCAGTGGTGGCCGAGTGGTAACGGCCCCGAGTTACGAGTTGTAGGTCGCGGGTTCAAACCCAGTCAGGCGCATTACTTTGTGTAATTTATTTTATCACCATAGCTCTCATAACGGTGAAGGAAAACATCGTGAGGAAACCGGCATGTCCTAGAACCAAAAAACTCGAAGAGATGTGACATCCACCAACTCGAACTGGGCCCGCGTGGTGGATTAGGGCCCATTCCCTCTCCTAGAGAGGAGGCCTGAGTCCCAACAATGGGAACATTACAAGGCTGACTATGCTACTATATAATGCTATAAATTTAAAAGGGACAAAGGCGGAGAAAATATACTAGTTTGAGCTTCTAACAATCTACTCCAAAAAACCTTTTGCAATCCAGTTGTTATAAACATTATAATAATATTAGCTTAATATTGGCTTCGTCCATACTCATCCTCAGTCCTAACTCGCCCGATCCGCCCAAAAGTACTGGTGGTAAAAAAGTGCTTGCATGTTTTGTATTTACTTTTATTCACTCATCATCACGATTTACAGTAAAAATTACAGCAATTAAATTTATTTGTGTCCGGCTTACAAAAAGATAATCCCTGTTGGTTTTTTACAATTTTGAAATTGCGTGAAACTTCCCGTGATGATCCTTCCCCTGACATGTTGCCGTGATGTACTGATACATAAAAACACACAGCACAAAGTGAACAAGTGCAGGGTGAATTGTTACTAACATAGTCATAAGTTTTATTTATTAACAATAACTTTTATTTAATTTAACTAATATAATAATATGGGTCAAGATGCCCGAAAATAAATTATTTATGATTCTTATTAAAAAGACTTGTTATCAGTTGCACTGGGGCAGCATTTTTATGCCAAAAGGAAGATCAAAATTTTAATAACCATGATCCTTTTTATATGAGAAATCATCAAATAACTTCTCCCGCTTTGGAGAAATTATTTTCTTTTTTATGTTTTTTTTTTTTGTAATGAACAGTTCAGTCTTGGATAGTAAGTAAAGATCAATAAACGGGGAAGGTGTTTTGAAAATTATCTAATGACTTTTCTCGGGTAGAGCAGGAGGGCGTGTCAGACTTTTACTGACCACCTATTTTCCTTCAGTTGCCTTTCGCTTTCTGTTATAACCATCCAATGTACCTTTTCTGGCTTACCTAGCAGCTTAAACTGCATTCCAATCAGAGTACTGACCTCCAGCCAGTCGTCTTCCATCCATCATCCAGTACACTCGCGATAATTCATGAAATTTTTTTTACTGAACTGCAAAAAAAATTATGAAAATTTGAATTTCGCGGGCTGCCCTGAATCATTCAGTTGAATGTGTTTAAATCCCTTTACTATCATAGTTCAGTCAACCAAAAGAAAACAATCTACCCAGGTAATAAGAAAAACCACAGTAAAATGATACTCAGAAACAACTCGGCAAAGCTAGTAAGCTACTAATATCAAGTAATATGTTTTCCCGTTTCCCCGTCTTCCCAAGTTAGACATGAATATATTTTAGGAAAATTATGTAGCTCATTCGACGAAGGTAATACGCATTGGCTTGGCTACCTATGTATGTGTATAGGTATACGAGATTTTTGTCACAGACAATTTGTTAGAGTCCTTTATATTTTTGGAGAATATGCGAGGGGCGACGGTAGCAAATAACCCGCATTATTGTAGCTATAAAATATAATTTACAATGTCTGTATTGTATTACTAGGTATAATGATTAGAATTTATAAATTGTTTTGAACATGTAACTTTTGTCCACTTGAGTTGACTCATTCTAGACCGCCCGGAGAACACGGTGGAGCATACGGTAGAGGCATGCCCCGCTTGGGCAGAACACCGCCGTGTCCTCGTGAGGGCGATCGGCGGCAACGATCTCTCGCGCCGGGCCTTGGTACAATCCATGGTCCGAAGCGAGGAGGAGTGGCAGGCGGTTGCCTCTTTCTGTGAAGCAGTAATGCTAGCAAAGGAGTCGGTCGTACGCGCACGTGCTAGGGAACGGCCATCACGCCCCAGCCGCCGGGAACCCGATCCCGATTTCCGGCCACCGTAGGCGCGGTTTGCGGTCGGCGAACAATGGGTAGCTCGCCGTCCAACCGGCGGTTACCGTGTGGACCGAGCCCGAGTCGTCGACGGCGCGTAGTGTTCCAGGCGCGCCTCAAGGAGATGTCAACAAACCATAGGGGCCCAGCAGAGTCGAAGCCTACTGGGGCCATGGGTTCGCTTCTGAAAGGAAAACCCGGCCCTGGAATGAAAGGCAACGAAGGAACTAGGAGTGGGTTTTAGTCAGTGAAAATCTGGCACGCCCTCAAGCCCCGATCAAGAGCGGGGGATGTCATTGGATGATTTCCCACCTATAAAAAAAGCGTCAAAGGTCTCTGCTACATCGCTGTCATTCAGAATTCTGCCCAGAAGACAGCTTTGCCACTGGCAGCATTGCCAGCATTGCCACGATAAATGGCATTGCTAATTCTTCAGGGCAAAGAACGAATCAACCCTCTTGTCACGAAAAGTATCCCCGGGGGCAATGGGATTCGGCCCTGCTGGGCCCCTACGGTTTGCAGTACTTCGACGTCTGAGTGTATTTTGTGTTCATTCTATTTTTCTATTATATGTACATAGTTTGGTTTAGTATAAATACTTAGTTTGTTAATATTTAAGTTTATTAAAAAAGTCGAACCAAAAAAACAACTTGGAGAAACTTTATCTTTCTTACTCAAGTAAACTACTCTATAATTACAATATTGCCGGCTATATACAAGATATTCTCCATATACATCCAATGGATCGACCCATTTCGTTCCAATTTGGCTCCATCTTGTAATATTAGTTCTTGACGCAACTATTGCGAAGTCAGCAGTTTATTCTGAACATTTCCTCTTATTATTTTACTGAAAGGTACTGTTACCCAATGCTTCGCTCTCAGAATTCCAGTAAATCGAATATGATTACGAACTTAGGTTTTACCTTTTGTCAAAATTTACTTACGTACTCGTACAAGCCGTCATTTGTGATTTTTTTGTTTTCAATAGGCAGCATTTTAAAGAGCTCTGTGTAGCCTTTTCCCAACAATTTTTTTTTTTAACTTTTATTGATTTAAAAGAGTGTCCTTAGACTTTCTTGCACGTTCTTCTCTTTAGAGATTTACGCTTTCAAATTTGCAAATAGCTTCGTTTTTTTTGTGACAGTGCGATATTTTTAGGATTCCACACCAATAAAGTTGGGTATGCCATAATTATGGCGGTAAGTCCCCTCCCCAAGTGAGGACTGGCTGGAAAGACCTCATGGCGTCCTCACCTTTCGCATGACGCAGGTTCTCACTTAGCATGGTCATCCGGATTCATGCGGAAGTGGGTGTTAACCCGGGTGTCACCACTGTGTAGACCGCCCGGAGGACACGATGGAGCACACGGTAGAGGTGTGCCCCGCTTGGGCAGAGCACTGCCGTGTCCTTTTGGGGGCGATTGGCGGCAACGATCTCTCGCGCGGGCCTTTATGCAGGTACACAGTACAGGCCATGGTCCGAAGCGAGGAGGAGTGGCAGGCGGTCGCCTCCTGCGAAGCAGTAATGCTAGCAAAGAAGGAGGCCGCACGTGCACGCGTGACGGAGCTGACGGCGAGTAATGGGTAGCTCGCCATCCGGCTGTCCGGTAACCGTCTGGGCCGAGCTTAAGTCGTCAACGGCCACAGTTCCACGCGCGCCTCAAGGAGATGCCAGCAAACCGTAGGGGCCCAACAAGGTCGAAGCCTACTGAGGCCATGGGTTCGCCTCTGAAAGGAAAACCCGGCCCTGGTATGACTTTCGCTCCGCCCACGAGCGAAAGATGTCATTGGATGATTTTCCCACATAAAAAAAACTACGAAAGCTAAGTCATGAGAAATTTTAGTTAGCCTATTATAGTTACAGTGTTATTTGATAGGTCTATTGGCTTTCATGCCATCATGAGAAAGGGGGCGGCTTCATTATTGCAACGTGTACGAGCAAGCTCCAACAGCGTCCTAAAAGTAATAGCGGACAGACTAGACCGTTTCAAACACACTGCATTGTGCTAAATGTTTTACATTTTTTTTATTATTATTTGTGATTTAGCAATACAGTTATTAAGTACTTACTTATTTAAATATAGGTCTGTTATCGTTAAGATGAAACGGTCTGAAATAATGTTACCACTCGGCCACCGCTGCTCTCGTGTTTAGGACACGAGAGCAGCGGTGGCCGAGTGGTAACAGCCCCGATTTACGAGTTGTAGGTCGCGGGTTCAAACCCAGCCAGGCGCATTACTTTGTGTAATTTATTTCATCACCACTGCTCTCAAAACGGTGAAGGAAAACATCGTGAGGAAACCGGCATGTCCTAAAACCAAAAATTCGAAGACATGTGACATCCACCAACCCGCACTGGGCCCGCGTGGTGGATTACGGCCCATTCCCTCTCCCAGAGAGGAGGCCTGAGTCCCAACAGTGGGAACATTATAAGGCCGACTATGCTATGCTATACCTAAACATCTTATAAGTTAAGTTAAGTTTGTTGACCCATTGGTGAGTTCACTAATGTGTCACTAAATTATAGGTAATTAAAAAACCCTACTAACTGGTAGATAGGTCAAGACAAGTTCATCCAAGTTATTTCCTGTATGAAGATTGACATCTACCAAAGTAAATACAACAACACAGTATCCTTACAGTCATTAGCAGGACAGCACTTAATCACGACGCGTCACGCACAACAAGACACAGCCTTCTCTGTCACTAAACTCCTCAAAACTCACTCACTGTTTCATAAGTTGTCACAAACTCTGGAATATCCCCTACTAAGGTACGGGCAAAAGAATGTGACAGTCTTGTTTTGTAGGGAATTGTTAGGAAGAGTATTATATGTTTGGTGTACGCCTGCGTGAAGCTTACATACAAAACTATGGCCTACTGTCCTCGGACGCGTAGCTTCATAGACGCGTATTCGTCATTATACGCTTGGTGTACGTCTGCGTGAAGCTTACATACAAAACTGTAGCCTACTCACCTACTGTCCACGGACGCGTAGCTTCATAGACGCATATTCGTCATTATAGGCTTAGTGTACGCCTGCGTGAAGCTTACATACAAAACTTTGGCCTTCTGTACACGGACGCGTAGCTTCATAGACGCATATTCGTCATTATACGCTTGGTGTACATCTGCGTGAAGCTTACATACAAAACTATGGCCTACTCACCTACTGTCTATGGACGCGTAGCTTCATAGACGCATATTCGTCATTATAGGCTTAGTGTACGCCTGCGTGAAGCATACATACAAAACTATGGCCTTCTGTACACGGATGCGTAGTATCATAGACGTGTATTTATCATTGTACGCTTGGTTTACACCTGCGTGAAGTTTACATACAAAACTATGGCCTACTCACCTACTGTCCATGGACGCGTAGCTTCATAGACGCATATTCGTCATTATGGGCTTAGTGTACGCCTGCGTGAAGCATACATACAAAACTATGGCCTTCTGTACACGGATGCGTAGTATCATAGACGTGTATTTATCATTATACGCTTGGTTTACACCTGCGTGAAGTTTACATAAAAAACTATGGTCTACTGTCCACGGACGCGTAGCTTCATAGACGCACTTCATAGGTGCACAGCATTAACATTAGGTCTTATTAATTAATGATTATAATTAGGTTTAAAACTAGAAATTGATATTACAATATAAAAACTAAAATTAGAAACTAATGTACTAGCTAAGAATAAATTAAAATAACATTATAAAGAAATATAGACATTGCAATGTAAAGTACCTATAAGACACAAGTGCGGTAACAGTTTGACTATGAGCTTCCTAAAACATTAAAAGAATCTCACGTTTTATCTACTTTCATAAAATCTAATAGCAGACCACGCCATGGAAGTTAGTATAGCTTCATCTTGAGGGGGGCATTTTGAACAAATTCATTGTTGCTACGACGTAGCAGGTGCTACGCTTTCGTAGTCGGTAACACGGTAGACAGTTTGCTGCGGGCTACGCTTCAAGTCGAATATCACAATATGCTATTGAACAGTATTTTCTAATGAATTTCAATGCGTTCAAAACAGATGCTCAGTACAATCTCTATGGAGAATTTTGTTAATCAGTTGCTTAACAGGACCATAATAACCTTAATAGTTCAGAGATTCTTATAAGTAGGCATAGAACTGTCTGAGTCTTACCAATACAGTGAAACTGGGACTTCAAGGGACCTGCAAATCGATCTCACTTAAAGAGGTATAGATGGACCTCAGCATGAGTTCCAGCTATGGAGATTTCTCACTTATCCAGGTCCCACTTAACTGAGTTTCACTGTACTTTGTCTGATATTAAATATCTTTAAAAACAGTTGACTCAAACCTATTTACTTAAATATTAAGTAAATACTGCAGTTTAATATTTTGTAAGGATGGTGTTCAAGAAACATTGCATAAATTATTTGGTGAAGAGCATCTCCCAACTGCAGTACTCTTAACAATTAATTAAAATCAAAATATATTCACTATTGACAGTTTGTTTCCAATGAGGAAACCATTAGTAGGGCCTCTAATACGTGGATCACAGAATTTTAAAACTTGACTCTCACAAGTCGTGAACTCTTACAAATGCTTGTTTTATTGCCATCGTTTTTTTACTGGTGGCAACACCGTCTAAAAAGTTGCCAGAAGACAAATTTGTGGGACGTGATGCCTTTCCGTTATGTCTTACAGTTTGTTACAAATAAGAATGCGCTGTGATACGCATTCATAATGCGCCATTGTTATTATTAATGGTAGAATTTATTGGAAGAAAGAATATTATACTTTGAAATGTGGGAGGGAAATCTGAGAACGGAAGATTTTGTTTAAGAGGGAAAATTAAACATCTTCTTTGTTCCGGAGACCGTTGCAGAATAAGACATAGAACATTGAATAGATGACTTTTTTATTGTTGATAGGTTCGCGCTTGACCGCTATCTCACCTGATGGAAAGCGACGATACGGTCGACGATGGAGTGCGCTTACCTAGAAGACTTAAAGACTCCCGAGTTGTAGCCATCAGGAAACACAGATTCCGGCAAGGAATTCCACTCCTTAGCTGTACGAACAATTAATGTTTTTCCAAAACGTTTTGTGCGAATAGGTGGAATGTCAACCAGGTGGAATGTGTACCGGTGGCACATCCCCGTACGACTGGTGGTCCGATGATGGAATGGTCTAGGCGGAATTAGGTTATGCAATACCGACGCACACTCTCCGAAATGCAACCGGTAGAAAACCGACAGGCTAGCAACTCAGCGTCGATGCTCAAGACTCAACAGAAGACTCCTCAGGAAATGCAATTCAGTCGTGCAAATAACTTCTATTGAAAAATACTGCCATCGATATGTTGACTAGAAAATACCTTGTTTTTAGGGTTCCGTACCTCAAAAGGAAAATACTGAACAATTATAGGATTGCTTTGTTGTCCGTCCGTCTGTCTGTCTGTTTGTCTGTCGATCTATCTGTCTGTCTGTCAAGACCCTTTATCTTAGAAACGCGTGGAGGCATCGAGTTGAAATTAAAACCGTATACTCAAGTGTCGGTCCCTTGAAGCTGTGCAAAAAATCAAACTTCTAAATTAACGGGAAAAAAGATTCGGCCGTTTATGTCGCAAAAAACGTACATTTCAACACTCTCAAAGGATCAAAATTCATTAGGTACTTCCCGTTGACCCAGAATCTGGAAAGTTGGCATAAAGCAAGGTCTTATAGTATAGATATAGGAATAAATAAAAATCTGAAAACTGTAAATTTGTAGTTAAATCACAAAAAAAAACTTTGTTTTGCATTTCGGAAAAATCTTCGTAACTCAAAACAATTCGAGAATCGAACTGTTTTCAGGTAAGTATGTCAGATGCGGAACCCTCAGTGCGCACGTCCGACTCGCACTTGCCTTGTTTTATTTTTATTGATATAAACTAGTGCTTGACTGCGATCCCACCTGATGGTAAGCAGTGATGCAATCGTTGATGGTGAGGCGCACTAGTTTATTAAGAGCCTGTTCACTCTAGCCTTAAAGACATGTTGCATTAAGTTTGACTATGTACCACTACTGTACCTACATGAAGTTTAAATAAATAAGTCTGACTGTCAGACTTCCGAGCTTTTTACTACCTGTAATGATAGTCCAAAATGATATGAACGATAGAACTGCCGTCTTAAAACGCTTTCCGATGCACGGAGTCTCCAATCACTCTTTTGTTATTGGGTCATTCATTTCTCTTCGAAATGCTGAGCTGAGCAGGGCTGATGCACGTGTCATACTCGTGCGTTCACAAACATACAAACCGACATACATAAAACCTCTAGACCCGGAACAACTACGGCTACCTGTAGGCCATGCAAATATTTGAATCGAACCACTTAGCTTCGCAGCCAATCGCTTAACCACGACTCCAACCATGTAGCAACAAACTCACACACACATACAAACATTGACCTTTATAATAAATACTAGCTTCTGCCAGCGGCTTCGCCCGCGTAAAAATAGGTTTCTACATACAAATTTTAGACACATATTTCATCCCCTTAGGGGTGAAGTTTCGTAAAATCCGAATCAAATAAATCAAATAAATTCTTAACGGATGTCTACACCCCATAAGGAACCTACCTGCCAAATTTTAAGCTTGTAGGTGTTATAGTTTCTGAGATTTCGTGATTAATCAGTGAGTGGTATTTCGCTTTTATACCTATATATAGATAAGCTTGTGCCCTCGGCTTCGCTCGCGTAAATGTAGGTTTCTCCATACAAACTTTGGACCCCCGCTTCTTCCCCTAAGGGAGTGAATTTTGAAAAATTATTTCTAAGTGCTCGCCTTCGTCACAAAAGGAAACCTCGTGCAAAATTTCACGCTCCTAATCCCAGTAGTTTCAGTTTAGTCAGTCAGTCAGTTTCCCCTTTTATATATATAGATTAGTAACGCATTGCTGGTACAGATTTCCCAGTAAACAACTCAACACAAACCAAACTATTAGCCACAGAATACCAGCATTCATTGCGCTGCCATTAATTTTAACCAACACGAAAATAATTGCTACACCGCAACATGTTGAAGTACTTCACCAAATGTAATATTTTAAAGGGCATGTAGCTAGTAATGATCATCAGTAATTAATGGGACTGTTCATTAGTGATATTGAGGGGGTGTAGACTGAGGTACAGTCGCACAGATACATCGATCTAGGTTAGATTGCGCTTGAGCCGTAGATAAGTCTAAAAAAAATAAAAAACGTTTATTTCAAATAGACCAATTACGGGCACTTTTGAATTGTCAAAATGTCGGTCAGTCAAAAAGAAAACAGGTGAAGCTAAATTGCACGTTCCAAAGCGTAGATCTCTATGGAGAAGAACGTGTAAGAAACTCCATGGACACTCTTTTAAATCATATTATGAGTTACATAAATACTGGCAGCTAAGAGATGTCTCAACTGACGGCATCCGTTCACGAGCATGACACGTGCATCAGCCCAACTCAGCTCAAACATTTCGAAGGGAAATGAATGACCCAATAACAAAAGAGTGATTGTAGAATCCGTGCATCGTAAAGCGTTTTAAGCCGGCAGTTCTATCGTTCACGTCATTTTGGACAATCATTACCGCCCCCCTAGCCATGTTACGACCGTTTCGTTTGCGTCGAACGCCTCGAGTAGGCCACGCCTCCGATTCCTTTGTTCTGACCACATGACTAAGCGTTGAGATGACGTCATAAAAGGTGGTATAAAGCTCGAAAGTCTGTCAGTCAGACTTACTTATTTAAACTTTATGTAGGTACAGTAGTGGTACATAGACAGACTTAATGCAACATGTCTTTAAAGGCTTAATAAACTAGTGCGTCTCACCATCAACAATTGCATCACTGCTTACCATCAAGAGGGATCGCAGTCAAGCACTAGTTTATTTTATCAATTAAAAAAAATAACAAGGTTTTTTTCTACCAGTCAACATATCGATGGTGGGGTTTCGACTATCGGATATCGAAAATATTGTTCAACAATCTGAGTTATCGTATCACCCCGAACTCTACGCTACGGCTACTCTATCGTTTTAGGCCTACGCCGGCTACAGTTCGTCCAACAAAACATCTAAACTGTACTATATTAACCTAGATTCTAGTGTATCTGTGTTGCAGGTCGCTGGTTGAAACCCAGCCAGGCGCATTACTTGTGTAATTTATTTCATCACCACTGCTCTCAAAACGGTGAAGGAAAACATTTTGAGGAAACCGGTATGTCCTAAAACCAAAATATCGAAAACATGTGACATCCACCAACCCGCACTGGGCCCACGTGGTGGATTACGGCCCATTCCCTCTTCTAGAGGGAGAGGGGAGGCCTGAGTTCCAACAGTGGGAACATTATAAGGCCGACTATGCTATGCTAGTGTGTCTTCTGGTTAAGTTGATCTCATATTTGGGATGGATCTCCCAAATACCAGCTTAATACACTTCAATCGTTCGAGAAACCAGTCAAGAAGATCGTCAGAAATGATGCAGTCGTCAAGTCAAAAATCTAAATCTTGACTATTGAAGACACCGAGTTGCTAGCCTGTCGGTTTTCTATCGTTAACATTTCGGATAGTGTGCATCGGAATTATACAATTTAATTCCATCATCGCTCCACTAGACCACTATTTTGTAACTAGATGTACGCCGCTGTACCACTGATACATACAAAATGTTTTGGGAACACATTTATGGTGCCTACAGCAAATGAGTCGAATTTCCTGCCGGAGTCTGTGTTTCCAGATAGCTACAACCAAGTGGTCTTTAAATCAAGAGTGATTAGGTTACTTAAAGCAAGCGTTGCTCCATCATCAACCACATCATCACTCACCAGTGAGATGGTGGTCAAAAGCAAACTCTTCAATAATAATAAAAAAACTGGACTAGTGTGAAGTGTGTTGGACTCGCGCACTGAAGGTTCCGTACAAACTTACCTATGTAAATAGTTCAGTTCTCAAATGGAGTCTCGAAGATTTTTCCGAATAGCAAAAAAAGTTTTTTTTTGTGTCATAATAACTGTTTTCAGATTTATTTACTGTTTTCAGATTTATTCCTATATCTGTGCTATAAGACCTTGCTTTATGCCAAATTTCAAGATTCTGGGTCAACGGAAAGTACCCTATGAATTTGATTCCCTTGAGAGTATCCAAATATAGGTTTTTTTTTTGCGATAAAAACGACTGTATCTTTTTTATTCCGTTAACTTGAAAGTTTTTTTGCACAGCTTAAATGGACCACAAACCTGAGTATATGGTTTTAATTTCAACTTGATACCTTCACGCCTTCCGGAGATAAAGGGTATTGACAGACAAACAGACAGACCGACAACAAAGCGATCCTATAAAGGTTCCGTTTTTTCCTTTTGAGGTAGGTACAGAAACCTGAAAAGGATTTAAACCGAGACAGGATTTCCGGATTCTTCAAGATAAACCAGGACGTAAATGGCAAAGTTCTGAATGGATTCCTTCGGTGACTTCCAAGACATTGGTTGCTGCTATAAAAAGACACCTTATAAAAGAAAATGATGACACTAAACCCACCAATATAAAGACCGAGCAAATAATCCACCATAATAATATTTCGTCCATAAAGAATATAGCCGAAACTCTTCAAAGGTCGCGACTTCGAGGTTTAATAAAAAATTTGATCAGTTTTAACAAAGCGATTCATATTCATGAATGACAATAATTCTCTTGGAGGCCGAATAAATTAGATACAGGGAGTTTTGTACCAGGATCTTAGATACGAAATCTGATTGCGATGCGGTATTTGCAGGGAAGGCTTAACTAATCAGATGTAAAACTGTTAAACAGCAATTTTGCCAAAATTACTACAATTACAATACAACAATTATAATTACTATAGTTTTGGTATCTTCAAGGCTAGAGTAAATAGGCTCTTAATATACTAGTGCGCCTCACAATCAATGATTCCATCACTGCTTACCTTCAGGTGGGATTGCAGCCAAGCACTGGTTCATATCAGTTAAAAAATATATATTAACTGCCGTAAGACTTCGACGATTGATTATTTTATTTATTATAATTAGAAGCCGACCTCCTCAACAAGTCTGGGCAAGTAATGATGATGATTACCAGAATAAATCAGTCTATCCCGCTTTGTTGTCTTCTTTTTTGTGATGGGAAATCATCAAATAATTTCTCCCGTTTTCTGTGGAGCGAGAAGGAGTTCCAGAGTTTTACTGACTAAAACATTAATTACTATGTGTTTATATGATTTAATTTCAAAATTTAATTTAATTTGATGTCTTATTTTATTCTCATATTATAATTTAATTTAATTTTCACCACAGCAGATCAAACAAGTAGGTTTTGCTGCTTGAAAACAGTGAGCAAAACTCGATTTTGCTCACTGCGTGAGACAAAGTAACTTTTTAATTATTATTTTTTTAGCCATACAATTCGAAACATTCGAACTGCGCTGTACTCTGTCTCTTTCTCGCCCTTATAAAAAAGCGAGTGAGAAACATGCCATTTCGAAGTTCATTCCGATTTTGAAATTCTATCACAAAGAAAAACGCGTTCGGAAATGCGTAATAAATAGAAAATATTTGTAAAATATAAAATTGTTTTTTTTTTTATAAATAAATTATTGTATTTGAACAAAGATAAAAGTACCTGAGTACTTATAGCAGCAGATAAAACTGGAATTTATCCTTTAAGTAATTATTTCGAATTTCAACATTGACTGTTTTAGAACGTGCCTAAAAAAAACAGCGGAAATAAAATAGTGGCAAATAAGAATTTCGAAGAATTTTACAATGTTAAAATAATTGTAAAATATGAGCAAAACTAGCGACAGAGATAGTATTTATTTTAATTGAAATCATTATTAAATCTATTACTGTTAATTATTTTATTTCGCAAGTAATATGTGTTCTCGCTGCTGAAGTGAAAAAATATGTGTGTAACACGAGAGCAAAACTTTTTGCATCTCGTGCCTTTGAATCCCTCCCCTCGCTCAGGATTCTACTTTAGAATCACTCGCTAACGCTCGTGATTCAATCAAAGAATCCTTCGCTTGCTCGGGACTCAAAATTAGCACTCGCAGCAAAAAACTACTTTGCTCTCTTGTTGCACAAATAACTATTGATGTCTTATTTTATTCTCATATTATAATTTAATTTAATTAATGTCATAATTTGAACTGTACAAAACTACACCAATTTTACATCACAATATCCACTAGGAATCAATATGCGTATAATTAAAACAGCCACTGAACTTCACTCAACAAAATCCCGCCAAAAACTCTAATACTCCATAATTTGTGCCAATAATAACACATCTCCTTATGTCGACGCTCCTAGGGTTGTCATGAAAGAAAAAGTTTTCTGCCGCGAATTTACTTGCATCTCACGTACCTATTAGGGATGGGGGACAAATAAGACGTTTATTTAAACAAGGGTGCAGTGTTGAGCACAATATAAAGCGAGACAGCCCTTGTTAAGAAATAGAATTACGTTCAGGTATTCTTTGAGTCCTTTTGAAGGAGTTAAGGAATTACTGTGATCGTAGATGTAAGTAAGATGAAGGTTTGTAGAAAACGAAAAAAAAAAACAGAACCACTAGGTACTTAAAGTCCTTTCTATATTGGTTTGGTCTTCGTCATAAGTACTTATATTTTCAGTATTTATTATTTTAGCATTTTGTATTTTATCATTATTTATGTAGGTTCCTTACATTAATGATTCTATTTCTATTATTTATTTATTATGCATACCTAACACAGTGTCGCCGATTTGACTCAAAAAATTGACTGTTAAGAATGCCTTGTTACATTAAGTTCACCTCTGCATTTAATTAAACAAACCCTGAGAATAGGTCGTAAACTATTTTTCACACTCCCCATTTTTTCTTTGATAAAATTTATTTGGCAGAACAATTTTTGCCGAGTAGTAATTGTGTAATGTCTCGTACCATGTATGATGTCGGTTGGGTAGGTGAATAAGCAATCAACTCTAACACTGCACTCGACCAATCGTCTAACGATGCATACTTCACCCGATGACCCCGATTAAACGTATAAAATTTCTGCCAATATTTTCTCACGGAACATTACCGAAAGGTCGTTTATATGAGTAGGTAAGTACCCTCATAGCACAGCTATAGGACTTAAGAGTGAGGAGTTATCAGCGCCTTCCACATGGTCGACCATGAGGCATCGCTTTCGAGCCCTGTGTCCAATCGCCGACAATTTGTTACATTATTCTGCTTGAATTCCTTTTTACATTTTCATTCTCAGATAACGGAGTAGGTATTGGTTGAAGTTTGAAATTGAGACGTTAATTTTGTCACTTGAAATTAGTGATCAAACGGAAGTGACTTAGCGGAAGCAGATGTCAAAAGTAAATCTTAGCGAAAGCGGAAGTGTTAATACTATGAAGAAAAAACACAATTTTATTTTTTAAGTTTTGTTTAATTAAATTTGTATTTTGTAGTTTATTACTACAGTACTCGAAATTAAACGGAGGCAAATTATATTGATTAAAAAGTTATTTGACACTTTCGCTTCTACACAGTCTGTTTCGGAGTTCTTCATATATTAAACCATAAATCCCTGGAGTGCACCGACCGCCTTCAACTCTTGGGAGTCAAAGTTTCCTCAGACCTTAATTTTGGGCGGTTTATTGAGTCCAAAGTCAAGGTAGCTGCTAGAAAATTCGGCGTTCTTATACAGGTCGAAAAGGCGTGCGAAGAGGCTAATTGGTGATCCAGATTTCGTTAAGTCCAGTCTTCAAAGCCTTGAGCACAGGCGATGGGTAGCCAGCCTTTCGGTGTTTTACAGGTTACATTTTGGAGAGTGTGCGCGGGAATTGCATGACTTGATTCCGCCATCTCATTTCTACCATCGGACAACCCGACGTACGGCGAGTATACGTTTTTGGGGATGGAAGTAAGAATCGTGTGACTGGTGGCGTTGTTGAAACCTCTACGGTCCGGACTAAGCGTTTCACCTCGTCGTTTATACTGCGGTACATCGAAGGACTGGAACAATAATTTGCCTGCTGAGGTCTTTCCATCCAATTATAATTTGGCTCTTAATAAAATAGTGCGCCTCACCATCACGATTGCATTGCTGCTTACTATCAACGATTGCATCGCTGCTTTCTATCAGGTGGGATCGCAGTCAAGCACTAGTTTACTTCAATAAAAAAAAAACACTAATAACTTAACTGTTCAAACTTGTATTATTATAGGTAGGTCTATAGGGAATAACGGAAATGTTTGCTTATTTTCGATATTTACAGACTACTTAATGAAGAACTTTTTATTTACGTTCTTGGATAAATACCCTTTAAATAAAACGCTTAATATTTTATCATCTATGCGGACGCCAGTGTTCGTATTGGAATCTATTTCTCATACATATACAAAAACTATTACTTTAATTGCCGAAATTATTCTAAAAACATAAAAGTACTTAACTTGAGTCGACCTCTTAGCGACAGTATTACAAAGTACCCTGTGTTGATAGTGACAGGCCTTTGTTTGGCTCACTTTCTTTTTGTTTGGCACACTGTTTAAGTGCACCAACTCGGAAGAACAATTAAGACAGTCTGAATATCGTGTGCTGAATATCGCGTAGTGTAATAGGCCCTTTATTTCATATTTAGGCTTCTCGGTCCACACTTTCCTTCAGTCTCATAGCTACATCTTGAGGTATATAATTAAAGGATCTAATTATTATATTGAACAAAAATAACACAAAATACGACTGCAGTAAAACTCTTTTTATTTTATTACTTAGTTGAAACAAATAAACCTACAACATATTTTATCCATAAAAATTTAATAGAGCAACATTCATTTTTGGTGTCAATGGCAAAAATGACACTCAAACATATGTCACAGTGACAACCAACTGACAAACCACCCCATATTTTCGCGTTACGTACATAAACAATCTTAAGCCTCAGAGCGAGATAACAATTACAAAACCAAAAAGTGTAAAAGAGACCAACTGACTAATTTTTAATTAAAGACTTGACAAATAAACGGAACACCTCTAACGTTATTGATACCGTTTTGCAAAGTGAAATATTTTGTAACATTTTATTTATATAAACTTAATTGAAAATTAGTCGCCATGGCTTCCACATCCAAAGATGTTCCAACGGTCACCATTGAGGAGAACCCACCAGATGATTTGGAACCCGGTGCATGTTACGACAGCATCCTTAATCCTACAGATTCGTTCGAGGAGTTTGCTTCTGAGATGAGTTCAAGTCTTCAAGAACGTAATATTTCATTGGCAGCAATAAGCAGTACTATAAGTGAGATTCAAAGTGAAATTGGTGAAAATTCTGCTCAGTTAAAAGCTACAAAGTCTAGTGATGATTTACAGAATAAAGATGTAAGTTTTTTTTTTGGGATCTATGATCTATGTAATATTCTTGTCCTGCCTAGTTATTTTTTTTATTTCTAGGAATCAATATCAGCTTCTACAAGTAACTCAAACTTGACGGAACAGAATGGAGATGACACAGATAATGAAAAGGATGATTATCTTCAGACACCGGAACTGGTGAACAAAGAAAAACATGTCTTTATACTTAGTTCTGCTGGTAAACCTATTTATTCTAGGTAAGAGTTTCTGCAATAATTATAGGTTTTCTTCCCTTTAGGTAGGCCAAAATAATCAAAATAATGGGATAGCTCGTAACATTCGAACACTTAAATTAAAAAAAAATAATTGTGTACTTGATAAATTTAATTTTGTATTCTGTTATGGAGTTGCTTGCTAATCCTCATAAGAAACTACCTTTTTTAATAGGTAATTAAAAATAATATATTTGTTTCTAAATATTTACATCCATATGTGTTTTTTAATAGTCCAATAGAATTAAATTGTTTTGCTTTCTATTAAATTTTTCTTGTTTTAACATTTCAATCATTTAAAATTACTGATTTCTTGATCTTTACAATACAAGACTAATCAATTGAAATTACCAAACAATTCCAGCAGGAAAATAAAAATTTGTAAGTAATAATGGTGAATGCTTCTTCAAATTTCATTCAATATGTTTTTTCACAATTAACAGTTCAGTAATAGTTAGTATGGTAATAAAAAATATATTTGCAGTAATATATGTGAAGAAATATGATTATACAATTTATTATACTCATAAAAACAGTCAACATGACACTCTAACTTTTAGAATAGGTGAAATGACCATTTAAAAAAACTTGAGTTTTGCAGGCACCCTGGAGCATTCACCTTATTTATCTATTTTTATATTTTTCTTATTATTCATCATCATCATCATTTCAGCCGAAAGATGTCCACTGTTGGACATACCTCCCCCAAGTGTTTCCTCAACAACCAATCGTGCGCATCTCGCTTCCACCGCATTCCCGCGACTCTCACCATGTTGTCGGTACACCTTGTGGGAGGAGTTGCAATGCTGCGTTTTGCGGTACGCGTTTTCTTATTATTATATAATATTATAATATTCTTCTAAAATAATTTCAGATATGGAAATGAAGATAAGTTGGCAGGCTTATGTGGTGTCATCCAAGCTCTAGTGAGTGTGGTAGAGGAACAAAACCAAGATATCTTGAGATCTATCACAACAAAAGATTGTAAAGCAGTCTTCTTGGTGAAGGGACCTTTGATACTGGTTGCAGTGTCTAAGTCCAATGAGAGTGAAACGCAACTTGTTTTACAGTTAACGTAAGTTAAAAGATAAATTTCATGTTTGCTTCAAATGCTTGAATATTAATTCTTATAAATTATTTATCTTGTCTAGTACAAGCATATTTACTCGTAGATGTAATAAACTGTTTTAATGATTAAAAAATATTTCTCACGGATCTGTCTGTAAGATTTACCTTTTAACTCAATGTGCCATAGCAATGGTGTCATAATCTACGAGTACATAATTTGATTTTGATCAAATTCATTATGAAACCATTCCCTCTCCTAGAGAGGAGGCCTGAGTCCCAGCAGTGGGAACATTATGAGGCCGACTATGCTATGCTATAACATCTGTAATTATCTCAACTTTCAGGTACGCATTTAATCAAATAGTATCAGTACTTACTTTAACGCAACTGAACAGAATATTTGAACAGAGAAGGAACTACGACTTACGAAGACTACTGTCCGGGGCCGAGCGACTTATTGATCACTTACTTATCTTTATGGAGAAGGATCCTGCATTCTTATTGGGTGAGTCATCTTTATCTGTAGCAGTCCACTGCTGGTCATGTGCCTGCCCTTGTTCATGCCATTTACATCTCTATTCTTGGCAACACTTCATTGCATCCCATGTGAATTTTTCAATTCGTATGTACTTTTCTCTGGGTCGCCCAATCAGAAGATGGGAAGACGACATCCGCCTGACCTTGTGTCCATATTGGATAAAGGTAGCAATGGACAGAGACCAAAGGAAGCAGTGGGAGGAGGCCTAAGTCAAAAGGCACACTGAACTGAGGGACATACTATAATCAGTACTACAGTAACCCAAAGAGAAAATGTATCCCTAAAGTTTAGAAGTAAATGTCTATTTTATTATTTATTATGTATATTTCTAAGTTTATCTAAGACAGGGGTCTTCAAACATCGGCCCGCGAGCCAAATCCAACCCGCCAGAGCCATCAATCTGACTCGCGACAGCCTTAAGAATAGTGTCATCAATCTGGCCTGCGACAGATAGATAGATAGATTTACTTATTTGCGTACAATGTATCGTTTTTAATTCGTCCAACGCTGCGTTGTTTGATTTCCTACCGAATCGCAAACATAACGTATTTTGACCTAAAATGACTTATGTGGTGTTTAAACAAACGCGGTAAACGTTTCGATCGCGTTAACGTAAACCACAACTCGCGCTCAGCCAGGAACATACCTACCTGTGTTCTAGGAGCCGTCCGCTGCCTGCCTCTTCCAGAAAAAGCACGAGAAAACATAACAAGTGCGATACAATCGACATGCAACAAAATACGAGACCTAGTCTTCGCTATCATGTTGGCGGGTAACCAACTGATAACTCTGGTCCGCATGAAGAAGTACACCTTACATCCGTCGGATATACACCTGCTTTTCAATCTGGTCCGGAGTTCTGAGAGTTTCAAGACAGCTGAGAGTTGGACGCCGATTTGTTTACCGAAGTTTGATTCTACGTAAGATGTTTTTTTTATATATATATATATTAACTTGAAATTTTTGTATGTTGTTTATTTATAAAAGTTTGTTGATTGACCGCAAAGGGCAACTGAAGGAACACGAGTGGGGTTTAGTTAGACCCCAAAGAGTGCCTCTCTTTCCAACCAGAGCGGGAGAAGTCATTTGATAATTTTCCATTAAAAAGAAAAAGGTTTTGGGTCAAATCTTGCAAGCTAAATTAGAACTGCTTTCTCTGAACTTAGACTCAACTCACACTGGCACAGAGTCATCTCTATTTTCCCATTATTAAGGTACTTGTCTTATTATTAAGTACTTGTTTTATGCAAATATTGAATTCCTTGTCGGCGAAACGTTTCGCGCGTTAGCGAGATACTAGGCGCCAACATATCGCGTCCACAATCATCACGCGAATTCAAAATACGCGCGTAAATCGCGTGCACTTCCCCAGGCTCTTGACTCGCTCGTATTGCGCGCAAGTCGAAATACGTATTCACATCAATAATATGATTTATTGGACATACAATTTATTTTCAATTACAGCGGATTTCTCCACGGGCACGTATCCTACATTTCAGAAGACTGCCAAGCCTGCCTCCTTCTACTAACAGTACAAAGAGATGCATTCTTCCCTCTCTCCCAAGCTAAACACACGATAGCCGAGAAACTGCGCCGATCGAACTGTCTCGTCGCCATCAACGATGCCTTAAACAGAAACGAAGAACTTCCAACTACAAATCCTTTAAAACATATAGGAATACCCGAAATACGACACTTTATGTACAAATGTAAATCAACGGCGCAACTATTTACCTCTGACCCAATAAGTTTGGATAAGTTACAAGATTATAGGATGAGACATAAGGTTGGAGGTGATATAATGGTGAAGAAGATTGAAAAGCTGTCTGATATTGACTATGTGAGGAATTATAGGAGGTTTTGCAGTTCTATACATTGTACCTCGACGCCAGCCAAGCTGATATTCCGGTCGAATTCTAGTGATACTATTCTGGCGTGGGTAAGTGTTTCTTTGACTTTATTTTTTCAACTAAAAATAAACTATCAAAGAAGGGAAAAGGATTAAGTTTCAATTAGAGAAAAGAGTCTTAGTATTTTTCCTGTTTATGTTTTTAGAAGTATACAGTGTAATGTCCCGCCAACCGCAATTAAAAATAGAGAATCCTTTGACCAGACGGGGGACTTGTGTCTGGTCCAGACAACTGCCCGTTAATTGAATTTGGACTGTTGTTTATGTTCTATTCGCGTGGAGAGCTTTGATACCGCGGTGATGTTGATGATGATCATTCTACATTATCTTTTCGTATCAAAAGATTACTAATTACTATTTTACTCTGAGGAAATTTAAATTTAATAAAACTAACACATCCAATTCTCCGGCCGTGCGGTAATCGACCGAACTGAGGCCAAGGCGTCGACAGCGCGTAGTGATCCACGCGCTCCTCAAAGAGATGTCACCAAACCGTAGGGACCCAGCAGGGCCGATGCCCGCTAAGGCCGCGGGTATTTTCTGAAAAGGAAACCCGTGGTCTTATAACACAAAGAGCTACTGAAGGTCACTAGTGTTGTTTTTGTCAATAAAAGTCTAAGCTTCAGCCAGAGTGGAAAAAGTAATTGGATAATTTCACTTAAAAAAAAAACACATCTAAATCAAACATACTTATTACAAACAGCCTTCATTTTCTCTACCCCTTCCATCAGATTTCAAAGTTTTCTAACTTCCATAGTTTTGAACGAATTTGAAAAATTCCTTCCATTCGTGATTCTTAGCGTGTCGATGGCATTTTTAAGTTCAATTCCTCACCTGGTCCAGTATTCGACCACGGCAATGTCGTCCGCTGACGCTGTCATTAGGTTCCTACGTGAACAGGTGACAGGGCACGTTACGCAGGATGGATGGTGGGAATGGGAAGGTGGGTCTGTGGATTTTGGATAGTTACTTTTTTGATACGTCGTCTACAATTGCTATGTATGTATATACCACATTGGCATGGCGTATCTGTCGGAGGGCTAGGCGGGGCAGTGCCCCGGGGCCCCCATTTTCGGAGGCCCCCAAACCTGGTTAACAAACATTATTGAACTAGCCAAAAATTCTCCCATCTTAAAAATTAAAATCAATTAGGATGCAACATGAATTATGGCAACTTATTTTAGTCAGTAAAAGTCTGCCACTCCCTCGCGCTCCACCCAGATCAAAAGAAGTTATTTAATTATTTCCCAGGTAAAATCCAAAAAAAAAGGGGCCCTAGTTTTTTTTCCCCCGTGGGTCGTTGGTCATCTAGCTACGGCACTGCATATGGGTGTACCTTCTAATATAAAATAAATACTTTCAGGTAACAAACGGCTTCGAACTTTACGTCACATTCGACCCCCTAATGGAGAAAGACCAAGCAATAAAAGCCGTGGATCGACTCCTCAAATGGATCAAGAAGGAAGAACAGCGTATCTTCATAATGCACGCTCCGACATTCTAGCCAAAGTTCTCTGTGCCTTCGATCAGTGGCATGATTAAAAACTCTTTGAACCGAAACTCTAGTGCTGAGGAGTGTCTATGATTGTTTTTGTAAAATGTAAATTATTTGTCTATGATATTTTGTTTCAGTTTGTAAATTGATATTAGACACATAACTATAGTGCCGAGTGTCTATGGCTTTTCTTAAATGTAAATGTTTGATCTATGGTTTTTAGGGATGAATTTGTAAATTGATATTGGAGGTATAGGAAAGTGTAAGAAATGCCTTTTTGACACGCTGAAGGGACATATATACATATACATACGCAAAGGTAATCTGTCCATAGTTTGTACGTAACTGCTTAAGTTCATCAGCTCATACATACATAGTGGAGTGCCTGGGGATTTTTACCTCGGATTACAGTTACTGCAGATAAAAGACCTTTCGAATACCGTAATTAGAGACACAATAGCAAAAGAGAGAGCGAACGCCGGCGTTCGCTTAGGGTTTAATTAAAAAGCAAATAAAATATGATTAGCTAATAATATGTATAAAAGTACACCTATTAAAAAAAGTGATCTTGATTTTGAAACAAATAAATATTATTAGAATAGTTCAACCAATATAATAATATAATAGTTCAAAAAATATTATTAGAAAGTGTATATTTCAGAAAGTTGAAAAAAATATATTTTAATTTTGCATTTATCGAGCAAGGTTCACAGCTATATAATATCACTGGGCACGCCATAATTATAGGCAGTAAGTCCCCTCTTTGAGGAGTGACTGGTGCGGCAACACGCGTCCTCATCTTCCGCATGACGCAGGTCCTCGTCGGACATGGTAAGTTCGGGAGGTTCCTGCATCAGATTCAAGCGGAAGTAACGCTCGGGTGTCACCATTGTGTGGACCGCCCGGAGGACACGGTGGAGGTATGCCCCGCTTGGGTGGAGTACCGCCTTGTCCTCGTGAAGGCAATCGGCGGCAGCGACCTATCGCGCCGGGCCCTGCTTCGGGCTTATGGTCCGAAGCGAGGAGGAAAGGCAGGCGGCCACCTCCTTCTACGAAGCAGTAATGCTAGCGAAAGAGGAGGCCGCACGCGTGAGAGAACGAACATTCTCACGCCCCAGCCGCAAAGATCCCGACCCCGGTTACCAGCCACGGTAGACGCGGGGTTGCGGACGTCGAGCAATGGGTAGCTCGCCGTCCCGCCGTCCGGTAATTGACCGGACCGAGCTCATTCGTCAACAGCGCGTAGTGATCCACGCGCTCCTCAAAGAGATGTCAGCAAACCGTAGGGGTCCAGCAGGGCCGATGCCTGCTAGCTAGGACCGCAGGTAATTTCTGAAAAGGAAACCCGTTGTCGTAGAACGCAAAGGGCAACTGCAGGACACAGGTGTGGTTTTAGATAGTAAAAGTCTGACATGCCCTCTCGCTCCACCCAGAGCGGGAGAACTCATTGGATATTTTGCTTTATAACATCACGCTACGGCCAATAGGAATAGAGTAGTAACCAAAGATGCGGGCGAAACCATAGATGACGAGTAATACGTATTAGGCTGTATAATGTTTTTATTTCAAAATCAAGATCACAATATTTTTATAAATTTTATTAGTTTTTTAAATTTCATCTACAGTAACTGTAATCCAAGATTTTGATGATTTTAACGCCCCAAGCACTGGGCTCACTCACTGGGCAAGTTTCAACAAAGGGATTCTTGCGCCATATTTGGTCGAACTACTACACTTAAATCATCTATATTCCTGAACCATTTCGAGTTTAACCAAATAGTATCTCCCAAAAGTGCCACATTCAAACATATTGTTTTTTTTTTCTTGATTGTGTCGATAGCATTAAAAATTCATAGTCTAATGATGCCTGTAAATAAAATTGGCCTCACCACCTCAGTTATTCACTCGAATTCACGTTAAAAGATAGACTTGTTCAGTTCAAATGAAAAATGAGGCTATTAATACGTTGATCGAGCTGCATCGACATTAATAATAATATATAAATTTTACAATGTCAACGCGGCTCGATCAACGGAAATTGCGTATTTTGCAATGCCGATGGGTACAAAGTAGCTTACAAAAAAATACCATATTTCACAACATCAACATTTCATTTCAGCCGAAAGACGTCCACTGTTGGACATAGGCCTCCCCCAAGTGTCACCACAATGAACGGTCCTGTGCGTCTCGCATCCATCGGATTCCCGCAACCTTTAACAGGTCATCGGTCCACCTTGTAGGAGGCCTTCCAACGCTGCGTCTTCCGGTACGCGGTCGCCACTTCAGAACCTTTCGGCCCCAACGGTCAACTGTTCTGCAAGCAATGTGCCCTGCCCATTGCCACTTAAAACAAAAAAAAAAAACTTATTTTTACGTGTTAAAAGTACAAAAATTAAGATGATACCTATATTTAGGAGCTGTACGTTCTTGCAATTATTAGAGAATCTCAAAATTGCAGATTACTTTTTCACTTTGCATTCGTCTATGTGTTCAGGTCAGACGTCATAATTTTCAAGGAATTAAAAAAAAAAGTTTTCGCTCCGATAATGAAAATATGACATTTAACTGCTTTACGGTAGCTTCAATATCCATTGGCATTTTAGAAAGCGCGGCGCGGTCCTTTCGGTGAAAATCGTTTACAATGCGAGCAATGTATGTTCGGCAAAAACAAAGGCTAATCAGTAAGTTAAATTTTTGGGGTTCCGTACCTAAAGGGTAAAAACGGCAGCCTATTGATAGGACTCACTATGCTCACTAGGATGTCACTAGGCTGTGTCTCGTCTACCGTAATAGCTAGACAGTAGAAATTTTGCCGCTATCGCGCTATAACTACAAATACTAAAAACAGAATAAACTAAATAGGTATTTAAGTGGGGCTCCCATACAACAAACGTGATTTTTTTGCCGTTTTTTGCTACATATGATACGAAACCTTTCGTGCGCAAGTCCGACTCGCACTTGGCCGGTTTTTCAATTAATTTGTGACTCATATTTAAACTTTGTGCACTAATAAGAAACACTGTGGTGTCGTAATGCCTTAAGCATTTTCTACCGACCTTAGCGTGGTGCAGAAACAACATGGCAGGTTCCAAAGTCAAAGATGCGTATTCGTCACGCCGCCGGCACGACGTTAACGAATACGCGTAGCTTCATAGACGCGTATTACGCGTCTATGAAGCTACGCGTCCGTAGACAATATACCTACTTCGCAGCTTGCGTTTAGTTCATATGCAGTTCGTCTGTTCTAACCCTGAGCGTAAGAACTTGTCAAACTGCATTCATGTTAGAAAAACTGTAAGAATCTGAAGCTGTAACGTTCTTAATATCAAATTACTGCTTCCAAGTACAGAATAATGATTTTATATTTAAGTGCTTAACTATAATGTCCAATTAGCTAGCTCTCATTCCAAATAGTCTAAAATAATACCTATTGTAATAACATGAACAATCATCATTTCAGCCGAAAGACGTCCACTGCTGGACATAGGCCTCCCCCAAGTGTCGCCACAATCAACGGTCCTGTGCGTTTCGCATCCATCGGACTCCCGCAACCGTTACCAAGTCATCGGTCCACCTTGTAGGCCTTCCAACGCTACGTCTTCCGGTACGTGGTCGCCATTCCAGAACATTTCGGCCCCAACCGCCATCCGTTCTGCAAGCAATGTGCCCTGCCCATTGCCACTTTAGTTTGGCAATCCTTCGTGCTATGTCGGTAACCTTGGTTCTCCTGCGTATATCCTCATTCCTGATTCGATCACGCAAGGAAACTCCGAGCATAGCCCTTTCAATTGACTTTAAGTCTTCTTATGAGGCCTATTGTAAGCGACCACGTTTCTTAGCCATGAACAATAAAATGACGTATTATTTATGATAGTCCAAGATCCCAGAGCGATCTGACATAACTTATTTTCACATGGATGAAACCTTAGGTTCTCAGTAGCGTCTCATGTGCTTTGAATACCTGTGTGCTTGTGGAGCTCGCCCTTGGGGCCCCTAGGCAGGTACCAGGTGAGAATGGGAACTAAAAATAAGAGTTACTTAAATTTTTATGGCTGATATTTATATATGTTTTGTAGAATATTATTCTAAAGTAGTACCATAAGTGTCAGATACTTTCCATAGAACAAAACTTCTGTCAGACGCTTACTTATTTATGTCTAATTTTTAAATTGACTGGCCTGTTGGTCTAGTGGTTAGTGGCCCTGACTGCTATGCCGGATGTCGTGGGTTCGATTCCCACCCAGGACAAATGTTTATGTGATGAGCACGATCATTTATTCTGTATCTGGGTGTAATTTATCTATAATATGTATGTTTTTAAAAATATATATGTATGTTTATCAGTTGTCTAGTACTCATAACACAATCTCTGCTTAGCTTGAGACTAGACGGCGTTGTGTGATAGTTGTGAAAAAAAAAATGCAATGTTATGGTAATTAATACAAAGTTATATTTGAGTCGTCAGACAAATTGTAGTGACCACACAGGTATTCAAAGCACATGAACCTAAGATTTCATCCAAGTGAAAATAAGTTATGTCAGATCGCTCTGGGATCTTAGTATATGATATTAGTGTTATCGAATTCTTTAAATAAATAATAAATTATATAAGTATGCCCTTAGTATACTGCCTGATTAGGCTTAGAGTAAAGTCAAGCAAGCTCGCCCATGTGTCAGTTTATTGTATTTATCGTATCAGGATGAGCGCGGCGTGGCACCTACCAGCCGGCCAACCCCTGTTTATTTACGTCTTCGTAAGTGTGTTGAAAAGCGTCGTTTGATACATGTGGAAATTTATCTCTGTAACAGTCGCTGCACTCAGCTTCATAACACCCTCGCCTGTACCTCGGGCTAATTCCACCTCGCTCGCAATGGCATACTTTCCGCATTTGTATCAAAATGTATTAGTTCCCTACAGTTTTTTTTTGTCTATGCAAACAAAAAAGAAGGGAAAACTCGATTTTATTTGTTTTTCTGAGTGAAAATTTTGGAAGAACTAATTATTCAGCATACTAAAAAAATCAAAATAAATAAGAATAATAGGTACTTAATTGTACACCAAAAGCTGTTTACAATATGGCGGTCTTATTGCTCGCTCGCTCGATTGATGCCGATGTTCTAAATTTTCCCGGAAAGTTACAAAAGCCGTAAGATTGTGAAATACCGCGAAAAATTATAAACAATTTTCTCTAAATAAGACACGGTGTGAGCAGTGGTGGCCGAGTGGTAACGGTTAATCCCCCCGAACTCAGGTACGGCTATTCTATCATCTTAGGCCTACGCCGGCCATAGTTCGTCCAACATGACATCTAAACTGTACTATATTAACCTAGAATCTAGTGTATCTGTGTTGTAGGTCGCTAGTTGAAACCCAGCCAGGCGCATTACTTTGTGTAATTTATTTCATCACCACTGCTCTCAAAACGGTGAAGGAAAACATCGTGAGGAAACCGGTATGGCCTAGAACTTAGAAAATTCTAAGACATGTGACATCCACCAACCCGCATTGGGCCCGCGTGGTGAATTACGGCCCATTCCCTCTCCTAGAGAGGAGGCCTGAGTCCCACCAGTGGGAACATTATAAGGCCAACTATGCTATGCTAAGATACGGTTATATTGGAAACTAGAGAATTTGGATGTGATTTATCGTAGGTATACAAAACGATTTTTTCATAATATATCGAGTTATTATAATCTAATACAGATTTGTTACAATCATACGGAGTCTGAAATTTTCCGGTATAGGTACAATGCGTTCCAAATAAGAATAGGATCGATTGCCATGTTGTGACGTCACGTCATACTGTCAAATCGAAGAATTATTATGGTGAGCGAAACAAGAAATTTTTTAAATTTAATTTGTTTACGAACTGTGAACGAAAAAAGTTTAATCAGAATCCAGTTCATCAATTTTACTTATCTCCGATTTCTTCAATTTCGCCTAATTTCCTGCGATTTGACACTATGACGTGACGTCACAACATGGCAATCGATCCTATTCTTATTTGGAACGCATTGTACTTACTTTAAAATAAATACTTATTGGAAAGTGTAATATGCAAATTGTTTAGTTAGTAAATAATAAATTAATGAATTTACGGGAATGCATTTAACAATGCATTTTAGTCCTAACAAAGTTTTAGATAGATGTTCAAAGAAATTTATATGTATAATTATGCTGTACATAATTATGTAGATAGTCGAAATGTTATGTATAAATAATATGCTCATTATGTATTTAGAATTTAAAGAGTTCTTCCTTAATAGACATTATTGCTAATGCTCATTTTTAGTAACACTAGAAAACACTTCAATTTATTTATTTTCTAGCTGCCGCCTGCGGTTTGACTCGCATGACAGTAGTACTTCCTATGTTTACAAATTATATCGTATACTGTTAACATACGATATAATTTGTAGGATCCAGGAAATAAGCTGTCCTGGAACAAAGTTTCATCCAAATGCGTTCAGCTGTAGGTATCGTACTTCGAGGTTAAGCGCTACGCTTGCCGAGGTCGGTCTGTGGATTCGTGACCATCCATTGCATACCGAGTGCATCGGAAAGCACGATAAGCCGTGGGTCCCAAGTGTTATTCGTAGATCTTTAACAGTTTTGACGGATAGTCGGAAGCCAGAAAACACCAGCCCCCCTAGCCAAGTTACAACCGTTTCATTTCGATTCTCTTTTCGTTTATCGCCTCGAGTCGACCACGCCTCCTATTCCTTTATTCTGACCACGTGACTGAGCGTTGAGATGACGTCAGAACATAGAAATTGGAGGCGTGGCCGACTCGAGGCGATAAAAGAAAAGAAAATCGGTTGCAACTTGGCTAGGGGGGCAGACATGCCAAGGAGTATCGTACCTATTCCTCGGTTACTCGGTTATGGAGGTCATAAGGCAGTTCTGGTATTCAGCTGTATCTGGTAGACAACTGGCGACCCCAACGTAGTTCGAAAAAGGCTAGGCAAATTGATCTGCTTTGTCTATTCATTCTGATTGGCTACTTCAATCTGAAAATATTTTAACAATGTAGTAATTAAATACTAATAACAAATTGTATATAATAGAAATGAAGGTATTGTATACCTACAGAGAATTATATTTATGACATTGTTATCATAGCAATACATTTTTTTTTAATATATCACATCAATCCATGTGTTTGTTTCTTTATGTCTAACAAAAATCCTCCTTTATTTCAAGATTTATTTATACTAATATTAGATACTTGGGCAAAATTAAAATGAAGAAGACATTATTTTGACCGGAAAAAAACCCTCTATTGATTACATGACATTTTCCTTAAAAAACATTCATCCCTACCCCCTCCCAACCAGAAAAAACGTACCTTTATCCCTCCAAGTACTCCTCATAGTACAACCTTTGCCAAACATCAATATCATATTCTCAGCTCTCTCATTTACAGAAAAATCATAAACAAACACATCAACAACAACAAAACATCTTAATATACTTGATCTGACAAAATGGGAAGTTAAACAGAAACTCACTGAGTGGCTACTCCAACAAGATTATGATCACACGGAATCACTTTTAGCTTACTTAACCTAGCATTTGCACGCTCATGTACATACGCACACACATATACACACGCACTCACATACACACGCACACACATGCATACACATTACACACTCACAAGACTATCAACAATTTAACTATTTAATTTTATTCTTTTTTATCATTTTCTGATAATTGTTTAATTGTGGATGGATAGATCGACAGTGTCCTCACTTATAAAATATGTAATATAAGAACTTAGCCTTTTGGCCGTCAACTGTCTCTTAAGATACAGGTATACCCTAGTTTAAGAGACAGGGAAACGTATATTGTCAACAGATGTACCATGTACTTCATATTGCTCTATCATATAATATAGTTCATAAACTTGTAAACTATCTTGCTGTTACTAGTTTAAGTTCTTTTTCGCACCATCTGTACCTTCTTGAACAATAAACAATTATTATTATTATTATGACAATAGGGTTTTGCACCCACTTTGTGTCTCAATTCGATCCTAAAGAGCACGCACAATATTTGGAGGTAATAGTAAGGACTGTGTGCAAGGGCACACACGCGCAAATTGCGCGTGAAAATGCAGCTGCAACCTAATGCTATTGAATTGAGAATTGAATTTGATTTCTTTTGAATCTCGTATATAATAGATGAGGTACAACCAAAGTCCATCCACAAAACCATACTCAAAACTTTCCTCAATAGCAGAGCTGACGATTTGAGTTTTACGAAATAATAACCCACCTTCTTCAAACAAAACAAAGTAGGAAGCTCTCTCCTAGTTCTAAGTTATTGCAATAATAAAACTACCATATACAAACTACATGCATTTATTCTTATCAGTACCTCCCTCTATCCCTTCTCCTATCAACATCTGTCCTATCATGTCTGTCCCTATCTCCTCGGTCCCTCCTATCCTTTTCTCTTTCCCTCTCCCTCTGTTCTCGTGAACGATCTTTGTCTCTGTCCCCTCTGTCCTTCTCGCGTTCCTTTTCTCTTTCACGTTCACGTTCCCTCTCTCTTCTGCGGTCGCGGTCACGGCTTCGTGAACGGTCTCTTTTACGATCCTTCTCGCGTCTGTTCTCTCGTTCTCTTGACCTGAAAAGCCAAAATGAAGCATTATTGGGGCTCTTATTCAAACTTACAATATCCAATGGGAACAATGTACTTGAAAACCTGTTCTGTAGCTGCAATAATACTTTCTCTTAAACCTATTTATAAATGTGCCCAGGTGTCACCATTGCGTGGATCGTCCCGAGGATACGGTAGAGGTATGCCTCGCTTGGGCGGAGCACCGCAGTGTCCTAGTGGAGGCGATTGGCGACGCTGACCTCTCGCGCCGGGCCCTGGTTCAGGCCATGGTCCAGAGCGAGACCGAATGGGAAGCGGCCGCGACCTTCTGCGAATCAGTAATGCTACCGAAGGAGGCGGCCGCAATAGTAAGGGAACGTAAAGCTGAAACTGCATAAACTGGGCACCCGCGCGGGTCCCAACGCCATCCAAACCACCCGCAACTTAGCACATTTTTAGGGAACCGCGCGGGCGCCCACTTTACCCAATTTCGGCCCGTATAACCTCACGCCCCTACTGCCACAACAGAAGACGTCCCGGGGGTCGGGAATCACAGAGCTATCTCCGTTCACTGTAGGCTTACGGATGATAGGTAGCTCGCCGTCCACTCGTCCTATGAGGTCCGAGCCCGAGTCGTCGATGTCGCGTAATGTTCCACGTGAGCAAATAAATGTCATCAAATCTTAGGGCCCCAGTACGGCTGATGATTGTAGGGCCATGGGGAAAAATTTGAAAGGGATACAAGGAACATAGGTATGGTTTTAGTCAGTCAAAGTCTGACACACCCTCTTGCTTTACCCTAGAGCAGGAAAAGTCATTCAATAACCTTAAAAAAGGAGGTATGGGCATCCCTTATATTGTTGTGGGGCTGGCCCTAGGCCAGAGCACTCAACCCTTCTGGATTTTTTGTGCTATTCCACTCCTGTCGACTCAACTCCTAGCCTTCCGTGCACCTTCTTAATGAGTCGCAGTATGGCCTTCATAGGGCTGAGCCTGTAGTCCTCTGGTCTTGGAAATGGTTGGCCCAGATACTCTAGTCTTTTGGAGCCTAGTGCGGTACAGTCGCACACTAAGTGTAGCATATTCTCCTCTCCACAGATCCTGCAAGTCAAGTCGCTTGCTAGTCCCATGTTGTGGAGCTGTTAGTTGGTGGCATAGTGGCCCATGAAGACTCCTGTGATTGTTCGGAGCTGTGATCTGCTGTACCTTCATAGTTGTTGGGTCCAGGCCTTATCTGGGCATCCCTAGTCTGCCCATATCACCCAAATTTACTTCGGGTGTTATAGGGAAAATTACTTTTTTACATATCAGGTTACCCACTACCAAATAGAAGCAGCCTTGATTGTGTCTAATTTAGGATGTTAACAACTTAAAAAATACAAGGCAAAGTGAGTATGCTCAAGAATTTGTTCGCAAACTAACCTGTCTCTTCTCCGCTCCCTATCTCCCCTCCGTTCCTTTTCCCTTTTGTTCTCTTTCACTTCAATGTCAATATTTTCATCATCAGACGGCATATCCTCATCCAAATCGTCGTCTAGGGCCGAAACTTTGGGTTCTAACTCATTATTCTCCTCCAGAAAATGACGCTTCTGTATTCTTGGCAAAATAACGTCACACAGACGCTCCTCACGAAGCAGCTCATCTATAAACTCATCTACATGAACTATCTCGAATTGTCCTTCCCTATTTTGCCTCCTCAACTTCCTATTATCATTGTAAAGAGGTTCAAGGTATTTGTAACAATCTACCGACGACCCAGTGAGCCTCATGTAAAATGCTCCTAAGGCACGAACATATTTGAACTCCTCGTTCTTTATAAATTCCACAACAATATCCTTTTCAGGCTGGATTTGCAACATTTTCAAAACTAAACACAAAAACGGCGTCGGGTAAATGAAACCACCGTGGACGCCTCCGACGTATCGCAATTCCATAGCCTTGTCGACTAGTAACTCTGCAGTTAAAGCGAAACATTCTTCCTTCCAGTATTTTGAGTCGTATATACGTGATCTGATGATTTTTTCAATCAAATATTGAGGATTTGTGCCTCGTATTGACTTCGCATCTTTTACCGTGCGGTTCGCCATTTTTGTTGTGACAGAATTGACTGAAACATGATTGAAACTGACAGTCTGTGAATGACAGATAGAATGTTGACAGAAGAAAAAAAAATAGCTAAAGCTGTTCTTCTTTACAAAAATTATATCGATTCGTGTAATAAAAACAAAAACAAACGTTATGATGAACAGAATGCTGCTTGTCCTTTTGCTGACTAATAAAATCAGACTGACATTTTTACCTCACAGTGTTTTTAAAGAATTTTAACCGTTTCATCTGACTGTGCAAGAGTAAAGATATTTTTATTTTATTTATATAATAGAGTTTGGAGGTAGACGGAACAGAGAGTAAAGTCCCGCAAACCTCCGTTGAAAAGTGAGGATCCTCCGACCAGACGGGTGTTATGTCTGGTGTGCTACTGCCCGATAGATGATTTCGGGCTGTTCTATATGTTCTAAACGCGGGGAGAACTTTGATTGCGCGATGCAGGATTAGTTCTTATGTGACGCCATAGATGTCGCTACATCACTTCCCTCCAGAGATCGGAGAACGATGGTTCTTGATGCTTCTTGATGCGTGCCAGGCCAGTGGTAGGTTGGTTCCAGTGGGTCGGAACCGAATGCCGCATAGTTCTCGGTGAGTCGGAACTGTCTGCGGTGATGCCCCAGTGAGTCGGGGTGTTGCTGTCCCAGGGAGTCGGGATGATGCCCCAGTGAGTCGGGGTGTTGATGTCCCAGTGAGTCGGAATGATGCTGCAGGCTCCAGTGAGTCGGAGTAGTGCTGCTGGCTCCAGTGAATCGGAGTGGTGCTGTGCGACGTAGTGGCTTGACTGCTTGCGTCGACCAGGAGAGGTTCTTCGTGGCTCTTCGTGTGACTGGCCGAAGGTGCAATGTGATTCGCCAAGGTCGCTGATGAGGCTGAGGGTGATGACCAGGTATGACCAGGTTGGCATGCTGGTGGTCAGGATACCCTTTAAAGCCTTGGGTGCTGGCAGTATGGCTCGCTGCTCGAAAGCTTGAGGAAATGATGATGACGTCCTGAAGTAGTGGCTGCACGAAGGCTGCGCTGACGTTCTTTGTCGAGGGTCACCAGTTTGGAGGTAGGCGGAACAGAGAGTAAAGTCCCGCAAACCCCTTTGGAAAGGGAGGATCCTCCAACCAGACGAGTTTTATGTCTGGTGGGTTACTGCCCGATAGATGATTTCGGGCTGTTCTATATGTTCTAAACGCGCGGAGAACTTTGATTGCGCGATGCAGGATTAGTTCTTATGTGACGCCATAAATGTCGCTACAAGAGCATTAGAACATCACTTCCAAAAAAAGCTCTTTACGATTTTGAATTTTTTTACTAATAATGGCGTAACACATTTGCAATCACAATGCGATAGATTATAAAAGAAATTGTGAGATTAAGAGTTTCTAAGAGTTTAAAAGACCGGTAACAGTTTTTCAAGGTAACTTCTGTTATGTATATCGGTAACTTTGATATTATGATCAACAAGTTATTGTCCACTTCGTTACTAAACATTAAATAAAAATTAAACTATATATCTCTATTTTTTTTTCCAAAGTCATTTATTAGTAGTTTTTATTCATTATTCAATATTTAATAATTTTAAATATATTCATTATTTAATAATATTTCCACGGTATTACAAATTGATTCAAGCCAAATATCTCTGTGTAAGGAAATGGCGGGTATCGTGGATTTCCAATAGTAGTGAGTTTTGCAAAGATGAAACGTTTTTAAGAACTGTTTCTGCTTTACGACGATAGAACTGTTTTTAGTTTTTAATTAAAATAGCTTTCACTGTACAAACTAGTCTTCGAATTGTAGTATATATTTTTTATTTAAACATTTAGAAAACATAGTTGAGAATGCAACCAATGATTCGAAATAGTACTTGTCTCAAATTGCAACTCTTTCCCATTTGTACGTTTGTTTAACATTCATAAATTTATAAAGAATTTTTACTGCAGGGGTATGGGTTAAATGATGAAATGATTTGCCGAGTCACTGTTTTGGAGAATCGAGTCGACTCGAGTCGGTTTGACATTATTCGAATCATGACTTGATTCCCCAGTTCTGACTCAAATACTGACTCAAGTCTAAGACTCGAGTCTAGAACTTTTAATCTCGAAATTCTAGTCGAATTCGAATCTAAAAATTCAAGTCCAGAACTCGAGTTTTTTACCAATTTTGGAGTAAAAAGGAAAAATCGAATAGGATTAAACTTCAGACAGCATGTAGGTTGAGTATAATGCCACAACAATAGTAACACAAACATTTTTAAATTTAACGTTTTAACAACATTTCGGAAAGACTACTTACCCAAAATTGACTTTTTCCACTCTGGTTGGGGCGAGAGGGCGTGTCAATCTTTTACTGACTAAAACCTCACCTGTGTCTTTCAGTTGCCTTTTGCAACATCTCTTTGAGCAGCGCGTGGATCACTACGCGCTGTTGACGACTGGGCTCGGTTCGGTCAACTACCGCATTGCTCGACGTCCGCAAGCCCGCATCTTCCGTAGCTGGTAGTCGGGGTTGGAATCTCAGCTCAGTGTGAGGACGTTCGTTCCCTCACGCGTGCGGCCTCCTCCTTCGCTAGCATTACGGCTTTGCAGAAGGAGGCGACCGCCTGCCATTCCTCCTCGCTCTGGACCATAGCCTGAACCAGGGCCCGGCGCGAGAGGTCGCTGACGCCGATTGCCTCCACAACAACACGTCGGTGCTCCGCCCTTGCAGGGCACACTTCCACTGTATGCTCAACTGTGTCCTCCGGGATGATGGCACCTTGCGGCCTAATAATGATGTGTTTTATTATTTGCAGTCTGCTGCTGCGTGCTACTGCTTCATATAAAACGGGGTCGAGTGTGTTTTTCTGATCACAGTTCGACAACGTATGATATATCTCAGATTCCTTGCAGACTTACGTCGACTTCTGGACGTTACCTCCTTGCAGTGAGTAGTGACCAACACTGGAACAACCCTCTGAGGTAGGCCACTCTCAGGGATAACACTAATCGTCTGCTACATTTGTTTACCGTAATTTCATTGTTTTATGGATACACAAGCTCAGGACTGTTGTGGGTGTTTCGAATGGTTTCTGTTCCGGATTCGGTTGGACCCTGATATTACCATTTTGTGAATCGGCCGGAGGACCCGGTGTAGCATGTGGTGGAGGTCTATCCAGCTTGGGTGAACCGCCGTGTCGTCATAGAGGCAATCGGCGTCAGTAATTTCTCGGTTTGGCCATCAATATGCGAGTTCGATTGGACGGGGAGACACGAGCTCAAGATTTCGCCGAAATTCATTCAAAACTTGGAGACTCTTCATAGGGCAGTTCCCAAGGAAAAAACATTTGTCTGATATACGGGGACGTCAGTTAAATATACACCAAAAAATCCTAGGTAAATGAACAAATGAACAAGTAATTCTATCGCCCAAAATGATCAAGCTGCAACAATGAATGCAGGCATGCTTTCAGATCGCAAATTCTTCATAAGTACTGTTATGGAGGAAGATAGTTGATGATGATGGTAGTTTTTGGAATCACTTAAGGCTTTGCACTATTAGTGAACGTTATCCAGCTGAAGGTCGGTGTCCCGATTAAATGCTCCTTTGTTTACCTCTACCAAAGCTGTCTAACTGCTTAAACTCTTCAGTGAGACATTATTGAGGCGAAAATTGTTACGGAAGGTAACTCTTTCGAACAATCTCGCAGCCCTAGCAGACATCGGCCCTAGAGAGCCCTATCTATATGCTGACCGGACGGCACCACCGCAATCCCGTGTTTGCGATGGCTGGGAATCGCCCTGCGGCTTTCAACACCCGGAGCGTCACTTGCAGCGACAGCTGAGGACTCAGAATGTCCTATCCCTCATAGTTTCAGCTACCTTCTTCGATCGTAGTGCTTCACTGAAAGAGGCTACTGGTTGACAATTTCTCTACCAATCGCCTCCATGAGGACACGGCGGTGCCGGTACTCCGACCAAGCGGGACTGACTTCCACCGTATGCTCCATCGTATTCTCCGGGCGATCCCCACAATGGTGAAACCCGAGTGTTCCGAAACACCCACATACGGTGAGTCCTGCACAAAGAGAGGATGCCGTGACGCCTCTGTAGTCACTCCTCAAAGACAGGCATTACCGCTGCGATTGTGGCATGCTCACTGTAGCGAGGGGTTAAAATTATACAATGTGGTTTTACCAGAACACAGACCAGAAACATACATAAACTTATGCCTTTTCCCTTGGGGTAGACAGAAATGCCAACTGCTACGACCCATACATACTCTTACTATTCATTGATGTTCATACATCTGGATCTGGCCGAGTACATAACATGTTTCCTGAAGGTAATTTGCGTTTTTACCTTTAACCGTTTTATATTACTTATAGTTTTACGAACTTAACGCGGTCGAAGTCGCGGGCAATAGCTAGTACACTATAAACAGAGACTCGGCACATCGCTAGCGGGGAATATCAGAAGGGGGAGTAAGTCTTAAAGGGGAATGGTTAAACGAGGACAGGAGAAAATCAAGGTACCATATTCTAGGCCACATTCACACAAACAATTGTCTATCACGTGGATTTTGGCCAAAAAAGCTAGGTTTCCATACATTAAGACTGCTCAATTACTTCTTAGGCCCGTATTACAGAATCTGCTCAAGTACTACTTAAACTGCGTTCAACCGATTACTGCTTGAGCGAAGAATATCGACTTAAGCGTTCAGTTTATTTTAGAACTATCCTCAAACTCAAATCAAACGAAACTATGCTTGGGTAGAGATTTTGATCTCTGATTACGTGAGTAAGCAATCATTATGGTAACCCTAAACAATAGTTTGTTTTCTATTGCAATTCTTTTTTTTTTCGCACGATTAAACTGAATCAAAACCGGATGACGAGGCGGACGACACGACGTTATTGACACTGATATACGTACGTTATTGACACTGATATACGTAGGGTTAAGCGTTGCTCCCTTAACCCTTCAGAGTAGGTACATATATGTTCTGTGGATAGCAAAACTGTGAAACTGAGAGTTATTTTGGCGGGATTATTTCGAGTGGAGTTCAGTGGCTGTTTTAATTATTCGCGAATTGATTCCTAGTGGATATTGTGAAGTAAAATTGGTGTGGTTTTGTATCTTAAGTGTCTGCACAACTCGCGATCTCGGTAAAATGGAGCTGAGAGTTTTAATGGTATTGACTACCCCAGCGAAGTTTGCGAGAAAGCTGACATTACATTTGCTGCCAAATACTGCAAAAAAAATAGAATGAGTTGCATCCTAACTTGCATTCTAATGAAACTTAAAAAAGATATAATTGAAAATTAAGACTTGACTTAAAGGTCTCAGTTACTAAGTCAAAATGTTATTTATTAATTTATAGATTTGTCTCATTAAATAAATTATTATTTTTCAGAGCGTTCGCGCGGCGTGACGTCATCGGCATTCGGCCGAAAGTCAAGCGACCGCCGGCGTTCGCTCTCTCCCACTTCATTGTAGGCCCTATTTTCAACACTTAGAGACTACTTTTGTAAGAACAAGTTTGATTACTTACGTTCTTGGATAAATTTCCTATAAATTGAACGCATTATATTTTATAGTCTCTACCCTCAAATATTTTTTTTTTGTTTTTATTTGTAAAGTCATATTCCCGCCACTATTTTGTTTATGGCGCCCCTGCAGTTTGACAGTTCTTGACTCTAAGTGTCTTCGGATCATCTCTGGGTGTATGAAATCCACTCCTGTCAACGCTTTGCAGGTCGAGTGCGCTGAACCTCCTCTAGCCCTGAGAAGACAATATTTAGCCTCCCGTTTTCTGTCCAGGGCAATATGTAGATCGTCACATCCTCTCATTGCAAAATTGAACGAGCTGGATATCATATGCAGAACTTCAAATTATTGGGAACATAAAGAAATTCCTCTAATCCTAAAATACTTTCGTACAACGCAAAATTTAGAATGCCCGATCGTCCAGTATCCCAAATTACCCCTCTTTAACTTTGAATATGAAGCTCTATGTTGCACCCCAAAAATTGTGTTTAATGTCGGTATATCCAAAAATTCCCCCTCGGCGAACTCGACTTTCAATGTGGTGGTGGCCGAGCGTTGGAACGGGTTTCAAATGTTTTTCACCGATGCTTCTAAATTCACTGATTCCAGCCATACTGGAGCGGCAGTATATTACCAAAGCTCCAGTATCATACTTTAATTTAAAGGTCCCAAGGAGTCCTCTGTGTTCACAGGCGAGTGTGTGGCTATACTAGAAGCTTGTCTTTTTATAGAGTCACACCATAATATCGACAAAGCCGTAATCTTCACAGACTCTCTTAGCTGTCTACAAGCATTAGTCCAGAATCCCTTCAAAAGCAAATTGCACAGCTCAATTCTCTTAAAAATTAAAAAATCTCTATTGTCATGTGCTAACAGTCAAAGGGAAGTTCAGTTAGTTTGGATACCTGGTCATTGTGGCATCAAGGGCAATGAACACGCTGATGCTTTGGCCAAAGATGCTTGTTCGTCAACTACAGCTGACCTCTCACATAATTCTATCCAGGGGTATGACTTACTAAACCTGCCAAAAGCAAGTCTTCAATGTGCATGGCAGGAACAGTGGAATACCACCAGCAAAAAGAAAGGTAAATTCTATTATGCAGTTCAACCAACCATAAAATCAAAACCTTGGTTCTTCACATACAAAAAAGTGTCCAAAACTGTTTTTTCCGTCCTCTGCAGAATACGCTTAGGTTTCTGTTGCTCACCTGTTTTTTTGGAAAAAATCCGTGTTCGCGACTCCTCTTTATGCGAGTGCGGTTTGGAGGAAGGCACACTAGAGCACATATTTTTTGAATGCTCAAACAACGTTCCACATTTAGACTTATACAGCCGCCTCCCGAAATTTAAGATCCCTCTTCCAATCAATGTCCCTGCCCTATTAACATATCCCTCCCCAGAATTGCTTGTGGCGATGATGATCTTCATCCGCCACAATAATATAAAATTATGAATCATAGCCCCGAATATTCTGTCTGTATAGTTGTGGTTTACGTTTTTTTATTTTTATTTTTATGTTTTAACAACTATAATATTTATGTAGTTTTATTTTTTGTTTGTTTCAGTCCAATACTAACCCATCAAGTTCAACTTTATCAACCGAAGAATTTTGGTCTACATTTACTGTCCCTTTCTATTTTCTGAAATAATAATAATATACACGCTTGCTTTTCCAATTCACTTTAGACATTGGCAGAATAGTCGACATCGGCTCTACTTGCCATTAATTAAGAATAGAATAGAATAGACAGTTCTTGAAAGTTCTTGTTCGTGAAAAGGTTAATATATCCTCACCTTCCGCATGACGCAGGTCCTCAACGGACATGACAAGTTCGGGAGGTTCCTGCGTCGGTTTCAGGCGGAAGCAACGCCCGGATGCCATCATTGTGCGGACCACCCAGAGGACACGGTGGAGCATACGGTGGAGGTGACACGGCGGTGCCCCGCTTGGGCGGAGCACCGCCGTGTCCTCGTGGAGGCAATTGGCGGCAACTACCTTTCGCGTCGGGCTCTGGTTCAGGCTATGGTCCGGAGCGAGGAGGAATGGCAGGCGGTCGCCTCCTTCTGCGAAGCAGTAATGCTAGCAAAGGAGGAGGCTGCATGCGTGAGGGAACGAAGGTCCTCACGCCTTAGCCGCCGTAATTCCGACCCCGACTACCAGCCACGGTAGACGCGGGCTTGCGGATGTCGAGCACTGGGTAGGTCGCCGTCCGGCTGTTCGGTAATTAACCGGACCGAGCCCAGTCGTCAACAGCGCGTTATGATCCTCGCGCTCCTCAAAGAGATGTCAGCAAACCGTAGGGGCCCAGCAGGGCCGAGGCCCGCTAACTAGGACCGCGGAGACTTTCTGAAAGGGAAACCCGTAGTCCTAGAACGCAAAGGGTAATTGAAAGATACAGGTGTGGTTTTAGTCAGTAAAAGTCTGATTAGCCCTTACGGTCCAGCCAGAGCGCGAGAAGTCATTTGGATGATGACTAGTTTTAAATAATGCTTGAGTCTTGATTGTAGTTCTGTAATACGGGCCATAGACACAAAACTTTTCAACAAAAAATTATGAGCTTTAATCATGATTCTAAGAATGCGAAATTCAGATTCAAACCAGTCGACTGTCTAACTTTTATTACATTTTATATGCTAAATACCTGTGCTTAATTACTAGTAGTTTAATAGGTCCTTTAGCTTTCTCTTCGGAAATTACTATGCTCAACTCTAGTCTCAATCGATTAGAAATTTGTATCTGTGGCAAACTTTGACAGTACAGCAACAATCAATGATAGATGTCAAAAATCGCGCTTTAAATTTTTAAAACGGTCTGTCTATTACTGTTTTTGCGTGGATTTCCAACATTTTTGTTAAAGGGTTGAATTGGCTGGCTCCTGTTAAAACCAATTGTTGTTATGGTGGTTAGTACGCAGAAGTCGAAGAAGAGAAGGGCGGAGGATGAAGCGATGGACGTTGAAGATTCTCCGAATAGCGGACCTTCGACTTCGTCGTCGAATCCAGATCAAGAGAATCAAGATAATATGTTAAATGATGACATGGACCATATATCTGATGATGAAGAAGGTGGAGTTCGTATAGGTGATATCTACATACCGCCCGCGCCGAAACCGGCTCTGACTTTCGATACGACAGGCCCAAGGCTTATAATCACGCACATAGTTAATGAAAACTTTAAGAGTTATGCTGGCGTACAAGCATTGGGACCGTTTCATAAGGTAAATAATTTTACTCAAAAAAATACAATGTCATAGGCATAACTTTGCTGTGTTCAACATGGTTGTTATTAATTTTTTTACCTAGTTTCAGTTTTATTTATTTATTTAAACTTCATGTACAGTAGTGGTACATAGGCGGACTTAATGCAACAAGGCATTCTCTACCAGTCAACCTTTGGGTTAGTTCATTAAACCCCAAGCGAATGCCGGCGTTCAGTCACTAATTGTCTTTCTATTGTGTCTCTAATTATGGTACTCAAAAGGACAATGCAGTTACAGTTACAATTTAGTTTTATTTATGTCATATAGGTATCTCTCAGGATCTAATAGATTTATCCATGATTTTTGTAGTTTTTTATCAGTGATACAGTTATAATCACATAATTTTTCTCAGCAAATAACTTTTTTTGTATTTCAAAATTTTTATTGTTTTAAATCTATAATTTATATTTTAATTTTAAATCTTCCAGAGCTTCACTGCAATCATCGGCCCAAATGGCAGTGGAAAGAGTAACGTAATAGACTCTATGCTCTTTGTGTTTGGGTACCGAGCGACAAAGATCAGGTCTAAGAAGATATCTGTACTTATACATTCGTCTAGCAAGTATCCTAATGTCAAGAGTGCATCCGTTGCGGTACACTTCTGTAAGATTATTGATGGGGTAAGTAATATTTACTAGTAATTTTGTGTCTAAGTGGCTTCACTCGCAATAGTGTACATTTAATATTTTTTTAGTAAGAAAGATTACCAATAGTTATTGGTAAGGTTCTTTGAACAATCAGACGAACTTATATTCATAATATAATATTCCAAAGTTCTGATTTTTTTTAGGTGGGATCCAATGACATCTCCCTCTCTACCGCTTTTCGCAGAGTTCAGCTCTGCGTGAGGGAGTGTCAGACTTTTACTGAATAAAAATTCACTTGGTTGTCCCTTCTTTGCCTTTGTTCTTGGGCCCTGGGGTTCAAAACCCATGGCCCCATTAAGATTCGACCCTACTGGGCCTTATGATTTTGCTCACTTCTCCTTGAGGCGCGCATGGAACACTACACGCCGTCGATTACTCGGGCTTGGTCCAGACGGTTACTGGATGGTTTCCACACTCTGACTGACTTAGTGGGTCATTGCCGTTGCTTTGACTGGGCTGTTAATATAGTGGAGGGAGTTTGTGGGTTTGATTCCCACCCAGGATAAATGTTACTGTGATTAGCATGATTATTTGTTCTGTGTCTGGGTGTAAATTAAGTATAATATGTATGTATTTAGAAATATATAAGCATGTTTATCAATTTTTTAAAGTGTAGTTCAGCTCTGCTTAGCTTGGGACTAGATGGCATTGTGTGATTGTTGAGAAATACTATTATTATTGCGGTCATGGCGGTCATAAACTTAGGATATTTAAACAATTCCATTATGTTTAATTCACATGTCCAAATTAGACAGAATCTACTGGAGTTTATTCCGCTTTTGTTGTTTTTTAATTTTACCTGAGTTAATGTCAGCATTATAAAAAAAACCTAGGTTTAGTTTTCATTTTAAAACTTAGACTCGTTATAGTATAACCAAAACTTGCTGGTCTTATTCGATTTCGATTTAGCTTCCCGAATCTGGCCGTGATCTTGAAACTAGCTGACCCGGCAAACTTCGTACTGCCTAACAGTCAATTAATATAGTATATTTCTTTCGTCAATTGCGATGAAACAAAGTCTAAATAATATAACTAGTTGCACACAATTTTAATATATATAACTTGCCTACATCGATTTCGTACATTTTACGTGATGTGCGCACAACTAAAAACTTCTACAGATTTATTATATGTAAAGACAGATAGATGCCAATTGCTACTTGATCAGATAACTAATGATGCAGTTTGCAGAAATATATATATTTTTTTATGTTATTTGTGGAATAGTAAACAAAGTAAGCAAACAAGGGTGAAACAAGTGTTCAAATAAGTTACATTGTACAAAAATAAAAATAAGTAAATACTGAAAGTAAATTAAATAATGTTGTCTTCTTTTACAGGAAGGAGATGAGTTCACAGTAGTACCGGACAGTGAGATTGTAGTTTCCAGAACAGCCTTTAGAGACAGCTCCTCATTCTACACCCTCAATGGAAGACGGGTGCAGTTTAAAGAAGTAGCCAGGATGTTACGTTCGAATGGCATTGATTTGGATCATAATCGGTTCTTGATTTTGCAGGTGAGTTTAGACTCCTTGTATTATTTTATGAATGGTATAATATCGATAACCAAATCAAAAAATTAAACTACCCATGGAATTTCTTGCTGGTTCTTCTTCATAGGATGCAATCAAAAATTAAATAAAAATCTTGACTGTGTAAAAAATAACTTTAAATAAAAACTGAAAAGAAAAAACAAATTCAATCCAGTAGAGTAGAAACCAATTGTATTGCATTAATTTAAACACATAAAATAAAACAAATAGTAAATTCTAATACAGAATATATACACTGCAACCAGGACCCTTATTAAATGGAATGATTTTAGTCGCTTAGCTTATTTTGTATCTTAAATAAAATTGAAGTGTCTGTTTGTAGTATCAAAAAAATATTTGTATACTAAATGGATAAAAAATCAACACTTTTAATAAACATGTTTTTTGAAGTTTTTGGTTATCTGCTGGTTTGTTCCAGCTATCCGAAACTGCTAAAGCAATTTTGATAGCAAATGTTACAAGCAGTTAGGCTATGTTACTTTTCATTTGCCTATGAGAACAGATTTTCTTAATATGGGATAAGTCTGAAATGGTTAAACAAAATTTGATGGAACTTTTGATTTGGGATGTAACTAATGTGAATAACCAGTACCTTAATCCACTTTTTCCATTGCATCTTAATTCCCAGGCAGAGTATACATCTTCGAAACGGTTTGACCGATTTTGACGGCGAGTAATTTGGTCTAATTTTCATTTTACCGCAGGAACGGGGTTTCATAATACGGGTTAAGTAAGTCTTCGAGAGGTTGACTATTGACGGGACTTTCATTGGGATATAGCTAATGTTATAATTAGTGACTTAATCTACTTTTTATAATACTGCGGCACGGGACATAATTCTCGAGGACGGGGCATCTTAATTCTCGGGGAGGAAGTTATCTTAATTCTCGGGGATAGGGGACATCTTCGAAACGGCTGGACCGACTTTGAGGGACATTCACTGATAACTAATGTTATAAGGATTTGACGGGACTTTCATTGGGATATAGCTAATATTATAATAAAAGAGATTTAATATTATCGTGGGAACTGGACTTAATTCCGGCGGTGGGGGGGACCATCCAGATTCCCGGGAGAGAGGATAATCTTGATTCCCGGGGAAAAGACATCTTCGAAAAGGCTGGACCGGTTTTGACGGGACTTTCACTGACGGAATTTTTTTTTGATGTGGGTAATCATCTAATTATTTCTCTCGCTCTAGGGCGGGTTGGGATAGCATACCAGATAATATTCCACAGAATTGTTGCAGAATGCAGAATTGTTGAGCATAAACAGATAATATTCTGTATACAGATTCATACAGAATTGTGGCAACTGTCAATATTAACAAATTAACGGCACTTTAGCTTAAAGATACCAGACTAGCATTGCTTTTCTTTTGATTTGCACTTTTCTTAACTTATGAATGAAACTGATGTTTGTTGCAGGGTGAGGTAGAACAAATTGCTATGATGAAGCCCAAGGCTGTGAATGAACATGAGGCAGGAATGTTGGAGTACTTAGAAGATATTATTGGCACATCAAGATACAAGGTAAAAATGTATTAAAAGTTAGTAGATTCACCTTCCGAATACAGCTGAATTATAAACGTCTTTCTTTTTTAAAACTCGCTTCAATTCAATTCAATTTTTAAGTGTATGACTCCATCGACAAACATCCAATGATTTTGCCAATGTCAAGGTATGATATATGGAAAGGGTCGGTACTTTGTCAAGGATATTGTTATCTATTGATCAGTTTTTGTAGCGATGGTATCCATTGGTCATCATGCTAAAAAGGGACAAAACAATTTTGGTTAGTACACATACACCACCAGCAGCAGCACCCTTTTTTATGACAAGTTCTTACAGTCCATCCTAAGGTTGTCTGGTAGAAATCGCTGTTAGCGATAAGACCGCCATTGTACCCATACATTAAGTTAGTTTGTAAGTTTTTGTTACTATTTTGGTGTACAATAAAGTTATATTCTATTCTATTCTATTCTATAAAACAATACAAGATATTAAAACAAGAAATAGATACATAATGTATAAATAAACAGTTTTTCTTTCTTTCTTTCTAAATAAAAGTACTAACTACAACTGGATTTTATTAACATTAATAAATTTATAAAGAAGCAGGGGTATGGGCTATCTGGGCCAACCATTTCCAAGACCAGAGGACTAGAGGCTCAGCCCCATCAAGGCCATACTGGGACTCATGAAGAAGGTGCACGGAGTGCTAGGGTTTGAGTAGAAGGGAGGGGGATTAGCACAAAAGATCCAGAAGGGTCGAAGTGCTCTGGTTTAGGGCCAGCACCACTATAAGATAAGATAAGATAAGGGGTATGGGCTAAAAATAGAAGAAAACGAATGTTAACTGGGCGGGGGATATCAGAAGGGATTAAGTCATAAAGAGGAATTGTTAAATGAAGGCAGGAGTAAAAGAAGTGTTCCAAGATACCCTCTTCTAGGCCACATTCACACAAAGAATTGTTTCTCACGTGGATTTTTGTCAAAAAAATAGGGGTGCAAACAAATCCCACCGAATATAAACGAATACAGCCGAATTATAAAAGTCTTTCTTTTAAAACTTGGTTATGAACAATGTCGTATCATATCAAACAATAAATCTTTATCAATTTCCCACAGGAACCAATTGAAAAGCTAGCCATAAAAGTGGAAGAATATAGTGAGATGCGTAAGGAGAAACTCAATAGAGTCCGATTAGTTGAACAAGAGAAGATTAAGTTAGAGCAGCCAATGAGAGATGCTGTTGATCTAATGAACTTGACCAACACCTCGTTGAGGACGAGGAATATGCTTTTGCAGAAATATATGTAAGTCTTACTCATCCGTAAGCACTATACTCCATTCGCGTTAAGATTAAACATTTAAACAAACCTTTTTTACTGTCTGCTTAACCGATTTCGACTTGTATTTCATTGGCATAAGGATGGTATTAAAAGCAAAAAAGTGGTTACAATATCAACTATTTATTGTAGCCGCCATTTCTCATGCCACTAACGCAATGAGTGTCTAAACACATTATGCCGAAGGTACGCGAACGAAGTTCGGCATGATTACGCCTGCAATGCTCGTTGAATTACTAACGACACATTATGCCGAAATTACGTTGCGTTATAGTATACAGCCGAACTTCGGTCCGGCGTACGTTCAGCGACAATTCGGCGGCAACGTATTCTGTAGAGCACACATTATACGCGACTGACGTTCGGTTCAATTGCCGATGAAGATCCGGGGCGGGGAGCAGCGGGAGCCGGTTGTGCAACTGAATTTCTGCCGCGTAAGTTCGGCACTTAAGGTGTGTCATGTCAGCTGAATAGCTGAACTTCGGTCGCGTACCTTCGGCAGTGTGTTTAGACTCTAATAGTCAAAATCGGTTGAACAGACAATAAAAAAGTTTTGTTTAAATGTTTCATCTTCTCATGTGAATGGAGTATAGAGGGATTAGAAAATTTCAGGCAGTAGTAAAAATTTAAATTATATTTATTTTCATTTAATTGACTGGCCTGTTAGTCTTGTGGTTAGTGGCCGTGACTACTATGCCGGAGGTCGTGGGTTCGATTCCCACCTAGGATAAATGTTTGTGTGATGAGGGATGTCGTGGGTTCGATTCCCACCTAGGACAAATGTTTGTGTGATGAGCATGATCATTTGTTCTGTGTCTGGGTGTAATTTATCTATAATATGTATGTATTTAGAATTATGTAAGTATGTTTACCAGTTATCTAGTATTCTTAGATTAGCTGGACTAGACGGCGTTGTGTGAAAGTTTTGGAAAAAAAAAAAAAAATTTAAAATAAATATCATTATAGGTTTAAAAAAACAATTTTATACGTCATTTTTTTTTTGTCAGTGTAAACTAGATGAGGCCGGTTTTTCCTAGCTGACTACCCTGAGAAGAAACATCAAAACAAACTCGGGGTCAATGTCTCTTTTAAAGTCCATACAGTAAACATGTAATGGTCAAATCATATGAAAACCATGCAGATTAGTGTCACAGATGGTCTTTTGAAGAAAGAACCACACAGATTTGAGTGGACCTGTCCAGTTAGTGCAAGCATTTGTCAGTATTCGTAGCTCAAACTTAGGACTACTGAGGAGTTTAACGACTTGACGAACAATACCACAGAAAGGACATTTGGGTAGGCCGCATTAAATACTCAAAACTGCCAGACATCATGTGAAAAATACAGAAAATTAAAAAAAAAAAAAAACTTTGCTCTACACTACCATTGGCTCTCGTATGTGTGGGTGCATTCACAAACATGTTAACTAATGACACTCAGATCTCTGTAGCATAATCATAGCCAGCGTTTTTTAATGTTCCCACTGCTAGGGCTCAGGCCTCCTCTCTCTAGGAGTGGGAATGGGTCGTAATCCACCACGCGGGCCCAGTCACATGTCTTCGAATTTTTGGATCTAGGACATGCCGGTTTCATCACGATGTTTTCCTTCACCGTTTAGAGAGCAGTGGTGATGAAATAAATTACACAAAGTTATGCACCTGGCTAGGTTTGAACCCGCGTCAGGGCCGTTACCACTCGGCCACCACTGCTCTCAACTATCTGTAAGCAATACGAATATTTGTTTCGTGAGGGCATCGCACCCGCGGCTGCCTATCGCTCAACCACTGCGCCAGCCGCTGCCATATTATTACAATTTCAATTGCCTTTTGATCCTGAAAATTCCTCTGTTGTGGTACTTTTGATGTTGTTTTTTACATTTGCTACTCTCCAGTTTCTGCTGTAAGCTTAAGTTCGGCCACTCATCATTATCCTAATAATATATTTCACATATTTTCTTTAATGTTTTCTAGTCACGAAACAAAAAAAATAATAGAATCGAAGGAAGCAGATCTAGCAGAATTGAAAGTGAATCTAGCAGCCATTGATGACAAGCTGAAGATTGTTGGGGATGAGTTGAAGACGAAAAATGATGTTTTAAAGGAGGGTACTAAGTAAGTATTGTATTATTCGCTTTTTGTGAGAGATTAAATTAATTTGCCAAAATACACATTCGAAGTGAAGTTCACTTACATGGTAAACCATGTAACTGAGATACGCATTTATAAATTTGGTACTTATTTGAGCCGATCTAGTTAGTTTACAAGTATGATGGTGATGTATACTATACAATAGTATATTTTATGTAATTTTAAATGCATATCTTCGTTTTGCAAGTGGGTCACATTACCGAGCAAGTACGCGTATGTGAAAAGTATGGGTTCAATCGAATTTGAACTTTGTCATGTTTTTTGACATTTAGTGTGCTAATCCAAAATTTATAATTATTTCTAATTAGCTGACCCAGCGAACTTTGTACCGCCTGTTGTGTTAGCTAAACTGTCAAAGGATAACGCCATCTACTGGTATTACCATAACAGCATAAATTATTTTAAAATGACAGATTAGAGATGGCGTTGTATTCGATATTTTTTTTCGTGAGTTTCCATATTTTTTAATTCATTAATACCCCCCAAAAGCGAACGCCGGCGTTCGCCTTCTCATTGTCTTTCTATTGTGTCTCTAATAAGTATTCGAAAGGTTTCCTGGACTATGTATCACAAATATTTCAAGACTAAAATTAGCGAGACTAACGAACAGCTATTTATTTTACAGAATCTTTTTAATAGATAGCTTGAGTTCGCCTAGAGTATTATTTAAGGCATTGTTCAGACCAAACGCAGTTTATAGCTTTTTTAACTTTTCGTTGACATCTAACGGGCCATACGCTATTACGTAGTGCGTCGTCGCTGACTCTCGGTGGCCAATTATTAGACTACGTGTAGCAAGACTACTCTTTTGTTCACACGAGTAATTTATTATATGCTATAGCGTATTATTTATTTATATACTTTATTGTACACCAAGATAATAAATGATACATATGAGCCTTATATCAAAAAACATACAATTGGCGGCCTTATCGCATTCCACGATCTCTTCCAGGCAACCTGGTATGGAAAGAGATTGTCTGGACATTAAATGGGGTTGCACTTGGTGCATTACAAAATAAGATACATACTTAACGCTAAAATACATACTTAAATACATACATACTAAATAATTATATAGGCGAGGAAACAAGTGACAACTACAATTAATACAGCTAAAAACGAAACAAAATTACAAGGACAAGTAATATTCCTTCACAAGTGTTTTAAATATATGTAGTGATTGCGCGCGTTTTATTGACACTGGCAGTGCATTCCACAGACGAGTGGCCTGGAGAGTAAAGGACTTATCCAGAAACGTAGTGGAATGCATTGGCATTTTGAGTCTCAAGTTATCTGATGACCTAAGAGATAGGGGTAGGGGGGGTAGAGGGGTATTGTCGGTTTGGTGAGAACGCATACTGTAGACCATGTCCACGTTCACACTGATGCTTACAGTGAGCATACTCTCAGTCAACGGCGGACAATACGTTTGATGTGAATGATGCCTAAATAATATTAATAAAATAAAAAGTTTGTATAATTAGTTTTTCGAAAAATACTCTCTTTAAGAAAGAAAAATGTCTTTAAAGATCTACCCTCTATTTTCTAGAAAATACGACGTCCTCCGCAAGACTAAAGAAGAAATAACAGAAAAACTTCAAGGCTGCAAGAGGAAGGCGGTGACTACGCAAGCAGACCTCACTCAGGGTAACAAGAAGAAGAAGAATTTAGACGCGCTGCTCGAACAGGAGAGGGCGAAACTTGTTGACTTGGAACTGGTGAGTTTGTTTTTAGGAACCCATAAAGGACCACTTTGTGGTCCATCTGTCTGTCTGTCCGTCAAGACCCTTTATCTCGGGAACGCGTGAAGATTCGGTAAGTTGAAATTAAAACCATATTATACTCAGGCTTGCGGTCCCATGAAGCTGTGAAAAAATTAAACTTCTAAGTAGACGAAAAAAAAAAGATAGGGCCTTTTATGTCGCAAAAAACGCAAAAAATCTAAAGGGGACTTTCCCGTTGACTTAGAGTTCTAATTTAGCATGAAGCAAGATCTCATAGCACAAGTATAGGAAAAAAACAGAAAATTTAAATTTGTAGCTACGTCACATTATTTTTTTTTGCGTTTCGAGTATTTCTTCGTAATCGGGGATTGAACATAGTAAGGCTGGTTTTAGAGTCACGCTGACCATCGGCGCTGACAGCTCAGCGCGTAGCTTGTCAGCGCTGTGGATCACTGAAGTACAGACGCACAAAAATGCGAAGGTCATTAATAATTGCGGCGTCCGCTCGGCTCGACTCTAGAACGCTCACTGAAGACAGAGGCGCGCGTGTGTTGGTCAGCGGCAACGGCTACGCGGCGCCGACGCGCGCTACGTACGGTCGCTGACCCGTCAGAGCTGACCATCGTACGCGCTGATAGCTACACGTTATTCTAAAACGCTTCCTAGAAGTTCATACGTTTCGGCTTTCAGCGCCGACGGTCAGCGCGGTCAGCCAGCTTCCTGTTCAGTTTCGATCTTATTTCAACCACTAAACAACATAACAGCGCAAGAGTTTTAGAACAATTTGCCTGCTACAGTTTCCCGTTCGATTACAATTAAGGTGGATTAAGGAATAGGCTCTTAATAAACTAGTGCGCTTCATTATCAGGTGGGATCGCAGTCATGCAATAGAAAAAAACTAAATCTTAGCAAATAAGTTATTTCTACTCTATAAGAACATGATACATTATGTTAATCATTTTATAGATACCAGAGAGAAACCAGAGAGAGATAGAAGATTGTGAAAATCTTCTTGTGAGGCATACAGAACAGAAGGCAAGAGCTGAAGAAGAACTACAAACAACTGTCGCTAGTGTCAGGTGAATATAGCGTCAAACTAAATTAACTAGCGAAACTTCACAGAGGTGCCGTTATCGATATCAAATGTCGATAAAAATAAATGTGTGTTAAGAGCATTGATTGATTGATTTATTCAAAGAATAATTAAATTGTATGCGAATATTGAGTACTTAAAAACTAAGAACAAAACAGTAATAACTAATAATTTAGTTGTATTACAGTAAAAAAAGATTACTAAAAAAAAATATGTTAAAAAGATTCGAGTTGCACCATCAAAAAAAGAAAAATGAAAATAAACAATGTCAAAATTATTACACTATGCATTAGTAATGTCAATAATAGTAATAAAAATGTAAATAAATAATAATAATAAAAAAAGGTAACACAAGGTCAACAGAAAAAAAAGCACTAACGGCATTTTATACAAATTGCCAAGTTTTTATTCTTGGAAATTAATGATCCGAATTTTAATAAAACTTGTTATGTAGGCGCAAAGAAATTAGTTACTAACAATTTCGACAATGTGCTTAACTTGGGTCTATACTAGAAGAGTCGAGCACGAGCTACACTACACGAATTTGAGCTCGGCTCGGTTTCTCAAGCGTACACCCACTTTAAGAGAGACAGTCGGTGCCACCTTTTAGAGCGTTTAGTCCGCCAGAGTCGCACATCCACGACCAAAGACTCCATCTCGTCAGCTTGTCTGTCACCTATGGGGATTAAAGATCTAAACGAGATGGAGGACCTAGTCGCAAACACATGACCCTGGCGAATAGGACACGATAACAGTCATCTGACGAATCTGACGCAAGTGGTTTAAGGATTAAATTTCCTATAGATTGAAGATTGAAGATATTCGTAACTGTCTGTCACGTTCCTTTTTAATATATACGTTTGTTTTTTTTTTTTTTTAATAAAACGATAACGTAACAAAAAAAGAACCGCTACATTTTAAAAGTCTAACATAAAAAGAATGAGAGGGTAGAAGAAGGGAAGGCCCGGTCAAAGGTCGAACTACGTAGGAGGCCGTCGATACCGAACTCTCCTGCTTCGTGACAGTCGGTGGCGTCGGTGATGGCTTTGTAGTCCGTCCAGCAGGATCCTCGGCGCAGGGTGCCGTCCAATTAACCAGCTATGCTGATCTCCAGCCGTGTAGAAATTCCTGGAACCCCGTTCCAAAATGGCATTAGCACCTTATATTGTTGAGTCATAGTTGCGGGCCCACACCTTACACAAAGAGGTTGGCATCTACTAGAAGGCAAGTCTAGCTCCAGCAAGCAATGAGATAGAAAATACTAATTGAGCGACTAATTACTAATGCTAGTAGGCAATGATAAAAAGAAAGTAAAGTGAAGGCCAAAAGAATTGGTGTTAGTAATAGTGTACAAAATAACCACTTATTTTACAGATGTAGGTATCATAATATTATATTACATAGCGTTTAAAAAAAGCCGTTATAAACGGCCCAGATAAAGAAAACTTACAAGGAAGGTAATAAGTTTAAGACTAACATCTTTAAATACAAAGCACTGAAAGCAGTAATTTAGTGGCCTAAAGTATACATTTTTAACGAACAGTAACAAACAGTAGGGATTTTAAAAACATGTATAAAACTGCGCGCTGCCAGCAGTGGCTGTGTCCATTTGTTCATAATTAAATTTATTTGCATCATTAGATAAATATATTATTTATATAGTTTTAAATATTTATAAATTAAGTAGGTAAGTAAACCGTGACAGTCTAAAACTAGATACCTATGTATGGGTACCAACTTTAATTGAAATCGGGGCATTCATAGCCAGGAACGAGGACATGACAGTATGTATGGAAATATCCTGAGGGTTAAACACTTAAAACACAACACTCAAAATTCACTAATGTCTTCACATTTTACCAGAACACAAACCCAAGGTCTCCAAGAAACAAAAGACCGTTTACAAGCCAACCTAATAGGTTTGAAGAGGATAGTAGACGAAGCTAACAACCGCTGCAAGCTGGCCGAGTCGGAACTGAAACTGTATTTAAGCACAGAACAGAAGGAAGTTGAGAAATTAGAGAAGATGAAGGCGGCTTATGAAAAGGCTGCGGCGACACTGGAGGAGAAGAGACCGTAAGTCTTTTTTAAGGTTCCGTAACTTAAAAGGAAAAAACGGATCCCTTATAGGATCACTTTGTTGTCCGTCCGTCTGTCTGTCAAGACCCTTTATCTCGGGAACAGGTGAAGGTATCCAGTTGAAATTAAAATCATATATTTAGGTCTGCGGTCACACAGTCATACAGACGTTTATGTCGCATAAAACGTATATTTCGACACCCTCAAGGGAATCAAAATTCATAGGGTAATTCCCGTTGACCTAGAATCCTGAAATTTGGCATGAAATTTGGTCTCATAGCACAAGTATAGGAAAAAATCTGAAAACTGTAAGTCCAAGTGACGCTATTCGCCATATCTTTCTCGCACTGGTATACGCCAGGCTATGCTATAATTGTTTATATTTTTTTTAGTATGCAAGAAGAACTGTCTCGAACCTTGCCAGAAAATGAGGCTAAGCTGAGTGAAGTTAACAACAAACTGCAAAGATTGAAGAATGAAGAAGGACAGATTATAAGTGAAGTCAGGCCACTAAGGTATGTCGTATTTACTGTTTTAAAACGTAACATCGCGCCTTAAAGGTGTACTTATATTGATATATTAATCCACTAGCTACTTCCAGCGACTTTGCCCGCGTCAAATTAGAAAAAGTCATGATATGAGAATAATATAATAGCATTTACTCTAAAGTGATAAAATCTGAGAGCAGTGGTGGCCGACTGGTAACGGTCCCGACTTACGAGTTGTAGGTCGCGGGTTCAAACCGAGCCAGACGCATAGGCTTTGTGTAATTTATTTCATCACCACCGCTCTCAAAACGGTGAAGGAAGGAAACCGACATGTTCTAGAACCAAAAATTTGAAGACATGTGACATCCACCAACCAGCACTGGGCCCGCGTGATGGATTACGGCCCATTCCCTATCCTATAGAGGAGGCCTGAGTCCCAACAGTGGGAACATTATAAGACCGACTATGCTACTATGCTATAGAATTTTTAGAGTTAATTGAGGCGTTTCAGAGATAACCTCCTACATAAAACATAAAATAAATAAACAATAAAATTGTGCCTATTAACTTTTTAACCGCCTACATAGAATATATCATTCGCGTTTATTCCGCCAGGGTTGTTCATCCACGACTAAATTCTCCATCTCGTCAGCTCTTCTGTCACATATGAGATGGAGTACCCAGTTGCAAACACACGACGAACGAAAACGCTCGTCTAACCAATCCGATACAAGCGGTTAAAGAATTAATAATATTGGTATAGATTGACACAGAACGAAGTATTTTAGTTAAAAAAATGTGATATCGTTGAATATTTGTTCCGAAATAAAACTTTTAACTGTTGAAACTCGAGCGTGAGGATGGGGACACATGGGCATGCAAAGATCGTCACACAGTGGGTACCCGAAGACGGGCGTCTGTTTGTAGGAGGTAATCTCGGAAGGTACTGGTCCGATTGATAAAATTTGCTCCGATAGAAAGCTGCTTTGTTCCTGAGTGAAATGGACTATATAGCTACGTGGGCGAAGCCGCGGGCAAAAGCTAGTAGCTATTAATTTAGGGTAATATTTCAGGGCTCAACTCGAAGAGTCTCGTCAAGCGATGAGCGCTAACACTTCCCGCAATAGAGTCATCGACGCCTTGATGAATGAAAAGAGGCATGGGAGACTACCTGGCATATTTGGACGATTGGTAAGTTATTTATCAGAAGAGAGGAGCTTGTGCTTAAGTGTACTACCCTACTTTAATATTGCTCCCGCTCCCGCACCCAGCTGTGCGCTGGCGCCTAATGCCCGTTATGTCCTGCCGTGACCTGTGTTGTAATATTTTTGGTTAAAAATTTGACATGTAAGAATTATTATAATCGATGCAGTTACTGTTTTTGAACAAACTATATTATTCAGGTTTCGCATATACTTACTAAAAATAATGTTGTGTAAGCCTGGACATAAATAATAATTCTGTAGTCAACTAAGTGACCAGTCAGTAACCAGAAATGTTTCTGGTAGTTCAAGCGATTGAATGGCTTCTAATATCGTAATACTACAATAGAAAAGATATTATTTTATTTAAAAGCATCCATCCCCATCCTCCATTCCCCATGGATGGTCTCCCCATTTTACAATCATCTCTGATTGTAAAATGGGGAGACTAAAACATGCAGATGTAAAAACCAAAAACTGGTTTACCTACTGAACTCAGACTTCGTGAGGTGTTTTATAACCAGTTTGATATTTTGGAATATTTTATGTAATGTTCTTTCTTTTTTGTCTCTATAATATCTACGAATTTTTATCGGAGTTCAGAAATAATGACAACGTGAGTTTTTCGATACCCGAAAAAACTTTACAAATAATGTCAGCGAAGCGAATTTAGCTTATGAAGACTATTATTACATTTTGAAATAGAGTATAAAGTCAGGGTTGCATTACTGTGTCGGGGTGTGTCGTGGCGCTTTTTGAAAATGAAATCTTTATTTGTAAACATAGGTTTTTAAATGGTGTTTAAGCGTACAAATTAAATTGATGATTATAATCAGTTTTTATCAAAATTCAAATTACAAAATTAACATTAATGTCAGAATGATTAGAAAATAACAATATTTTAGATTATTAATTACAGTCAAAAATTTTACACATACAAACAAATTAATTGTCACATAAACATAGAGGTAATAATTTAACAATTTTATTTCAATAATTTAATTCAGTGCAATGACAAGTTTTTACTAATGTCATAAATCGGATATAGTAGTTCTAGCAAGTTTCATTAAGATAGTCATTAATAGTGTAGTAACATTTTTCAATCAAAAAATCATTTAACCATTTTTTGAACAGATCTGTATTACTAGCTTCTATGATATGTTTGGGTAATTTATTGTAGATTTTGGGTGCCATGCCTAAAAGGTTTTTGCTGAATATAGCTTTTTTGTGTCTTGTCATGCTTTGACGTGGTTGATTGGCTACAAAACTTGTTGTGATGTCACGTAGGCTTGAACAGATTCGTTCGATTGTTGTATCCTACTCCACACTCCGACACACACTCCACTTCCGAAAGGGCAACCCGTAGTCCTAGTATGCAAAGGGTAATTGAAGGATACAGGTGTGGTTTTAGTCAGTAAAAGTCTGACACGCCCTCGCGCTCCACCCAGATCGCGAGAAGTCATTTGGATGATTTCCCACCTTAAAAAAAAAAAAAAAAAACACTCCGACACAGTAATGTAACCCTAGCTTTATTGTTATATGAATTATTTGTAGGTAAAAAGCTATGTCACTTCTGCGGTATAAAAATTGTCATTATCATTACACTACGTTGAAATGCGTAACTGCCATAAAACTCGCGTCGCTTAAGACGTTTTGGTCACGAAAAAAGTATCCTCTATAAGTTATCTAGGACTGTATGTTTTAACAATTTTGTTAGACGACATAATGCTAATCTAACGCTGCAGCGAACTTTTGTTCTAACTTATCAGTATCTTGACACATATTTTCGTTGAACGTTCTTGTCTATCGCTAGAATTTAAGTCAACGATAGGAGGTAAGTCTTCGAAACTGACACTGGCCATCTCTTTTAGGGTGACTTGGGAGGTATCGACGCAAGATACGACGTCGCCATATCGACATGTTGCGGAGCTCTCGACAACATAGTGGTCGATACTGTGGAGACAGCGCAGGCTTGCGTCGAACATCTGAAGAGGCACAACATAGGGCGAGCTACGTTCATAGCGCTCGACAAGCAGGAGCATCTGAGGGCGACGTACGAGCAACGGAAGAACTTGTAAGTGTAGTTTTTTTTTAATAATATAGACGTGCTTCTTGCGTAGCTTAAGTGCTTGACTGCGATCCCACCTGTTGGTAAGCAATGATACAATCAATGATGGTGAAGTGATGACGTAAGTAACATAGAGTTGATAATACCTTTTCTAAAACACCGAATTCATAAACATGATGATTAAATCTCCGGATTTATTAGAAAGGTTTGGAGTTGAGGGACTCTAAACCGGTTTTCATTGCTTCATTCCCTATATCATAAAATAAAATGTATTAAATTAAACGGAATTAAAAAAAAATAATAAGTGATTTAAATGAAATTGAGATTAATTTAATTAACTTAATTATTATTTCTTATATTAAATAAATTCCAGAATGCACTGTATTCTGTAATCTCGTAGGGTCGCCGCACGCGGACCACACGCGACAGTAACAAACGCTGCCACGAGAAGCTAGAAGCGGTCACAAAGGAAATGGAAGCGCGCGACAGCCACTTGTGGCCGGTGGCTACTTTTTTTAATCCATACGCTCAGTAAAAAAAAAAACAGCACAGTGGATGCTTCTGCCCATTCTCTGGTACGTCCCTTAGTCTAGCCTAGCCTCTTACGACACCCAAGGGAAGAGATGGGATGGTGTTATTCTTTACGCCTGGACACCATACTGAACCGTGTCCGGCGAATCCATATAAAATTTATGAGAACTATAGGAAATATGCCGGTGGCGGCGTTTAGTGGTTGTGGCCGGTGGCCCGTGTGCGGTAACCCTTAGCACAGTCCTACACTTCTTTTATTATTTTATTATGACGTTTGAAATTGGCTGAGTTACAAATATTTGTGCTTCTAGTTTTAAGGAGTGCTTGATTTTCTCTAGCATGTAATTGTTTTTCGTCCCCAATAAATAAAATAAAACTAAAATCAATGTCTTCTTTCAGCCCAGAAAACGCGCCCCGTCTTTTCGACTTGGTAAACGTTAGAGATCAACGCGTCCTACCCGCGTTCTATTACGCGTTGCGCGATACCCTTGTCGCGAAGGACTTGGAGCAGGCTACCCGAATCGCTTACGGGCACACTCGGTACAGAGTGGTGACGCTGAATGGAGATGTTATAGAGATTGCTGGTGAGTATTATCATCTCTTCTTATTCTCGAATCGATAATCTTAAACCATAAAGGTTCTATGTCAATTCGAAGTACCTATTAAAATAAAACGGCGATTTCATACTTTAACCCCTATTATGTGAGTATTGTTGAAAGTTACAGTTATAGAAGTAATTGAGATATACGAAGTTTGGTAGGAAGATAATATAGAAGACAATAATTTATTTATTTACAAGCACTTGTACAATGTAATGTAATGCAATTACAAAACAATGCTTTTAGACATAACAATGTTTATGGATGCTAAACTACTTGTAAAGAGATCAACTGAGGTGTGTTCTTTGACTAAATTGTTAAATGTATATGTTCAAATCGCGTGAAGAACTAATACTGCAATGCAGGATTTTGATTTTTAATTCCTATGTTGCATAATAGATGTCGCTAGTATGGTATGGATTATGTAAATAATTGATAAATTTAGAACTAGCTTAGGTACATTCTTGTGTTACACAGCCACATGTTTACATAGGTGCAGTACTGCTCTTCTAGATAGGTTACGAGGTAACCTGTGTTTAAAAGAGTTAGTTGCGATCCCCGTTCATAGGTTGTTGGTTGACTTGTATCTAGCACGTGTGTTTAGTCACAAGTATATAAACATTCTCAGGGAGATGTCAGCAAATCGTAGGGGCCCAGCAGGGTCGAAGCCTACTGGGGCCATGGGTAGTGTGAAAACGAAACCCGGGGTCCTGGGACGAAGGCAACGAAGGAACAAGAGTGGGTTTTTAGTCAGTAAAAGTCTGACACTATCTCCCGCCCCGCCCAAGGCGGGGTTTTCCCACCGAAAAAAAAAACAAAGTATATAAACATTATTTAAAAAAATAAAGACAATTAAAAACTAGATAATAAATAAAATATTAAATCAAAATAATTATAAACTAAAATTAAAGAAAGATGACATGTGAAAAAGAAAAAAAAGTTGTTCAGTATAACAGTTATTGTGTAGAGTGATTTGTTAATAGTGTGATGCGTTTTAGATTTTTTTTTAATGTTATGTGTGATGCATGTTTGTGTTGCTATTTAGTTCTTCAGAAATTCTTCTGTTCCGTTTATCAAAGTTAAGATTCCGTAATATGAAAATGATAACTTCGTGAAAAATTTAGGTACGATGTCCGGTGGCGGTAGATCAACAATGCGCGGTAGAATGTCCAGTTCAGTTCAACAGGACACCAGCGAACAGGACCCTAGAGTGATTAAGGAAAATGAACAAAAACTAGCGAGATTGGAACGAAGGTAGGTGGTAATAAGGTCTATATTCCTTTACTTCGCTTCGAACACTAGCAAACAGAACCCTAGAGTAACGGTTGACGAAGATAAACTTGCGAGATTGAATTAAAAGAATATGGTGATAAGGTTCAATGTCCTTTATTTCCACTGGGATAAAAAATGTCCTGTGTGCTGTTCTAGAACACGGTCTACCCGTGTGCCAAATTTCATCCACATCCATTTAGAGGTTCGAGCGTGAAGAATTAACATACATACACATACACAAATCTTCACCTCGAAAAAAATAAGAGAGATTTTGTCAAATACCTTTATTAAGATAAAAAAAACTTAATTGCCATAGAGCGGGCGGCCATATATGTTTTTACCAATAATATGTTAAAACTAGCTGAGCTAGTTAGCGGCGAAATTTGTACCGCCTCGCCTAATAGGCAATGAATATAGTATATATTTCGATATAGTCAACCGATTGCGATGAAACAAATCCTAAGTAATATATCAAGTTACCTACAATTTTAATGTCTAAAACTTGTCTACATCGATTTCGTACATTTTACGTGATGCGCGCACAACTAAAAACTTCTACAGATTTATTATATGTATAGATATTGTTATCAATAGCACTAATTCATTTTCATACTGTTTAAGCGTGAAGAAGTAAAAAACATAATTTAATATTAGCGTCATGTTCGTGAACGGGCACTGTCAGTTGAGACTGGTCATCTCTTAGCTGCCAGTTGCTATTTTAATATCTATATTTAGTTTTTATTTTTACTTTATTTACATTGTTCTCACATGATGACGACATGAAAAATGTAACAGAGATATTTGTAATTACAAAACATGATTGAAAAGAGTGTCCATGAAGTTTCTTGCACATTCTTCTCTATAGAGATCTACGCTTTGGAATGTGCAAGTAGCATCATTTTTTTTCTGACTTACTTACTTCTTGACATTTCAAAAGTAAATGGTTTATTTGAAATAAATGCTTTTGAATCTTTGAATCATACAAACACGTACAATACACATATACATACAAACTTCGCCTTAAAAATATTATTGCGCGGATGTGGCGCATATTTCTTTCACATAATATACTTTTAATTTGTTCATTCTAAATTTGCGCCTTGTCCCGCCAAATAAAATGTTTTTCTTTCTTTCTTTCTTATTGCGAAGATTCTGAAGATAATAATACTATTTACAGGTTATCAGAGATACGCAACGAGCAATCGGAACTAGAGGAGACTCTAGCTGCTCTACACAGGAACGTACGCGATGGAAAAACAATGCTCAATAAACTCAACTATGAGCTCACGAGTTTGACCGAACAAGTACCAGTGATATGGGTATGCAATTGAAGTATTTTTTTAAAATTATTTAAAGTAGTGCTTGACTGCGATCCCAGCTGATGGTAAGCAGTGATGCAATCGTTGATGGTGAATCGTACTAATTTATTAAGAACCTATTCACCCCAGCTTTGAAGACACCTAAATTATAATCTGAGAGGAAGACCGCAGCAGGCAAATTGTTCCAATCCTTCGATGTACGCGGTATAAATGAGTTTAGATGAGGCGAAGGCGCATCGTCCGTACCGTAGACGTGTTAACAAACAATGTGTTTTGTTTCTGTCGGCGTAACTAAAAAAGGGCGCATCTGATAACATCGTTATCTTCCTGCCCTTGTCCCATGTTACTTGGGGTCGGCACAGCACATTTATTTTCTTCCATTCTATCCGGTCAGCCGTCACGCTATCACTGTCTACCCTTCACCTTCATATCACTCCTCAAACTATCCATCCATCTTTGCTTTGGCATCCCTCTCCAGCTATATACGTGTATATTCACAACTCTATCCTGTATGGGTTCAGTTCTACCGTTCGTACGTGGGTAACCTTAATAAATGGAACATTGAGAAGCTATGCGTCCGTGGGCTCGCTTTTCGGTGTCGGTCTTTTGATACTAGACAACACTAAACAATTTCCTTCATTTTAATGGGTTATGTTTTTGGAATCATTTCCTCAAACCTCTTTAGGATATATTTTTGGTGTAACTTGTACCCTGTTGCGTTAGGAGGAGTCGCAGGCGGTCGCCTCCTTCTGCGAAGCAGTAATGCTAGCAAAGGAGGCGGCCGATCGCGTGAGGTAACGGTCCTCACGCCTCAACCGCCGCCGGGATTCCGATCCCGATTTCCGGCCACCGTAGGCGCGGGCTTGCGGACGGCGAGCAATGGGTGGCTCGCCGTCCGATCGTCCGGTAACCATCCGGACCGAGCCTAAGTCGTCGATGGTGCGTATTGTTCCACGCGCGCCTCAGGGAGATGTTAGCAAATCGTAGGGGCCCAGCAGGGTCGAAGCCTACTGGGGCCATGGGTAGTGTGAAAGCGAAACCCGGGGCCCTGGGACGAAGGCAAAGAAGGAACGGGAGTGGGTTTTTAGTCAGTAAAAGTCTGACACTATCTCTCGCTCCGCCCAAGAGCGAGATTTGTCATAAGATGATTTTCCCACCTAAAAAAAAAACCCTGTTGCGTTGTGTTTTACAAAATTGCAACATCTTTTCTTTTATTACATTATACTGAAGACATGCTTGTGTGAATTGTACATTGCATATACAGTATTGCACTAAGTTTTTTTGAAAGAAACAATAAAGGCCTGCGCAGACGACGGACTTCTTTCCGCGGCGGAGAAAGAAGTACGCTCCGCGAATAAAAAGTCCGCCGCGGCGTGTTTATCGTCGTGGTACGTCACTCTCGAGCGCACAACGCGGATTAAAGTCCGCCATATGCGTTGCTTCGCCTAGTCACACGAGTTCTTTTTTTTTTTCGGGGACCCCCGTACTTTTGTCCGGTCCGCTCTCTGTATGATTTTTGTAGTCTATACTGGTGTACTAGTACCGAAGATATTAAGTTGAGTGGTAGCAAGTAGAAGCGTGGTAAGCGATCAGCGGATGACGAATCGTTGTGACGTCATTCTGATAAAGTGTGTCGCGAAACCGTGACCTTATCGTTGGGGGCAATGCATTGTATTGACAATGCACGATTAAACTGACCTATTTTATGAAATGTTATCTTGATGGATTAATATTAATAAAGAATGAATGTTTATTATTCAATCACGCTTGACTAAGTTGTAGGTCGCAGATTCAAACTCAGCCAATCGCATTACTTTGTGTAATTTATTACCACACCACTGCTCTCAAAACTGTGAAGCCAAATACAGTGAGGAAACCGGCATTCCTTAGAATAAAAAATTCGAAGACATGTGACATCCTCCAATCCGCACTGGGCCCGCGTGGTGGATTACGACCCATTCCCCCCTCCTATAGGCTTGAGTCCCAGTGGTGGGAACATTATGAGGCTGATTATACTTAATGATTATGCACGCTTGATCAACTAAACGGATTCCGATGTAACTTGGCACACTCGGATAGACCAGGACCTCTCAATAAGTTGCCTTGTGTTAATGTTTCAAATGGGCGAAAGAAAGTAATATGCATCGACTTATATTCTAGCGATAGACAAGCACGTTCGTCGAAACTAATTATCAAAATACTGAAATGTTAAAACAAAAGTTCGCTGCAGCGCTAGATCAGCATTATGTCGTCTAACAAAACTATTAAAACATACAGCGCCTAGATAGCTTTAGAGGATACTTTTGTCGCGACCAAAATGTCTTAAGCACCATGAATTTCGTGGCACTTACGCGTTTCGTTCAACAAAGTGTTATCTATATAAATTTTTCTACCGCAGAAGTGACACAGCTTTTTGCCTACTATACTTCATTACAATAACACTCAGTTTCAGAATTTAACAATAGTCCTCGTTTGTTTAAATTCAGAAAAGCACGTATTACTATTTTAATATTTAAATAAGTGAATTCAAAATCGTGTAAAATATTGAAACCAAGCAGTACATTTGTGCTCTTCTATCTGCTTTTGTTCTTTTCATTTTAAGTGTTTGTGTGTACATAAATGAATAATAATAATAAACAATTCCAGTTAAAGATTCCGTTTCATTTCGGAGATGTTTATTTTCCTGTTGTAATTTTATAACTTTATTTGACAATACTTTTTTTGCTGCGAAAACTTTTTTTAAAATCTTTTTTCAACTTAATTTTTCGGGGCGAATCAAAAATTGATTCGGAGTCAAATTTGCACTTGGTCTAATGATGTAGGGAAAAGCAGTAAATTTTTGAGGGCATATTCTGAAGGAGTACTACAAAGAATAGCCGACTTCTTTAGAAGACGTTTTCCAGCTTTAGTCATATCATCAGCTTGAAAGTGCGCAGAGCAGATAAACGAATATTTTGTAGGAAGCCACATATTTTCACTTCTATTTTCTTGAAGATTTTTTATCCATTCTTCCCTTTTTGGTTGACCAGAGTGAACGAACCTAAAATATAATTATAGTGTATGAAGGACGAAATCTCAATAACAGTAATGTAATATGATATCTAGGACTATACATCAACTGAATTTAATTTATATTTCAATACTAATTTGCACGTAATATTTAGGTAGGTTTTTTTTTTATTTATTGGGTGGGAAAATCATCTTATGACAAATCCCGCTCTTGGGCGCAGCGGAAGATAGTGTCAGACTTTTACTGTCTAAAAACCCACTCCTGTTCCTTCGTTGCCTTCGTCCCAGGGCCTCGGGTTTAGTTTTCACACTACCCATGGCCCCAGTAGGCTTCGACCCTGCAGGGCTCCTACGATTTGATGACATCTACTTGAGGCGCGTGTGGAACAGTACGCGCCGTCGACGACTTGGGCTCGGTCCGGACAGTTACCGGACGGTCGGACGGCGAGCCACCCATTGCTCGCCGTCCGCAAGCCCGCGCCTACGGTGGCCGGAAATCGGGATCGGAATCCCGGCGGTGGGTGGGGCGTGAGGACCGTTGTCTCACGCGATCGGCCGCCTCCTTTGCTAGCATTACTGCGTTTAGGTTGGTGCCTAATACCTAAGTGCTAACGAATGACAGAACGCTTATCGACAAAACTTACCGATGAAAACTGATACCCGATGATTTACTGACATTTCTTGCTGAGGTTTTACAATATCGAAAAAAACAGACGTCGTCACAATACCTGAATTTGACGGAATTCATTTTTATTATTTATACAAAAGAGAAAAAGCATTAAATAAAATATTCAAAAAAAAAAAAAAACAACAGGGAATAAAACAAAGCAAAGTCTGTGTGTCACTAAACCAGTTGTAGGTAAAAACATGGTTTTTGTGGGTGCGAACATCTGCATGTTTTATTAGAAGCTATTAAATTGCTTTTAGTAGCCAGTAATTTTACTTACGTAACTACAGAATTATTATTTACGTCCAGATTCACCTTGATTTGAATTTATAAGCGCCGCTCTCACACTGCATGAACGTCAAAACAGTACTAATGTCATCAAAATCAAGGTGCATAGAAGACACTGCACCTGAGTCGGTTGAAGTGAGTGTACGGCACGCGTAATCTAGTACGTAGTACATATATATCAATGGTAATATGTAGTAACCACACTAATATTATAAAGACTCAAGGGTAGACCATGTCTTGGTATAGCATATAGGACTTTTCATACCAGGAGTATGTTCCCTCGGGATAATTTCCTAATTTCACGCAGGTGAAAGCGCTGGCGGAAATTAATCTTCTATAAAACTAAAAATTGCCAATTTTATCTTTTAATTAAATTCCTTTTAATGTAATTCCTATTTGACTATTAAACGAGTGAATAAAACAAAAAGAATAGGTCTCAACGACACCGATGCCATTAACTTGAAAGATCATACATATATGCGTCGCGATTGCAGTCAATACAATAATGATTCATGATACGTGTGACGTCGCGCGACGCCGGCGTCGTTATGATAAGCGCGTCATCGGTACGAGTGACCTTGGCCTCAAACGATAAATGCAACTAGGCGGCGGGTTTGCTCTGTGTGATAAACGCGTGGGTAAATTTTAGCTTCATAAAAAAAATGTTGTTGTTATTAGTTTAAAGACTGAAGCAGCGGATTTTAAAATGTAATATAATTTTCTTGAACTTTCAATGGTTAGAATAATCGAAAGGTTATTTTTTTTTATAAAGACAGGTCTCCATTATGTTGATTGTATTTAGGGGTCAATAGTGATTGATTTCATTTGGCACATGAACTGCTTCAACCGGTATTTCATTACGGCAGCTCATCGTATATTTAGGAGTATTTATTAAAAATTATTTCGTTTCTGCCTTTGTTTTGCAGGCTTTTTGAACTACTTACATAGCCTGGTTTACAGTATGTTTATACACTCTAGGGCAGACTTAGTCGTCAATTCAGAGCCTTCTGTCGTGGGAGACCGTTTTAGTTTGAGGATGGCCTGTCTCTGTTCGAACTTATATCACAAATGTCCTAGCTTGTATAAGAAATATAAGCTATTTCGACTATCATGTAGAAATATAAGTAAAGAGAAATCTAAAACATGGATTCTAATAGAACCGCTGAAACCTTCGACCGTCAAAACCAAACCTGGAATATAACAGTGTCGAGCCAACATACTAGTAATATAAGGCAACGGAAACAAGGATTTACAATGCTATTGCACTCGGATACTCAGTATTCAGAGTCGTTCCCCTCAACATTCAGGCCCTTCTTCGTTGACGATAACCGGCGGCTCAATCCGAACTATGTCTCGACAGATCGTGCAAAGAAATTGATTCAGTTTCCACCCGGCAGTTGCAGCAGAAAATAACAGATACAAACCATTGGAAAACCAACATTTTGGAACCGAAATGGACGTTTTAACAATATTAATAAGCAAAAATTTTTTTCCTTTGAAATTTATTGCCGGCGACTCGGTTCTTAATGCGTGTATCTTAGAAACACGAGCTACTTCCATCGATATTTCATTACGACAGCATATAGTATGTTGAAGAAGAATTTCTAAAACATGGTGTCGTTCTGCCTCTCTTTTGCTGCATTTGTGAACTACTTACATAGTCTAGTTTACTCAGAACCTTCTGTGGCGGGAGACAATTTTAGTTTGAGGATGGCCTGTCTCTCAGTTCGAACTATATCACAAAATGGCTACTTTTATAAGAAATATAAGCTATTTCGACTAATATGTAGAAATATAAGTAAGGAAAAATCTAAAACATGGATTGTAATCGAACCGCTGAAATCTTCGACCGTCAAAACCAAACCTCGACTACAAAAGTGTCGAGCCAACATATTGGTAATATAAGACAACGGAAACAAGGATTTACAATGCTATCGCACTCGGATACTCAGTATTCAGAGCCATTCCCCTCAACATTCAGGCCCTTCTTCATTGACGATAACCGGCGGCTCAATCCGAACTATGTCTCGAATGATCGTGCAAAGCAACAGGTGCAGTCTTTGTCTCGACCCAGCAATTAAGAGAATACCAAATACGAGCTCCTTTAAGATCACTCAGTATTCGAACTCAAAATCGTCATGACGTCTGCTTTACTTTAGTTTTTTTTTACTTGGTATAAACTACAGTGGTGTAGTAGGTACTGCGGTCCCACCTGATGGCATGCAGTGATGCAGTCGTTATTGGTGAAGCACAGTAATTTATTAAGAGCCTATTCACTCTAGCTTTGAAGACTCCTAAATTATAATTGGACGGGAACACCGCTCTGCAGGCAAATTGTTCCTGTCTTTCGATGTATGCAGTATAAACGACGCGGCAAAACGCTTAATCCGGACCGTAGAGGTGTCAACAACGTAAGGGTGGACATTCGCCATACGTCTGTCAATCTGTAAAATATCTCGAAATAACGTGCAAAATAGCTTCAATCAAAGTTTTTACACACCCAGTCATTACAAAAGACAATAACAGAGACAAACTCCATCAAAATATGACAAACAAAGATGCAAAAACCACCAAAATAGATGTGATAGTGGTCAAGCGCGAGCCAACAAAGTACAAAATAATTACATATAGAACAGAAAAAATACAACCAGTTAAATCGTTTTAGTAGTAATCACACTAATATCACAAAGGCGGAAGTTTGTCTGTGTTTAGATTTTTATATTTGTCTATTTAGTTTTCTTTACAAAGAAGCCTCTATTGTGTTGGTTGCATTTGGGGGTCAATAGTGATTGAATTGGCACATGAACTGCTTCAACCGGTATTTCATTATGACAGCTCATCGTATATTTAAGAAGTATTTAAAAATGGTTTCGTTTTTGCCCTTGTTTTGCTGCCTTTTTGAACTAATTGCATAGCCTGGTTTACAGTAAGTTATAAACACTCTAGGACAGACTTAGTGGTCAATTCAGAGCCTTCTGTCGCGGGAGACCGTTTTAGTTTGAGGATGGCCTGTCTCTGTTCGAACTTATATCACAAATGTCCTAGCTTTCATAAGAAATATAAGCTATTTCGACTATCATGTGGAAATATAAGTAAGGAGAAATCTAAAACATGGATTCTAATAGAACCGCTGAAACCTTCGACCGTCAAAACCAAACCTCGACTATAACAGTGTCGAGCCAACATACTAGTAATATAAGGCAACGGAAACAACGATTTACAATGCTATTGCACTCGGATACTCAGTATTCAGAGTCGTTCCCCTCAACATTCAGGCCCTTCTTCGTTGATGATAACCGGCGGCTCAATCCGAACTATGTCTCGACAGATCGTGCAAAGAAATTGATTCAGTTTCCACCCGGCAGTTGCAACAGAAAATAACAGATACAAACCATTGGAAAACCAACATTTTGGAACCGAAATGGACGTTTTAACAATATTAATAAGTAAAATTTTTTTTCTTTGAAATTTTTTACCCGACGACTCAGTTCTTAATGCGTGTCTCTTAGAAACACGAGCTGCTTCCATCGATATTTCATTACGACAGCATATATGTAGTATGTTGAAGAAGAATTTCTAAAACATGGTGTCGTTCTGCCTCTCTTTTGCTGCATTTGTGAACTACTTACATAGTCTAGTTTACTCAGAACGACGACTCAGAACCTTCTGTGGCGGGAGACAATTTTAGTTTGAGGATGGCCTGTCTCTCAGTTCGAACTTTATCACAAAAGTAGACATTTTGTTTGTTTTAGTCTCGAAAACAGACAAAATGGCTACTTTCATAGGAAATATAAGCTATTTCGACTAATATGTAGAAATATAAGTAAGGAAAAATCTAAAACATGGATTTTAATACAACCGCTGAAACCTTCGACCGTCAAAACCAAACATCGACTACAACAGTGTCGAGCCAACATACTGGTAATATAAGGCAACGGAAACAAAGATTTACGATGCTATCGCACTCGGATATTCAGTATTCAGAGCCATTCCCCTCAACATTCAGGCCCTTCTTCATTGACGATAACCGGCGGCTCAATCCGAACTATGTCTCGAATGATCGTGCAAAGCAACATATGCAGTCTTTGTCTCGACCCAGCAATTAAGAGAATACCAAAGACGAGCTCCTTTAAGATCACTCAGTATTCGAACTCAAAATCGTCTTGACGTCTGCTTTACTTTAGTTTTTTTTACTTGGTATAAACTACAGTGGTGTAGTAGGTACTGCGGTCCCACCTGATGGCATGCAGTGATGCAGTCGTTATTGGTGAAGCACAGTAGTTTATTAAGAGCCTATTCACTCTAGCTTTGAAGACTCCTAAATTATAATCGGACGGGAAGACCGCTCTGCAGGCAAATTGTTCCTGTCTTTCGATGTATGCAGTATAAACGACGCGGCAAAACGCTTAATACGGACCCTAGAGATGTCAACAACGTAAGGGTGACACTCGCTGTACGTCGGTCAATCTGTAAAATTTCTCGAAAGTACGTGCAAAATAGCTTCAATCATAGTTTTTACACACCCGGTCTTTACAGAAGATATATATAACAGAAGGTATGAATAACAGAGACAAACACCATCAAAATATGACAAACGAAGATGCAAAAACCACCAAAATAGATGTGATAGTGGTCAAGCGCGAGCCTACAAAGTACAAAAAAATTACATATAGAACAGAAAAAATACAACCAGTTAAACCGTTTTAGTAGTAATCACACTAATATTAAAAAGGCGGAAGTTTGCCTGTGTTTAGATTTGTATTTTTGTTTCTTTACACTCGAACTGCAGATGGATTTGGATGCAATTTGACACATATGTAGACCATGTCCTGGAATAGCATATAGGACTTCATACCAGGAGTATGTTCCCTCGGGATAATTTTCTAATTTCACGCGAGTGAAGGCGCTGGCAGAAGTTAATCTTCTATAAAACTGAACTTTGCCAATTTCATCTTTTAATTAAATTATCGTAAATACTATTTTACTATTAAACGAGTGCACGCCAAGGTTAAAAAATAGGTCTCAACGATACCGATACCATTAACTTGAAAGATCACACATAAGTAAATGCGTCGCGATTGCATTCAATACAATGATGATTTATGACACGAGTGACGTCGCGCGGTGCGCTCCTTATAAGGGCGTCATGGCAGTACGAGTGACCTTGGCGTCAACCGATTAATGAAACTAGGAAAACACGCGTGTAGGTAGACTTGAAGCAAGTGGATTTTAAATACGAAATATCTTTAGAAAATTAGAGCTGAAGAACTTTCAGTGGTTTAAACTAATCAAAAGTTTAGTTTTCTTTACAAAGAAGGCCTCTATTATGTTGGTTGCATTTGGGGGTCAATAGTGATTGATTTCAATTGACACATGAACTGCTTCAACCGGTATTTCATTACGACAGCTCATCGTATATTTAAGAAGTATTTAAAAATGGTTTCGTTTCTGCCCTTGTTTTGCTGCCTTTTTGAATTACTTGCATAGCCTGGTTTACAGTATGTTATAAACACTCTAGGACAGACTTAGTGGTCAATTCAGAGCCTTCTGTCGCGGGAGACCGTTTTAGTTTGAGGATGGCCTGTCTCTGTTCGAACTTATATCACAAATGTCCTAGCTTTCATAAGAAATATAAGCTATTTCGACTATCATGTAGAAATATAAGTAAGGAGAAATCTAAAACATGGATTTTAATAGAACCGCTGAAACCTTCGACCGTCAAAACCAAACCTCGACTATAACAGTGTCGAGCCAACATACTGGTAATATAAGGCAACGGAAACAAGGATTTACAATGCTATTGCACTCGGATACTCAGTATTCAGAGTCGTTCCCCTCAACATTCAGGCCCTTCTTCATTGACGATAACCGGCGGCTCAATCCGAACTATGTCTCGACAGATCGTGCAAAGAAATTGATTCAGTTTCCATCCGGCAGTTGCAACAGAAAATAACAGATACAAACCATTGGAAAACCAACATTTTGGAACCGAAATGGACGTTTTAACAATATTAATAAGCAAAAATTTTTTTTCTTTTAAATTTATTGCCCGACGACTCAGTTCTTAATGCGTGTATCTTAGAAACACGAGCTGCTTCCATCGATATTTCATTACAACAGCATATAGTATGTTTAAGAAGAATTTCTAAAACAGGGTGTCGTTTTGCCTCTCTTTTGCTGCATTTGTGAACTACTTACATAGTCTAGTTTACTCAGAAAGACGACTCAGAACCTTCTGTGGCGGGAGACAATTTTAGTTTGAGGATGGCCTGTCTCTCAGTTCGAACTATATCACAAAAGTAGACATTTTGTTTGTTTTAGTCTAAAAAACGAAATCTTATAAAGATTTCGTTTTAGTCTCGAAAACAGACAAAATGGCTACTTTCATAGGAAATATAAGCTATTTCGACTAATATGTAGAAATATAAGTAAGGAAAAATCTAAAACATGGATTTTAATACAACCGCTGAAACCTTCGACCGTCAAAACCAAACATCGACTACAACAGTGTCGAGCCAACATACTGGTAATATAAGACAACGGAAACAAGGATTTACGATGCTATCGCACTCGGATACTCAGTATTCAGAGTCGTTCCCCTCAACATTCAGGCCCTTCTTCATTGACGATAACCGGCGGCTCAATCCGAACTATGTCTCGAATGATCGTGCAAAGCAACATATGCAGTCTTTGTCTCGACCCAGCAATTAAGAGAATACCAAAGACGAGCTCCTTTAAGATCACTCAGTATTCGAACTCAAAATCGTCTTGACGTCTGCTTTACTTTAGTTTTTTTTACTTGGTATAAACTACAGTGGTGTAGTAGGTACTACGGTCCCACCTAATGGCATGCAGTGATGCAGTCGTTATTGGTGAAGCACAGTAGTTTATTAAGAGCCTATTTACTCTAGCTTTGAAGACTCCTAAATTATAATCGGACGGGAAGACCGCTCTGCAGGCAAATTGTTCCTGTCTTTCGATGTATGCAGTATAAACGACGCGGCAAAACGCTTAATCCGGACCGTAGAGGTGTCAACAACGTAAGGGTGGACATTCGCCGTACGTCTGTCAATCTGTAAAATATCTCGAAATAATGTGCAAAATAGCTTCAATCAAAGTTTTTACACACCCAGTCATTACAAAAGATAATAACAGAGACAAACACCATCAAAATATGACAAACGAAGATGCAAAAACCACCAAAATAGATGTGATAGTGGTCAAGCGCGAGCCTACAAAGTACAAAAAAATTACATATAGAACAGAAAAAATACAACCAGTTGAACCGTTTTAGTAGTAATCACACTAATATTAAAAAGGCGAAAGTTTGCCTGTGTTTAGATTTGTATTTTTGTTTCTTTACACTCGAACTGCAGATGGATTTGGATGCAATTTGACACATATGTAGACCATGTCCTGGAATAGCATATAGGACTTTCATACCAGGAGTATGTTCCCTCGAGATAATTTTCTAATTTCACGCAAGTGAAGGCGCTGGCAGAAGTTAATCTTCTATAAAACTGAACATTGCCAATTTCATCTTTTAATTAAATTATCGTAATTCCTATTTTACTATTTAAACGAGTGAACGCCAGTCCAAAAAAAGTTTTTTAAAAATACAACCGACTTCAATGTAAAAAAAACACTGAAAAGTGCAAAATAACTTTAATTTCGGAAGTCGCTGTTTCTATAATAGTTTTGTCTCTTCGTTATTTAATAATAATTATTACTTTTTATTTTACACTTTTTACTTATGGTACCTACCACCACTAAAAAGTACCCCTCAGATATATGTTTAAATACCTTATAGCCAGAGTGCATCTCATGACAATTCTAATAATACCAAACACGGTAAGATTAAATTAATTTATTACAGAATTCCGGTGCCTAACTTCAGGCTTCATTATCAGATCAGTTCGATATATTCCCCCTATTATTTGAGTTAGTCATTGACTACACGGTCTCGTGTAAATAAAGCAATTTTACTTGTTACGATAGTTCTGCTGTGATCCTATGAGGAGTTCTGTTCCATATCTTCGAAGTTCATGATCAGATCATAACAATATTTCTATGGGACCAACTTGGAAGCATAACCTGTCAAACAAAAAAAAAAAAAAATTCATAATCGATCCACTATTGACAGAAAAATCGGTGAACATACATAAAAAAAATAAACATACATTCAGCCGAACATTTAACCTCCTACTTTTTGAAGTCGGTTAAAAAAGGTCTCAACGATACCGATACCATTAACTTGAAAGATCGCAAATATGTATATGCGTCGCGATTGCATTCAATACAATGATGATTCATGACACAAGTGACGTCGCGCGACGCGCTACTGATAAGCGCGTCATGGCAGTACGAGTGACCTTGGCCTCAAACGATAAATGCTACTAGGAAACATGCATGTTGGTAGATTCTAGCCTTATTAAAAAAAAAATACCTTGTTATTAGTTTAAAGACTTGATTGAAGCAGTGGATTTTAAATGAATAATCTTTAGACAATTTGAGCTGAAGAACATTTAATGGTTCAACTAATCGAAAGTTTAGTTTTCTTTATAAAGATGGCCCCTATCACCTATGTTGGTTGCATTTGGGGTCAATAGCGATTGATTTCAATTGGCACATGAACTGCTTCAGCCGCTATTTCATTAAGACAGCTTATCGTATATTTAAGGTGAATCTAAAAAATGGTTTCGTTTCTGCCCTTGTTTTACTGCCTTTTTAAACTGGCCTGGTTCACAGTATGTTTATGCACTCTAGGATTCTTATTCTGTACTCTAGGGCAGACTTAGTGGTCAATTCAGAGCCTTCTGTCACGGGAGATCGTTTTAGTTTGAGGATGGCCTGTCTCTCAGTTCGAACTTATATCACAAATGTCCTAGCTTGTATAAGAAATATAAGCTATTTCGACTATCATGTAGAAATATAAAGTAAGGAGAAATCTAAAACATGGATTCTAATAGAACCGCTGAAACTTTCGACCGTCAAACCCAAACCTCGCCTACAACAGTGTCGAGCCAATGTACTGGTAATATAAGGCAACGGAAACAAGGATTTACAATACTATCGCACTCGGATACTCAGTATTCAGAGTCGTTCCCCTCAACATTCAGGCCATTCTTCGTTGACGATAACCGGCGGCTCAATCCGAACTATGTCTCGACAGATCGTGCAAAGAAATTGATTCAGTTTCCACCCGGCAGTTGCAACAGAAAATAACAGACATTAACCATTTGAAAACCAACATTTTGCAACCGAAATGGATGATTTAACAATATTAATAAATAAAAAGATATGATCAGTTAATAGTTTTATGTACTTCAAAATATCATAATTTTTTTTTCTTTGATATATATTGCCCGACGACTCAGTTCTTAACGCGAGTATCTTAGAAACACGAGCTGCTTCCCGGTTGAAGCAGGTCATTCTATTTCATTACGACAGCTTATAGTATACTTAAGAAGAATTTCTAAAACAAATTATTTCGTTTCTGCCTTTGTTTTGCAGGCTTTTTGAACTACTTACATAGCCTGGTTTACAGTATGTTTATACACTTTAGGGCAGACTTAGTGGTCAATTCAGAGCCTTCTGTCGTGGGAGACCGTTTTAGTTTGAGGATGGGCTGTCTCTGTTCGAACTTATATCACAAATGTCCTAGCTTGTATAAGAAATATGAGCTATTTCGACTATCATGTAGAAATATAAGTAAGGAGAAATCTAAAACATGGATTCTAATAGAACCGCTGAAACCTTCGACCGTCAAAACCAAACCTCGAATATAACAGTGTCGAGCCAACATACTGGTAATATAAGACAACGGAAACAAGGATTTACAATGCTATCGCACTCGGATACTCAGTATTCAGAGTCGTTCCCCTCAACATTCAGGCCCTTCTTCGTTGACGATAACCGGCGGCTCAATCCGAACTATGTCTCGACAGATCGTGCAAAGAAATTGATTCAGTGTCCACCCGGCAGTGGCAACAGAAAATAACAGACATCAACCATTTGAGAACCAACGTTTTGGAACCGAAATGGACGATTTAACAATATTAATAAACAAAAAGATATTATGATCAGTTAACAGTTTTATGTACTTCAAAATATTATAATTTTTTTTTCTGTGATATTTATTGCCCGACGACTCAGTTCTTAACGCGAGTGTCTTAGAATACGAGCTGCTTCAACCGGTATTTCATTACGACAGCTTATAGTATATTTAAGAAGTATTTCTAAAACATGGTTTCGTTCTGCCTCTCTTGTGCTGCATTTGTGAGCTGCTTGTAGTCTAGTTTACTCAGAACGACGACTTAGAACTTTCTGTGGCCGGAGACGATTTTAGTTTGAAGATGGCCTGTCTCTCAGTTCGAATTTAATTTTCAAATGTCCTTACAAGATAGTTGTTTTAGTCTCGGAGACAAAATGACTGCTTTCATAAGAAATATAAGCTACTTCGATTGTTATGTAGAAATATAAGTAAGGAAAATCTTAAACATTGATTTTAATTGAAACGCTAAAAACCTCCGACCATCAGGCCAAAAACTCGGCTACAACAGTGTCGAGCCAACGTACTGGTGATATAAGACGACTGAAACAAGGAATTACGATGCTATCGCACTCGGATACTCAGTATTCAGAGCCATTCCCCTCAACATTCAGGCCCTTCTTTATTGACGATAACCGGCAGCTCAATCCGAACTATGCCTCGAAAGCTTGAATGATCGTTCGAGACATAGTTCAGATTGCAGCAGATGCACTTACCGTCTCGCCAAACAATTAAAAGAATACGTAACAATAATCCTTTAAGATTACTCAGCATTCTGACTCAAAATCGTCTTGCCTTACCTTAAACCGGTAAATCATTTTTTTTTTTTACTTTATATATACTAGTAGCTACTTGATTGCGATCCCACCTGATGGTAAGCAGTGATGCAATCGTTGATGGTGAAGAGCCTATTCACTCTAGTCTTGAAGACACCTAAATTATAATCGGTCGGGAGGAACGCTGCAGGCAATTTGAACTCATAACTCTTTTAGATGATTGATTATATGCTTTAGTAAAACTGTAAAAATCGATTGACATAATTTTGCATACACATTTGGTTTAGATGACAATCAGCTAAATAGCGCGTTCTGCTAAATGGCATCATAAAATAATAGCGGACCAATTATTTTGTATGCGCTCATATTGATCATCTTCATGCCCATATCCCGTGTTATTTGGGGTCGGCGCAACAGAGAATTCTAAGGTAACTTGTTTCATACATTGTAACTAAATGACATTAATATTTGAACAGAATCAAATAGAGCAACAAGAAGCTAAAGTGGCTGCTAGCATGGTGGATCCGGTGCAGAAAGCTAACTTGGAGGCAAGACTTGCAGCTGCTCAAGAACAACTTGATAGTGCTAAAGAAAATGCTGGCGAGGTAAGTTTACTATGTCATCTTTTTCTTGTCCCTTTTTTTTTTGAGGTAGGTTACATCAAACTTTCACTGACTAAAACCCATCTGTGTTCTTTCAGTTAGCTTTTGCGTTCTAGAGCTGCGGTAATATAATAAATAAATAATAAATTAATAACTCTTTCGGCCACACATTTTGTTTGTTTAATAACTCATATACACGACAATATTCGATCAATTTTTAATTTATTTCTCTTTCAAATTCAGTCCTATATGATATATTTCCTTCAAATACGAACAGTATTTATTTATACTATAAAGTAGCTGTAGCGGTTTCACCTTCGTCTTTCTACTACTCCGTTTCCTTCGGAACACAGGAGGGTTTTAGTCAGCAATCGTCTGATGAGTCCTCTTGCTCCACCCGGAGCGAGAGAAGTAATTTGATGATTTAAAGTTTATTGATGGGTGTACGTAAGGGATGTGTTCTTTTTGATTATAGCGGTTTCAATGCAACTATATTTACAGGTTGAAAATGAAGTACAGGAAGTAGACACTCAAATATCGGCGGTCGCTGGCAGCAGAGTGAATTACCTACAGAAAACTGTCAACGATCTCGTCAAGAGGATAGACAAAATCAACTCTGAGATTACTAAGCTTAAAGTCGCTATTAACACTAGCAAGAGGTTAGTGTAAACAATCTGGTTCTGTTTATTTAGGGTTTTGTCCAAAGGGTAAAAGGGAAAGGGAAGGGAGGGAGGGGGGTATAGCTCCATCCTTCTTTCTCGCTCGTGCGCTTTACATTTCGACGCCCCCCGCGAATAATCCGGTAATCGTAAAAGTGTAAATGTTCAGGAAAAATAAAAAACCATTTTTCCTTAATAACTCCATTAAACAACAAGTATCAGAGACTTTTTATATCGCATATGGAAGCTAATTTTTTCAGCTATCTGGTTATTTTAACAAAATTTAAGTAGTCCCAAGGGCTTCGTTATAATTTAGCTGGATACATTTTACTATATTAGTGTAGGTCAAGCTCTGGTCAGTAATGTCACTTACGATATTGTTCGTGTAAATTTATATTTTCAACGGCTACGGTAAAATCTTGTTGCGATATTATTCGTGTACATTTATATTTTCGACGGCAACGGTAAAGTCGTGTTGCGCTATTATTTGTGTAATTTGTTTTGTATACTGAACATTTGTAAAAAGCAATTATTAGGTTATTCGATTGTTTAACAGTAACGTACATTTTATTGTTATGACTATTACTGTTTATTCGAATAGTTTACTTAAGTATTATTTGATGATTATTATAGTATATTTTATGAAATAAAGGACATTCTAGTAAATGAAACAACTTTGGTAAGTTTGACAAAACACGATAGTTATTATTGTAATAAAAAATAGACACTACACTGAAGACACGACTATTACACGTGATTACACAATCATGAAAATTATAATAAGGGCCTATTAAAGTTAAAAATCTTAATCAGAATCCTCATCGTGACCTGATTCAGTATCACAAACGCTTAAGTTCCTATAAAACGGTTGATAATGATTGGGAATTGCTTGGGAGTTACACAGGCTTAGGAGATCATTATACAATGCTTTTTTAATAGGGAGGGGCTTGTCGTATGCTGGCTTTAATTCAATATTTTCAATTGTTTTGGACACCTGTTTCTGCCGACGCTGTCTACTTCTGCCTGTATCGTAATCCAATTCAATATAATCCTGATCAAAATCATATTTAAAAAGAAAACAGTTAGGTTTACTGTATGACACACTAAGCTCCATCACATCGGACCATCGTACTTTTTCTCCTGTCTTATCTAGAAGCCATTTTTTGGGTTCAACAAGCTCTTTTATGTTGAGGATTTCAGATTGTTGCATTTCTTTTAGGATATATTTGTCTCCGGAGACTTTAGCGTTAATGATGATACTATATACTTGGTCCGGTGTGTACAAAACTTTGTTTTTCAGAGCTCTTTCGATACGTGTGTGCATGGAGTCGCCTTCATTTTGGCTATGCCCACCAACAAAAAACCGATGGGTAATGTCAATTTGAAGAGTCATTGCTATATATAGATACAATGCAAAAATGTATCTGTTTTTATTCTGGCCATAACAACCATCAAAGTAAATAATAAATCGGGTATTTACGTTTGTAGTGGAAAATTGACACTTCAGACTGTGGTACATTCAAAACTTTTTCTGAATCAAAAATGGCCACAACGGTGTCATCTTTATTTAGTGTTTCTTTTTTTTAGTGTTTCTTTTTTAATTTCGAACTCTTTCTTTCATACTCAAATGTTTCCTGTAATTTTCTTCTAAAGACGCCTTTTCAACGGAGTCAGCTTGCTGATATTGTGAACATAAAGTACACTGATCCTTTTTAGGCTTAAAAAAGGAATAGTTGTAGTTAGTATTGAACACTCTTTCATATTGTCGTTTTGAAGCCATCTCAACAATATCTGGATAGTTTTGATTTGCAAACCATAACTTGTAAAGTCGGTACATTTTTGAAATATTAAGAGATTCATACAAATATTCTCGTTTAGACTCTTTTCTCGTGTAATGCGATTCTACTTTGGGAAATAAATCAATATTTTTTCTGATACTGTCTTCTGTATCTAGCTTCATTTGATGTGGTCTATTCTGATGCCTGCCTCGTTTATCGATCAAACTTTCATCTCTTTTAATTTTTTCTAAGGCCGTGTAAATAATTTGCTCAGTAACAGAAAGAGTGTTTAAAAAAATACCTGGCATACTTTGATTTCTTCATCTTTGAGGGGAAAATAATATTTTAATGTTTGAGATCGGTTACTTTTTCTATTTATGGTTACCCTTTTAACATCATTGGATTTAACATGTCGTGTAATGTATTGCCATTGAAATTCTTGATTGGCAAGTTTATAAAAATTAGTATGTAGGGCTAACCTGTCTTCTGTATTGAATTTTAACCCGCAACCTTTTTTACAGGCACAATTACTTAAAATATTCTTTTTGTCATGATGTTTTTTATTACGAGCACCTTCATATGCTTCGCCTGAATTTTTAAGTATCTTGTTCTTATTATCTCTCCATTCACTTGGGTCTCCTTTACGTTTTCTAGTCAGCTTTTTTGGTTGGAGTTGATTTTGATTTTCGGATTCAGATACTTGGTTCGTTAGTTCGTTTATATCATTGACAGCAGGCACTTCTACAGGGATAGCTTGTATGGGTGTTCTAGGTTGGCTAAGTCTGTCAGGTTCCTCGTCAACAGAATTCAGACTTGGTTGATCAATTAAATCAATTACTTAAATAAGGTAGAAAACTATTTACCCGAATAATATCGTAACAATGTTAACTGTCAAATCATATTGATATTTTTTTTCGTAAAGATCTAAAACCACATTTTTCGGTTAAAATACATTTTAATGATTTTTTATGGAATATACGCGTAGTTTTTCATATCTTCGTAAATAAAGATAGAAAAATTCTGAAAAAAAATTACAAGGTGTATTTTAACTTCTAGATGCCGAAAAACGCATAACATGAAAAACCCCGTAATAGGTCATTACCGGATTATTCGCGGGGGACGTCGATTTTATTACGTCATGATAAAGCCCATCATAGAAACATCACTCTGAGTCCACACGCGCGCTATAGTGTGCCGCTCGTAACTTCGCAACCCCACTATTTTGTTTCCTTCATCATCATCATTTCAGCCGAAAGACGTCCACTGTTGGACATAGGCCTCCCCCAAATATCGCCACAATGACCGGTCCTGTACGTCTCGCATCCATCGGATTCCCGCGACCCTCACCAGGTCATCGGTCCACCTTGTGGGAGGCCTTCCAACGTTGCGTCTTCCGGTACGTGGTCGCCATTCCAGAACCTTTCGTCCCCATCGACCATCTGTTCTGCGAGCAATGTGCCCTGCCTACTGCCACTTAAGTTTGGCGATTCTTCGGGCTATATCTGTAACCTTGGTTCTCCTGCGGATATATTCATTTCTGACGCGATCACGCAAGGAAACTCCGAGCATAGCTCTTTCCATTGCCCTTTGATGACTTTAAGCCTTCTGATGGGGCCCATTGTAAGCGACCACGTTTCGGAGCCATATGTTATCACTGTTTTTGTTTCCTTAATACAACTAATTGTGTCATTGGTTGTTCCTACGTGCCCATTTGTATTGTTCACGAATAAACTGTTAAAGGAGTAAAGCGTTTTCTTCCGATTCCGAATGTAAAAAGATTAAAAAAAAATACTAATATAAAATTACCTCACACAGAAACGCAAAGAAATCAAAGGACAAAATTCAGCAGATGGAGACGGATTTGTGTGAGACTACCAGGAACATAGAAGCGTTGAACAATCAGAAGAAAGAACTTACTTTGGAGAGCGCTAGGTTACAGAAGGAATCAGAAGAGGTAACTAACTCTAAATACTCGACCTCGATTGATTTTTTTTTTATTTTGAAGGAAATTCTATCAGGATTACAAAAAACATTAATCTGGCGGTTTTCATGGGGCGATGTAGCTAAAACCATCGATAAAGGATGAAGCGTACAAATGCTGAGAATTGTGTTTTCCCCACTCTGCGCCTAGAGTGAGAGATAAAGAAAGATTGAGAAGGAAAGGCCTTCTCACTCTTTCTTTATCTCCCACTCTCTAGCACCGTTCGATTTAGCATCCTGGCCTCCTCCTACTAGTATACAGCCTAAGCAAAAATTCAACAATTATGTCAGTTTTTGACATAAATGGTCGAATTGTCAGCCTTATTAAACAGGACCCTGGCTATACACGCTTATAGAACCAAGCATGAGCCGCATCTTGAATCGACAAATAAATTATTTACAGATCGAAGAAAAAATAAACGAAGGAACTGATGAGTTCTCAGAGCTGAAGCAAGAAATACAGAAACTTCAGAGCGAAGAAAACAAAATAAAAGCTAAACGTTTGGAAGCTAACAATGCAGTCATGAAGATGGAGAAATCTATACAGGAGTGTCAGGGGAAAACTCCTATGTGGGAGAGAGAGGTAAGTCTTTCTTAGCTATAACGTAACAAGAGAAACGGGAGGTGTACCTACGGTACCGCTGTATCGTCTTGTTGAGATGAATGAAAAAAAAAAATAATACACTTACTCGAAAATCCACTCTTATCCCTACCGCTTTTAGGCACGCAAAGTTTTTCGCACTAGTGCGGAAAAGTGCACGTCTTCGCCCTCGCCATAATTTTATTATATTTACCATGTCAGGCTGGGCGCGCGTCGAACCTCACGAGTCGCGCGTCAACCTATGTGGAACATTTCACGTGAAGCGGACAACGAAAAAAATGTGAGGTACTGAAATTCGTTCGTATGGGGCATATTTGTACTTCTAGGGGATATGAACGTGTTCACGTAATATTTATTTTTATTTTAGGTTTACTTAATTATAATATAGAATTCACCTGGTAGGGTTTCTTGGAAATTTTATTTCATATTGAAAATTATAAAATAATTAATGTAAGTATTTTTTTTATAGGAAATTAACTGTTCTTCTTAATTTTCGGATCACATTCCAAATTTGTTTTTTTTTTTTCTAGTTTTACATTTTTGGTTTCTATTGTACCATTAAACCATAATTGGTTTGTATTGGTATTCACATTCACATAACAACACTGCTTAGTCAGTAATGCTAAACAAAAATGACTACTCCAATGCGATAATACACAAATTCAAATACTCATAAAAAATTCATACACCATTGTGGGTAAAAAATAATCGCCCAAGTTATAGAAACGTAAACATCTATTAGTACGTGTTAAATCGGAAGTCAATACTTCAAAATTATTATTAAACAAGTTCGACCCTTTTAATTTTATTTTTTTTTAACGGCAAAATAAAGCCTAGCATTTATAAATTTTACCATAAAAAATTCAGAATAAGATCTAAATTACTTTAAGAGATAAATCAATTACGGTACGTAGTCTGGGGTCAAAAATGCAGTTACACGCTACCAATGCTAAAGTGCCTAAAATTTCGTTAAAAGTAGTAGACGTTCAATGATCCATAAGTTGTTTATTCAATACTTTAGATGCTACGCTACAAATTTATTAATTCATAAACCGTTGACATTCTTCTATAAAAAAATTTTAGTCACTTTAGCAATTAGTAGAGTGCAACTGCACTTTTGACCTCTGACTGTACATGTCGCTCTGAGCGTCATACCAGTCACTTCTTAAAGCCTATCGGTGGACATGAAAACACATTAAAACATTCTGAAACGTTGGTTATTAATGTTCCGTACCCAAAGGGTAAATAAAACAGGACCCATTACTAAGACTCCACTGTCCATCCGTCTGTCTGTCAGTCTGTCTGTCACCCGGCTGTATCTTATGAACCGTGACAGCTAGACAGTTGAAAATTTCACAGATGATTTATTTCTGCTGCCACTATAAAAACAAATACTAAAAACAGAATAAAATAAATATTGAAGTGGGGCTCCCATACAACAAACGTGATTTTTTTTGCTACGCACGGTACGGAATCCTTCGTGCGCGACTACGACTCTCACTGAAGTGTAGTATCACTGTCTTGCCTATTTATGTCATTTTAAGGTTATTTTATATATATTTTTTCGTTGTTAGCTTCACGTGAAATGCCCCATTTATATCTGAGTAAGTGTATTGAAAAAAGTCGTTTGATACACATGGAAATTTGTCACAGCAAACCTTGGCTACATATACTATCTTTCCTTACAGCTCCGCTCCCTAAAATTAGAAGAGCCAGGAATCGAAGGCATCGCTGGAATAGATCCCATAGCTCCCTTAGCGACGCACACTTCAGAGGAGCTGGAAGACGCGGAAGTAGAGGAGTTGAGGAGCCGGCTGACTGCGCAGAAGAATAGGATCGGAGATAAGAAGCCTAATATTCAGGCTATACAGGTAACTTTCGATTCCCGCACGGAACTAATATTTGCATGGTTTACAGATAGGTTTTCCAGGTCTGTGTGTCTTCTGTATGTGAGGTTACTAGGGCCGGTGATTCTACTTTTAACCGCTTACGTCGGCTAAATCCGACAAACACACTCGCGTTTATTCCACCACGGTCGCACATCCACGAGCAAATACTCCATCTCGTCAGCTCTTCTGTCACCTATGGGGATTGAAGAGCTAAACGAGGTGGAGTACCCAGTCGCAAACACACGGCCCTGGCGAATAGGACACGGAAACATTCGTCGGACAAATTAGACGCAAGCGGTTAAAGGCGTGTGCGTTTAAGACTTAACATTTTTTATTCGATTGAAGAGCTAAACGAGATAGAGTACCCAGTCGCAAACACACGACCCTGGCGAATAGGACACGGAAACATTCGTCGGACAAATTCGACGCAAGCGGTTAAAGGCTTAAAAGTGTGCGTTTAAGACTTAACATTTTTTATTCGATTGAAGAGCTAAACGAGATAGAGTACCCAGTCGCAAACACACGACCCTGGCGAATAGGACACGGAAACACTCGTCGGACAAATTCGACGCAAGCGGTTAAAGGCTTAAAAGTGTGTGTTTAAGACTTAAAAATTTTTATTCGATTGTAACTTATGCCCATGTCTTGTAAAGACGTGCTATTAAATACTAGGGCTTCAAGTCTGCTATTACAATAGCGTCAGAATGGTCTATCATTGACTTCATAATTGTTGATTTTGACAAGTTTGGTAATCTACTAATATAATAGTGTCGTTATGACTTTCCAATGGTCAACCACTGACACTCCATTGAAAGAAATGGCATAGAATGGTAATCTCGTACATAATGAATGTGACTGAAGAAATTTGTTAAACTTTTGACAGTTCCTTTGATCAGTGTCGTACCATTAGAATGTCGTTGTGACGTCATTGCTTTTAGTTTGTTACGAGACAGCTCGATATTGTTATTCTATTACGAGACCAATGACTGACCAATTATCGACCATTATGAACTTAGCAGACTACGGACTTTTAGCAAAATGACAATGGGATCTTCTGGAATCAATGGGACTTGGACCCCTGTTTGTGCATGCATTCACGACACATGATTTACTCCTAGTCTGGTTCATAATAGCATAGCATAATCATTATTATAATGTTCCCACTGCCGGGACTTGGGCGTCCTCTCTAAGAGAGGGAAAGGGCTTTTTTTTTAGGAAAAATCATCAAATAATTTATTTCGCTCTGGGAGGAGTGAGAGGTAGTCAGACTTACTGAAACAATCTCCACCTGTGTTTCTTTTGTTGCCCTTTCCGTTCTGGGACCAGGGTAACTCTTTTAATTATTTTTTACAGCCTTAACATGCGGTCTTGGTCCTAGTTGGTCCGTCGTGCTGTATATTTATAAGACGTGCGTGGAACACAACCGGATTTAGCAGAGGGCGAGCAACCCATGCGAGCAATGGGTTGCTGGCCCTCCGCAAGCGTACCTTCTGCCTACCTTCCCGTTAAATATATATAAATAGCATATAATTTATTAAAAATATGATTTCTTTACAGGACTACAAAGCCAAAGAAGAGTTGTACCTACGTAGGGCGGCAGAATTGGAAGAAATAACGACCAGAAGAAACGACATGAGGGCGCTTTACGATCAACTTAAAAAGAAGAGGACCACAGATTTCTTGAGCGGTATGTTTTAGTAGTAGTTTCCAATCCAGGAATCCAGTTTCCCATAACTGGATTCCTGGATTGTGCAACCTGTGACTTTAATAAGAATAAAATCAAAAGAACCCAGAACCCTGAAACAAATCAGCAAGTACACAACCATACAAACATGCCAACAGTGAAGGCCTGCGCAGACGACGGACTTTTCTCCGCGGCGGAGAAAAAAGTACGCTCCGTGAATAAAAAGTCCGCCGCGGATTTACCGCGAACTCAACGCACACGTTGTGCGTGTTTATCGTCGTGCATACGTACGTCACTCTCAAGCGCACAACGCGGATTAAAGTCCGCCATGTGTGTTGCTTCGCCTAGTCACACGAGTTCTATTTTTTTCGGGGACTCCCCCGTACTTTTGTCCGGACCGCTCTCTGCATGTCGTCGGTTATTCGGGGGACTTTTTGTACGCGGTACTTTTAATCCCTCGTTTGCGTTACTGAATAGAGTTGTAAGCAATCTATTTAGCGGACAAAAAAGTCCGCGGACAGAAATCCGTCGTCTGCGCAGGCCCTTAAGGAAGAAATAAGAACAGCATAAGCAGGGAAATATAAAACTAGACTGGAGAAACATCTAGCAACTATCTATTTTTCTGTTAATGTTTTAGGCTTGGATACTAAGTCCTTTAAGCTAAAAAGCAGTAAACACCGTGAAGAAATTAAAGGATATATTTACAGGATTTGATTGATGATTACAATTACAGGATTCAACACAATCACTGGGAAGCTGAAGGAGATGTATCAGATGATCACTTTGGGGGGTGACGCTGAGTTGGAGCTTGTTGACTCTCTGGATCCTTTCACTGAGGGAATCATTTTCAGGTAATTCTAATAACAAAAACAGTGTTCAGAGAGCTGTGATGGCCGAGCGGAGAGCAGTGGTGGCCAAGCGGTAACGGCCCCGACTTACGAGCTGTAGGTCGCGGGTTCAAACCCAGCCAGGCGCATTACTTTGTGTAATTTATTTCATCACCACTGCTCTCAAAACGGCGAAGGAAAACATGGTGAGGAAACCGGCGTGTCCTAGAACCAAAAATTCGAAGACATGTGACATCCACCAACCCGCTCTGGGCCTGCGTGGTGGATTACGGCCCATTCCCTGTCCTAGAGAGAAGGCCTGAGTCTCAGCAGTAGAAAAATTATAAGATTGATTATGCTATATTTATGGTACGTAAATTACGTATGCTTTTCTACCTTTGTTTTCTAAATAAAATTTTCGTTTTAATGCACATGCCATAATATTGTCGCTTCACCACTCTAGGTTGACTGGTGGAGAATGCCTCAGCCATTAAGTCCGCCTTTGTTCTTTTGTGTTGCATTAAGATTAAATAAAATTACAAAATTATTTTTCTTCAAGCTACGCCTTTCTTTTAATTTTTTATTTTTGAGTATATGATAAATGCAGATAAAAAATGCTTTTTGTTAAACTCAAAGACATAAATGTATACCACCAAAAGACAGGACATAGCGAACAAAATCGTAATCCGATACTTGATACCTAGTCGCTCAGTTTAGTATGACACCCCTACACGTCAAGTCGTGTTTGTACCTGCTTTATGCACTAAAAGAAAATTATTTTCTGAAAATATATGCCGAGTTGCCCATTACGCAGCAAATCTTCGGTTTGTTTTCATAAATATTCTTGGTATTTACGCAGTAATTAATTAGAATTCAATCATTTTCTTAAATAGTTCTAGAACATTTGCTGATTTTGTGATAATGCCATCTATTGCTGAAAAGTTTAAAGCCCTTCCTAGGCTCACTGAGGCTCTACCACGAACTTTATCGTGATCCATTTTACGACCTAAACCGAAATTTTAAAGGGGAAATTTTATAGAGACAAAATTCGCATGTTTGCTAATCAAAGCTAGATAGATGGCTTTACTGAGCCAGAGGATTACAGTTTTTCTAAGTATTTCTCCAGATAGCCGCTCTATTGTATCGCTTTAAATCTCTTTGGTTAAACTGAGCATAATATTATGTATCAGCAGATACTCGTATGTTACGAGTTTTTTCAGGAGTTTATACTTGTCGCACGGGGAACCTCCCTACCCTTTTCGCTTACGATTTACTTTTTTTTTTTATTAATGCTAGGCTCGCGTTTGACCACCATCACACCCGATGGCAAGCGATGATGTGGTCGACGATGGAGCACGCTTGCCTAGAAGTAGCCTATTCACTCTTGACTTAAAGACCCCTAAGTTGTAGCTAACTGGAAACACAGACTCCGGCAAGGAATTCCACTTCTTACTTCTTGAATAACACTTAAAAGTTGGTCTTTTACTTACTATATTATTGATTCAAAGTATAAACGTAACCAATAACAACCAAATCTCTTTTCAGTGTTCGTCCCCCAAACAAATCATGGAAGAACATTTCCAATCTCTCCGGCGGCGAAAAGACGCTATCGTCGCTTGCGTTAGTGTTCGCATTACATTACTACAAGCCAACACCTCTCTACGTGATGGATGAGATTGACGCCGCGTTGGACTTCAAAAACGTGTCGATTGTCGCTAATTATATTAAGGTAAGTCCGTCCATCAGCCCCCCTAGTCAAGTTACGATCGTTTCGTTTCGATTCTCTTCAGATCGGAATCGGAGGCGTGGCCTACTTGAGGCGTTCGACGCAAGAGAATCAAAACGAAATGGTCGTAACTTGGCTAGGGGGGCTGTTCCGCGAGCAACGTGAAAATGAGCAATGTGTGTCTTTGATATAATAATCACACAATTTAACCGCTTGCGTCGCAATGGTTCGACGAGTGTTGTTGTGTCCTATTCGCCAGGGTCGTGTATTTACGATTGGGTGCTTCATCTCGTTTAGCTCTTCAATCCACATAGGTGACAGAGACCGGGTGTCATCATTGTGTGGACCGCCCGGAGGACACGGTGGAGCACACGGTAGAGGTGTGCCCCGCTTGGGCAGAGCACCGCCGTGTCCTCGTGGGGGCGTGAGGCGGCAGCGATCTCTCGCGCCGGGCCTTGGTACAGGCCATGGTCCGGAGCGAGGAGTGGCAGGCGGTCGTCTCCTGCGAAGCAGTAATGCTAGCAAAGGAGGCGGCCGATCGCGTGAGGCAACGGCAACGGTCCTCACGCCTCAACCGCCGCCGGGATTCCGATCCCGATTTCCGGCCACCGTAGGCGCGGTCTTGCGGACGGCAAGCAATGGGTGGCTCGCTGTCCGATCGTCCGGTAACCGTCCGGACCGAGCCCAAGTTTTCGACGGCGCGTAGTGTTCCACGTGTCAGCAACCGTAGGGGCCCAACAGGGTCGAAGTCTACTGGGGCCATGGGTGATACGAAAGAGATCCCCGGGGCCCTGGAACAGGATTGGTTTTTTAGTCATTAAAAGTCTAAGTCGCGCTCGGCCCAAGAGCGGGGGATGTCATGAGATGATTTTCCAAACCGATAAAAAAAAAAAACAGGTGACAGAAGAGCTGACGAGATGGAGCATTTGGTCGTGAATGTGACCCTGGTGGAATAAACACGAGAGTGACTGTCGGGTATATCTAGCAAACAATATTATTATAAATATATTATTCTTTTTTTTTGCATGTCTAATATAATTTAGATTGTATAAAGCTCATTCAACTATTGTAACATCTTATTTCATGTACCTACATTATATGCAAATAAATTTTACTTATTAACTAATGCGCTCTGCCCACTGCCACTTAAAGCGCCTATTACACCACCTCGATATTCAGACAGTCTTAGTCTATGAAGCGTCACACAAGAAAAAGAGCAACTTACGCCAATGTCGTGTAAAGGAATGAAACAGAACGATGAGATAAATATATATAAACAAAGACTAAGACTGTCTGAATATCGAGTGGTGTAATATACGCTTAAGTTTGGCGGATCTTGGGGCTATGTCAGTTACGTGGTTTGGATGGTCGATGCGGCCGAAAAGATCAACGACTAGCGACCGTGCACCTGAAGACGCAGCGTTAGCGCGGCCGCCCACAAGGTGGACTGATGACCTGCTGAGGGTCGCAGAAATGTGATGGATGCGTGACGCACAGGACCGATCGTTGTAGCGACATTTGGACGAGGCCTATGTCCAACAGTGGATGTCTTTCAGCTGAAATGACGATGATAAAGTCCGTCCACTATACTTTTTTTCCACACGACAGCTTTTTCTAGCGTCGAAGGTTATGCCATGGAAACGTATTTTAGAGGTATTCAGAACAGGGAGTAAAGTTTCGCACACGTCAATTGCTAATATAGCAATTAAAAAAACTCAAAAGGAGCGTCTGAAAGCCAAGGGACCCCCCTGAAACATAATGTCTACCCTAAAAATATCAAAGATAAAATAAAAAAACAATGTTTTAAAAAACGGCAATTTCATACTTTAACCCCTATTATTATGACGAAGTAAAGTTTGTTTTTTTGTTTGTAGGTGATAATCTCTGAAAGTACTGGTCCGATTGCTAATTACAACCTAATACCATAAAATTTAAAGTATTTTTTTATTCTTTTTGCTTGCAGGAACGCACTAAAAACGCCCAGTTCATCATAATTTCACTCCGATACAACATGTTCGAGGTTTGTAATCGTCTCGTTGGGATTTACAAGACCGAAGACTGCACTAAATCTGTCACCGTCGAAAACAGAATCCCAGAGCGACCGGCAAACGATATTGCTGTTTAAATCTCTAGATTAGGCACATTTTAGTGTGAATTAAAAATAGAATAGAATCAGATCGGTAATTTTGATTGTACCGTTGCCAACGTCCATACTACGTTGAAAACACCGGTGTATTCAACGTAGGCTGTTCTCGTCCGATCACCGAAGTTAGTGTGCGTACGCGCAGCGGAATGTTGTTGAATTTAAAGATTTTAATTATGCAGATATTTAGTGTATGACGTCGTATAATTGTGTATGGTAAAAAAAAATTTGTGCACGCAACCATTGTGGAGAAATTCACCAAAAACTGATTCCGCTGGGCGAACGTTGTCCTGGCGGAACTTTTTTTAATCCATAGACTTTAGAAGAAAAGAGATGTGTCCAAGAATTAGTGTGTATTTGTGTGTAATTGTGTATGTATGAATAAAACTAGTGCATGCATAAACTTCGGAGAAATTCAAGTTTCCGCTACGCGAACGTTTGGCCATTAGCTAGTTTTCATATAAAGCGCTTACATAGAGAGCTGTAGATTTTTACATACGTTGTTTTGAATTTGTTTATATTTGTTTAAAAAACAGATTTAGAAAAAATCGTAGGGCTTAAAAGATAAAAATATAAACGTAAAATACGCTTATTAGGTCTTAGTTCTTAAAGTATGCACTTTGGGGTCTAGATTTTCACGTTTATACAAACCTTGTAAGTGTCTGCAACATGTTGCCAAGTATCAATGATGTTTCGTTAGTAACTAAATAGTTATAGGACAAATTTACCATGAACAGATCACTGTTTACAAAGCAGTCAAATATCACGACGTTCTGAAGGAATTGCATGGTAATATGTATGTCAATAATTAGTGTATTCATTCAACTATTCTTATGCAAAATTTCATGTCATTAAATTCAGTAATTAAAGAAAAACAATTATAATACTGACGAAGCATCGAAAACCTACATAACCCGACCAAGTTCGGATGGCTACAAAAAAGCGGCCGTGCAATATATTTAGGTAACATCCCAAAATTTACAGTATAATACCGGTATTGAATTGGTTTAAGTGATAACACAATTGTTAATCTGTGATTTTATTATTGAAACTAGAAAATATTAGGTATACCTACTTAGAAATGTTGAGGTTATCTACAGTATTTGCTACTCATTTAAGAATATTTTCTTGAAAATACCTTTTTTATACCAATGTTTTAGTTTATAAGCACTTTTTTAATGTTGATCAAATCTAAACAACTGAATAGGTTAGTTATGTGATGTGATTTTAATTTTTATTGAAGCTCGAAATATTATACTTACCCTAAGTTTCGTCATCCACGCGAACAAAGTCGCGGGCAAAAGCTAGTTCATAATCTATTTTAGTTAAAACACATTTAAGTCTATTGTTGTCATTGCAAGCGTTTGTTAACGTTATTATAATTACATAATTAAGTATTATATATAATTAAAAATATTTTTGTACGCGGATATTTAAATAGAGAAAGTACTTGTTAATTGAAGATTTGTTTTTATCGTAGATAGTGGCGTTATTGTTTAAAAAATATTTTTCATTCAAGAAATGCAATTGTTTTATTTTTTCCTAACGCTTGTGTACGCAGCTGTACCATATTAATAAATACTATATTGGAAGGTTAAGAACGTTTCTTAGATATATGGCACGGCCGCTTTTTGGTAGCCATCCGAACTTGGTCGGGTTATGTAGGTTTTCGATGCTTCGTCAGTATTATAATTGTTTTTCTTTAATTACTGAATTTAATGACATGAAATTTTGCATAAGAATAGTTGAATGAATACACTAATTATTGACGTACATATTACCATGCAACTCCTTCAGAACGTCGTGATATTTGACTGCTTTGTAAACAGTGATCTGTTCATGGTAAATTTGTCCTATAACTCTTTAGGTACTAACGGAACATCATTGATACTTGGCAACATGTTGCAGACACTTACAAGGTTTGTATAAACGTGAAAATCTAGACCCCAAAGTGCATACTTTAAGAACTAAGACCTAAAAAGCGTATTTTACGTTTATATTTTTATCTTTTAAGCCCTACGATTTTTTCTAAATCTGTTTTTTAAACAAATATAAACAAATTCAAAAGCGGAAACTTGAATTTCTCCGAAGTTTATGCATGCACTAGTTTTATTCATACATACACAATTACACACAAATACACACTAATTTTTGGACACATCTCTTTTCTTCTAAAGTCTATGGATTAAAAAAAGTTCCGCCAGGACAACGTTCGCCCAGCGGAATCAGTTTTTGGTGAATTTCTCCACAATGGTTGCGTGCACAAATTTTTTTTTACCATACACAATTATACGACATCATACACTAAATATCTGCATAATTAAAATCTTTAAATTCAACAACATTCCGCTGCGCGTACGCACACCCGAAGTTAAGCTACATCGGGCGCGGTCAGTACTTGAATGGGTGACCGCCTGGGAACACCGCGTGACGTTGGCTTTTTGTATTTTTTTTTCTTCTAAAGATTATTTTTCTTACTTTTTATGTAAGTTTTGGTGCAAATCCGTCAAGAAATCAACGAAATTGTACTACTTATACTTATTTCGATTCGATCATTGTAAGTTAATTTGTGATTAATAGCAGTAGTAGCTTTCACATCAAAAATAATGATTATTAATCCTCTTTCAATTGTGTTTGCCCAAGCCAATCTTCTATTCGTGTAGATGGACACACTTTTCTTCTGACCCGTATTTGGTTACCTGTACATCTCTGTTTTTGGCCTCGAATAAATCCTGAAAGGAGCAGGGGACTTACCATGTCCCGATTTCCGGCCACCGTAGGCGCGGGCTTGCGGACGGCGAGCAATGGGTGGCTTGCCGTCCGACCGTCCGGTAACCGTCCGGACCAAGCCCAAGTTGCCAACGGCGCGTGCTGTTCCACGCGCGCCTCAAAGAGATGTCAGCAACTGTAGGGGCCCAGCAGGGTCGAAGCCTACTGGGGCCAAGGGTCTGATTCTGAAAGGAAGACTCGGCCCTGGTACGAAAGGCAACGAAGGAACAGGAGTGGGTTTTTAGTCAGTAAAAGTCTGACACTATCTCCCGCCCCGCCCAAGAGCGGGGGATGTCATAAGATGATTTTCCCACCGGAAAAAAAAAAAAAAAAAAAAAAACCATGTCATGTTAAAATATCAGTCATGCGTGCGACAAAGAGGATGGAGCTATACAACCTATATAGCTATATATAGCCACACGCTCGAGCTAGCACTGCAGCTGTTGCGGCACTGGCGCGCCTGTTTACGGGGATACTGCGCACGGGGGTCTTCCTCGCAGCCTGGAAAGAAGGGCGCGCCATAATGCTGCACTAGGCGGGATAGAATCCACTGAAGCCGGCCACTCTGCTGCCTACAATCTCTAAGATGTTAGAACAACTACTGCTGCGACACCTTACACCGCACGTCTCTCCGCGATCGGGACAACTCGGGTTTTGTGCGGAGCATAGCTCGACGCTTCAGTTGTCGAGGTTACTGCACCTCCTGTCGTCAGCCAAGAATAAGGAGTAAGGGGACCTCCCGCATGCAATGTCAGTGGGTCAATGTCAATGCGCAGAGAGATGCGTAAAGTCATCCGCAACCGGGTCAAACCAGTGCTCTCGTCCCGCCTCCCGGCGCGCGTCATACTGGGCATATACAAGGCGTATATTCGCCCGGTGTTGACGTACGCCGCCCCAGCATGGTTCGCCCTCACTAGCGAGACGAGTTGAGATAGACTCCGCGCGCAACATTTTGCGTTGTGTAGAGTCGTCGACGCCCCTCGCTACGTGGGAAATGACGTCATCCAGTGTGACCTCGGGATTGAGAGCCTGCAAGCACCTGACGCCATGGCATCACGGGCGCCCCTGACGCCGAGAAGACTCCCCCGCCACCTTATTGCGGGCAGCGAGTCCCCCCCCCCCCCCACATAGAGCAACGCTCTATAACCGCCGAGCCTAGTAGGCACCATGATGACGGGTCAGTTTTAGCGGACCCCGGCTGAACCCTGCAGTCAGAGGGCGAAGCCCTAACACCGCTTGCCACGCTCCCTGACGGAGACGTAGCGAAAGCCACGAGTAGTACTGCAGGTGGTTGTCTTGTCCGCAGTTGGTTAAGAGATTTCCAGATTGGCCACTACAGTTTACACTACAGCGACCAGGGGGAGACGTTCTGATGGGATGATGTAGTGTAGTGTAGATGTTCGGTGTTTCAGCCAGGGATGTTATGGATTTCAAATTTCGAATCTGGATACGGATATAGGAATAAAATTATACCGGTTTCGGTTACGTAGCTCCTAAGCTCTACATTGCGCATTTCTCGTCCTCTGCACGGTCTTTTGAGAAGGTCGTGAATCTTTAAAACATTTACGGCTCTTTAAATATGCATTTATTATTCAATCCATAATAGTATTCCAAGCCATAATAGTATTTCATCCAAAGTGCTATAGTTTGTAAATATTAAAAATAAATAAAAAATACGCAATTAATAACTTTCATCTTTTATTTATTTATTATAGAACATCCTAATATATTAAAAACGTTAAGCAAGCTTTAACGTGAATAGTACAATTCTCTTAGAAAGGCGAACACTGCTTCGATCGCGATATCTTTGGCGCGACGGAACACCCACTGGCGGGAGAACTCACGCTTTAGTAGACTGGCCAGCTCTTTCACCGCACTCCTGTCGCAGTATATGAATTAACTTTCTCTTTATAATGCTTTTTAAATGATGCTAGCAAATGATAATCCAAAGATAATACGGCACGGTTATCGCAGTAGTTGAGCGATTGGCTACAGCGCTATGGCGCGGGTACGATTCCCGCGCGGGACAAGTATGTGTACAACGCGTTCCAAATAAGAATAGGATCGATTGCCATGTTGTGACGTCACGTCGTACTGTCAAATCGAAGAATTAATAGGGTGAGCAAAACAAGAAAGTTAATTTAATTAAATACGAATTGTGAACGAAAAAAGTTTAATTAGAATCCAGTTCTTCAATTTTGCCACATTTCTTGCGATTTGACAGTATGACGTGACGTGACAACATGGCAATCGATCCTATTCTTATTGGGAACGCATTGCATGTCTTACAAATATTTGTTCCGGGTCTGGGCACAAGGCACCTTTAAAATATATGCGAGTTTATAATATGTTTGTGAACGCACCCAATCAATAATATAAGTCTTATCAATATAACATTTCTATACTTAATATTGACGAACTATACTTATTTTTTTAGACTGCCCCCACACTAGAAATTACTCCAGAACCGTGGGTGCGTTTACAAACATATACCATGTTACCAGGTTACCATGACGTCCAAAGTGTACCGTACCATGTGTTTCATTCTTATTTCAGTGTGGGTAAGAGACAGAGAGTAGTGTGGGTAGAAACAGAGAGAGAGAGAGTATACAGGTTGTCTAGCGCCATCTCTTACCCACACTGGAAACAAAAATGAAACAATCTTACTTTAAACGTCATGGTACAGGTCAAGATCTTTTGACCCTAAATTATTTCTTCAACATCTAAAATCTAGGCGATTATAGTCCTTATATTTTGCAAACGTAGGTACTGCTTTTATCAACGTAGTTTTGACATCACAGTTGCTGATTTCTATCCTATAATAAAATGATAATGCCGAGGTAATGGGTCATCTTTATCTTTTGGCCCGTAACTATGTATAAGGGTGTTTTTAATATCGTTCGGGATTTCATCACGCATGCGGAATTGTCCCGCATTCAGAACATTTCAAAATGCAATAAAACGCGTCCCGCGTGCGTATTCCACACATTACAATAAATCGTTGTATGAAATGGACATTTGCGGGGGTTACGCGTGCGGAGCAATCCCGCATGCGTGATCAAAACCGCACGATATTAAAAACACCCTAAGAGAACATCAAGATGACGGGACCACGCCAGGTTTTTCCAATATTATGTGGACAGGATTTAATATCATAAAAAGCATCAACATCATGCATGCATGGTTTTCATGCATTCATAAAATTTTATACACATAAAAATTCAAACTATTCAACAAAGTCCCTACTGGAGTCTGTTTCCTGATAGCTACACCTTAGGCGTCTTCTAGGCAAGCGTGCTCCATCGTCGACATCTCTGTCGTCTTAAAGTGAAGAAATCAATTTTTAACACGATATACTACGACGTTTCAATCTTTATTATACTTTTAATATAGTAATTTCAATGATTTTTTTTTAAATAAAATTAACATAAGTAAAGACCTGAAGAAAAAGTCATTTTATGGCTCTTACTATCTATTTAATTGATGACCCGACTACGGCAAAGTCAAAGGAGGGTTATGATTTTGACAGGCTATTTATGTCTGTATGTATATGATGCCGTCGGAATGGTCGCCACGCAGCACGTAGTCGTACCCGATGTTCCACAAGGGCGGTCCTAGTACCGATCCCTGCGGAACACCGCACGACATTTCTCGCCGTTTCCACTCTCCCTGGTGACCAGGGTAGACGATAATCCTGTCCTTCAGGTAGGCCTCAAACACACGACTGAGACTACGGCTTCTCTTTTTGTTCTGTACCAGTTTCTCCAGTAACTTTGTTCATTTCAGCATCCTGAAAATCTTGTTTCATACTTATTCAGCGTCGTTTTTTTTTTGTGGCAGTCGAGTTTTAGTTTTTTTTTTTCTAAAAGCTAGTATTCGGTAAACCTGGCGAGTCTCCGTCATCTTGACGTTCATGAACACATCATGAGATTGTATTTTTTTTTATACGTTAACGCATGCAAGTGCATAGAAGATGGAAGGAATGGGTGTGAGGAAAATCTTATGAATTTAAGACAACAATTTTTGACAATTAAATGCACTATGGAAGCAACTTGTTAATATTGGCCACTGTTTTTGGCTTACATTGGGCTCTAAAGGTGAGTTATGTGCCCTAAGACGTAAAAAGTTTAATTATTAGATTTTAATTCTTAACTTACAAATAAAAAGGCTCAAATTTGATGTTTTTCGTGGAGTTAACGAAATCTATTGCATAAAGGTGACATTAGGATAACTATTAAAGGTGAAAGACTAAATAAACATCGAAACATATTCTATAATTTACAATACGTTTATTAAATAATTTCATTACATACATACATTTATGCAACTTTCAGTTCGGATATCACAAATTCAACATGTTTTAATTCAGGCTTTTCATAAGAATATGTCTGGATACAGTGTGACATACATTTATGGAATACGCGCTGACTTTTGTTGAATAGACAAAGAAGGAATATAAATTGACGTATGTTAGAGCGAGATGGCAAGACTACTTATTTAAAGTATGATGTTGCATTTCCGGTAATAACACTGCATCACATAACAATTTATGTGGATATCGACTAAAAAACTTACCTGTACCTTCCTGTTTTCTTTAAAATCTCGAAAAACTTCGCATTGATATTACCTACTTTGCAGTTTAAAATTTTAAGCCTTTCGCGGACCATACTTTAGCTCCAACGGACCACGGATTGGGAAGTACTGCTGTAGACCAAATACATACGTCACTATTTCTCCCACTGAAACCTCGACTAGACCTAAGCCAAATTCGCCACGCGGTCGTCTATTTCCGGAAGCGGTCGTGTGCGCAAGACATTAAAAATGTCGTGATTTGTACAGTGAACAGTGTGAACACGTATAAAGAAACGTGAAAGAAGATCTTTAATATTTAAGTCTATGAATGTAGAATAAAATCTCTTCCGAAACATTGACATTTCCGATGTTTCCATACTTCAGTAAAAATACCTCAAAAGTCAGCGTATATTACTAAAGAATACTAGTAAGTGCGGTGCAAATCACTAATATCCCTGCTCACCCAACTAAGCTAATGCTTGATCTATGGGCTCGCTACGATAGTTCCAGGCTTAAACCCAGTTTCTCAAACGAAAATTATCGCAAAATTAATGTGACTGTGAACGCCTGTCCTGTCCTGTGATTGGCTGTTGACCATTAATCCAACCAATCACAACAATCTACGTTCGCTTGAATTTTTTTTAAAATATTATGTTACGATCAGTTTCGTTAGAGAAACTCAGGGATGAGGACACAGAGTTAATAACAAATGGAAGTGCCAGCTTGAATACTTGATACAGTAAAGTACTCAAACTGGCACTTCATTTGTTAATTCCTCCGAGGGTTGACTTTGAGCCAGTATTTAAGCCGTCGAACTAAGAAACTTCTAAACATCAATTAATTAACAGTCAATAAAAGGGGTACTTAAAATAATTCTTTGCATACAGCAAAGGCTCTAGCACAAAATGGCCCATGTATAAGATATCCCTATAAAAACAGAAAATATGGGCCAAATAATTCAAGCCCGCTTGACAAAGTTATTTTTTTCTCATTGCACAATGATTGTTGATTCTAGCCACATAACACTGATGTAGATGTAGGGACTACTGGTAACAATAATGCTAGCGATGCAAAGTGCGATGTTCGCCGGCCATCTTTTGCCAAACGCCGTGACTTCAACTTGTTTACTTGATCGTGTTAATAGTTACTTGTCTGTTACCACAATCAAGTCTACTTAGAGTTTATTTACGATTTAGAGTTTCATTTACTCCTCTTCACCAACCACATAAAAAAAACCCAACATTGGTGACCCCGATGTGATTTATAAATAAAAGGTTGGGTTGTCGACTCAGGACCAATCGGCGGGCATTTTAAAGGCCCAGCGCAATTGCACTGCGCTGAGTATAACTTTGGATAACCATAGTTAGTAGAATAAGCCTTTTGCGACTGGACTGGAGAGGCAGAATGCGCCACATTTCGGGGACTATGATCAGACACTGCTCACTAAACAAACGCCTCCGCACAATAGGCATCATGACGCATGCATGGAGACGGAGGAAACAAATGCGTATGTGCTCCCTGAGTGCATAAATAACACCATGCGAACTTTAGCATCACCGAACTCCCCCATAGACGCCTTGAACTTGCTGGGAGGCCTAAATATACTTCTGGAGATAGGTGGGCTAGGTGAAATGAAACCCGCTGAATTCTGACCACCACAACCCATTTATAGTAGTCCTTCATGGACCGAGTGCGGAAACCGAACTCAAAGTTAAGGTCGAGACATTATTTTCTTTGAGTAAACAGTAACACTCCCTGTCACTCCTGGTTTGTACGAAGTTTTAATAATGCTTTCTTTCGCAGTGGCTGATGAGACGTCTCGCTATTCTATCTTTTTCACATGGGAAATCATCAAATGAATTCTCCCGCTATAAGTGGAGTGAGTGAGTATCATTCTTTTACTGACGAAAACCCACCGTGTTCCTTCAGTTGCACTTTGCGTTCCAGGACCACGGTAACATCTAGATTCTCTGTGATTATTATCAACAACACTGTCTTTTGTGATTCTAAGCACTCCATTTCTATACTCATCTGTGACCTCTTAAAGGCCATTTTGCACAAGAACCATATATTAAAATATCAATAATAATATTAACCTTACACTTCTTGCACCAAAACCATGACTTCTGGCTTCAAAAACACATCCTTATTCGGGCTATTATGAATTTGTTCTGCCACCGACGAGTGCCAAGCGAAAGTGAGTATTATTGCCGGAACTAGTCGCAGGTCGATAAGGGTCTTGTTTGCGTCTTCTTCGGGGATTAACTTATGACCTGTTGGCGTGTTGAGCACGAATGGAAGGTCGTGTTCGAGGTTTTCACGAACGAATTCGTGGATTTCATTGTAGCGCTCATACACTGAGAATGTTCCCTGAAACAATGGAAATATTTAAATTTTATCAAAATAGACGTTCAATAAATGTATGGAGCTTGGGCCTAAAATAATGTGATTATATATTAGTGATTTTAAATTGATTTCGTGTTAAAAATAACTCACAGCTTTAGAATTAGTTAAATGAAATTGTTGTGGAAGTAAAATGAATCTGTGATTAACCAAAGAAGTGCAGTTTAAATGATAAATAAGTTAGTCTTAATCACCTAACATCGCCGGAACAGTACGGCCTACTGTAAAATCGACCAAACAGGGACAGGTTTCGGACAGTTAACAATTTAACGCGCGACAAAGACCTAAGCCGTTTATTACGATGTACAATCTTACGACAGATTACAATCTCGCGAGATAGATTATAAACTAACGGTATTTTAAATTTTACGGTGACATATACATTGTTCTCTATCTATTTTAAATTTTGTCATTCAAGAAATAAGTGTATGACAATTTGTTCTAAATTACCTGTTTGTGGTCAGGGAATTAAGAATAAATTGTCGTACATTTATTTCTCTTGACTGTATATCAGGTTTGTGATTTTTAATAATAAAAAAGAAAATACCTGTAGCAAAATACCATCTGGGAAGCGCACTCTGATAATAGCAAACTTGTATTTGCGCATTTCTCTTAATTCATCCTTTTCTCTCATAGCTTTAGTTCTCAGCATTTGGCTCTTTTCTATAGCTTCTTGCCTGTTGGTAAAGAAAATTTCTATAATTAAATGAATATAAGAAACTAGCTTCTGCCAGTGGCTTCGCCCGCGTGAAAATAGGTTTCTCCATACAAACTTTGCACCCCTGTTTCATTAGCCCCTTAGAGGTTAAATTTTTGAAAATCCTCTCTTAGTGCTCGCTTACATCACAAAAGGAAACCTTGTGCAAAATTTCACGTTCTTAGTGCCTATAGTTTCGGCTGTGCGTTGATATGTCAGTCAGTCAGTTTCTCCTTTTATATATATAGATTAGAATATAATTATGTACGTAGTTAGGTATACCCACGATTTTTAAATTTGGTATTTGAAGTTTTCTCTTTAACTAAAACTTTGCCCCACACTAGAAATTAGTCGTGTATCGTGGGTACTTTCAGAAACTAGTGCACTCACATTCACAAAAAACGGTCTACAGATGTAGACCGTAAAAATATTTGTCAACTTTTACGTCTAATGTTCCGATGATGGAACGGACTTGGCGGAATTAAATTGCACAATTTAATCCTATGGATGCGAGACGAATAGGACCGGTCATTGTGGAGACACTTGGGGAAGGCCGTCTTTTGGCTGAAATGATGATGATGATGAAGGGAATCTCACCTCAACTGCTGTTCTCTCTTGATCTCTTCGGGCGACAGCGCGTAGAACGAAGGCGGCAGCTGCACTTTATTGGCGGCCTGCGACGGTAGCAACACTTGCAGGTTCCTGTCCAGCTCCAGTTGAATGGGCTCGGCTGTTCTCAAACCTTCTATTAGACCCTGGTAAAATTAAATATTAGGTAATAACAGAATATGGATACACATGAAATTTATGTCAGTGCCTTATTCCCACCACGATTCCGCTCTTCTTCATTCTAATATCGTCCCTTAGCTAACAACACCGCTCATGTCGAAAATGGTCGGTTTTCACATTTGAATGCCTTTAGATGGAGCTGCTCATTGCGCGTCTAAACATTTTTTAATAATCAATTTTGATGCGGTTTTCAGAAAAAGATTAATTTGTCAATCCGGCACACAGGTAGCCCATGTCCCGGAATAGCGCATAAGTTATCTCGATAGTATGTTCCTTTGGGATGCTTTTTTACTTTTGTAGCGACCTCTTTACGAACATTCATCAATAGGTTACTTCTAGGCAAGCATGCTCCATCGTCGACCATACCTCGTGAGGAACTGGACAAACGCGAGCCTATTCATAACAAAAAAAATAAAAAAAAACATTATTACCACCAAACTCTCAATAGTCGGCACATTCTCCTTCTGAAACACGAGGTAGTCTTCGTCCACACCGTCTGCGTTCACGACGCGCTGCTGCACGAACCCGGCCGCTAGGAGCAGCTCCATCGAGCCTTCTATGGGTTGCACGCGCTCTGTAAATGCTCTGAAAAGAGAACAGAAGATACAGTGGTATGATGACGGCCAATATCTATATTTATTTATTTATTTAAACATACTACTACATAGGCTGACTTAATGCAACAAGGCATTTTCTACCAGTCAACCTTTGGGTTAAAAAAGACAACACTGTGGTAGGTTTGCACAATAAAGAAATAACACATACTTCAAACAGAATAAATAAAATAAAAAAATAAGTTATTTATATAAAATACATATATATGCTAAAATTATAAACTAATAAATAGTATAAAAAATATCAAATCATGAGTTTACATGTGGATGGATGGAGAGGGAGACCAAAGAAAAGATGGATGGATTGTGTGAAGAGTGATATGAAAGAAAAGGAAGTTAGTGATAGTATGACGAGTGACAGGGCAGAATGGAAGAAGAAAACGTGTTGCGCCGACCCCAAATAACACGGGACAAGGGCAGGAAGATGATGATGACTATAAAAAATATCAAATCATTAAGAGAAATGAATAATAATTTTGACGAAGACCGAACTAAGGCTATATGTATATAAAAGGAGAAACTGACTGACCGCCACTTCAACGCACAGCCGAAACTACTGGTTTTAGGAACCTGGAATTTTGCACTTCCCTTTATTATGTAAGCAAGCACTAAGGGGTTTTTGAAAATTCAACTTTTAAGGCTTAAAACGAGGAAATTCGTTTGTGTGAAAATTTTTATTCTTTGGCCTCATTTTTTTAGGTGGTAAAATCATCCAATAAAAATGTTTTCTTTTTAGGTGTCACAAGGCCTTGCAGGCATGAAAGTCGGACCTGGAACAACTGCTAGTATTTTTAGGGTTCCGTACTTCAAAAGGAAAAAACGGAGCCCTTATAGAATCACTTTGTTATCCGTCTGTCTGTCTGTCTGTCTGTCAAGACCCTTTATTTCGGGAACGCATGGAGGTATCAAGTTAAAATTAAAACAGGTTCAAGGGACCGTAGACGTTAGTCATATACTAAGGTCTGCGGTTCCTTGAACCTGTGAAAAAATCAAACTTCTAAGTTTTAAGTACGGACAAAAGATACGGCCGTTTATGTAGCAAAAAACGTATATTTCAACACTCTCAAGGGAATCAAAATTTAGAGGGTAATTCAGTTGACCTAGAATCTAGAAATTTGGCATAAAACAAGGTTTTATACCCCAGATATAGGAAAAATTCTGAAAACAGTAAATTTGTTGTTATCTACGTCACAAAAAAAAACAGCGATTCGGAAAAATCTTCGAGAATCAAGCAATTTTTTTATTTAGCTCATGGTTTCCGATATGGCCATCCACGCCTACTTGAAAAGTTCACCCTGTATATTCTATTTTACAAAGAGGGATGGGCCTTAGAAGCGTGCGTTGGAGGGGGGGGGGGGGGGGGTAGGAGTGAATAGCATATGCTTCTTCTTCTATTCGAATCGATGATAAACTCAATAAACTGCTTGGGCCCAGTAGGTAGTTACGTTAACTGCGTCGGTGGCACTCATTAATTTCTCCAAGCCGCAGATGTTTGGGCACTATGTATACATATAAGGTTGTCTGGTAGATATCGCTGTCAGCGATAAGACCGCCTTTGTACCCATACATTTAAGTTAGTGTTAAAGTTTTGTTGTTTTTTTTATTTTATTTTTTATTTTGGAGTACAATAAAGTTTATTCTATTTTATATAGTTACGCTGAGGCTTATGTCACAAGTTCCGGTTAATTTAACTGGTAGATTTAAATACCTGTTACTCATCCTGATTTTCTGGAACTTTTCTTCTTCAGGATGTGTTATGATGTTCTCTAAATACTTGCACAGTGTCTCCACACACGTGTCTACCTGGAATATATCAAAGAATTTTAGTCTCAATATATCAAATCATTTAACATTACAGAAATTACTACTTTCGATATTGTTTGCTTTTTTTCTAAAAACAAAAAGACTAAAATAATCTTAAATTATTTTTGTCAACCTTTACTTTTCAAAGATCTATGTTGTGTTTAGGGTTCCGTACTTCAAAAGGCAAAAACGGAACGCTTATAGGATCACTCTGTTGTCCGTCTGTCTGTCTGTCTGTCAAGACCCTTTATCTCGAGAACGCGTAGAGCTATCGAGTTGAAATTAAAACCATATACAGTCAAACTGGGTGAATAGGAACGCAGGGGTGAATAGGAACAAAAGTTTGAAGGGGATCTTCGCGTTAATTAACAATTTTTTCCAGCATTTAAATGTTCCTATTTACTCAATAATTAAAATAAAAACGGATGCTTTGATAGAAATCAAACAAATAAATATATATATATACCAATGTGAAAAACCTAACCAAACTTTTGTTCCTATTCACCCCGTTTGACGGTACTCAGGTCTGCGGTCCTTTGAAGCTGTGAAAAATCAAACTTTTGAGTTAACGAAAAATAAGATACAGCCGTTTATGTCGCAAAAAACGTGTATTTCGACACTCTCAAGGGAATCAAAATTAATAGGGTACTTCCCGTTGACCTAGAATCCTGAAATTTGGCATGAAGCAAGGCCACATAGCACAAGTATAGGAAAAAATCTGAAAACTGTAAATTTAAAGCTACATCACAAAAAAATAAATTGCGAATATATCTTCGTAAATCAATTCGAGAATTGAACTGTTTTGTAGATAAATTTGAAAGAAACCCTCAGTGCGCGAGTGCGACTCGCACTTGTCCTGTTTTTTATATACGAGTATGTATAAAAAACAACTTAGATCTTTGCAAAATGGTATGCTATGGCATACCATTGCAAAATCAACCTTATAACGTTCCCACGGCTGGGACTCAAGCCTCCTCTCCAGGAGAAGGAGTAGGTCAATATGCTCAGCTAGCCCAGTGCAAATTGGTGTCTGGATGTCTTCAATTTTTTGGTTTTGAACCATGCACACACACAATACACAACAGTTTCCTCACTATGTTTTCCTTCACCGTTTTGAGACCAGTGATGATGAAATAAGTTATACAAATAGTCCGGTCAAATTAGACATCCAATGTTACAATAATTCGCACCCAGCTGAAAATTGGTAGGATTGTTCAAAACACCATCATAAATGAATCCTAAAAAGTCCTCATCAATCCAACACCCGGAAAAAAAAGAACTCGAAGTCAAAGGTCACAAAAACTAGGTTTTCGCGATATTAAGCAAAACGGTAAGTTTTATCATATAATTAGCTCAGGCAAAAATTGTAGATCAGATCTACAAAAATGTCCCAATACTTTTTATATTATAATGATTCAAAAAGTTGAAAGAGGTCATCGTCATAATATGCACACGTTTTAACGTAGTGTACTTAGCACGTTTTTAGGGTTCTGTACCTGAAAAGTATAAAACGGAACCCTTATAGAATCACTTTGTTGTCCGTCTGTCTGTCTGTGTCTGATCGATGAAGACTTTTTAGATTTCATTTATGATAGTGTTTTGAACAATCCTACCAATTTTCAGCTGGGTGCGACTTATCCATCTACCCATACCACACATACCCATATACCTACCCATATTTACCTTACCCATATTTTTGGTCTAATTGGACTGGACTAAAAGAGGCATAATACAAGGTACAATAATTGCAAGCTCTGCAAGATCTACGCACCTTTTCCCTATTATTATTACAAGACTGTATGATGAGACACGCAGTGAGGCCTCGCTCTTCCTCCAGCTGCTCATACAGAAACGTCTTGATGTTCTTCTTCCACTCATCTCGGGGGAGGATATCGTTGCTTATTAATGGACATCTGTAAGAAACATCGTAATAGGATTTATTTTCAATACACAAGTTCAAGGTGTATTGAAAAACGTCGTTTGATACACATGGAAATTTGTCACAACAGCCCTCGGATCCATAACTCTGAATGCCGCCTCGGTCACAATAACAAACTTTCCCTATTGAACCAAATTTTACTATTTTGGTTCATCATTGAAGCAACCAGCAAGGAGATGACTAGGCGTATTAATTTATTGAAACTTAAAACACTGTACAAAGGCGGACTGCGCAGGCATTATCTAGTAGTCGAACTTAGGGTTGTGCAGAAACATTATGGCAGGTGCAACTTAATATAAATAGACAAACAGAAAAAAAATAAGTAAAATAATAAATACATACATATAAATAATCAACATATCAACGTGTCTTGTAAAAGTTACTGATAGTCAAAAATTTGGGAAATCTAAATTCAGTCTTGCAGAGGCTTATCCAGTTATTGGGTTGTAGAGGTGGGATTGACAAGCGCACTAAGCAAAATATGGGTATTTAGCTGGATCTGGTTAAATTGGTAGCCGACAAATGAGTGGTGCCGGTGAGATTCAAATAAATAATAATATCTTACTTAAAATAAACGCCACTGACTGCAAAGTTTTTTACCAATGGCACTCAGTACTTCTACTGAAGACCCTCGCGAATGGCGCTCCGACGGTGTCGAGTGTGTCGACTTAAACGCGGACGCCGCTGCTGTCTCTTTGGCTCGCTCATTTTAATGAAATTTAATAATTAAAATAATAATGTCTTACTTGAAATAAACGCCACTGGCTGCGAAGTTCCTCGGCAAGTCTACTTCTACTGAAGACTCTCGCGAGTGGCGCTCCGTCGGTGTCGACTTTGAGGCGGAAGCCGCCGCAGTTTGGTTGGCTCGCTCATTTTCTAGTTCTTTTTTTACTTGGGCCTGAAAATAACATATAAAAGAGATTTAATAGCTACATAGTAAATTATATTTGTTGGTATCCGAACTACAGGGAAGGCTAATAATGATTTTATTTTTTGTACGCTTGGTACGGTGGCCAATTTCAACAAAGACGCAGATTGCTAAGAACACTGATCTATAGTGTACAAGCGAATACGCAAACACAGATGCTCTCTGTTCCTTTACTTTCAGAGTCCGATGTAACGGCAATTCGACACGACTGAAGAGAAATCAGGCGCACGACTAATGGCTTTACGTGCTCTCGGGCACGGGAGTGTCACATATAATAGGGTATTTTACTTTATATGAGAAAAAATCTAAAAATATATTATTAAGACCTTAAAATTTGAATTTGAACTTGAACTTAAATTATCTGTTCTTTATCACCTTGAAATAGTAGCCACCGTGTTATTACGTCATTCGGCTGTGTAAAATAAAGTGACAGCTGCCAACTATCAACTGATCGGCCATACTGAGCGCATTTTTTTACACAGTCAACTGACGTTACGACCGCAGAGTAAATATGGCATCTACTGCTTTCTACATTTTCGTTAAATACGCACGAAATTTGAAAACATTAATTTTAAATGTATTTGTACTTAGCGACTGAATAAAATTTTTTTTTTTAGTAATTTATTAGCACTATAGAATCTAATTAAGACACTTTTCAAAAATGAGTGTAATACCCTATTATATTGTAGAGTTATAATATTTTTTATGGGATCGTGCGATGATCATAGGCAAAGTACGTTTTACATAAATTGTTGATGTTTAATAATTATTATTTTGTGATAAAATGAAAATTCGTGAATGGCCCTTTGATTACACATCATTTTACGTCGATGTATGGATAAAAAAGAAAATAGACATACAATACAATAATTAATTATTATACATCCAACGTTTCTTTATCACACCTTGGATGGAGAGGCAGAGGGGGCCAAAGAAAATATGGATGGATTGTGTGAGAAGTGATATAAAAGAAATGGTAATCAGAGATAGCGTGGCGGTTGAAAGAAATAAAAAGGAAAGCCGAACATAGAACCTCCTCCTTTTTGAAGTCGGTTAAAAATGTGTTGCGCTGACCGTAAGTAACATCGGACAAGGGAAGGAAAATGATGATGATTTCACTATCCGACCAATAACACTGCTTCTCCAATACATACATACATATTCAGCCTTTTAATGTTCCCACTGCTGGGACCAATTGCACTGGGATTGACTGCTTCTCCAATAAATTCGTAAATTAACCGTTTAACAGCAAACGTTGGACTATCCGAAAAACACTTTTACTTTTATTCCACCAGGGTCGCACATCCACGACCCTGACGCTTCATCTCGTCAGCTCTTCTGTCACCTATGGGGTTTGAAGAGCTAAACGAGATGGAGTTATCATCATCACCATTTCAGCTGAAAGACGTCCACTGTTGGACATAGGCCTCCCCAAGCGTCGCCACAACGACCAATCCTATGCGTCTCGCATCCACCGCATTCCCGCGACTCTTACCAGGTCGTCGGTCCACCTTGTGGGAGGCCTTCCAACGCTATGTTTTCCGGTACGCGGTCGCCACTCTAGAACCTTTCGGCCCCTTTGACCATTCGTTCTAAGAGCAATGTGCCCTGCCCACTGCCACTTTAGTTTGGCGATTCTTCGGGCTATGTCGGCGACCTTGGTTCTCCTGCGGATATCTTCGCGGAGATGGAATACACAGTCGCGAACACACGACCTTGGCGAATAGGACACAAAAACAGTCGTCGTACCAATCCGACGCAAGCCGTTAAAGGGTTAAAACTAACCTGTATAGCAGCCAACGAAGTGTTAAACGAAGGGTTTTCCCTCTTCTGTGTCAATCTTGCTAAAGCAGCCTCAGCAGCCACCTTGCTCTCCTCCGACAGACCGGACCTCTTCACAGGAGCCTCTTTCCTTGACGTTTGAGAGCCGTTGTTACTACTCAACGTAGATTCACTCAACTTATGTCCCGGTCCGGCCATCTTAAACTTGGCATCAACCTTCTTTTTTTGAAAGAATTTCTTGATTCGGTCCGCCATGATGTTTAGATTCTTGGTGTGTGTTCTTTTGGTAGTTTTAGCTTTGATACGCTTTCTTTTAGTTGTTCAATTGTGGCTGATGTTGCTGTTGAAAACAATATTTGTTATAGTGTTTATACAAGTGTGTAAGTGATATTTCTATAGTAAGAAAATAAGAATGGAAATCTTTCTTTTGGCTATATAACATACCATAACATCGCAACTATATTATTCTAAAGGGTTAGGCAGAAGTTATCTTTAAGTCACATTATTATGTGTTTTAACATTAGCTGTCTCCCACGTCTTTTGTTATTGCTCTGCTCTTTTTGATTGTAGCTTGTTATATATTAGGTCTTTACCTATGAAATTGCCGTTTTTTAACACGGGTTGCTTTGAAGTTTATATCTTTGGATTGACTTGGAATTATAAGTTCAAATAAACTTTATATTAAAGGTACGTTATTCGTTTTTCGGAATTACGTATTTATTGGTTTCTTTGTGTTTTGTATTTTCTGTAATATCGCAGTAGATACTTACATTAACAAAAACAAAGAAAAATCACAATAATATAAAGGCGAAAGTTTGTAAGTGTGACTGTGTGTTTGTTACTTCTTCATGTTCAAACAGCTGAACAGATTTCAATAAAACCTGGTAGTAGTAGTAGTATACAGGTAGATCATATCTTGGCACAAACGATACTTTGTATTCCGGGAGTATGTTCGCTTGGAATAACTTTCAATAATCACGCGGGCGAAGTTGCTGGCAGCTGCTAGCAAAAAATGGTACAATGCGTTCCAAATAAGAGTAGGATCGATTGCCATGTTGTGACGTCACCACATACTGTCAAATCGAAGAATTATTATGGTGAGCAAAACAAGAATTTCTTAAAATGTAATTTATTTACGAACTGTGAATGAAAGAAGTTTAATAAGAATCCAGTTCTTAAATTTTACTCATCTGTGAGTACTTCAATTTTGCCCAATTTCTTGCGATTTGACAGTATGACGTGACGTCACAATATGGCAATCGATCCTATTCTTATTTGGAACGCATTGTAAATGAGAACGCAGTTATTATATTTTTTATATTGTCTACACTGTCATTTTAGCTGTACTAAGTTGGTAACATTTTTTGTTTTTTCTCTTGTTTTTGATATTGATGAGCTTGGGCAAGGGTTAGATAGTGTGTTACTTAATTATAGTGATAAACAAATTACAATAAGATTGGCATCAATTGACTGTTATAGACCTAAGACTAAACATATAGACTGACCTGTTGGTCTAGCGGTTAGTGGCCCTGACTGCTATACCACAATAAAATCACAGATGATCAATCAAAAATCTGTGACTGCCATTTGTATACTAGTACTAGCTATTGCCAGCGGCTTCGCCCGCGTAAAAGTAGGTTTCTTCATACAAACTTCCGACCCCCGCTTTACACCCTTAGAGGTGGAGTTTTGTAAAATCCGTTCTTAGCGGATGTCTACACCCTAAAAGCCTGCCAAATTTTATGTTTGAGGTGTTATAATTTCTGAGATTTCGTGATTAATCAGTGAGTGGTATTTTGCTTTTATATATAGAAGATTATGTCTAAGACACAGCTGGGGCACTATTATAGTGTTTGTAGTAACTAACTGTACTAGTGTACCTAGTTGTGTAACCATACAGCCTTGTTATATGTTCCTTTGTACCCAATACTGGGAAATGCCAATATTAGGCTTTAGTAACAATACCTGTGTACTGAGTTTCATTGAAACCTATTCAGACATGTTTGTGCACTTTCTGTTTATTTGTATTGCAAAATTTAATTCCACTGTCTTAAAAATATTTCAAAAGCTTTTGCCCGCAACTTCGCCAGCATAAATAAAAAAATATATGCCACTCAGGAATGAAGCAGCTTTTTAACAGAGAAAAAAATTTCGCAGTCAGACCAGTACTTTCGGAGTTTGGTTTCAGGTTTGTATTTTTGTTTCCTCCTACAAACAAAAATACAAATTTTACCTATTTATAATATTAGTGTAGTTATACCATAGTTTGTTTTTATTATTATTATATATAATATTGTTTCTATATGTTTGAAAAAGGTAATCTCGGAAAATAAGTACTTATCTTATTATAAAAAACCTCCTCCTCTCTACCATCTCGTAAAGTTATATGTTATAGATATACATATATTTTTATAATTTATTTATGTATTTTATATACGGTTATTGATTTAAATAATTATGTATTAAATGATTTAATTTAGATAATATAGTAATTTTTTTTTTTTTTACTTATTTGTATACACTGCGTCTACATCTCTCATCCAACTCTCCTGTCGCAGGTCTGCTGGAAGAAATTTCTTTTGAAATAAGCAGTACCTTTGTGCTCTTCTATCTACTTTTTTTATTTTCATTTTTAAGTGTTTGTGTGTGCATAAATAAATATTTAAATAAATAAAGGGATAGGCTGACTGACTGACATATCAATGCACAGCTGAAACTACTGGGGCTAGAAGTGTGAAATTTTGCACCAGGTTTCTTTTTAGGAGGGGGCCAGCACTAAGACAGCATTTTCCAAAATTTCCTCCCTTTAAGGAATAAAATGGAAGTTCAAAGTTTGTATGGAGAAACCTACTTTCACGCAGGCTAGTCTCATTAAAAAAAAATCTTGACTTCTGGGAACCATAGACCAATAGACAGTCGCTCACTAAGTAAAATATTGGCATAAATGCGAAATTGATTTTTAACAGCTTAAGTGTTTAAAAGTGGATAATTTATATCCTTAAATATCTAACATATTAAGTATTTTATAATTGTATTTATGACCGAGCGAAGGGGTTTAATGAATTAAGCTGCACCTACCATATCAACGGTTGAAAGGCTAATTGATCTAAACGACATTTTTTCCGATGTTATATACATATTCGGAATCAGCAAGATTTTCTCCATCGTTTGAGACAGGTTTAATTTTTTTTTTTTATGTCACTTTTATCAATTAGCCTTTCAACCGTCAATATTATGTTTCTGCACCACCCTAAGGTCGACTAATAGAAAATGCCTAAGGCATTAAGTCCACCTTTGTGCAGTGTTTATTACTAGTGCATAAAGATTTCATAAATAAAAAAAATAATATTATGGTCTGTACTAGTAGTCAACATCACAATTTCTGATATAAAATGAACTCAGAACTTCATTTTTAAGTTTTGTACAATGTTTGATCCTAGCTTCTGTAAACTAAGAAAAATGTAGATGTGCCAATATATTGCTAGGCGAGTGAAGAGGTGGACAAAAACTAGTCAATCATCATCACTTGAGCATTTGAGGTCAGCTGAGCAGATACCTTTTTCTAGTTGAATTTACACTGTGTTTTCAAATTATAAAAGTTATTTAATTACTTTTTAATTAAAAATGTCTTTAGGTTGATTAGGAAAACGATTAAGTATACAGTTTAAATTGAAATAGGAAATAATAAAAAAAAAGTACTGGATTAATAGTACATGCTTATGAGTTGATGTCCAAGACACGTTTTATATATATATATATATATATATATATATATATATATACCATACTCTTGTGTTGGCTTGTTAAGATAATTAGCATAATTTTTACAAAAAAAAAAACACTAGGGCTGTGTAAAATCAATACCTCTAAAAGTTCAAATATTTATTGATCAGATCATGTGATTGTACAGCTGGTATGATGACTAATATTGTTTTTTTTTACAAGAGTCAGTTTAACACAATTTTTATCAGTACTATAAAAGCCTCTTGATATGAAGATAAAGAATAAATTCATTGTTTTCAATTTCAATATATAGTTTAGATACCTAATTACATATCTACTTAAATAATTTAGGTAGATAGTAATGACCCTGCAATGGTAAAAAGGGGTATAAATAGAGGGTATACCTCGCCTTGTGATCAGTTAATACATACATTTAAGCCGTAAGAAGAGAACAATAATAGCAATAGTCACGAACCCCACAAAAATACCGTAATATTAAGTATGTATTAATGTTATACCTATAAAGTATGGTAGCAATCGATTCTAACACCTATCTGGATTACGTAAACCGTGCAGTATACAATGAATAACAAAAACAAGTGAAAAAAATGACTCACCCGGTTTCATGAACCTCTCTGAAATGCGTTTACCGTAAACTCGCCACGATATAAAAATCAATAACAACGTAAACAAAAGAATCAAGAAAAACGTCTTCAACAACAGGAATTGGAACTCGTTGAAGTAGAGAACCTCGGCTAGCTCGTCGTAGAAAGATAATTCAGTGAAAACGATTGATTTAGGAAAACTTTCAATCGGGAGTGATGATACGCACGAATCGAAGAAATCCCTTGCGAACGACAAAGTATCCCCGATTTGAAGATACAGAGCCTCGTAAAGGGTGGAATTGAAAACAGCGTTGTCGAATAAAGACATTACACATGAAATTTTAATGTTTAAACACAAATAATTTGAAAAATAAAATAGTTCATAATGAAATCTATGAACTAGTGTTGCCTTACTATCGATATCCTATCGATAGGTTGTCAATACTATCGTGACCTCGAAAAATAGTCAGAATATCGATAGCCCTATCGATACTATTGAAATTTTACAATACTATCGATACTATCGATAGTAGCTATGCAAGAAATTGAGCAATACTATTGATAAAGTGCAATACTATCGATTGTATCGATACTATTGGGTATAGATACTATCGATAGTATCGATACTATCACTATTATGGTGTATTATACTGCAATCACTGTCGATACTATCGATACTATCGGTACTATCGATAGTTATACTACATCGATATTAACCCAAAGTTCAATAGTATTGCACCGGAATTTTAGTCAACATTATTAGTTCAAGATTATTAATAAGTAAATTATATATCAACAATATAGTCGGCAATTATTACTTTATGAACTTACAACTTAAAACAGCCTTGTAATATGAAAAAAACGTACAAAATGCCGCCCTTCTTCTTAAGTGTAATAATTGTATTAATTATAAGTAAACATACAATGTTGCAAGGATAGTAATAATCCTTACCTTGATAATATTATTAATTAGTAAATTCGATGGTTTACTTTACTTTTTGTGCATAAAACGCTAATAAAGGTTTGAATCCAACACGATACTATTGAATTTTGGTAAAGTATCGATGTAGTAAAACTATCGATAGTACCGATAGTATCGACAGTATCGACAGTGATTGCAGTAAAATACACCATAATAGTGATAGTATCGATACTATCGATAGTATCTATACCCAATAGTATCGATACTATCGATAGTATTGCACTTTATCAATAGTATTGCTCAATTTCTTGGATAGATACTATCGGTAGTATCGATAGTATTGTAAAATTTCAATAGTATCGATAGGGCTATCGATATTATGACTATTTTTCGAGGTCAACTATCGATACATCAACTATCGATAGTTAGGCAAGCCTACTATGAACCGCATGTCACTTTTCTTTGACAGATAGATCGACAGTGCGACAGTGTCAAGCAGTGTTACCAATTTAAAAATGTTGGAAATGTTTTTTTTTAATTCGTTCATAAATAGGTTTTTTATTATCTACAAAAAAAAAACATTGCACTTTTCATTAGCAAACACTCAGGTTTTAGTCGTTTTAGAACTCTTTCTTTAACCATTACTTTACCCAGGCGGCCGTCAAGTCATAATATGTATTTATAAATATTAGAAATAAAATTCCACGTTAGTTTATTTCTGGCACTTAGAAATATTTACAAGAATTTTATCTATAAAACGTGATCCTTTATGGAAAAGGCCTTGGTTTTAATTATAGTAAATAAAATTTAATGAGGATGAGCATTGCATGACGGTAAAGGCATGACCGCAAATAATAGACAATGTATGCCTGTATTTATAAATTATTTTTCATTTATTTGACGAATGCGCGCGTACCGCAACTTACGATAGTTACGATTAATGAGCTCTAACACGCTAAGGTTCGATTAATAAATTAAAGTTTCATGGAACTTTTTTATTTAGTCACTATTTATGCCTATGTCACTCAATAATGAAGTAGCATTCTGCTTGTGAAAGATTTTTTAATTGGTCCAGTAGTTTTTGCCAAACGATCCGTTATGTTTTGTACAAATACAGTTAGAACTACTTACATAGAAACATATAAACTAAAAAATATTAAAACTTACTAAGTAGGTAGATATATATAAAAACTAAATGATGTTCAAACGGGTAGAAAAAGAACTTAGTTTTTGAGTTTATTTAATTAAATAAAAATAAACTTTTCTCTTTATGTTATTAGTACCTATGTATAGATTCCCCAGGAATCTAGTCAATATATTGAATGGTCATGGATTAAGATAGAGATTTCAGCATTATGATAATGGTAAAATCAACATTATCCTTCTAACATTGCACTTAAAGCTCATCGCAGAAGTGGCATGTTGGCGGCACCTGCTGCGATGCTTGTCGTGGGTTCAGTCTCTAATATTTGTACTTATCATCTATTAGGTGTTGCGGGTACTGTGTTTTATTGAATTTACATGGTTGTGGACGCACTTAAGGTACAGGATAAATTTTTAGTGGGGCAAAAGGTATTTAAAAAAAACACTAAAAAACCTTAAAAAAAATCAAAATAACTTTAATTTTAGAATTCAGTGCTTCTGATTTTGTTTGTTTGTTACTTATCACCGACTTGCGATATTAAAGTTAGTAGTGAAGTCGGTTGTTTTTTTTTATTATAAAAAGTTTATTTTTTTTACTCTTTTTAGTTGTGATCATAAACATAAATAATGTGCCAGTTCTATAGTAAGGTAGGTTATTTACCAAGTGGTTTTAAATAGTTATACTACGAAGGTATAGTATAACCATTAAAAAAACCTACCATCATCAGAGTGCATCTCATGATTATTCTAATAATTATAAGCCCAAACATGGCTAGGATACATTGTTTAAATACGGAATTCCGGTGCCTACTATTGGGCTTCATCATCAGCAGATCAGTCCGATGATCACGTCGGACTGATCTTTTTAATATAACTATTTAGAACGGTTTATTTATTTGAATGGTCATAGTTGCTTAACTATCTTTATTGTGTGACTTCAGTTGTGGGTTCCCACTACTAAAAACCGGGCAAGTATGAGTCGGACTCGCGCACTAGGGTTTCGTACAAACTTACCTGTAGGTACCTTACTGTGAAAATAGTTCAATTCCCAAATTGAGTTACGATTTTTTTTTTGTGACGTAACTACAAATGTACAGTTTTTAGATTTTTCCATATACTTGTGCTATAAGACCTTGCTTCATGCCAAATGTTAGGATTCTAGGTCAACGGAAATTACCCTATGAATGTTGATTCCTTTGAGTGTCGAAATATATACGTTTTTTGATACATACACGGCTGTATGTATATAGCTTAAAGGGACAGCAGACTTGAACAGGTATATGGTTTTAATTTCAAATTTATACCTCCACGCGTTCATTAGATAAAGGGTCTTGACAGACAGACGGACAACAAAGTGATCCTATAAGGGTTCCGTTTTTCCTTTTGAGGTACAGAACCCTAAAAAAGTTTTTACATAAAAATACAATCGTCTTCCAGAAAACAAACACAAAAAAATGCAAATTACCCAACTTTAATTTTGGAAGTTGGTGTTGAAAAACGAAACAAACTAGAAACACCGGCTACCAGTCTTTCAGCAAACATGTCCAGTCCATTGTCACATCAGCTTGTCGGACAGAATTTCTTGCACAAAAGAATTCGAGCTGCTATTGAAGAATTCGTAAAGGGAAAATCGAAACTAGGAGACTCACTTGAAATCAATAGACTAGAGAGAAGCAGTCTAAGTGACATACCATTGGTAATGTAGTACATTTTGATACAAGTGCAAAAAGTTTGTCATTGCGACCGCGGCTGAATTCGCACGAGCCGTAGGCGAGTGTGTTATGGAACCGAGGGCTGCGGTGACAAATTTGCACGTGTATCAAACGACTTTTTACAATACACTTACGAAGAAATTAATAAACGGGGCTTGACCGGTAACTAGCGGGGTCGACGCGCGCCCAGCCCGATACGATAAACGTAATAACATTGTGGTGGGGGAGAGCACGCGCACTTTTCTGCATTAGTGCGGAAAGCAGTCTATTGCGTGCCTAAAAGCGGTGGGATAAGAGCGGGTTTTCGAGTAAGTGTATTGAAAATATATTCTTTCTATTAGGCACTCAATGATACTATACCTACTTGTTGGGGCTGCACAGACAAAGATCCCGCTGGATGATATTACTACTTGATTGACAAGAATTAGTAGGACATCGGAACCATTTTATTATGTAACCGAAATCACTCTGTCAAGGCATGGTAGTATTGCATTACAGTTATGAGTGGTCTCCATTTCAGTAAAAGATTACGGTACTAGCAACATTTATAGGTAGTACAGTTTTGAAGATACCGGTGTCACGCAGCATTCCGAAACTCGGCGATCTGGTTATTGACAATGAGTTTGGACATTAGGATAGATCTTCAGGTCAGATGATCTTTGCTATGGAACTGGTAACAAAGTCGGTTGGGTCTGGTGATGGATGCAAGCGGTGAGGGAATGAGTAAGTACAATGCGTTCCAAATAAGAATAGGATGCATTGCCATGATGTGACGTCACGTCATACTGTGAAATCGATAAAAAAATATTATGGTTAGCAAAACAAGAAATTCCATCCCTTTAACAGTTCACTCTAGGTAGTAACATAGATCGCTTTTTGAACTCGTGGTAGGGCTTAAGATCATGTTCTTCCCTATTTATCTTACATGCAGCAAAAAGTAACCGACTGGTACTGGTACTGGAGCGACGTTTTTGGCGTATTTAGCTAAGATGAGCGTACCGCAGGGTTCTATTTTTGGCCCTTTCCTATTTAGATTAATGTCTTTACATGGTAGCTAATTTATCCAGTATAATTCTCTTCGCTGATGCCACTTCTCTTACTAAAAGTAAAACATATAATATTATAGAAAAGATGTACAGATGGCATGTCAAATGAAAGTCTGACTGGTCTTTTGAAATCGTTGGCAAAGTTCGCAGCTAATGACCTCTTACTTAATGCGAACAAAACTATTTGTTTCAAGTTTTCATTGAAGTTGCGATTATTAATTACATTGGGACACTGAAATTAACGCTTAGATAGATTAAGTTTAGCTGCGTATGTAGTAAGAAAAATAAGACAATTAAATGATATAACTACAACTACATTAGTTTACTTTGCTTGTTTACACAGTATTATGTCTTATGATATTTTACTGTGGTGATTCGTAGCTGACAGATTAAATTTTCATATTGCAAAAGAGGGTAATCCGGGTATTACATAAAATGGGCCCTCGCGAGTCCCTTAGAAATATATTTAAAGGATTTGACATACTGATTCTGCTTTCACTTTATATGATATGGTAAATTGATAAATGATATTTATTTTGCAAATAGGTTTTTAAAAACACTTTTACACGTCAATTTTTTTTGTCAATATAAACTAGATGAAGGCGGTGTTTCCTAGCTGACATCCCAGAGAAGAAACACGGTAACAATCATACTAGCTTCTGCCAGCGGCTTCGCCTGTGTGAATATTTATTATAACTTAGCATTCTATTGGAGAAAGAATTTTTAATATCTGTCCAGGCTTCCTAGTCAGGTAACAATCGTTTTGTTTCAATTCTCTTTTCGTTGATCGCCTCGAGTCAGCCACGTCTCCTATTTCTTTGTTCTGACCAGGTGACTGAGCGTTGAGATGACGTCAGAGGCAATAGTTTTTGACCTTAATTATTAAAAAATAAAATACAAATCTTTTCTCTTTATAATATTAGTATCGATAAAGTATATTGTTTAAAGGCACGGTTAGCGTAGTGGTTGAGCGATTGGCTGCTAGGCGACGTGTCCCGGGTTCGATTGCCGCACGGATAAAATATTTGTATGGCCTACAGGTAGGTGTTTCGGGTCTGGGTGTCTTGTGTATGTGAGTTTACATGTTTGTGAAAACATCCACGATACAAGAGTAATCTGCCCTGCATTCAAAAATGAGGTTAGAGTTAACTCTAATGACGTCATCAGGATAGATACTCTAAGCTCACATTTTTGAACGCGAACGTAGAGTTTAACTGTCAATGCCAAGCAACTGTCATTCCTGCCGAGCTGCCGCTTATTGTAGTTGGGTTAACTCTAGGGTAGCTACTCGAGTCATAAAAGAACGACCCTGGTTTGCAACTCGAAGCATTTTTTAAAGGTTGGAGTAACGACCCTACACTACTCTGGTTCTTTTTGAACGCAGGGCTGTGTGGGACAACGTTTTTTAAAGAAGAAAAAAAAAGAGATTTTAAAGTTAAAAACAAATTATGATAACAGTTGCCATGTGCAACTATAGTCAAGATAACAACGTTTTACTTGAAAATATGTACTCAAAACCATAATCTAAATGAGGGATTTTCTGATTATTTATCTCCTTACCGCAATAGGTTCTACCTACTATCTATAGATTTAACGATAGCATTAACGACAGTAGAAATAATGCTTTTTTTAAAAATTAAGTTTTATGAATACCTAAATTTTTTAAGCAGTAGGTACCTACCTAATGATGGGAGTAATGATCCATAGAGAAGTATGGGAGAAGAAGACGTATTATGCAGCTCTACCTGAAATGAATAAAGAAAAAGACGAGAGCATAAAGATGATGATGCACGAACGATAACAAGCCTATTATTCTACTTCACGTTTGAGGAGTAAGTATTCGACAAAGATGATACTCTATCTGCATTTAGCCTAAGTGTATCTCCATTCTCCTGTTTATAAAAGGATGCAACAGCATTATACTGTCGAATTCTCGACCAGCGAGTCAAAAGGAAGCGTTGCGTTGAAAGGCCTCCTGCAAGGTGGACCGATGACTTGGTGACGGTTGTGGGAGTCCGATGGATGCGAGATGCACAGGATCGTTCATTGTGGCGACACTTGGGGGAGGCCTATGTCCAGCAGTGGACGTCTTTCGGCTGAAATGATGATGATGATGAGTCAAAAGGAGGATACGTAACGGCTGCTACTTTTTCTAGTGAATCTGTAGCATACTGAATCCCCCCCTATTAAATCAAAGTTTGTATGGAATTACGATGCCCTGGTGAGGGTTTCAGGAATCCAATCGGTGCGAGACGCACAGGACCGGACTTTATGGTGACGCTTGGGGGAGGCCTATGTCCGTCATGTGGACGTCTTTTGGCTGAAATGATGATGCTGATAATGGAATATTGACAATTTCGCCAGTGGAGAATACTTATTAATTTGTGTACACACAAACACTTAAAAATTAATAATAAATACAGATAGAAGACCACAAAGGTGCTGCTTATTTCAAATGAAATTTCTTCCAGCAGACCTGCGAGACAGTTGGGCGAGATATTTAGATACAGTGTGTATAAATAGATTAGAATACTCAGACTATTATAACTTCAATAAATAATACATTCATTCTATCTGGCACATAGTATAAATACAATAATCAGCCTTATAATGTTACCAATGCTGGGATTCAGGCTTCCTCTCTAGGAAAGGGAATGGGCCGTAGTCCTTCACGCTGGTCCATTGCGTAATGGTGGTCGTAACATGTCTATGAATTTTTGATTCTAGGATATGCCAGTTTCCTCACGATGTTTTTATTCACCGTTTTGAGAGCAGTGGTGATGACTATCTGGTTGTTTATGTATAAATTTGTTAAACCCCTCAGGTACCTCAATGCAATGTGTTGTACCTGCAGTGAATAGATCCATATCAGGAAACTGAAGTAGTTTCTTCAAGTGTTATGTACCACTTTGAATGTCACGATCATGATCAAAAGTTATCGACGGAAAATGACAAGATTCATCCTATCTTATCTCTAACAAACTCAACATAATCTTGGTACTTTATTTCTTCAGTTTTCCCGTGTTTCCATTCTAATAATGTTAATGTGAGTAGTGAGTTTTATTATAATTGTTTGTGAAAATAAAATTGTGCCTTTCGGAGATAAATCTAAGGTGAGTCTGTTATACTATATTATATATTTATTTATTCAGAAATCATATTGGTTCATTCATTGCAAGAAAATGGTTAGATGATCTTAAAACACTATGTTGGTAATGAATAACTAAAAGCGACTTCGTCCTCTGGGTAAAGTTCCACACCAGAGGGCTGTCAAACTTACAGGCTATCATTTTTAGGATGTTGATGCTCCTGCCACGCAGTCTGCTTAATAGTGATGCTGTCTTTTTGCGCCACGTGGTATCATAACGATCCGTGGGCGATTTAGCGAACACGTTGGAAGCACTGCAGAAGCGTGGCAGGCGCAACAGCACCCTAAAGGCATTGCTAAACTGGATTCGCATAGGATTATAAGACCATATCTTGCTGAGTACAGAGATGTGTGTGTGTGTGATGATGTTGTGATGTGTGTAAGCTTTGAATAGCATTAGGTACTTTTACCGTGTCTGCACAGCGTGCAAGTCTGCGGGCCAGCATGTTCGCCCGGACTCACAATGCTCTGCGTTCCCTTTCTTTGTCTGCATCATCTCCAAGGTTGTTAGTAACCCATGCCCGTGCCCATATCTTGGGCTACACGAACTGGTATACACGTTTATGAGGAATACCATTGTGAAGATCATGCACTCTGATTTTTTTATAGCATAAAGCACGGCAATATGCCATAAACCGTGTGACGCAGCATATTTTTTAACTACTTAATTATCTACAATGATAACAGCCCAAACTAAAGCATTTGGGTATCTAGGGTTATTTTTAAGGAGGGTATTGTCCCTGATATACCTGATTTTGGTGTGAAGTTATCAGTATTTTGGCATACATCATAAAATTTCGAATCGGTACTTCGGTAGCCCAACATTCTGAGGTTGGCGCTAGACCGTGCTGAGATGAGCGCGACTCACTCGCCCCCCACTACTCATAAATGTATATGATCTCACGTAGCAGTTGTAGGTAGGGCATATTGCTCTAATTAATCCCAGAACGAATGCCCGATGGGGTCGAAAGGTTCAGCAGTAGCGATCGCGTATCGGAAGTCACAGCGTTACAAGTGTCCCACAAGGTGATTGACTACCACTATCTGCTGAGGGTTACGGGCCACTGCAGTTCGTTGGGTAGGAAGCACTGGAAGTACAGAACCTATCGATGTGGTGAGGATTGAGGGAGGTTTATGTCTACCACTGCCAGTGTTTCTTTACTGTAATTATGAAAATGGTGAATACTGGTCCAGCCCTCCTACTATATCGTCTTACAACCATAAAGGCCTCTTGAAAGACCGGCGGCTTTTACCACACCGAGTTTGTTTTGCGTCTATTGTGCTGGGGCTAGCCTGTCGACAATAACCTGCCGGATATTGACACATATAATAAGTCATCAGCACCGGTTTTGGTGTGTAGAGGCCCATAGAATATGATAGGAAACGTCCTCCATAGCTCCGTCTCTATCTCATACAGATCCATAACGAATTGAAGACGTCTTTGTGTAGCTTCTGGCACTTATTGACTTGCCTATGTCAATACATACTATAGAAAAGTTTGATTAATAATAATAATAATAATAATAATTAACTTTATTGTCAGACCAGAGATCCATAGCTTGAACAACAACATTAAAAAGAAAAACATTAAATAAATACATACTAAAGAAAAACAAAAAGACAAACAATACAATACAAAACAAAACAATACAATACAACACAATACAGTACAATACAATGAGCCTACTTCACATACCTGAAAGCCGGTCTGTGTACCGCCATCCAGTGAGACACCATTAGGCCATCCACCCTGCCGGCTACTGCCACGAGGCTATTGGGGCTGCCGCGCATCCGACGCATCAGTGATGCGATTCTCAGCCGCATCAGTGAGCCGAAATCCGGAACACGCGCGTCCGCGAACATCCCCGACGCGCTACAGAAACGCGGCAACCCCAGCAATACCCGGAACGCATTATTATACTGGACTCGTAGAGCATTGTACGAGCCCTGTGTATAACTGACCCACAGGGCGCACGTGTACAGCGACTGGCAGTAGGCCCTGAACAGTGTTATTTTAACTTCACGCGTACACCTTGCGAACCTGCGAGCCAGCATGTTACACCTGACAGCCAACGCTCTACGTTCCCTCTCTAAGTCAGCGTCATCCGACAGACTATCGGTGACCCAGTGTCCCAGATATTTAAAACGAGTGACTCTTTTCAGCGGAACTCCGCCCAAGGAAACCGGTGGAACAGTGCCACATATTTTATTATGCCCCCTAAACACTAAGAGCTCGCTTTTTGTTGAGTTATACCTGAGACCATGAGTCACCGCATAGTCTTCACAGATTCGGAGAAGCCTTCTTAACGCACTTATCGATGGGCTCAACAACACCATATCATCCGCGTAACTAATATTATTGACACATTGCCCGTCAATGGAGCAACCGATCTGGGTGGTACTGAGCTCACAAATAAGCCGGTTGACATACAGGTTGAAGAGCCTAGGTGAGCTAAGCCCACCTTGCCTCACGCCGCACTCCAACCTGTACTCATCGGATAAAGCACCAGCCCATCTAACGCAGTTGGACTGATTGCTGTACCAGTACTTCAGGACAGCAATCAGTCCCTCAGGAAGGTCTGTGTCATGGGAGAGCTTCTTCCAGAGGCAGTCATAAGAAACTAGGTCGAATGCCCTGGAGAGATCCAAAAAACACGCATATACAGGTGTTTCCCTTGCTGCATAGTATTGGACAGTATGCTTGAGACAGAGGATCGCTGTTTCAGTCGACAAATGTGGTCTAAACCCAAATTGGGCGTCATGTAGGGTGATATATCCATCCAGCTGCCTGTCAACCAAACCGTCCAACACCTTCGCAACAATTGTCGCCAATGAGATAGGCCTGTAGTTGTTCTTGTCACTCGCATCTCCCGTCTTGTTCTTTATTATAGGAACGACAATCGTTCTCATGAGGTCCTCTGGAAGATACGAGTGACTCATACATACATTAAATAGCAGAGTTAATACACGTGGTAAGTACTTACCCGCATATCGTAGGTGTTCCACGCTTAAGCCGTCATGTCCAGGAGACCTACCCCGCTTCATGTCCCTCAGGACAGACGCAACCTCCCCAACTGTGAACATGATTGGCGTGCCCTTGGAACCCTCCATAGCAATCGACCCACTCATTGATGGACCTAATGGTGACTCTGTCCTAAACGAGGCCATTTATGCCTCTGGTTATGTATTCTTAAAAGTTTTGAGTTTTTCCATATCTATCAGAATCTTTGATTCTGGATACACGAGACTCTATTTCTGTTGTCGGTTAAATAGCTTTATTTTATTTTATTAGTGCTGAAATCATCTAATGACTTCTCGCGCTCTGGGTGGAGCGAGAGGGCGTGTCAGACTTTTACTGACTAAAACCATACCTCACTACCACACCCCACTGTCCTTCAGTTGCCCTTTGCGTTCTAGGACTACAGGTTTCCTTTTCAGAAATTCTCTGCGGCCCTAGCTAGCGGGCATCGGCCCTCCTGGGCCACTACGGTTTGCTGACATCTCCTTGTTGGTTAAATAACTAACAACCCCAATTAAGAGTATAATTTCAGTGTGTCAAAGTTGCACATTGAACAGCCAATTATTTAAATTATTTCGCACACCGTCAAAAAGAGAACGTATAATTAACGACCACATAAACAGCGTCACCCTCTTGGTGCAGAACGTCCAATTCGCAAAACGTCATATTGAAAAAATATTTTCAATACACTTACTCGAAATCTCGCTTTTATCCCACCGCTTTTAGGCACGCAATAGACTGTTTTCGCACTAGTACAGAAAAATGCGCGTGCTCTCCCCCGCCACAATTTTATTACACGTATCGTATTTCTCTATGCAAAATGATCAATTCTTAACACGTCCGAATTAATTCATAGTGGGTTTAAAATGTTAAATCATGTAAAAAAAGTTTGTAAATTGGAGATACTAAGGCTAATATTATTATTTTGGTTTCATTTATATTCAACCTCAAGCGGCGGAAATATAACAACTTCGTCGGCAGTTATATTTTTGAGCCGTGGGGTCGGACTGCTCATACGCTTTTCAAAGAATTATCCAAACGCTTAGTTGACACTTTGCGTGACCCAAGGGCTGGCTTTTACCTCGATCGCCAGCTTTTTGGGCACACCTCGAGTCGACAGCGATGCGGATGAGTTTTATGACGCCATATTGTAGCTATAGTAGTTTTTGCCTTTAGTTTAAACATATTTTTAATTAGCTATGTGTCTTTATTGAATTATTTAAATTTATTATCGTCGTTGTAAGAAGACCCGTCCCTAAAAAGATTTGTATACGAGCCAGAGGATGATGAATTGTATTTAGTTATTTCATCCTGTAAATATCTACTCCTAGGTTCTGCCTAGGTAATATACTTCCAGGATAAAAGTTTTCTCGTGCATAGAATCCCTGTGTGCTATTACAGGACATGGTGTACTCGTGAACCAAATTCGTACAGCCGTTTCAGCGTGAAAGAGTAACAAACATACACACACGTTGGTACACGCTTAAATAAACTTTCGCTTTTATAATATTTTTATTTTATTTTATAGAGATAATAAATAGCAGTATACAATACAATAATATCGGCACTTACACACTACTAACGACGTTTAATTTTTAGGTTTGAGAAGAAAGAAAAGGCAATAAAAAAAAAAAACTAGGTCTTTATGAACTCTATAAGCAGTTAGGAGACTCACAGAGTTAACATGCATAATTGCATATCCTCATCAAGACTACTGTTGATCTTTTAAGACTTTATAGATTTCTTTTTTAAACAATGACTTACTGAGGAAGATTAGTGTGAATTATCATCTTCCTGCCCTTGTCCCGTTTTATCTGGGGTCGGCGCAACACGTTTTTTTCTTCCATTCTGTCCTGTCACTCGTCACGTTATCACTAACTCCCTTTTCTTTCACAATCAAACAAACAAACAATCCATCCATCTTTTCTTTGGTCTCCCTCTCCCTCTCTATCTCTTAGTGTAGTGTGATATCATAATAAAGCCCGTGAAGTCATGTATACTTATTGAATATGTCGTTTTAAACGTTAAAGTTTGACGATATTTCAATCCTCGTTTTGCCTACTTTCTTTAGAATTTTTACTATCATAGAAATCCTACATCAATGATAAGGCCAAACGAGGATCGACATATCATAAATGTTAACATTTATATGATCTGGCCAGTTTTAGTTGGCCATATCATGAAGTGATCAGTTTCTATGATCTGACCACGACATATACGTATAAACTCAAGACATCTCTTCCCTTTACGAACCGGACCTTTTGTAAATGAGACATTTTGCGAATTAGACATTTTGTCTTCAAAATAACATTTCATGAATTAGACGTTTTGCGACAAGGCCCTTCAAATGATCCCTATGATACAGCCATTTCAGTCTCGCGGACTATAAAATGGCACTTTGAATGTCTTTAACAGCTTTCTCGAGTTCCCACAATAAAACTTGAGTTGGTAAACTGTTCTTAATGAGAATTATTTTCAGTGTGATTGTATTGATGTTGAGAGGAAATGAGCCGGGTGAAAGATCAATATTGTGATTTGTTTTCAAAGCTACCTGTGGTTTAGTCAATTAATTGGGTGGTTAAAGTGATGTTTGGCGCTTGATTAAGAATGTTATTGGAAGTGAAATCTTCGATTTGGTTAACTTTAAGCATTAGTTAGAAAACTCAGATTATTTATTTCATTTCAGTAGCGTAGCTATATAGTCTTAACTTAACGAAAATACCCGAGGACTGCAGTAACAAATTTCCACGTTTATCAAACGACGTTTTTCAATACACTTACGAAGAACCCCCGTTGAGTTGACGCGCGACTCGTGGGGGTCGCTTAGCGCCCAGCCTGATACGCGCACTTTTCCGCACTAATGCAAAAAATACTGTTTTTTTGCATTAGTGCGAAAAAGTGCGTGGTTAAAAGCGGTAGAGATAAGAGCGGGTTATCGATTAAGTGTTTTGAAAAAAAAAATTTAGAGGTTTTTCGTTTTTACAAAATGACTTTTTTGTTGTTGAAAGACTTTTGTTGAATGTTTTTACCAGACACGGTGGAGCATACGGTGGAGATATGCCCCGCTTGGACTGCTGTGTCCTCGTGGAGGCAATCGATGACAAAGACCTCTCGCGCCGAGCTCTGGTTTACGTTATAGTCCAGAGCGAGAAGGAATGGCAGGCGGTCGGCGTCTTCTGCGAAGCAGTAATGCTAGCGGCCGCACGCGTGAGGGAACGAACTTCTGCTCCCCCAGCCGCTGAGACCCCAACCCCGAAAAAAAATCAGCTGTTCAGTAAATTTATGTTTGCCTAATGTACTGAGCAGCTGATATATTTTTCGCGATTTCGGCTTTGCTGCCGTAATAAAAATTGTTTGTTATCATGAGCACAATTACGTGTTTAAGTATCGTACACTAATTACCAGTCACCCTATATATAGACTGCTTTCAAACGTTAGCATCAAAATTCAATATTTTCTTCAGGTGTAAAGATCAGGCACTATCGTGAATAGTCATAAACAGTTTGCATATTATAGCTCAGTAAAAAGCTGGGGGGTGATTGTGATAAGGTATTAATACACCCCCTTAGGGGGTGGAACGGAGGGTAGATAGTGGTTTAATGGCAAAGATATCATAGTGGTTATGTTGTGTAACTTTATGAGGTCTTGAAAGGGATCGATTTTCTGTTAGCTCAGAGAAAAGGGATATTTTTCGAAGGCATAAAGTGAGATAGTGTTAGAATGATAATGTTTTATTTTTTTCGTCATCAAATAGCTTTTTCCACTCTGGTTGGAAGGAGAGGGAGTGTCAGACTTTTACTGATTAAAACGCGCCCGTGTTCCTTCAGTTGCTTTTTGCGTTCCAAGACCACAGTGACGTTTTGGAACAATCCCGTCGCCCTATCAGGCACCATCCCTAACGGGCCCCGTCAAATCAAGCTGAGGCGCGCGTAGAACACAACACGGCGTCGACTCGGACCTAGTCTGACGTTGAGTTACCCATTGCTCGCCGTCCGCAAGTCGGGAATCGCCCTACGACGCTCGATTATCAGGAATCAGGCTCATTTTTTTTAAATAAAAAGGTGGGAAATTAATACAATGACTTCTCCCGCTCTTGGGCGGTGCAAGAGCGTATGTCAAACTTTTACTGATTAAAAACCCACTCCTGTTCCTTCTTTGCCTTCGTCTCAAGGCCCTTATAAACACAGGGCTCCAGGGTTTTCACACTACCCGTGGCCCCAGTAGGCTTCAACCCTGCTGGGCCCCTATGGTTTGCTGACATCTCCTTGAGGCGCGCGTGGAACAATACGCACCGTCGACGACTTGGGCTTCCGGACGGTTACTGGACGGTCGGATGGGGAGCTACCCATACTAGCCGTCCGCAAGCCCACGCCTGCGGACACATGACCCATTGATTTATTTTGTATAATTTATTAAGTGAGTTTTTCTGATTATTTTAATCGTAAATCGGCCTAAGTAACCTACATTGTGTCAACAGAACGAAGAATAATGTCTCACCGTAATAATAATAATAAACATTTTAATTATTTTCAGGCATCAGAGGCCCATAGAAAAAATACATAAAATAATCTTAAACAATAATAAACTAATGCATATTATTAAAACAAAACTTATTTAACTATTTTTTTTAATACAGTTCATTCGGGATTCAAAATGAATAGGATTCGCAATTCGCAGTATTTGTAGAAAAACAAAATGTTATAGGTTTGCGGGATTAGAATTAGAATAATCAGTAAAAGTCTGATAGTCCCTCTAGCTCCACCCATAGAGAAAGAAGTCATTTGACGGTTTCCCCACAGCTAAAAAATCTTTATTTTATGGGGTCTTTCATGTTATTTCACTTTTTTCTAGCGGCGATAAAAATACAAATTCATATCCACTGTGTGAAAATTTCAACTACCTATCTATAACAGTTCCTGAGATAAAGTCCACTGACAGACAGATGGATAGACAGACGGCGGAGGATTAGTAAAGGGAACCTTCAGATATGGAACCCTAAAAACCGATCAGGATCAATGCAGTACATAAATTCCTTCCCACAATGTATACACATATCACGTGCAGTATAAAAATACTCTGATTGTGAGTGACAAGCATCATGTCCCTGTTACGGTACGCCCGCTGCCGCGCTGGTGACATTGAGACGATGACGTCATCTTATAACCCTTGCTACAAGTAGTGGTGACGTCATGAGGTGTGTGTGTGAGTGAGTTGGGCGTCTGGTTTCGTGTTGTAGGTTTCGTACGTTTTAATTGTGATGGAAAGAGGTGTTCTGTATTGTGTGTGTGTGCCTGATATATTATTACGTAGGTACAGTTCTCTGGCACTATCAAATACGAAAAATTATTGTTATTATTATAGCTAACCCGTATTGTCCCACTGCTGGGCAAAGGTCTCCCTCCATTCTTTCCACGATCACGTTTCTCGCTTTCTCATTCAAATTCTTAAGGAAGACATCCGTCGACCCACCTTCTTCTTCGTGGTCTACTGCGATTGCACGTCGCTGTGTTTGGGCACCTGTCCTGTTTTACGAGTCCACAGCTCGTTAGACATGCGGCAGACATGTCCTGCCTATGTCCGTTAAATAGGACGAAAAATAGGGCATTATTGCACATAATCGCTTACCATCAGGTGAGATAGTGGTCAAACGCGAGCCTATCAATAATAAATATATATATATATGTATATATATATACGGTTGAAAGGCTAATTGATCTAAGCGACATTTTCCCCTTTTTATGCCTTTCAACTGTCGATATTTTGTATGCCTAAGGCATTAAGTCCGCCTTTGTACAATGTTGCAGCAGCGCATAAAGTATTAATTAATAAATTGACAGGATTTTTGTAAATTTTATTTCTTTAAACTTCTATTTTGAACCTATTTTTCTGTTTGTTTGTTATATGGAGCGAGAGCGCGTGTCAGACTTTTACTGATTAAAACCCACCTGTGTTCCTTCAGTTGCCCTTCGCATTCCAAGACCGTGCTAACTCTTTCGAACAACCCCACAGCCCAATAGGTACTTTCCTGGAAACGTAATCACAGAACTCGAATACAATATTAATAAGAATCAAATAGCATAAATTAAATTCTCAATCCAAAGTTCTGTAACATCTCTTTCATTTCGAGATCGAGACCTATTTTGCTAACCATACCCATCTACCAACATTTTGTTCCACTCGAAATTTTATTTCGCCCCTTTTTGCCAGCTGTACACACCGTAATTACTCCTTTTCATGCTAGCAGTGTCTAATTGTGTGTTTATTCTGTTTTGTTGACGGTACACATCTGTGTTGCTGACGGTACATTCTAAGGCGTACCTCGTAGGCGGCGTTCGGTCTAAGTACAATAAAATTATTGAAACAAGGCTTGCGTTTAATATGTGATAGAGTTATTGTAACCACCTTCAGTATTTTCATTTTTTCAATGTTTAAATTAAACTGAAACTGCAAACTCAAACTAATGCGTTTCAGTAAACGATTTAGACGCTTTTGAATTTATTAGTTGGTCTGTGGTTCTGGAGTGGCGACCACGTACCAGAAGACGCGGCGCTGGAAGGCCTCCCAGGGAAGGCGGACCGATGGTGAGAGTCGTGGGAAACCGATGGATGCGAGACGCACAGGTCTTTCCGTTATGGCGACACTTGGGGTGGCCTATGTCCAATGGTGGACGTCTTTCAACTGAAGTGATAACGATGAGTCGGTCAGTCAGAAATACCATGCATGTTCCTTTCATCTTGAGTCGCATTCCCTGTTGTCAGGGTTGGATTAAGCTAGCATGGGCCCTGTAACAAATTGAATTTATTCCGTTTTAATACCACTCAACTAATATCACAATAGAGCAAGCTCACCCTTTTTCGCAGGTGCAAAAAAATAGTAAGATGGTTCGCATAAGCTACTCTTACCTGTAACTTAGTAAAAATATTAGAATAAAGTGAATTTGGAAAGTTTTTGCATTTTAATACGATCATATAAAAATATTAGGAAACCAACTTAATTTGGTTAGGTTTGACTGAGTTGACTGTACCAAATTCAAGTTATTGGTATTTATTGGTACATTCAATTAAATTATTTAAAGAGTGATCTCCGTTCAGAATACAAAATTAAAATGCGTTCAAAGAAATTGCAGTGGTATTAATTTTTTGGTATTAAAATGGAATAACGTACTACAGATTGTCCTAGATTTTTATAAATGGTAATAGTAGAGGCGGCCAGATGGAGATTTTGCGCGAAACTCGATTGCGTCAGAAAACGATATGGGGAGAAACCTTGCACCCTGTAATGTACCCCTACCACATTATATGAACTCTCAATATAGTGACGGGCTGCCCTCGCACGCAACGCACACCGCGTTGAAGGCAGCCCGTCAGATTAGTAAGAAAAAATTGATCCTCGGCAAAACTCGAGCGCATCAGATTAAGACAAGGTAAGTTAAGTACATGCAGAAAAGTGTATATTTCAATAATCTGGCAATTTGAGAGTGGCATAAGCAAATGGGCGAGTCATAAAGTTAGATTGTAAGGTTCCTGTAAATATTTTGTTGATTAGTGCATTTTATTTACCGTAGTTTACTAAGATAATTTTGTTAGAAACGTTGAAAATTACTATAAAAGTTACACTTATCGATGGTTTTAGCTACATCGTCCCATGAAAACCGTCAGATTATATATTTTTCGTAACCCTAGAATTACCTTAAAAAAAAAAAAAACAATCGCGTTCGAGTATTTCCATGTGACTTTTTTTACATTTTTGAAAATAACTATAAATACAATCCAGAAGTAATTAGAACTCATATGGCACAGATATTTTGACTTGTTTTTCTACGTACAGGCAGGGGCCTCCCAATGCGCGGGGCCCGTAGCATTTGCTACTCTGCTAGCTACTCCGACACTGTTTATTGTTCTATTTTCATGTAAATATCTAATGACAACGTCAGCGGACATTCCCGTGCCCGAATACTGGGCCAGACAAGGAATTTAATTAACAAAATTTACTACTTTACTATTTTTGCTACCGACACGCTAAGAAAATAAACAATAATGATGGTAATTTCAACTTCGAAAACGTAAATTTCTACGGAGAACCTACAGGAATCTACATAGGAACTGTATGAAATTACGTTAATATAGAATTCTTGTTTATATTATTCTTATAAGCCACGAGTAACGATATCATTTTTCAAACTAAATAGAACATTATTCTTATAAAACGCAAATTCAAACATTCAACCAGGCTCAAATGGGATCACGTCAGCAGCATGCACGCTGTCCGTTGGGCAAGAGTCGCCACATAGTGGTTTCCTGCAGAAGGAAAGCGCCGTCGAGGCCCAGAAAGAGGTGGCGATATGGGTTAGACAAGTACCACGAGGACTGGTTCGTGACGGTGCGGAAGAAGAATGTCTAACAGGACTTGGGGGAGTTCTTTGCTTAGCAATTGGTCTGTTATGGCTAAAAGAAAATTTACAAACTACGGGTAGTTTTGTTATGGTTTAAAAAGATGAAGACTATTTGCATGTACACGACCAGTGCGTGCAGTGATGAGATATGGTTCTGAAACGTAGTCACTCACAATGGGCCTATCAAAAAGCAAAGTCATCCAAAGGGCAATGGAAAGGGCTCGGAGTTTCCTTGCGCGATTATATCAGAAATGAAAATATCCGAAAGAGAACCAAGGTTAGCGAAAGTGGTGGTCGATTGGGCTGAAAAGTTCTGGAAGTACGACCGTATATTGGAAGACGCAGCGTTTGATGGTCTGCCATAAGGTGGACCGATGACCTGTCAGGGTCACGGGAATCTGATGGATGCGAGATGCTCCGTTTGATACTGTTTCTTGTGGCGATACTTGGGGGAGGCCTATGTCCAACGGTGGGCGTCTTTCAGCTGAAATGATGATGTTGATGACGTTGTTGGTGTTTTTCCAAAGCGTAGATCTCTATGCAAGAATCTCCACGGAGACTCTATTAAATCATCATCATTAATTGAGTAGGAAAGAGTTCAAAAGCAAGATTGGAAATTAAATAAAAATTTTCGGTTATTTTTAAGCAATGACGATATCAGACTGCAAGATCAAGATATTGCAAGTTATCTACGTCTTGTTTTCTGTGTTTTTAGTTTGAAATATTCTTTCATCAGATATACAAATATATCGCAAGGGGGTTGATTGATATAAGGTTGATAAAATGTAATCTAAAAAAAGTCACGTTTTTACTAAAACTCAAAACTTATGTAGGTGCTATGATCGTTAGCACTTGGAGACTGTCAGGCTGCATCATAATAAAAAGTATATTACCTAACCAGATAAGATTAGATTGGGTGAAGATGAAAATTGGTCGTCAGGCTATTTTTGAAAAACCCCGCAGCACTATACAGTGTGTCTTTGACATCGACGCACGAACGAATACCACGGGTCCGTACATGATTCGGGAGCCCCCAGTGGAATTTTTCGTCGGCTTTTTCCTAATAAAAAAAAATATCTGTACTTTTTTTTTTAATTTAAACTGTGTATAATCGTTATTATATCCAACCCTGATGATATTTTTAGTAAACAAAAAAAAAAAAATTATTAATAAGTCATCGGGGTAGACAAAATTGTTATTCTAATCAACCCTGATGACATTTAATTTTAAAAGTAATTCATTAATTCTTTTTTTCAATAAAAATGTTAGAATTACGATTTTAAACAGTTTAAATTTAAAAAAGTAGAATTAAAAAAAAAAAACGGAAACAACCAACGATAAATTGGGGGGTCCCCCCAGTGGTGGAATCATCAGTGGAAGAATCATGTACTGGATCCATGGTATTCGTTTGTGCGTCGATGTCAAAGACACCCTTCATAAGACAGGCGAGACTCCAGGGTCACAGCCGCTCATAGTGGGAACATTGTGCGAGCTATCAAGCGACTCTACGGAAGACCGTGGCACAGAGATTTCGGGCTGCCAACGAGGCTTAGGGGAGACCTCTTAACAATCCCTCCAGAGATGTGTCCTAACAGGCGTTCTACAGAGGGGGATCCGGGCCCCTTTCTACGCGCTGATAAGGATCAGGGTGGTTTAAGGATGTAAAAATTGCACCCTTCCAGGTCTTTCCCGTCTTTCTCCATATGTCCAGGCGCCTTTTGAAGGTTTTCCCCTGATGAAAAAAAAAACATTTTACAGATTTTCCGGATTATGTTCGGCAAGTTGAAGGTAGTAGTCATTCTTTAGAAAGCCTGAGTGTCTTGTGGTAGCGACAGGAAATCAACAATGAGTTTGGAAATAACTTTGGGTTGACAAAAACTTAGCTAGTATTCGTAGATTAAGAAATATAACTAAATATGAATAATTATGTCTTGATTATGTACATTTAGGGATCAAAAGTATAGTTGCACTCTACCAATGCTAGTGTCTAAAATTTCTTTGTTGTAGAAGTTCAATAGTCCACAACTAGTTTATTCAATTAAATCAGTCATGAACCATTGAACCTCTTCTACAAAGAAACTTTAGACATTTTAGCTTTGGTAGAGTGCAACTACACTTCTGGTGGAACTACACTTTTGACCCCTGACTGTACATGTAGAAAGTATTCCTCCACACGTTGTCAGCTGTGTACGACGGAAGTGTGTCGATCAGTCAGTGCGAAATGTTTTTGAAAAAACGTACTGTAAACCCATGACTCAAGCTTTTGGACTATAAAGGGCTCAAAACCATAAATACTTGTACAATAACATCTTGCTATATTACGATCCCAAATATAAAGTGCCATTTCTGGTCTCAAGACACTCCTTATAACAATTTTTTGTCATGTTCAGTCACCGTACGAACTCCACACCCACTATATTATCTTCTACAGCATACATCGATATTTAAAGATTCCGGTAGTTGACTGCCATTCAGATTATCATAGTTAATATCGCATTTCCCATTGATAAAATTAGACGAATTTTATCTACAACATTCACAGTTTCTTTACGTTTGTTTTAAGTACATGACTGTTTGAGTTTGAATTCTGAATAAGACAATGTTTATTATCTTTAGATAAAGTTTCTCATGTACCTTATTTATCTTCATTATGTGATCATAGTGATGATGTAAAATGCGGGAATTTTACTTAACAATGCGTAGCGAATAAAACTGCCCCCCCTAGCCAAGTTACAATCGTTTCGTGTCGAATTCCGTTCTCCAGCCGGTAACGCCTCTGTACCAGCAATTGTAGAAAACGATAAGTTGGTAGCCATGTTGACATGCCTGAGTCGGCCGCTCGTTCTACAATGTCTTTAGAAAAACGACCTATACTTTAGTCTTTAGTTTCTACAAACGTCAAACAGGTTATAACAAAGGCTGTAGCGTTGAACATTGTAGAAACGATAACAATTCATTCTATCATTTTGAACGATGTGAACTTGGATACGAACTTTCTATTCGTTTGTTCTGATCACGTGACTTAACATTGAGATGATGTCATTCCCATACTTTTGATTAGTTTTCGACTAGCGTTAACGATTGCAGAATATCAACTTGGCTAAGGGTGCAGTGACAACTACTTACTGTATCGATGTCAGTTTGAGATCAGAGGCTTTTCACTAAACTGGTTTACCTTTTTGATATTGAATCGACATTATCATTAGGTGTAGCAATTCTTATCACTCGCAGTGTCAGTCATTTATTGCCTAGAATTTACCTGTATTATTTCAATTATTTTTTTGCGTTCCGGGGCTACTGTAACGCTTTCGAATAACCCGCAGTCCAATATTAGTAAGTAGTCTACTGAATGCTGGGTACTGACCCAGCATTCAGTTGACTACTACAGTAAAGATATTACATTACTTTATATAGATACCGTCATGATTTACCGATCCTTTCAGTATTGCTTTCTTCTGCCTTTCAATAGTGCTAACACGAGCTCTTATTGCGATTCATTTTACGACCTAAACTAAACTGTTGGGATGGAGCTATATTGAGTCTACAGCACCATCCTTCTTTCTCACTCGAACGACTGACATTTAAACACATCTTGGTAAGTCCCTGGGGTTGTCTTCTTCTCCATGTCAGAGTCAGACATAATGGTTTTCGTGGCTTATTTTTCATCCAATTTGAGCTTAATTACTGCCGACTTAGTTGAATTTGTCATTTCGTTAATATTGTAACTTTTGTGTTTTTTGTAGCAAATTAAAAATAAATTCTTTAGCTAATTTTCAGAATAAGAGAATCACAGATATGGAGAATCGACCTCTCTAGTCTATATGGATCACTTGAGGAGCTGTACTGACTGACTAAAATAGAGCAATAGGCTAACCATCACATGAAACAAAATGATATAATATCCGCAGTCATTGAACTGTGACTGTACAATTGGAACATTTGTCATATAGAGGTTGACATGAGTGATATAAAGATATACTAGATACTATTATAGGCACGCGTGAAATGGAGCTACGCTTGACAGCAATAAAATCGCACATCCCTTGTAGTTGTTTAATTACCGTTTAGAAAGTTGAAATGCAATGAAATACTCTTTCAATTTGTGATATACTTTTTTCAATATTCATTCACATTCATGCCATAATCTGAACAAGAAAATCTCTTAACAAGAAAAGTTATGATGTGCGATTTTTTTGCTCACGAGTGTAGTAGATAAAGCGAAAGTAATTGACCATAATGAGGATCCTAAACATTTTCGTAGTTTTAAACAGAGACTGTTTAAAACGGTGTAAGGGTGTGAGTTTTGGTAAAAAGAAAAAATTGATTTTCTTCGTGAAGCTGACCTTTTACAAGTATTAATTCTCAACTACACTTTGATTTATTGATAGTCAATAGTGTGTAGTAATCTTCATTTTTCCATATCAGGGTTTTTTTTAAGGTGGGGTACCATCCAATGCCTTATTTATTTATTTTATGGCAAGTACTCTCTGCATTAACACACCATCTTGACCCACTTTAGGGCGGAGCGGCAGGGTGTGTCAGACTTTTACTGACTCAAACCACACCTATGTTCTTTTTTTTCCTGGCGTTCCAGGGGTCCTGGAACGCAATTCCGCAGGGTAGTATGTCTTTCGGATATCAACCCATGGCCCCAGTAGGCTTCGGCCCTGTTCCATGTCAGGGTAGTATTGTAGTAAAATTATTACAATTTCGTTTCATCCCCTCAATGTCGTTCCCATTGTGTCACACATGTACACGAGTGTCATACGAGAACGCGATATACAGAATCCCATATTATATACACTGGTCTTAAATTATTAAAGTGAATATTTGTCGACTCAGATGAATGGGCCTCCTCAGTCGTGCACGAATGCCGCGTGGGCACAGATGCTCTACGATATGCTACGCACCAATCACACCATTAAAGACTAATTTTCCAATAGAAATAAATAATACACAGCAGAGGAACGGTCAAAATAGGTACCACTTAACTATTTCCGTACGGTAGTCGCCGCCATTTTTGTTAAGTGACGCGTATTCGGTTCTATTTTTGAATTTTGCCGCGAAAGTTCAATCTAATGGTTTCATCGATTGGCGAGTGTCGCGAGTCATTCGGCCAGTGATTTTTTTTTCAAAGAGATTTTATTCAGTGTACTTTTTTTTCTTTTTTATAATTTGGTTGTACTTTTGAAGATTGTCACAGTGGATCCGTTTGTGAAGAGAAAAATGAAAGTTTTCAAAAAGAAGTTGCGTTTTTCTATAGCTTCGAGTTACGTTTAGACTTTTTTGAAATTTTAGAGACTAGTTACAAGTTTTCTAAGTGATTTCATATATCAGCAGCGACGATTTTAAGTTTTTGGAGTCTTCATTTAAGGTAACGTTTTATTAATTCATTGTAAGCATGTCTAGATTTTATGCCATTTTATTGATTGGATGAAAAGGTGGGTACTTTGAGTTTCGATTATTTTTTATTCACATTTTAAATTGTTTCCAAAAAAATAAAGATAAAGATATTTGTTTTTCTTAGGTTCGCGTCATTTAGTGAAAATACTTACAGTATTTCTGTCAGAATACTGCCAGATTGCCACTTAAAATTCCCTGCTGGCAGCCCTTTAGTAGGTAGTCTATACCTACCTGGTTGCGTCTTATCTATTTACTATATTTTTCTAACTTTTGCCATATGAGCTCGTATTGTTTAGGTTATGGAGATAGAACAGATTTTCCTGAAGAAGAGGTTTGATATTATTGTTTCACTCAGCCGTAAAATCAAAGACTACAAAATAGGGTGAACAGACCTTTTCATGGCTGCTTATTTTACCATATATCACATTCATCGCTTTCTATCAGGGGAGGTAGAGGTCATGAACAGGCTCATTATAAAATTTAAAATAAATAATTTTATCCAGTATCATGCATGTTTGTTAGTCATGAGTAGCGCTAATAACCTGTAGCTTGCTGATGACTTCTATAGGGTGGCTAAGAGCCTGCAGGATTGTTTGGCCTTGGAATGTATAGGATAAATGAAGGAACTTAGGAGGGTTTTAGGCCGTAAAAGTCTTCCAAGACAATCCTTTTCGTTCCACCTAGAGTGGGAGGGTTTATTTTATAATTTACCACTAAGAATGTGGATGAGGGACGTGACTGTGACTTTTACTAGCAAGTGGTACCAAGCGCGCAGTGCGGCAGGTCTTCTTTACATAGCATGGGTAGGATGACAGTAGGACGAAAATATGCATTTTTAAGATGAGAGAAAAGGATAGGTTAAGGGGTGACCAGATGGTTACAAACCAACGTCCCAACCACGGTGACCTTGCTGGTTTCAATCCGTGTAGACAGCAGTTGTAATCCATGACCTTCAACGCCTTTGGTTGGGAGGCGCGTTTTCCCAACCACCGAACGTATTGGCACGTGGTTTACATCCATATAGCCGCAACACAAACCAAACACATAATCCGAGGTCACCTTGGTTGGAACGCTAGTTTGCAACCGTCTGGTCACCCCTTAACATTATATGAATCCGACAGCACCACCCTATAGCAGTTATAGTGCGCGAAAAAAATATTTCTGTTCTTCCATTCACTTCTTTCAGGAATGCTGAAGAGGTAGCAATGCAATAAACACTTATATTCGACAATAATACGTTATCTTCTACTGATATGATAATAATTCGCTAATGACAGCACATAAGAGATTGATAAGACTTTAATTTATCAAATGCCATAGACATTCTGTATGTTTTGTGTCTCGTGGTTATTATTAGATATTCTTTTGACGTGTTGTAGAAATGACATAATAATGTCTGTTTTATATTGTTATCTGGAAACGCAAATTTAAATTATTAGATGAACAACAAGTCTTTCGTGGTTTGTTTGTCAGATGGTACAAATTAACTTCATTGGAAGTTTTGAGTAGAAATACTAGGAATAATGGGGTCCTTGTGCGGATCGCCTGGAAGACACGGTGGAGATTACGGTGAAGGTCTGTCCCGCTTGCACGGAGTACTATGCGTTTCAAATAAGAATAGGAAAGCCAATAACCTCGATCTGTCAAATGTTGATTGAAATGTACGGGTTATTTTTTTTTCAATACACTTACTCAAAAACCCGTTCTTATCCAACCGCTTTTAGGCACGCAATAGACTGCTTTCCGCACTAGTGCAGAAATGGCGTGTGCTCTCCCCCACCACAATGTTATTACATTTATTGTATCAGATTGGGCGCGCGTTGACCCCCGCAAGTCGCCGGTCAACCCCCGTTTATTCATTTCTTCGTAAGAGTATTGAAAAAAGTCGTTTGAGACACGTGCAAATTTGTCACTGTAGCCCTCAGCTCCATAACACACTCGCCTACGGCTCGTGTGCTCCGCCTCGGTCGCAATGACAAACTCTCTGCACTTGAAAATGTACTATTTTTGCTTTGTAATACTGAGTCTTAGTTAAATCTAGGTGAAGTAGATACGTTATTGTTTAATCTAAATTAGCTAAATATATTGTATAAGTCATAAATAGTTTAAAAAAAAATCCTTATGTTCATTGTTAGGAACAATTTGCCTTTTTCTTCCATTTACCACTACTCAGATACTTCACACAATGACGCAGAGATGAGCAAAATTGAAGAACACGATTCTGATTAAACTTTTATCGTACGTCCCTGACTTGACCTATTGATGTCGTCCGGCCCTGGTTCAGGCCATGGTTTGGAGTGAGAGGGAGGAGACGGTCGCCTCCTTCTGTGAAGAAGTAAAGCAAGCAACTGAGGCGGCCGAAACGGTTAATCTAGTTCTTCAAGACATCACCAAGCAGTTGATCAACTATTCACGAGACTAGAGGGCTCTTTTCGGCTAAAGAATCAGAATTTACTTTACACGTGGCAATTAATGCTGGCAGCCTTTTGAACATTTTCCCATTGACATTCCATTGAAAAAATTTTCAACATTCCATTGAAAAAATTCGTCTGCATCTCTATGCAGACGAATTTTTTTAAGCCCTGAGAGCATTTTTTCCCTGAGCCGTAGGCATGTAATGTCTATTTTTACGCGGGCGAAGCCGTTGGCGGAATCTAGTATAATATATAATAGAACTTTGTTTTAGTTACAGTTCCTTTAGAAGTAGTCGTACCTACCTAACCTAATTTTGCTTGCGGACGCTCTTTGAAACGGATGTGAGGGTTTGACTAGACTATGTCTTACGGTTTATCATGGGCAACGACCTTACAGTCACTAGACGTCTAATAACAGGCGACGCATGTCTGTCAACACATATGATTATAGATCAGATGTCTCGACCGACCAATCAGAACGCTGTACCCTGCTCCCCGTACCTCGGCAAGTTGACAAAATAGTTTTAGTGCGCTAGTTCAAGCATGAGGCGTCTAGTGGCTGTAAGGTCGTTGATTATGGGCGATAAAAGTCGCAGTTTCAATACAATAATAAACTGACTAAATGAATCTGCAATTTTTCGGTTGGCGTGGCGTGGTTGAACGATCGACTGCTGGGGTGCAGAGACGTAATCACATCCTCCACAATCATTCCAGTAGTGACGGTTTATATCGCAATCCCCATCTTAACTAACCTTTTGTGATAATAAGACATTGTTCTTTCAGTTGCCTATTGAGTTTCAAGGCCACTGCTGTGGCTACGAACAAACCTGCAACCCTAAAGAACCCTTTAAGACCGTTCTAATACCACAACTTCTTATAGAGATATATGGATTATGGTGTAAAGTTTCGGCATCATCTCCATAGAAAATAGAGGATCCTTTGACCAGACGGGCTTTGTGCCTGATGAGCATCTTCCCCAGCTACGCTTACTGGCTGACTGTACCATGCCTTACGTGGAATTAGCATAGCATAGCATAACCAGCCTTTTAAATATTCCCTTTGCTAGGACTCTGGCCTTTTCTCTCTAGGAGAGGGAATGGACCGTAATCCACCACGCGGTCTCAGTGCGTGCTGGTGAATGTCACATGTCTTCGAATTTTTGGTTCTAGAACATGCCAGTTTTCTCACGATGTTTTCCTTCACCGTTTTAAGAGCAGTGGTGATGAAATAAATTACACAAAGTAAAGCGCCTGGCTGGGTTTGAACCCGCGACCTACAATTCGTAAGTCGGGGCCGTTACCACTCGGCCACCACTGCTTTCCGTTCCCACTCTTGTTCTTAGAGCAGAACGTGAAAATATTCACACAAAAAACCGGCCAAGTGCGAGTCGGATTCACGCACCGAGGGTCCGTACAAACTATAGGTAAGTTTGTAAGGACCGGTAAGGACCCTCGGTTAGATTTTTCGAATCGCAAAACTAACATTTTTGGTGATGCAACTACAAAACAGTTATTTTTCCGTTACCTAATTGTGCTATAAGACTTTGCTGCTTGCCAAATTTCAGTATTCTAGGTATTAACCTAAATTAACCTGCTTCTCATTAGAAAAGCAGGTACCCCACAGGTTTTGACTTCCTAGCGAGTCTCAAAATGCGTGCCTAAATGGAGCATAAATGACCTTATCTTTGATTGTGCTGGGCACGCCGTAATCATGGCGGTAAGTCTTCTTTTTGAGGAGTGGCTGGAAAAACAACACGGCGTCCTTACCTTCCGCATGACGCAGTTCTTCACCGAATATGGTAAGTTCGGAAAATCCCTGCATCGAATTCAGGCAGAAAAAACGCCCTGGTGTCGCCATTTTGTAAACGGCTCGGAGGACACGGTGAAGCATACGGTTGAGGTGTGCCCCGCTTAGGTGGAGCACCGTCGTGTCCTCGTAGAGGTAATTGTTGGGATACGACCTCTTCGCCTTGCCCTGCTTCAGGCTATGGTCTGAAGCGAGGAGGAATGGCAGGCAATCCTTCTGCGAAGTAGTAATTCTAGCGAAGGAGGAGGCGTGAGGGAATGAATAACCTCACGTCTCCTCCACCTAGACTCCGACCCCGACTACCAGCCACGGTAGACGCGGGCTTGCAGACGTCGAGCAACAGGTAGCTCGCTGTCCAGCAGTCCGGTAATCGACCGGACCAAGCCCCAGTCGTCATCCATGCTCTCCTCAAAGAGATGTCAGCGAACCGTAGGGGCCCAGCAAGGCTGAGACCCGCTAGGATCGCGGGGATTTTCTGAAAAGGAAACTCGTAGTCCTAGAAAGCACAGGGAAACTGAAAGACACAGGTGTGGTTTTAGTCATTAAGAGTCTGACACGTCCTCCTGCTCCATCCAGAGCGGGAGAAGTTATTGGATGATTTTCCACCTTAACAAAAAATAATCTTTGATTGCGTTGTAGAAAACCTACGTATTTGAGATTAATTCCAACTTAATACCTCCACGCCTTCCTGAGATAAAGGTTCTTGATAAACAGACAGACGAACAACAAAGCGATCCTATAAGGATTACTTTTTTGCCAACTGAGGTACAGAACAAAAAAAGTGAAGAGACAAAGCGAATGAACGTATAACTCTTGGGTTCCGTAGGCAAATGGAAAAAAACGGAACCCTTATGGATTCGTTATGTCTGTCGGTCTGTTCGTCCGTAGGTATGTCACAGCCACTTTTTTCAGAAACTATAAGAACTACTGTTGAAACTTGGATGTATGATTTAAATACAAAAATAGAAAAAATACCATAAATTTTGGGGGTTCCCCATATTTAAAACTGAAACTCAATTTTTTTTTTCATCAAACCCATACGTGTGGGGTATCTATGGATAAGTCTTCAAAAATGATATTGATGATTCTAATATATATTTTTTTCTAAACTGAATAGTTGGCGCGAGAGACACTTCCAAAGTGGTAAAATGTGTCCCCCCTGTAACTTCTAAAATAAGAATGATAAAACTAAAAAAAATATATGATGTACCTACATTACCATGCAAAATTCCACCGAAAATTGGTTTGAAGGAAATCTAGTAAGTAGTTTTTTTTAATACTTCATAAATCGTAAACAGCAATGTGCCTTTCAAGTTTGTACGGAACCCTCAGTGCGCGAGTCCGACTCGCACTTGCCCAGTTTTTTCCTATGGAGTACACAAAAACTACAGATAACACACACGTGCTATCCCAACTTATCCTTTTGCTGGGTTCAAATTCATCCATCTGGTCATACACATACGTCCGTTGCCAATGCATCTGACCTGAACTTTTTGAAGGACATCAACAGTTTTATGCCCTTTGACCTCTTACCCTGTCGTACTTTATACAATCTAATAAAGGCGAAAGTTTGAAATATGCTTGTTAATAAATCATACCTCGGCGGCCGCTGCGTCAGATGTCGATGGCATTTTGAACACTGGTAGTTCATGGCCTGGATTGAGACATGGGTTTCTTATCACTTTTTTTTAGGTGAGAGATCATCCAATGACATCTCCCGCCCTTGGGCGGGGCGGGAGGGCGTGTCAGACTTTTACTGACTAAAACCCACACGTTTGTTCCCCCTTTGCCTTGCGTTCCAGGGCCCCGGGGCTCATTTTCAGTTAATCCATGTTTTCTTATCACATATGTTTTTTTTTTTGAGGTGGGACGTCATCAAATGACTTCTCGCACTCTAGAGTGGGGCGAGGGGGCATGTTGGACTTTTACTGACACAAATCTACCTTTGACCTTGTTGTCAGTTGTTCTTTGCATTCTAGGACCAAGGTAACTCTTTCAAAAATGTCCGGGCGACGGCCTTATTGGGTTTTGCAGACATTCCATGAAGGCGCACGAACACTACGCGCCGTCGATGGTTTGGGTTTGGTCTTTACCGAGACGAACGGACGGTTAGCTACCGATTACTCATCGTTCGCAAGCCCTCGCTTACGGTGGTTGATTTTTTTAGCATAGTATACCTTTTAGCATAGTTGGCCTTATAATGTTCCCACTGTTGGGACTCAGGCCTCCTCTCTAGGAGAGGGAATCTGCCATAATCTACCACGCGGGCGCAGTGTGGGTTGGTGGATGTCACATGTCTTCGAATTTTTGGTTCTAGGACATGCCGGTTTCCTCACAATGTTTTCCTTCACCGTTTTGAGAGCAGTGGTGATGAAATAATTTTAAATTACACAAAGTAATGCGCCTGGCTGGGTTTGAATCCGCAACCTACTACTCGTAAGTCGGGGCCGTTACCACTCGACCACCACTGCTCTGCTGACTTTTTTGCTTTTGGTGTAAGGCGCTATAAGGGCTAAATAAGATCAGTGACCATAAATATGAGATTAGCAAGTGATCTCAATACATTTTGCCTATAGCACAAATTGCAATCGGTCCATCTAGTGCTCTATGGGGAGTCGTAAAATTCTACAGCCAATGTTTGTTAGAATTGTTGGCTATTGCAATAATTGCTCGGTATAGCAGCTGTAGCTTTTAGAGTTTTCTATCGTATTAGATTTATCATTTCAGGAGATAAGTAGTAGGTTGGTGCTTAGGTATCTGATATGTGGTGATAGCGTGCCGGGGATCATTGCAGTAAGGCTGAGACGGCAGGAACGGCAGCAAGCGCTCGAGAGGTGGCGCGAGCGGCTGCAGCAGCCGCAATTCTCGTGCAAGCGCGTTGTCGAAGCCGTCCTGCCGCACTTCGAAGCCTGGCTGAAAAGAAAGGAGCGCATTTCCTACAGACTCACTCAGGTGCTGACCGGGCATGGTTGCTTCGGTGAGTACCTAAATAGGATTGGGCGAGAGGCCACGGCAAATTGCCACCATTGCGGAAGCGCCATAGATTCTGCACAGCACACGCTGGAAGACTGTCCAGCGTGGGCCACTGAGCGACGAGTCCTAGTCGCCAGGATCGGGCAGGACCTGTCTCTACAAGCAGTAGTGAGGGCTATGCTGGCGGAGCCAGAAAACTGGAAGGAAGCTGCTTCCTTTTGTGAGACCGTAATGGTCCAGAAGGAGGCGGCTGAGCGCGACCGTGAGAGGGCTGATCCAGCTCGGAGACGAAGGCGTCGGGGAGGCAACCGCCTCGATGCCTAACACGCCGAAACCCCGCTTGCATCATCCAATGCAGACGGGACTTTGGAACCACGGGTGTGCAGAGTGAGGACTCTGCCCGCCCATCAAGTGATTCCAAGGAAGACGGTGGCACAGTGATCACGTGCTGCCGTGCACAAAGAGGCTCAGAGGAGACCGTTGTACAGTCTCCTCAGGGATGTGCCCTAACAGGCGTTGCACAGAGGGGGTTCCGGAGTGGTCTTTTAAGAGGTAACGGCGCCCCTTCTACATGTGCTGATGGTGATCACCGGGGTGGTTTTAGTGAGGTAAAAATCCCACACCACTCCCCGGACTTATCCCCAAAGTCCGGAAGCCTTTCGAAGGTTTCCCCCCGAAAAAAAAAAAAAAAAGGTATCTGAAATGGGAAGGTCAAAGTTAACGGATTGTATAAGAGTACCAGGTTTTAGGTTAGTCATATTGTATACTATGGGACTATTCATTGACCTTAATAATTTTACTTTCATTTTCGTTTAGTTTAGAGCAGGGGCGCCGACTCCGTGGGTGCTCGAGCACCCATGAGAAATATACACTGGGTGCCGAGCACCCCTGAGAATAGACATCACGAAACAGATCAGTAATCGCCTTTTAGGTTAATATTTCTTGATACTAAAAACTAGTTTAATTTTTATTTAATGGTTTCATTTTATATTTTTATCAAACATTTGTAATTAAGTACGCAGTATGTAAGTAGGACGTTTATTTATTTGTCAGTTGATCAGTGTGTATTTCTCTTCTCACACTTCGCCAATTTTTCGAGTCCATCAAATGAGCATGAGCACCCATGAGGTTTTCTAAAAGCCGGCTTTCCAGGTTTAAAGGACATCCGACATCAGACTACTATTAATAGAGAACGCCTTTATTTTTTAATGAAAACAACATTTATGCAAATATACAGATTGCTTTTAAGAAACTATTAGGCGTTAAAGAAGTTTGCAAAATCGCTGATGAATTCACTCAAGTCACAATGTGATTCAACATAATTTTTATGCATTGACTACAAAATTGATCGTAAATTGAAATTTTGAACTTGGTTCTTAAAGTGAACAAAGTGATTCAAGTTCCCATTGTATATTTCGCGGCCAGATTTTAGAATTGATTACTTCATGATATGGCCAACTAAAACTGGCCAGATCGTTTAAACATTAACATTTGATGATATTTATGTAAAACCTTGTTTGGCCATATCATCGATGTAGGATTTCTATGATAATAAAAGGTGTAAAGAAAGTAGGCCAAACGAGGATTGACATATCATCAAACTTTAACGCTTAAAACGATCTGGCCAGTTTTACTACGCAATATCATGAAGTGATATTTTTTTTAGGATCTGACCATGACATATATATTATTTATTTATTTATTAAAACTTTAGGCACTGGTAATCTAATACAGTACACATCTAAATAAAATTAAAATTCTGAGTCTACGTCTTATATATTTTTTTAAATTTGTATTTGAATGAAAAATTTGGGTCTTCTATATATAAAAGGAGAAACTGACTGACTGACATATCAACGCACAGCCGAAACTGCTAGGACTGGGAGCGTGAAATTTTGCAGAAAGCTTCCTTTTATGACGTAGGCGAGCACTAAGAAAGGATTTTTCAAAATTCACTCCCTAAGGTAATGCAGCGGGGGTCCAAAGTTTGTATGGAGAAACCTACATTTACGCGAGCGAAGCCGCGGGCAGAAGCTAGTATTTTCATAAAACAATAAAAAGTCGATGAAAAAAATCCACATGGCATGAGAAGTGTTTAGGGGTCTAAAAGGATAACAGATGACCCCTTCCGTCGACTATTTCAATTTGGCACACGATGCACCAAACACCCTCTATAATATGGATTAAAGAACGGGCCGCTTTGAAGTGTTATATCTTTGGACTGACCTAATAGTAGTTAGAAATAGTTACTAACTACGATTATTTTCATTTACTGTGATAATTCTGAAACTGTGATTTATAATGCAAAGTCTATTTTAGTGTAATCCTAAAACTATTTGCTGCATATGGGAACTGACGTTCGAACTTTCATTTTTCGAGAACAATAAACTCGTGACCTTTGGGAACAACCCTATAAAGTGAATATCTTTTTATTACATATATTATTTTTAATACCATCTGATTCGTTGACCGAAGAAAAGCCCAGTCCTTTGGTCACGCGGAAGAGTCGACCAGCTGCTTGCTGATATCCCGAACATCTCGATGAGCGCTCGGACCCCATGGCCCCAGTGTTTCAACCCCAAACGGCTCAAACATAAAACCTCCGATGAGGTTATTATACTTACGCCGTTTGAGATTTTCTGCACTTGCAGCAGCCGCCCCAGCACAGCCCGCCGTACCTACTCAGAAAATGAGAAATGAAATATATCAGTAACATTATTTAATTGTGTAGTGTAACTTAAACTAATCCAAAATCTATATGATTTTGTCGCTCAGTTAGATTACAATTAACATGGGAATAATATATCACCAAGTTTACCTGTTAATTAGCTTGTAATGCGATCGGATTAGGCTAATTACGTTTAGGTTTGATCTTGTGATAACGGCTATATGTAATTACAGTGGACGGTAATAACTTAATGGAGTCGTATTTGCTTTTGATTAACATAATGCCTGTAAGTTCACGCCTGACTGTATGGATAGTGCCGTTAACAGGGCCTTGACTCTGTGACTGGACAGAGGCAGCCTACGTCTGGTAGCGGGGATCATCACCGGACACTGCTCAATGAATAGAAACTTTTTTTTTTAAGTTTTGTGAATGTGTAGTACCGTGGAGCATTTTTATTAGGTTAGTTGCGAGTTTGTCATGCTCACTCAAATGTCTCGCTGATTGGGACCTGTTATTGGGTCATTCAGTTCCCTTCAAAATGGTTGAGCTGACAGAGTGGAGCTGATGCACGCGTTATGCTCGTGAACGGGTGCCGTCAGTTGAGACTGGTCATCTCTTAGCTGCCAGTGGCTTAATTCAATTTCTATATATATATTTTTTTAATTATTATTACTTATCTACATTGTGCTCACATATTAGAAATACATTTATGTAACCAAGATTTATGTAACTCATAATATGATTTAAAAGAGTGTCCATGGAGTTTCTTGCACGTTCTTCTCCATAGAGATTTACGCTTTGGAACGTGCGTTTGTTTTTGCAAAAAATTTAGCTTCATTTTTTTTTGACTGATAAAAAAAAATGATATTTGAAATAAACGTTTCTGATTTCTTCTTCGCAATGAGTATTATGGATAGTCCTCTGTGCAGAGCTTTTTATTTGTTATGTATAGGCTTGCAATTGACCTTGATCTATCTCGTCTGATGGTAAGCGATGATGTGGCCGATGACGGAGCACGCTTGCCTAGAAGTAACCTATGCTCCCTTGACTTATAGACCCCTAGGTTATAGCTATCAGGAAACACAGACCCCGGCAGGGAATTTCTCTCCTTAGTTGTACGCATAATTAATGAGTTCTCAAAACGCTCCAAACGCGTGCATAGAGTCGGACGAAAGTGTCGGGCTCGTACTCCTCGAGTGTGCAACCGTCAGTGAAATAAGAACACGAAGCTTGGGAGCACTGAATTCACTCATAGACGCCCTGAGCAAACTGAAAGGACTCATCTACTTTTGGAGAGGTATGGGCTGGTTGGAATGAAGGCCGCCATGGCCCACGCTCAATGGTCCATCGAGGACTAAGTGCGGAAACCAGTTCACAAAGATAAGATAAGAATGAGAGGGCCTTTTCTGGTCCCTCTATCGTCAACGTGAGCATGGTTTAAAAGCTTGTTGTTTCATCCAATACTAGCTTCTGCCAGCGGCTTCGCTCGCGTGAAAGTAGGTTTCTCCATACAAACTTTGGACCCCTGTTTCATCCCCTCAAAAGTTGAATTCCCAAAAATCCCTTCTTAGTGCTCGCCTACGTCATAAAAGGTAGCTTTGTGCAAAATTTCACGCTGCTAATCCCAGTAGTTTCGGCTGTGCGTTGATATGTCAGTCAGTCAGTTTCTCCTTTTATATATATAGATAATTATGCAATTTTTGATAAGGAGGCAACGCAAAAAAGGAAAAATAGCGCCTGAAAGCACGGTTGTTAATCGGTAACTTTCGTCGCTCACTCGAATATTTCACAAAACTTGATCCAGGAAATACGGGATTTTTTTTTAGAAAAAAATTTCCTCGTTCAGAATCTTAATTTAATGTGCAAGGTTTCCTTAAATAAATTTCCTGTACTTTTTAATTTATGAGTACCTAGTAGTTCACGTAGAATGTGCCAAATAGCTGATTTTCATTGGCCTTTTCTGGGTTAGTTTTACTCAAACTTATGTTCTGTTTTCAATAGAAACCTAAATAATAACCACAAAATATCTGTGTTTCCAAAATGTATAGAAAGATGTGTAATAACGTCATAATCGCGTAAGAGCGGTTGGATGGTAAGTATCACGGCTTGGGGGCTCTTAAGGTTGGAAGCTACAAAGAACTTTAGAGGCGATTCCGTGTTTTTAAGGAAAGGTTTTTGCAACATTGTGAATGGGATAGGCAGATTGACTGTCCGCGTCCTTATCAGTCTCCTTCTGCTGCTCATTTAAAGGAACACAATTTACTCAGAGATAATGCAGCTACATATTAGAGAAAGATTTTTCAAAATCGGTTCAGGAGTTTTAGGGCCAACGCTGCGTTAAACGGGAGCTCGCGCGGACACCTGTCGCGTGACGTCGCGCGTGTGTCATGTGCGGTGGTCACCGAAGCGGAAACCGGATTATTTCCTGCACAGTTTCGCTAGTTCAACTGTAACGGTATGCATGTAGTCCTGTCGATGGATGTATTATTACGTAGCAAAAAGGACGCGGGGCGCGGCTGCCCGCGACGGATGCTCGCGCGGCGAGTCCGACGGAGAACTTTTGTATGGGACTGCGCGGACGCCCGCTTAACGCAGCGTCGGCCCTCAGAGATTACTTACTTACGAACTTAAAATTTTATCTGTTTATATATATCAGTATAGATATAACCACCTTGTTCCGGTACACCCTGTACCTCTCATATCGAATTACTGATCGTTAACAATCGAGTTATCGCGTGATCAAAGTCCGGAATAGCACGTGATATCTTTTTCCTGGAATCGAGATGGTAGCAACAGATATCATTGAATAAGCTCTGATGCTGAATGAGCTTTACAAGTTTGTTTAGTGAGGATATGTTTTAGTTTTTAGCCGACTTCAAAAAAAGGACGAGGTTCTTAATTCTGTTGTATTTTTTATGTTTGTTATCTCAGAACTCCGTCGTTTTTATTGGACCGATTTGCAAATTTTTTTTCCTCTTAAATGATATGCTTCCAGATTGGTCCCATTTTTTTCAAAATTTAGTTTTGATGATAGGATCTATGAGAAATCGAGGGAACTCTTCAAACTTTATAAGCAAATATGATTGAATGATTTTGGCATTTTCATCGAGAAGGGCAAGCATTTAGAGTCAAAAAGTAACATTTGATGAAGTGGAACTGATGAAGAAGATCAGAAATGGCCAACGGAACTTCATACTCACATAGATATCGCAATGAAGGAAGGCGACTATGACAATACAAATAAATAAATAGTTCTGAATAGTTATGTTGAATGGTATCATCGAAGTGACTTGATGATGATGATGGAGCCGTAAGATACAACCGTAATTAATCAATGTATCCTAGCCGTGTTTGGGCTTATTAGAATTATCATGAAATGTACTTTGGCTGCAAGGTGAATCAAACGGATCAAACTGATCTGATGATTGAGCCAAAATGTGGAAGGTAGATAGTTGAAATGGCCTTCCTCAGTTATTTCGAAAGCAGTTATTTTATTAATTTCATGATGCAACATATACAATTTTCTTATTATTATGCATAGGTAGTAAAGCTTTTGATAAAACAAACACCAGTGTTCTACTGAACAGATATAACTATCCATTTACCAGCATTTTTGCAACAAATTAAAGGTGATAAAAATAAGCATAATCTATAAAAAAATAATGATAATCGGGCCTTGACTGGTTATAGAAAGAATGAGGCTCAGGCTCCAGCCGCCGGGATCTCGACCCCGATTTCCAGCCACCGTAGGCGTGGACTTGCGGACGCCGAGCAATGGGTAGCCGGCTGTTCGGTAACCGTCCAGACCGAGCTCAAGTCGTTGTTCCACGCGCACCTGCGCAAGGAGATGTCAGCAAAAAACCATGACGTATTATAATGTCAAGCATGTTAACGGGAAAGAGGGATGGATGAGAGGGCCTCAGTATATAATAGAGATAAATAACAGTTACAAGTTGTACCTAGATATCTAATTTAAAGTAAATCTAAGGAGCAAAGCGAAAAAGTATTTCTAAAGCTTATTATAGAACGAAATAACAAACTGTTTTCTTTGTCCAACAAAACTCATCCAGTGTTATTACGTTATCACTATGAGCAGTTCCAAGCGGTATTATCAAGAAAATCCAATAGAGGAGGAAAGAAATATGATTTGCGGTGAGGCACACCTTTAAATCGGTTACCTGTTTTTATAGGAAGATTATCTTGTTTATGAGCGATTTTGATTGATATCTCATCGTTGTGGATTGCTTTTTTTTGCAGTCCGATGTAATGATGAAACCAAAGGCTTTTGGCTCGCTTTGAGGCGCATAAAGTAGGTTCTTCCTTTTTTGGGCACAACATAAACATGGCGGTAAGTCCCCTCCTCCTCCTCCCGAACCTATCATATCCAGTGAGGAGGAGGCTCCTCAAAGGATATGATAGGTTCGGGAGGTTCCTGCATCGGATTAAGAAACGCCTGGGAGCTCCACTGATAGAGTCCAGAGGTCACAGTGGAGCTTACGGTGGAGGTGTATCCCGCTTGGGCGCAATACCATCGTGTCCTCGTGGATGCAATCGTGGTGGCAGTGACCTTTCGCTGCGGCCCTTGTTCAGGCTATCGTCCGGAGCGAGGAGGAATGGCAGGCTGTCGCCTCCATCTGCGAAGTAGTAATGCTAGTGAAGGAGGCTGCCGCACGCATGAAGGAACGAACATCATCATGCCCCAAGCCGCCGAGATTCCGACCCCGGCTACCAGCCACGGTAGACTCGGGCTTCCGAACATGGAGCAATGAGTGACTCGCCGTTCGGCAGTCCAGTAATCGACCGAACCCCAATCGTTGAAACCGCGTTGTGATCTACGCGGTCCTCAAAGAGAGAATCCCGCTGGAATCGCGAGGATTTTCTGAAAAGGAAATCTAGGAATACTTAGAACGCAAAGGACAACTGAAGGATACAGGTGGGATTTTAGTTAGTAAAAATCCGATACGCCTTCTTGTTTCACCCAGACCGGAAGAAGTCATTGGATGGTTTCCCACCTTAACAAAAATAAAAACCCAAAGAATTAACATTGACTGGCCTGTTGGTCTAGTTGTTAGTGACCCTGACTGCTATACCGGAGATCGTGGGTTCGATTCCTACCCAGGACTAATGTTTGTGTGATGAGCACGATAATTTGTTCTGTGTCTGGGTGAAATTTATCTATAATATATATGTATTTAGAAATATATAAGTATTATTTAGTTTATCAGTTGTCTAGTACCCATAACACAAGCTCTGCTTAGCTTGGGACTAGAATGCGTTGTGTGACAGTTGTGGAATATTATATTATTATTGCTTTTTTTGGAGTAGGGAAATCATCAAATGACGTCTTTCGCTCTAAGGTGGAGCAGGGTTTTAGTTTATTATGATGGTGTGAGGCACGAATAAACGTCTCTTGTATCTTTCTTTCAATGTGTTTTGTTATTTCCAAAAATTAAAAACAATCTTATAAATTTTAATGCTAAAATTGCCACTGTAACTAAACAGTACTTGTCACAGTTTTCAAGCATCCATTCACAATTTCTAGTGTGGGTGAACTACCAATAAACTAGGACAAACAAAAAGTTGGAGTATTTACACGCAAACAAGTGACAGCCGGACGTATCCGAGCTGTTTGCTGAATTTACACGAAGTGTCAATGAAAACAAGACAACACAAAATGGCGTAGGACGTCCGGCCCTGTGGTAGAAATGTGGGCTATAACGTGTGTTTACGAGTATTGAAAAAGGAATGATGCTCATATGTCTCGAGTTCATTGGTACTGGATCTGAAATTAAGAAGTTTGTAGAAATGTGTTGTCTTGCTGTTTAGCATATCGACGGCGAAGTGACAAGAACTCCTAATTATTCGAAGTCAAAACAGTTTTTGTCTTAAAAACGTTAGGAGGTAATACTAAAAATTGTCATGTTGGTTTAGTTAGGAAGTGTTTCCACAATTTAAATTGGTGCAGTTGCAACTAAATATTCGCTTTAGAGATTTCATAAAAATACGCGGAAACACACATTTGTATTAAAAGCGCTAAAAAGTTATTTTGTTTAGTTAGAAGGTATTGGCACTTCACCGTCGAATTACAATTTATATAATTGGTAAAGATTATGTTACAATCATAATGCAAGCACTGAAAATTTACTTAAATTAAGTGCATTTAAGAAAATTTTCATTTATTAGAAAGATGGTGGAGGTATTTTTATAGAACAAATTTCCTTACCAATCAAAAGTTTTCATCTAAGAATTTAAAACATTACAAAGACAACTTTCCTACATGCAAAACTCAACCTTAAGCACTTATTGGCTTGAAGCTTAAAAGTTATATAAGACAACTCTTCTAAGCCGAACTCTTACCTGAGTTCACAAAGGTGTTTTCCGGTTGGCAAGACGTTTAAATTTGCACGACTACGTCTCGCGACAATAAAGCAATTGCCTGGAACTTTGATTGGGACACAATGCCGAGCTGCGGTGTGTTGTTAGAGATATATTATGTATTGGTGTTGGTTGATATATATATGTTTGAGTTTCTAGTATGAATGTCAATGGCAGTGGTTCCTGGACTTGAACTCAAGATTTTATGGTACACACAGTAGAGGATGTGATAATTTTGATTCTAAATGTAGCTGTTATAAAATAAACTTATAAAAATATTTTTATTTCACACTTTTTAGTTGTGATACACTTATAGCCAGAGTACCATATCTCATGACAATTCCAATTAGCCAAAACACTGCTAGAATACATTGTTTTATTATAAAGTTCCCGTGCCTACCTTCCACCTTCCGACTCCATCATCAGATCAAGATCAAAATAACCAACTTCACTAAAAACACTAAAAGGATCAAAATAACTTTAATTTCGGAAGTCGGTGTTAAAGAGGAAACAAACAATACCGAGAAACAAGTAAAAAGTTTTTTTTATTGGATTCTAAATGCTTAAATTCTCGATGAAAATACTAAAATCACTACATGGTTGCATATTTAAGGAGTTCTCTCGATTCCTCATGGTTCCCATCATTAGGACTGAATTTTCTAAAAAAATGGACCAGCCTGGAAGCATATCCTTTTAAGGGGAAAAAATTGTAAATCGGTCCATAAACGGTGGAGTTCAGAGGTAATAAACATAAAAAAAATACAACCGAATTGAGAACCTCCTTTTTTGAAGTCAGTTAAAAAAGCATATACATAATTATATAATTGTTCCTATTGTTTAGTTTTAAACCGACTTCAAAAAGGAGGAGGTTATATGTTCGGTTGAAAGTATGTTTTTTTTTATGATTTTCACGAATTTCTCGGTCAATTGTGGACCGACTTTGAAATTTTTTCTTTTGATTGAAAGGTTATGCTTCCGAGATGGTCCCATAGAAATATTGTAATGATCTGATCATGAACTTCGAAGATATGGAACAGAACTCCTCATAGGATCACAGCAGAACCGTCGTAACAAGTAAAATTGCTTTGTTTATACGTGTAGTCGATGACTGACTGAAAGTAGAGGGGGAATATATCGAACTGATCTGATGATGAAGCCTGAAGTTAGGCACCGGAACTCTGTAATAAATTAATGTAATCTAACCGTGTTGGGGATCATTAGAATTGTCATGAGATGCACTCTGGCTATAAGGTATTTAAGTTTGGCTGAGGGGTACTTTTTAGTGGCGGTACCATAACTATAAAGTGTAAAATAAAAAACTTTTTACAAAAACAAAACAACCCGCTTCAAAGCATAAAAAACCCTGAAAAGTGAAAAATTACTTTAAATTTCGGAAGTCGGTGTTAAATAACGAAGAGACAAACCTATTATAGAAACACCGACTTCCGAAATTTAAAGTAATTTTGCACTTTTCAGTGTTTTTTGTGCTTTGAAGTCAGTTGTTTTTTTTTTGTAAAAAGTTTTAAAAAAATCATAGTTACTATAAATATACAAGATACCAGAACACTAAACAATGATTTTTGGCTCTACGCTGAATGGCGGCTTACTTAGACAATCTATTTTAAGATCATGCTGTAACATTAAAAAAGCCTCCGACAGATCTAAATAGATATTAGACAGATTATCTCAATATTATTTTAGATTTTGTTTTTGGAGGAAGCACATTTATTTCAATTACTCAAAAGGAAGTAAGACATGATGAATGACTTGCTTATCCATTGTCTCTCACAACACGTGAACTTCTGTCATTCATCTTATTGCCATTATTAGTTTTGAAAACAAAAAGGAAAAACATTTTGTTCTGCAAAATCAGCCTTTTCTTTGATATAATCACGTGTATATCTGTATGTGTTTGTGTATGTACAAAGTCATGTATCAAATTAGTAAATACTGTGTCTGGTTTGTTAGCAAGCTGTACTAATGAGCGTGGTGGATTTTCAGTGTTTGGAGATACGCTCTTTTAACGCGTGTTAAGGGATAGTTTCGTCGTTTGCTTCAACTTTAATTTACTTTGCTTTAGGAATTATTTGTTTGTCCACAGAGATGTCAGTTTCGTCGTTTATTTTAGCAAGAACAGTTGCAGTTGTGTATTTAAGTTGTACTGTTTATTTCTCATTTTTGAGTTCTGTATAATGTCTGTCTATAATATTTAAGATTTTGTCTAGCCTCAGATATAGTTTTTAGAAGGGAATTTTTCGTCTATGTGGTAGCCAATTTCAATGGAATATTAAATTTCGGTATTGAGGACTTATTTTACTGTTTTTTGATATTTTTAACCGACTTCAAAAAGGTGGAGGTTTTAAACATGTTTTCTTTCTTTTCTTTTTTTTTTACTTTTTTTTATGTATGTTCACCGATTTCTCGGTCATGTGGACCGATTTTGAAATTTTTTTTTAGTTGGTATGATATCGTTTCAAGTTGTTCCCATAGAAATATTGTTATGATCTGATCATGAACTTCGAAGTTATGGAACAGAACTCCTCATAGGATCACAGCAGAATCGTCTTAACAAGTAAAATTGCTTTGTTTATACGTGTAGTCGATGACTGACTGGAAGAAGAGGGGGAATATATCGAACTAATCAGATTCATCATCATCAGATTCAATTCGGAAGAATAACCTTTAAAAAAAAATGGTTCACAATTGACCGAGAAATCGGTGAACATACATAAAAAAAAACTTTCAGCCGAACATAAAACCTCCTCCTTTTGAAGTTGGTTAAAAAGAATGGCGCTTCATTAACATTATCAATTCTTACTAAGTAATGCTACAGCTATGCAACTTTCTGATCCCAGTGTTTATTGCTTGCACCAATTTGAGTTCAAACTTGCAACAAGCCCACACTTGGATGACGTGATTATCAACATTTTAATTTAATATTTTGACTTTCCTTATGTTGTAACAAAATTGTTTTGAATATTATTATCCTCTTGTAAATATTTAAAGCTCGTAGTTATGGCCAAGAATATTAATAAAACATAAACGATTTGATTGCCGACTGTTATGAAACAAAAAAAACTTAATTGATTACATTAATGAATGCAAAAAACTTAAATATATATATATATATATACTTCTACAGTCATCAACATCTTCCTGCCCTCGTTCCGTGTTAATTGCGGTTGGGACGACACGTTTTTCTCCTATTCTGTCTTGTCACCCGTTACGCTATCACAAACTCCTTTTTCTATCCTACCACTCCTCACACAATCCATTCATCTTTTCTGTGGCCTCCATGTACTATACATCCACACATGTGTTTCATCCCTCCTCTTCACTTGATCATATCAAGACAAACGATTCATTTTTTTTACTTTACAGTCACTGGTGGCACTTTTAAACTTCCTCTAATATTTTCATTTATCACTTTATCCATTCTCGTCAAACCACACATCCATCTCAACATTCTCCTCTCCGCTACATGCAATCTTTTTCATCCGTCTTTTTCACAGCCTAACATTCTGATCCATACAATGTGGCAGGTCTTATGACGTACTTGTAGATTTTACCCTTTAACTTGAGAGATATCTATAGTGAACTGTCGCCATCTCATTTATCTTGAGTTTATCTGATATGTTACGTCTTGGTCTACCTTACCATTCCTTTGCACGTCATTGTCATCAAAAACTATACTAGAATATTAACAAAAAACTGTTGGATCTAAGAAGTGATACATTTTCGATATTAGCGTCAACATTTTTTGCCTTCTTGTTTCAACCTGCCCTTAACTATCTCGCTTGTCTACGTCAAACATTTAAAAGTCTAATTATGTGAGGTACAATTTACTTGTCTACGCGTGTCCTCCCTTGTAACAATGCTCTGGTCAACATCGTGGTGAGTCTATCATCGACTTCCTATTCTGCAAATCCATCTAGTATTAAAAAGGTGAGTTTTTATTATTTCTGATTGTATTTTTATTTTAGTTTGATTGTTTATAGTTTTATTATGCTTGATTGCCGGCTTTATTTGGTCTGTTAGGACCAAAAATAATCGTAACATTTTATATCTTTGTAAGTATGCATCTCTCATATCTAATTACATATATATATATATATTTTTTTTTATTAATGATAGGCTCGCGTTTGACCACCATCTCACCATGGTAAGCGATGATGTAGTCGACGATGGAGCACGCTTGCCTAGAAGTAGCCTATTCACTCTTGACTTAAAGACCCCTAAGTTGTAGCTATCAGGAAACGCAGACTCCGGCAAGGAATTCCACTCCTTGGCTGTACGCATAATAAATGTGTTCTCAAAACGTTTTGTGCGTATGGGTGGGATGTCTATCATGTACCGGCTTTATTTGGTCTGTTAGGACCAAAAATAATCGTAACATTTTATATCTTTGTAAGTCTGCATCTCTCATATCTAATTACATATATATATATATTTTTTTTTAATTAATGATAGGCTCGCGTTTGACCACCATCTCACCATGGTAAGCGATGATGTAGTCGACGATGGAGCACGCTTGCCTAGAAGTAGCCTATTCACTCTTGACTTAAAGACCCCTAAGTTGTAGCTATCAGGAAACGCAGACTTCGGCAAGGAATTCCACTCCTTGGCTGTACGCATAATAAAAGTGTTCTCAAAACGTTTTGTGCGTATGGGTGGGATGTCTATCATGTTATTTCTTTCGCTAAATCAGATACTCATTTAGATACTCTATCCCTATGAATAGTTTAAGAAGATACATATCCAAATACTATTTAGTTTACATAGTTCAAATCGGCCAAAGAGTTAGTATTCCATGATGTCGATGTGCAAAATATTTTATAGTTGTTTGCTTCAAAATATCTTTTTGCGAGTGAAGAGATGCAAATTAGAAGCTTTTTGTACTCAAAAAAGTTTTTACTAGAAAGTGATATACGTAACTATAGACAGACTTAATTTTTTTTCTGTCTTCTATCTTAATCTGGGTTTGGTATGGTGTTGCATATACGATTAAACAGTAATAAAAAATCATTGTCTACATGCTAAACACCAAATCTGTGGGAACTTATCTCTACACAATTTTAACCTTAAGTAATCAAAGGTCATCTTTACGAAATTTTAGCTTGCTTTTTGTTTTGTAAAAAAATATATTCTTAGTTTGCATGGAAATGAATTAAGAATTTTACGATGATTTTGGGTCATTTTTTTTTTATTCGTTATAAACCAGTGCTCGACTGCGATCCCACCTGATGGTAAGCAGTGATGCAATCATTGATGGTGAGGCGCACTTGTTTATTAAGAGCCTATTCACTCTAGCCTTGAAGGCACCTAAATTATAGTTGTATGGGAAGACCGCAGCAGGCAAATTGTTCCAGTCCCTTGATGTACGCGGTATAAACGACGAAGAAAATCGCTTAGTTCGGACCGTTGGTGTTTCAACAACGTAAGGGTGGATACTCGCCGTACGTCGGGTTGTCATCATTTGTATCATAATTTGTTTTGAGGTCAACGTAGCATGAATTTGTCTCGTATACTTTTCTAATAGGTATCTTAATCTTTTTCCAGATAAGTATATCAATAAACGAATGCAACATTTTCTCTTGAACGTACATAATAAATAATAATACCTTTTCGTTAGTCTGGCTAATACTCGAGAATAGCTGGACCGTTTTGGCTAATTATGGTCTTAAAATATTCGTGATAGTCAAGATAAAGTTTAAACGGTAAGAAAATATGCACAAATTCACAAAAAAAAAAAAACGAATTTGAATTAGAGATGGCGTTATCTCTAATTAAAATGTCATTTAGAAATGAATTATGCTGGTTCTGATAATGCCAGTCGATGATAACTCCATCTACTTTGACAGTTTAGCTAAGAGGTCACATTCATTAACTATTGGGTGGTACGAAGTTTGACGGGTCAGCTAGTATCCTTACTAAATCTTGCTACTTCTATATAGTCTTTAGTTTTAATAGAAAGAATATTCAATTATCATTTTCTTCTCCATATCCCAAATTATTTGATACCAGCGTGACATGTGTTCTTCGTCTACACCTCATTGTTGGTCGCGATCCGTGCAGTCATTCCTTTTTTTAACCATTTTAGCTTTTACATATGCTACTAAAAGAGTTATTAGCATACATGTGGATGGATGGATAGGGAGAGGGAGGTCAAAGAAAAGATGGATGGATTGTGTGAAAAATGATATGAAAGAAAAGGAAGTTAGAAAGAAAGAAAGAAAAAGATTTTATTTGGTACAGCACAAGGCACAAACATAATATTAGGAAACATGAAAAAAAAAAAAAATAATAAAAAAACAGATGCAAAAAAATATAGTTGTGTGCCTCACGGCTGCACCTAAGTTACTGCTAGCATGACGAGTGACGGGCAGAATGGAAGAAAAATACGTGTTACGCCAACCAAATAACACGGGACAAAGGCAGGAAGATGATGATGATTTAGCTTTTACATAGTCCATCCGACGTTTCTTTGGTCTCCTCCTTCTTTTACAGCTATCGGCACATTCACAACCTAAGCTTCCATCACGACATTATTCTGTGTGACGGGTGACAGGACTGACTCCAAATAACACAGGACGAGGGCAGAAATGTGATGATGACCATCCAATAATTTCCTGTTTTGTTTTACCTTCAAGGTAAAACATATAATGTTTCCGTTGATTTCTCGTTCATCTTAATATCTAATAAAACATCATAACGATCATCTTACGACCACGTGACTACATCATTTTTTTTTGCCATGTTTTATCCTTATGAAATCATAGGAAATACCACTTTGTTCGTAGCTGAGATATCATAAATTTTATTATGCAATAAATTTTAGAAGATTGCTCGTTTTTCTGCCAGTTTTTAAGATAATTATAAAAAGATGTAGGAGTTGATTGTATCTGCATTTATCATCTTTTTTACATTTCATTTAAATGTTATTAAAATGAACGATTGCCACTGATTTATTGTTTCAATTTTATAGCTAAAGAAAAGCAGCCAAATCACTTAGATATTTTCCGGGATATATACGAGTATTATGTTCATGATTTTGTTTATGATGTACTTTTTTTAGGTGGGAATATCAACCTATGACATTTCGCGCTCTTGGGGGGAGCAGAAGGGTGTGACAGACTTTTACTGATTAAAAACCCACTCCTGTTTCTTCTTTGCCTTCATCCCAAAGTGAAACCCGGGGCTTTCACTTTAACACTACCCGTGGTCCTAGTAGGCCCGACCCTGCTGGGCCCCTATGGTTTGCTGACATCCTAGGCGCGCGTGGAACAGTACGCGCCGTCGACGACTTGGGTTCGGTCTGGACGGTTACTGGACGGTCGGACGGCAAGCTACCCATTCCACGCCATCCGCAAGCCCGTGCCTACGGTGGCCGAAAATCAGGATCGGAATCCCGGCGGATGGGGCATGAGGGCCACTCCCTCGCGCGTGCTCATACGGTGTTCTCCTTTGCTAGCATTACTGATTCGCAGAAGGAGGCGACCACCTGCCACTTCACCTCGCTTCGGACCATGGTCTGTACCAAGGCCCGGCGCGAGAGGTCGTTCCGCCGATCGCCCCCACGAGGAGACACAGTGGTGCACTGCGTCTGCCTAAGCGGGGCACACCTCTACCGTTGGCTCCACCGTGTCCTCCAGGCGGTCCACACAGTGGTGACACCCGGACGTTACTTCCACACTCCAACTTCCGTTGTACTGACCATGTTCGGTGAGAACCTGCGTCTTGCGGAAGGTGAGGACGTCGTGAGGTCTTTCCAGCCACTCCTCATAATAGTTTTGTTTTTTTTTTTTTTTGTTTATTCAAGAAAATTTACATAAATATTTTCACATTATCTTCTGCCAAACTGCAGTACAGTTTGTCGGCAGTGTTCTCGTTGATAGTCTTCTTGATTAACTAACAAACAACAAAAGAAAAAAACAAAGACAGTAAAAACATTATAAGTACATAAACTCCATTCGCTCAGTCAATCAACCAAACGCAAACAATCCCGACATGTCCCCCATCTAAAAGTTGTCTAAAATGTTTACAATTTGTTATTTACCTGTACCGATGTTTGGTAATCAACTAAATTTAAATAATCTTTGTATGTCTTATATAAGATTTCTCTTTTTTTTTTTTTTTTTTTTTTTATTTGGTTTGGTGTTTCTATAATAGTTTTGTCTCTTCGTTATTTAACACCGACTTCTATATATTCTTCCTATGAGGAGTTCTGTTCCTTATCTTCGAAGTTCATGATCAGATCATAACAGTATTTCTATGGGACCAACTGGAAGCATAACCTTTCAATATTTTTTTTTAAGTCGGTCCCCAATTGATCGAGAATTCGGTGAACATACATTAAAAAAATACATTCATCCGAACGTAGAACCTCCTCCTTTTTGAAGTCGGTTAAAAAGTACTTGGTCTTACGATTGATAGTTACCTGCGCAGGTAGTTTTAAACATGAATCAACAATAATTTAATTATTTCTTGCGATTAACGTAAGAACTTTATGATAATATATGGTTTTTTGTGACAAATAGGAAACATCCATGATCTTGCAAATAACGGTTGCACAGCGCACAGGTAAAGAAAAAACCGCAGGTGATTCAGCCAATATAATAGTTTTCTTACAATTAACGTAGGTATTTTATGGTATGCATCGTTCCGACGTGTAATTCTACAGGATTACAACGGGGAATCCTGGCTTAAAGCCGGATTTAATTATTTTAGTGCCAAAGAGGTGATTCGATTCAATTTATCTATGGCTTATCGGAAGTGAAAATTGATTCTGATTCGGATCGTTTACAATTTGGGGTGCTGAGTCTGGTCCTTTGGAAATTAATTCGTTTAGTTTGTGTAATTTGTTTGTCATTTTCATTATTGGTAGATGAATTTAGACGCTGGTTTTGAAGTGGCTTAGCTGATATCTAACCGAATTCTTTCGAGAGATTGCGTCATCGTCCTGCCCTTGTCTTATTATTATTTGGAGTTAGTGCAATACGTTTTCCTTGCCTGTTACCCGTCACGCTATGAATTTTACTTCTGTTTTTGTTATACTAACATTTTTCACAGTATTTATCAGTATTTTTTTCCTTCACTCTCCCTCTATATCCATCTACATTTACTAAATGTATGTTCGTAAATCTTTTAGACACAATGCGTCTTTTTTTGTCTACTGAAAGATCTTCTTCTTCTGGCTAGACCTTATCCCTTTTTTTGGGGTCAACTCAGAAAGAAAAGATCTTAGATAAAAAAATATCTGGACTGTGATGAATATTGCATTGTGATGTGATGCAGATTGTGTATTTTATTTATTTAAACTTCATGTGCAGTAGTGGTACATTCAACCTTTGGGTTAAAAAAGACTACACTGCGGTATGTGTCGGTGGAGTGGTATTTTGTTTTTTGATTCGATATAATGACACTTTTTTTTTTGTACAATACCATGTAAGGTATACCGTGATTTAAGACTCCAGTATGCGGATGTCACAGCATTTTTTTTTCTGGGAGATCCCGAACTGTGGTAAAATACAACCATGACGATAGTTTTTGTAAGTAAATATATATTGTAATTTCGTTTACTCAACGATGAGTAAATACTTGGCGCAATATTTATTGATTATTAGTCGTTGTTTTGTAAGTCTGTTGACTTAACCGTTGTTTTGTAAGTATTACTCGTAGGTCATATTATTTGTCTTGGACTTAGAGATGTGTATATTGTAATATTTTTGTGTTTATTGTTTCTCACTCATTCTTCTGGCTAACAATCGAGTTATAGAATGTCAGATGATTAGTAGTTTTAATCTTAGACCTAAGCTTATCCAAAAAAAAGCTATTCTTAAGTGGTATTGGGCCGGAGATATCTGCTGCATGTCAGATCAGCTGTAGGTTAATGGAGTCACTTATTGCTAGACGATATCACGGTGGACTAAAACGAAGGTCGAGAGAAGAGCTTAGCTCTTACCGGAGAGATTGGCCTGCAATTGCCGAAGACAGAAGTGTGTGGAAAAGAGAGAGAGGCCTTCGCCCATCAGAGGGACATAATGGGCTGATTAGAATAGACCTGATCTTAAGGTCAGACTTTTCCTCCCGCTTACTAAATTTCGTTATTATGTATTATTCATTTAGTGTTTTTTTTTGGATGTAGAAAGATTTTAATTTTATAAACAACATTAGTTTTAGTATAATTATGCGAAACCCGAAACACGTATCTAGTATGTTTATGTAAAAAAATTATGTACAAAATTTCATACTGTATCATGAAAACTCACAAAGTTATAAGCTTGTTATGTTACCTGGTTGTCCGCACAAATACATGGTCACTGGGCTGGGACTGAGGGATGGTTTTGCTCTTGTATCCAGATGTGCGCTGTGACCTGCCATGACCTGTGTTGTATATAGCGTCGATGGTGTCCAAATTGTGACCTTTTTGCATATTTTTGGGAAAAAATCTTACATGGTGTAAAAATGGATGAATCGATTCCAATAATTTTTACACCATGTTAGATTTTTAGTTACTGATTCTGAACAAACTATATTCAGGTTTCGCTTAAATTAAAAATAATGTTGTATAGTTGGAAAGGGTTTTACAATAAAATTATAGCGTAATTCAAATTTCGTTTCGTCGCTTTTAGCTAGCAGCCTACTAATTTTGCCTAATTAGGAGTAGTGTTATATAAATAGGAATTACCTAATTAGGAGTAGTAAAATCCCGTTTATATATACACTAGCTTCTACCAGCTGCTTTGTCCGCGTCAAAGTAGAAAATATATGCCTTTATCACTAAACTGGTTGACACGGGCCACACACGACAGCTACAAAAGTCGCTATCTGAAGCTGGAAGTGGCTGCAAAGCAGACTGACGCGCGCGGCTGGTACTGGTGGTGGGATGCTACATTTGCTTGACGGGCTTGAATTTCTGATATAAATATTACCATATCGTTAAAAAGGATTAAGTGCGTGCGTTACCTTTGATACGAAGAGAGAGAGGTATAGGGTCTACGCGAGAAGCGCGTGTTGGTGTACAGTGGTCGGTGCTACAAGAGATGAACAGCAACGATTTTGTAGCGAGTGGCAACAACTGGCATAATCGTGTGCGGCAAGTTCATATAAAACGTATGAAAACTGAAGGGAAATAGACCAGTGGTGGCGTTTTGTGGTTGTGATCGGTGGCTCGTTTGTGGCTGGGCTCAGTGATAAAGCGGCGTTATATTGGAAAAAGATTTTTTAAAATCGGTCCAAAGCCAACAAACTGTATTGTAGTTTGGCAGAAGACTTATGTAAGACTATTAATGTACATTTTCTTGAATAAACCATAATAATAATAATATTAGATAAATAATACCTTAATAATATTAGATAAATAAATAAAGATGAAAAATAGAAATCTAAAAAAAATAGAAGAAGAGGTATAACCTTTATACATTTAGTAATTCATCATCATCGTCATCATTTCAGCCGATAGACGTCCACTGCTGGACATAGGCCTCCTCCAACTGTCGCTACAATGAACGGTCCTGTGCGTCTTAGTAATTAATTTATGTTTATAAAATCTTTATGTGTATACTTAGATACAATGGTTAGGTAATTGACATACAGGCAGTGATAAATATTGGGGAAAATCATGGTTTTTTTGTCAATTAATCATAAAACAGGTTTTTGCTTCATAGGTTTACGTGTTAGGAAAAATCCTTTTTAAATTCTTATACCGATAAAATACTCGTAGCTCTTCACATTTTATATTCCATGAATAAATAAAATTTCTTCTTAGAATGTCCTAGATTATAAAGGAAGGAAGGAGAATTACCTACCTTTTGCTTCGACGGACCAATGATAGTAACAAGATTTATGATTAACTTCTGCCACCGGCTTCACCCGCGTGGAACTAGAAAATTATCCTAAAGAAACATAGGTACTTCTGGGATAAGAAGTATGGTAAATTATATTTATTTTGTTGAGGTTTCAAAAAACACTTTTACACGACAATTTTTTTTCGTCACTTATAACTAGATGAGGCCGGTGTTTCCTAGCTGACTACCCTGAGAAGAAACACCGAAAAAAACTCAGGGTCAAAGTCTCTTTTAAAGTTCATACAGTAAATATGTAATGGTCAAATCACATGAGAACCATGCAGATTTGTCTGAGATGGTCTTTTAAAGAAATAACCAAACAGATTTGAGTGGATCTGTCCAGTCAGTGCAAGAATTTGTCAGTATTCGCAAAGCTTAACTCAGGACTACTAAGGAGCACAACGACGTATTCTATCTGTTATTACAGGACATGATCTACCCTTTTGCCAAAATTCATCAACGACCATTTGAGCATGAATGAGATATGTGTGTGTGTATGTTACTTCTTCACTCTCGAATGACTGAACGGATTTGCATGAAATGTTCATATTCAAGTCCTGGAAAAAAGAAAGAAAGAAAGAAAATCCTTTTTTCTGGCGGAACAAGGCGCCAATTTAGAACTAACATATTATAAGTATATTATGTGAAAAATATGCACCACATCCGCGCAAAACGGCCGAACGCTCAGCATAATGCCGTGACCACACGCAAAATGCAATGAGTCTACGGCGCTGGTTTTCAGCGTGGGTCGGTAACGATATTGACTTAAAGAAGTTGGCACGGTATTATGTGCTAATAGATTTGAATAAGATAGATAAATAAAAATAAATTTTAGGTAAAGAAAAAATAACAATGAATAAATAAAGAGGAAATACGATATCATATTAAGTATAAAGTGGCAACATTACGTTGCGACTGTGCCAAAGGATAGATACGATAGAATAATTTTTATCCGGAGTATGTTTCCTTGGGATAATTTCATTACTTTCACCCGGCCGAAGCCGCTGACAGCAGTTCACTAAATAAATAATACAAGTAAGTGATACTTTGTGTAATAAATACTTCAAGAATGTGACCTGTTTCGTAAACACAGTAGGTAGATAAGAACATGTTCTTAATTAAATCCGGCGCCGAGACCATTTCGTAACTGATACTGATTTATTAGCGTTTCAGTTTTGCTGTGTCGAGGATAGCTGGAACTTACTGTGCATGTCCTGTGATTGAATATTACTAGCTGCTGTTAGCGGCTTCGCCCGTGTTATAGTAGAAAGTTATCCTAAGGGAACTAACTTCCAGGATAAAATATCTTCCAGTAGTCTACCCTCGTGTCAAGTGTAATCGAAATCCGTTGCTTCTGGGCGAACGTGAAGAAGTAACAGCATACAAACACAATAATATAATATAATAAAATATTCCACAACTATCACACAACGCCGTCTAGTCCCAAGCTAAGCAGAGCTTGTATTATGGTTACTAGACAACTGATAACCATACTTATGTATTTCTATATGTTTCTTATACGAGCCAAAGCCACTTTTTGCTAATTGCTAAGGAAATATCTAAGTCATCCCGCTAACTCCTTCGTGGTCTGCTGCGATTGTGTCGCAGCAGCTTTATAATAAGGCATTTGCCGCCTTTGTACCTTTATGTTGCATGAAGTTTTAATAAATAAATAAATAACCCAAACCGATGGGTCCACATTACTTAAAGGATGAAATATTACACAATATTTTTTAATAACAATGGTGAGCACTAAAGAAGGATTTCTGATAACTCAGGCTCCTTTTTGGGGTGGAAAGTCTGAGTAGAGCGAGAGGGAGTGGCAGATTTACTGACTAAAGCTCACCTGTGTTCCTTCACTTTCCCTATCCATTCCAGGGCCGCGGTAAATCTTTCCAAAAACACAGTCCCTAAAATCGAATAGGGTACAAACTTTCACAATGTCTGAATTTGTATGGGACTTCGTCATTTGTGCTGTCGGGAAACTCTATTATAACTGAACCGTGCACCCCGCACGGCTTGTTCAGTTATATTCCAGTAAGAGATTGAAAAACATCTTTTGTCGTCTATACTAATCTCATCGCATTTTAGCTATACATAAAGCTTAAATAAAAAGCTGAAGAGTTGTTTGGTTGAACGCACTAATCTCGAAAATTACTAGTACGAATTGAAAAATTCATGAAAATCCATTTGGTGTAGCTGGATAGCCTATTTATCAAGGAAGGCAGGCTATAAAATGTCACGCTAGGACTAATAGGACCGTAGCAGTAACCAAAAACGTGGGTGAAGCTGCAGGAGACAGCTATATACGTAGGTCTCATCATCATCATCATTTCAGCCCAAAGACGTCCACTGTTAGATATACGCCTCCCCCAAAGTGTCTCCATAACGACCGGTCCTGTGCGTCTCGCATCCATCGGATTCCCGCGACTCTCATCAGGTCGCCGCTCCACCTTGTGGGAGGCCTTCTTCTTCTGTGTCTTCCGGTACGTGGTCTCCACTTCAGAACCTTTCATCATCATCGACCATCTGTTCCTTGAGCAATGTGCCCTGCCCACTGCCACTTAAGCTTGGCGATTCTTCGAGCTATGTCGGTAACCTTGATTCTTCTGCGGTTATCTTCATTTATGATCTGATCACGCAGTACAATAATAAAACTGAGTTCATTATTAGCACATTTTAATGTACTGATCAAACTAACACTAAGTATTGTGGTTGGGTAAAAGGTGTTGATTCATCTGATCAAGGTCATTTCTATAATTTAACGTTTCGTCACATAATTTAAGATACTGCGTCTGGTTGAACGAGTCTCCAAGGACCACGAAATAGTTACAGTGTAACTATCTTCTTTTCAAATCTCTTAACTCGTTTAATCCTTGCAGAAAAATGTCCTTAAATAAATTTTTGTTATTATTTTTTTAGATTAATTACGTTTAATAATGAGGTCCCATGGGTACACCGTAAACATAGCTTCTCGTCTATTTCTGTTGTGATCCTATCATTTTTATATAGAGATATATCACGTTAAGTCCAGATAGAATGTGTCTCATACCGAAGATCACCCACCATTGTCCTTTTTCATTTATCCCATTTTATTTGCGCAATAAGTCTTCTACAGTATATTTTTTTACCGTATATATTAATAGTCACCACCTTACTAGCCGTCTTATCTATACATCGAGATCGATTCGTTTCTTTGGTTTTCCTTTAAACCTATAACCATTAATTTTTAAAACTTTCCTCCCGGTATATTTTCCAATGTAACCGATTGTTAACTTTCGGTTTACCGGTGTCTTAGCTACCAATGTTCCCTCAAATAAGAGGACAATACCTTTGTTATATGACAATGATGATGATATTGTATATAGGACTTTTATTAGATAGGTCAATATATCGACGAACTGGCAACCTGGATAACTATAATCATCATCATCATTTCAGCCGATAGACGTCCACTGCTGGATATAGGCCTCGCCCAAATGTCGCCACAATGATCGGTCCTGTGCGTCTCGCATCCATCGGATTCCCGCAACCTTCACCAGGTCACCGGTCCACCTTGTAGGGGGCCTTCCAACACTGCGTCTTCCGGTACGCGGTCGCCACTCCAGAACCTTTCGGCCCCAACGTCCATCTGTTCTGCGAGCAATGTGCCCTGCCTATTGCCACTTAAGTTTGGCGATTCTTCGTGCTATGTCGGCAACCTTGGTTCTCTTGCGGATATCTTTATTTCTGATTCGATCACGCAAGGAAACTCTGAGCATAGCCCTTTCCATTGCCCTTTGGGATAACTATAAAATAGATTTTAATTGTGTACCAAGAAACGTGACCAAAGACGTCATCAATCGAGTCACGCTTTCCAACCCACATGCTCTGTTACCAGATTCTTTTAAAGGTTTTCTTCTTCGATTTACGTCATAGCATTAATTTTTTTCTGCATATTTTCCTCTTTCATTATGTGCGTTCACTTAAAACGCGCAATTAAAACTCTCAGATCGTTGGGTCCGAGTGTTCACAAGTTATTTAAAAGAACTTTCGAAATGCTTTGTTGACACTTCGCGTGACCAAAGGGCTGGCTTTTACCTTGGACAAAGGATAAGCATTGCCATACAGCGTGGTAATGCCGCCAGTCTTTTGGGTACATTACCAGTCAACAGCGATGCGGAGGAGTTTTTCGATGCCATTCTTTAGATTACTTTTTTTGTTCTTTAGGGCTTTTATTTTTAGTTAGTCTATATAATGATAGTTAAGTGTTTTTAAGTGCTAGTTTATTATATATAAATAATTAGAATTGAAGCACAATCATATTATTGTTTTAAGTGTTACCACCGGTTAATCTACAAAAAATTCTTGCACGCATTGAGGTCTAAGTCCAACTGTGAGCGTGTTATGCAAAAGTAATTCCGTATTTAACTTACTGAAAGGATTTGTATTTGAAATTTAAAATTAGAAAGTATTCTGGAATAGGTTGTTGGTTGTTGGAGGAATGTGGAATCGATTGCTACCCAATTTTTCGGTTACCGGTGACATTTATAGCTACCAATTTTCCCTCAGACAAGATGGCAATAAACTTCTACTACATAGGTCTATAGGTCCTTTATTAGATAGGTCGATAGATCGAAGAACTATAAAGGTTGCAAGAATGACTGCATGCGAGAAGCACGGAGCCTGTCAATGTATCCACATTGGGGAAGTCACGTGTCCAGCAGTAAACGTCTTTCGTGTGAAATGATTGATGATTGTCGGGTTGATAACCCCTCTACTTTGAACCTGAGAATAGAGTTCATAAAATACTAGATTCATTTTGATATTGCCTACACATTTCAATCGGACGATTCATTTCCATTTTTGTTGAAAATTGGAAACCCGAAACGCTTTGTGTAGCTGAGAATATCAAGTTTGGCTAGATAGTTATAAACTTGTTGGATCACTAACTTAAGAATTTCATCGGCTTCGTGGATTTTAGGAAGGCAGAAATCTATATAACTTACTTAATTTAGTGCTTGTAATTTTGCACATTTCATAGTGAATTGTTTCTGCGTAAACGTAGGTACTTCTGGCATTTTCCAAGTTCAATTTTATTTCTAAATCAAAAATCTTCACAATTGGTTCAGTAGTTTAGGCGTCAGTCACACACAGGGTAACTTTTTTTTTAGGTGGGCAATAATTCAATGACGTCTCTCGCTAGCTAAAGCGGAGCTAAAGAGCATGTCAGACTTTTACTTACTAAAACCACACATGTGTCCTTCAGTTGCTCTTTCTGTTCTAGGATCACGAGTTTCCTTTTCAGAAAATTTCCACGGCCGTAGTGGACATCGGACCTGCTGCGCCCCTACAGTTCGCTGACATTTCTTTGAGGCGTGCGTGGAACAATACGCGCTGTCAACGACTTGAGCTCGGTCCAGACCTTGGTTAGGATATTTATTATCGCGGGGATGCTTTGGTGATGAATATTCTAAGTCTTATTCTAGAACGTTGTCATCGTGTGCCTTTGATCCAAACCGGTTCAATCACGTCAATAGAGAGTTACTTTCACATTTATAATTTTAGTCCATACTCCCTGGATGGAACATTTTAACGAGAAGACGTCCACTGCTGAACTTTGACCACAATGCGCGCGTAGCCACGTCGCGGCGGCCAGTCCTATCCTAGGTGCATGCTTCATCTTCCGTTACGTGGCCTCTTTACTGCTTCCTCGAGCATTCATTTCGCAAGCAATGAGATGTGCCCAAAGTTAATTATAGCAAATATATGTCAGTTACCTTGGTTCTTTCCTTTAATCATGCAGGGAAGGCTCTGATAATGATGTTGCCATCGAGCCGATTTTGGCCACAGTGACCGCATTTCATATCCGCCAAATCGGAGCTTCTGGGAGAGATCGAGGCATTCTATGGACAGCTGTACACATCTATCACAAAACCCACAACGAATCTAGCAAACGACCCAAGAGCTAGATTAACCCGGCACTATACCGAAGATATCCCGGACGTCAGCCTGTACGAGATTAGGGTGGCTCTGAAGCAGCTTAAAAACAACAAGGCGTCGGGTGACGACGGAATTACAGCCGAACTCCTGAAGGCGGGTGGAAAACCGGTCCTAAGGGCCCTTCAGAGGTTGTTCGATTCCGTCATACTTGAAGGAAAAACGCCACAGGCATGGAGCAGAGGTGTGGTGGTACTTTTCTTTAAGAAGGGCGACAATGCCCTGCTTAAGAATTACAGGCCCATCTCACTTCTGAGCCATGTCTACAAGCTGTTTTCCAGAGTCATCACGAATCGTCTCGCGCGCAGGTTCGACGACTTCCAGCCTCCCGAACAAGCCGGTTTCCGCAAAGGTTTCAGCACCGTAGACCACATACATACGCTTCGGCAGGTTATACAGAAGACAGAGGAGTATAACTTGCCTCTATGCTTAGCGTTCGTGGACTACGAAAAAGCTTTTGATTCGATCGAGACTTGGGCTGTACTGCAGTCTCTCCAACGGTGTCAGATTGACTATCGGTACATCGAAGTGCTGAAGTGCTTGTACGAAAACGCCACAATGTCAGTCCGATTTCAGGACCAGACCTCGAAACGAGATGTCATCTCTCCGAAACTGTTCACGGCTGCAATGGAGGATGTCTTCTAGGTTCTGGACTGGAGTAGACTAGGCATTAATGTCAATGGCGAGTACATCACTCACCTTCGGTTTGCCGATGATATAGTAGTCATGGCTGAAACTACGGAGCTCAGTACAATGCTCGATGATCTTAGTAGAGCTTCCGAAAGAGTGGGTCTTAAATTGAACATGGATAAAACCAAAGTCATGGTAAATAACCATGTAGCACCCACTCCGATCGAGACTGCACTCGAAGTTGTAAACGATTACGTTTACCTGGGACAGACAATCCAGTTGGGTAGATCTAACTTTGAGAAAGAGGTCAATCGTCGAATCCGACTCGGCTGGGCAGCGTTCGGGAAGCTGCGCGGTATCTTCTCGTCCAACATACCACAGTGTCTCAAGACGAAAGTCTATGACCAGTGCGTGTTGCCAGTGATGACATGTGGCTCTGAAACATGGTCGCTTACAATGGGCTTCATCAGAAGGCTTACGGTCACCCAAACAGCAATGGAAAGGGCTATGCTCGGAGTTTCCTTGCGTGATCGCATAAAGAATGAAGATATCCGCAGGAGAACCAAGGTCGCCGACATAGCCCGAAGAATCGCCAAACTTAAGTGGCAGTGGGCAGGGCACATTGCTCGTAGAACGGATGGTCGATGGGGCCGAAAGGTTCTAGAGTGGCGACCGCGCACCGGAAGACGCAGCGTTGGAAGGCCTCCCACAAGGTGGACCGACGACCTGGTGAGGGTCGCGGGAGTGCTGTGGATGCGAGAAGCACAGGATCGGTCATTGTGGCGACGCTTGGGGGAGGCCTATGTCCAACAGTGGACGGTCTTTCGGCTGAAATGATGATGATGATGATGATGACCGCATTTCTTGACTCCTCATTGTGGTTGTGAGCTCAGATGTGCTGCTTTGTTATGAGCCTGACTTGCATATCCAACTTTGCCCAAAAATTGTGAACACAGAGCAAGAAAGACTATAAGCATAGACCTGCTCTGTTTGCCCTTTGGGTTACTTTCAATTATTTTTTGAACACAAAGAAATGTCGTTTGTATTTTTCCTACCTAGTACACTACCTTTACCCAGTTAACTTACCAACACTATATTCTATGGGCAGGCCAATTTAAATAAAAACTAAAATAAGAAATTTTTTTTATTGTTTATAGGTTTGCGCTTGACCGCTATCTCAACTACAATAGTTTTTGGTTCTCCACGTTCCATCAATTAAGTTACTGACCCACGATCATAAATCAGATTTGCTACAAACCGATGGCATCGGTGACATGTAAACGTATGATACCTTCAAATAGCTAGTTATATTATTTTGTACTAAATTTTAAAACTAGTTTTGAAGAAGCTCCTTGTTTTTCTTGGAATGTCCTTGGATTTTCTTGTACATTCTCTTCCATAGAGATCTACGCTTTGGAATGCGCAAATAGCTTCATCTTTTTTATGACTAACCGACCTTGACAATTTTAAAAGGCCTGTAATTGGTTTAATTGAAATCAATGCTTTGAGTTTTTTTTGTAGTTTGATCGGTAACACCTGAAATAAAAGTTGTGTTTGAAAGAAATAAAAAACCGTTACTTGAGACTCGCACAGGACAAACCAGATGAAAATAAAAAAAAAGTGTTAACGAATACAAAATAACCACATTCTCTGAAATCTCAGCATATGCTGCATTATTTAAAAATAAATAACACAGTGCTGGTATTCTGATAGGGTCTGGTGATGCCATGAACACACTCTCGGAATCTTCTTTATATCATCATCATCATCATCTTCCTGCTCTTGTCCCGTGTTATTTGGGGTCGGCGCAACACGTTTTTTTCTTCCATTCTGCCCTGTCACTCGTCATTCCATTACTAACTTCCTTTTCTTTCATATCACGCTTCATACAATCCATTAATCTTTTCTTTGGTCTCCCTCTCCCTCTCCCTCTCCATCCATCCACATGGAAACTCATAACTCGGAATCTTCTTTATACATATATAAAAGCGAAATACCACTCACTGATTAATCACGAAATCTCAGAAACTATAACACCTACAAACTTAAAGTTTAGTAGATAGGTTTTACATAGGGTGTAAACATCCGCTAAGAACGGATTTTACAAATCTCTTCCCCTAAGGAGATGAAACAGGGGTTCAAAGTTTGTATGGAAAAACGTACTTCCACGCCGGCGAAGCCGCTGGCAGAAGCTAGTATAGAATAAAGATAATAAATTGAAAATAAAAAATAAACTGAAATATATAAACAATTATTTTATCAGTATTTTACTATGGTTTGGTTATTCGTGGTTATTCGTCCCCTGTCAAACAATGGCAACCCCTGTTTTTGGTACACTCGAATAAATTTAAATAAAAATGGTGAATATAAAAGTACTGCAAATACGATTAATCATTCACCGACGCCCAATGCTCCGGTAACAATTATTGTGTCTGTGTGTTTCGACTTTAATTGAGTGCAAATTTTAAGTTCATGTGGGGTGAGATAATGACAGAGGAAAATATGTAGGAAAAAGTTAATGCTATGACGTAAATCGAAGAGGTAAACCTTTGAAAGAATTTGTTAGTGCGTGTTTGTTTGAAAGCGTGCTTCGATTGGTGACGTCTTTGGTCACCTTTCTTGGTATACAGAATTAAAATAGTTTTTATAGTTAAATTAACAATCTCTCTCAGCTTCGCACATGTGTTACGAATCATTTATACTGGCCTGCTGGTCTAGCGGTTAGTAGGTCGAAGGTCGTGGGATCGATTCCCACCCAGGACAAATGTTTGTGTGATGAGCACGATCATTTGTTCTGGGTCTGGATGTAATTTATCTGTAATATGTATGTATTTAAAAATATATAAGTATGTTTAACAGTTGTTTAGTACCTACTCATAACACAAGCTCTACTTAGCTTGGGACTAGACGGCGTTGTGTGAAAGTTGTGGAATATTATTAATAATGAAATATCATTAAAATTAGGTGCTTATAATAATAAAGCATATTTAAGCTAAGATAATAAATGATTAAATTCGACGATAAATATCAAATCTATATAATTATAATAAAAGGAGAAACTGACTGACTGATATATCAACGCACAGCCAAAACTACTGGGACTGGGTGCGTGCGATTTTTTTTTTTTTTTTTTTTTTTTGTGAGTGATATGAAAGAAAAGGAATTTAGTGATAGTATAGAATTTAACGAGTGACAGGGCAAATGGAAAAAAAAACGTGTTGCGCCGACCCCAAATAACACGGGACAAGGGCAGGAAGATGATGATGACGACGTAAGAGAGAGGATTTTCCAAAATTCACGCCCTAAAGGTATGAAATGGTGTTCCAAATATTGTATGGAGAAACCTATTTTTAAGCGGACGAAGGCATTGGTCGGAGGAAGATGCTAGTCATAGAATAGAATAGTATTTATTCGATGCAGGCAATACAATACAATGCAATAGGCAACAACAACACAAAAAAAGTACAGATTTACAATAAACCAAGAGAACTCAAAATATAATAATTAGGAATAGATTTGGAAAAAAAATTGGTCCTTAGCAACGCATTTAGACCGATTTGCGGTTTCCAGAAACCAAACAGTCTAAGTATAATCCAGGTGTCTTTTAGAATAAACACGTGTCTTTCCTTGAAGTCAAGTGGGATGGCACGTGTCGAGCTTTTCCCGCAGAAAGGGATTCAAAGTTTTCACGAATTTAGAATGCGTTAGCAATGTAAACTTAGCACAGAAATGGGCAAATTACGTAAATTAATAGCCTATGGGAGATACTATCCGACTTTTAATTTGAGTTTTTAGAAGCTTTGGACACACAACTTATCAATCGGTACCTTGTTATGTAAATGAGATTAATGCTATTAGGAAGAAAGTGTTATTTATTGGTCTTTAAGTTATTACGTCAATTTGAAGATCTCTTTGCTACATTGTAACTAAGTTTTTTTTTTTATTGTTATGCTCGCTTCTGACCAATATCTCACCTGAAGGTAAGTGATCATGCGGTCGACGATGGAGCACACTTGCCTAGAAGTAAACTATTCACGATTATAACAATATCATAATACTTTGTGATAAACCAACCAGTGGCGTAGCTAGTCTCAGAACCCGGGGCCCTGGAAAGAAGGCAAAGGAGAAACAGAAGTGGGCCTTTTCCGAATAATTATCAAAAGTTATAGAAGTTTTTTTTTACACTGTAGGCCCTACTAGCTGGACATGAGACGGAGTCATAATAGACCACGATAGAGACGACCAGTCTAGCTGGATAGACCACGTATGACCGAGACCGATGAGCTCTTTTACTGGAGTATTCTGGAATAGACGAGAGATTAAGTTGTTGTTGTAATCTTATGTAGAGAATTCTAGAACAATCGGAGCGCGAGCTATAAAAATGGAACATCCTAATCAATTTATAGAATTGAATTTTGTGGTTACATGTTATGATTTTTTACATATGTTGGGGGCCCCGTATCATTGATACATCGGTAAATCAATGCTCCTATGATAGAATTATTATTATTTTTATCGATTTTTTTGTGGGTGGGAAAATCATAAAATAACTTCTTCCGTTCTTTTTGGGGCGAGAGAGAATAACAGACTTTTAAATTTTTTTTTTGTAGTCTCGTGTTTTAGTCCTTTTGTAGACGTACAAGAGGTTGAAGACTATTCACAGAGGTAAACTGGGGGTAACTACCGGTTACCACTTTCGCAGAACATAGGAGCTAAAGATATTGGACAAGTAATCACATAGAGCTGTTGAGCTTTATACTAAATTACTACATTCAGTTCAGACGTTTGAGCGTAAAGGCAAAACAAACATACAAACACATACATACAAGCTTTCACCTATGTAAAATTTTTGTAATTATAAAAAAAAACCGACCACGTGCGATTCGGACTCACTTACGTATGGTTCCGTACTACAGCTACAGTTCGTAGCAAAAGACGGCAAAAAAAAAAACACATTTTGGAGAGTGTGCGCGGGAATTGCATGACTTGATTCCGCCATCTCCTTTCTACCATCGGACAACCCGACGTACGGCGAGTATCCACCCTTACATTGTTGAAACACCAACGGTCCGAACTAAGCGATTTGCTTCATCGTTTATACCGCGTACATCGAGGGACTGGAACAATTTGCCTGCTGCGGTCTTCCCGTCCAACTATAATTTAGGTGCCTTCAAGGCTAGAGTGAATAGGCTCTTAATAAGCTAGTGCGCCTCACCATCAATGATTGTATCACTGCTTACCATCAGGTGGGATCGCAGTCAAGCACTGGTTTAAAGCGAATAAAAAAAAAAAATCATTTGTTGTATGGGAGCCCCACTATAATATTTATTTTTACGGTTTTAGTATTTCTTGTTAGAGCGCTATCATATTCATCATCTGTAAAAATTTTAACAGTCTAGCTATCACGGTTCATGAGATACAGCCTGTTGACAGACAGACGGACAACGGAGTGATAGCAATAGGGTCCCGTCTTTACCTTTTGGGTACGGAACATTAAAAAATAAAAATAAAACACTTGTTAATATTTCGGTTATTAAGCTGTAGGAAAGTATACAAACTTTTTTTAATTTCCGGTCAATAACCGAAAAAAGCACGTGCCTAAAACCGTACAGACACATGCACTCTCTACTATGCAAAACCAGTTAGTACACTATCGTAAAGCTAAGTAGCCACGTGATAGATGCAAGCAATGTTTGGCGCCAGAAATCGCCTCTCACGCGGCAAGGTCGCCGGTGTGCGCGCGACTTAAGCGGAGATGCACTGGTCAGGGTTGCCACTTTTGGGTAAGGTAAAAATATTGCGTATTGTTTGTAATTTTTTTTTATTATGGATTTTTTTTTCGGTGGGAAAATCATCCAATAACATCCCCCGGTCTTGGGCGGAGCACGAGGGTGTGTCAGACTTTTACTGAGTAAAAACCCACTCCTGTTCCTTCAATGCCTTCCGTACCAGGGCTGAGTCTTTCTTTCAAAAGCAGACCCTGGCCCCAGTAGGCTTCGACCCTGCTGGGCCCCTACGGTTTGCTGACATCTCCTTGAGGCGCACGTGGTACAACAGTACGCGCCGTCGACGACTTGGGCTCGGTCCAGACGGTTACCGGACGATCGGACGGCGAGCGCTTGGGCTCGGTCCGGACGGTTACTAGACGATCGAATGGCGAGCTTTTTATTATGGATACACTCGCGTTTGAGCACTTCTCACTTTAATTAAAAACGGTATAAGAGAAAATAAATAAATCAGCTTCAGAAACACTACGTACTGTAAGTACGGCATGGCAAAAAGTCTTCTTTCGATGACTGAAAAAGTTATTGCATCGTAAATCAAGGAATCAGAATTATCTTATGTCCTATTCCCGTGTGCCTAATTTCATACAATTCTACTCACTCAGCCGTTTGAGTGAAGTAGCAAACATACACACATATATGGACACATATAAACATTAACCTATATAAGAAACCAGAATGTTTTTTGATGATAACTTGAATTTTATTCTGCATTCTATTTCACTACTGTCCAAAAACATTTTCAAATAAGAAATATAATTTTATTATTTCTTATGTTCATCAATATCTACTGCCTATATTGGTCCACTTCTAGGCTCATGCTTCTCTTTTCTTATACTTTTTTCTATTATCATGGATGGGTAGTTGTTACTCTTTATTATTCTTTGTATGTGTTACCTATGGACGGAAAGGTCCGAAATAAATGTTTATTATTATTATTTAAACTACCCAGTAACAGTTATACATCAGAATAACTATATTGGCTATATTTTACAAAGGGTAAAATATAAGGATACTAATACTATACATAGTATTAGTATCCTTATATTTCACCGCAAAAAGCAACTTGTTTTGTAAAACAAAAAAAATAACAGGCCGATATTCTAAATAAGCTAAGAACACACTAGTGCGTTTTAAAAGTCAAAACAATCAACATTCCAGCTTCATCAGCAGCATTAGGACAGGCATAGTACCATGCAAGCACAAGGTTGCACAATACCGTTCATTTTGGCGACATTTGGCTGAAACGATGATGTGATGATAGTACCATGTCAATTACCACGCGCGTCTCAAGGCGATGTCAGTAAAACCGTAGGGGCCCAGCAGGGTCGAAGCCGACTGGGGCCATGGGTGATGCGAAAGAGAACCTCAGGGCCCTGGAATGAAGGGAAAGAAGGAACAGGAGTGGGTTTTTAGTCAGTGAAAGTCTGATCTCATGCTCCGCCCAAGAGCGGGGGATGTCACTGGATGATTTTCCCAACGAAAACAAAAAAAAAGTACCGTGACAATAACTTGGTTTTTCATTTGACGGTGAGAAATCATTCAATGACTTCTCGCGCTCTATGGTGATCGAGAGGGAGTGATTACTGATTAGAAACCAGCTTTGTCCCTCAATTCAGGACTGGCCTATTGGTCTAGTGGTCAGCGGCCCTGACTGTTATGTCGGAGGTCGTGGGTTTGATTCCCATCCAGAACAAATCTTAGTGTTATGAGCACGATCATTTGTTCTGTGTCTGGGTGTAATTTATCTATAATATGTATGTATTTAGAAATATATAAGTATGTTGTCTAGTACTCATACTCAAGCTTTCCTTAGTTTGGGACTAGATGGCGTTGTGTGAAAGTTGTGGAATATTATTATTATATTTGCCTTTTGCGTTCTGGACCACGTTATTCCTTTCAGAAATTTTATGATTTGGGCTGCGGGATTGTTCAAAAGAATCTCACTTGGGCAACTGGAGGAACTCAGGTGCGTTTTAGTAAATAAAAGTTTGACATCCCCTTTTGCTACACTCAGAGCGGGAAGAATGATTTCATCTAAAAAATACTCAATTACTTGAGTATAGAAAGCTAGATACTATTAAATTAATTAAACATGCAAGATCAAGATCCCATATTAGGTGCGAGAAAAACGGCCATCATCTGATACATGAACTAAAATAGAATTAAGTACCTATTGTACAATTAGTGACCATCTGTTTCACATAAGTGCATGTCCGTAACTGGTTTTCCTTAGGAATGTATGCAAGGAGCATGGGATGCTATCTACGTGGCCTTTAAATTAACTAGGGAATTATTGATTATAAATTAGAAACGATATTAAGTATTTTGTTATATATTTCTTATTGTTTATAATTGTTTATGCATAAGTAATTTCAAATCACTAGACCAACAAAATAATAATATAAATGTACAATGGACTGTCCTATAGCACAAAGCGATTTCTTATACACCACTTTAATTCGCTACTAGATTATCTATATATATAAAAGGAGAAACTGTCTGACTGACATATCAACGCACTGCTGAAACTACTGGGACTAGGAGCGTGAAATTTTTCACACGGCTTCCTTTTATGACGCAGGCGAGCACTAAGATGGGATCTCCAAAATTCAGTCCCTAAGGCGATGAAACGGGGTCCAAAGTTTGTATGGAGAAACCGACTTTTATGCGGGCGAAGCCGCTGGCAGAAGCTAGTTGTAAAATAAAGTTTTATTTTTAATCTCATTTTATTACTAATGTACAGCAACAATTTAAAAAATAATATGATTGAATGATAATTGTTAATAATAATAAAAAAAAACAAAGATATATAAAAAAAAATTAAATTGTTAATTGTTATTGTTGTTGGTGATAATATAACCGCACGGTTATAATATCACTTTCAAGATGAATCCATAACTTACACAAATTACAAGTTTTTTTTTCAAGTACAACAATGACTTAGAGTACAGTGTTATAAAAAGTTTTTAATTTTTATAAAATCCATTCATATATTATAGCCATCACCCACCCATATTCTACCTCACTTTAAACTATAAACCTCGACCACACGTCATCACAACGTCATCCATACATCGCCTCGTGAAACGAGATGAGACATAAATGGTCCACTATCAAAAGCAGTGCGTAAACACGTTTGTTGGGCAGTCCCCTCATAATAGTCACAAGTGCCAACCCTAGCCTCAACAGGTGATATAGAACGGCTCAATGGTCACTTACTGACTACCAACCATATGTAGCGATCGCGAACACGGTTTGAAGTTCCAAGTGCTAAAAGTGACGGTTGCAAAAATAAATAAATAAACATTTGAATTTGAATTTCGAAGTGTTATTCTTTTAATATGATTGTGTGAGTGTATTGTGTTTTGTTTTTTTTACGGATATTTTCGTAAGTTTCTTTTGTTTTTTTTTTTTATTATTAATATATTTTGTGTTACACATTTATTTACTTTTTGGAAGGTCTAAGTAATATTTTGAAGGCAATGAATGTTTCTTTGTACGTTAACACTGAATACTCCGCATTGCAATGGGGCCATCACAGATAATATTTAAAATTGTTTTAGGGTGTGTATTTTATTTTAATATTATTAAAACTAAACAAACAGTTAAATAATGCATTGAGGTGAAAGATATTATCAATTAATTTTCTCTCAACTGAATGAAAAACTTGGCGTAAATAATATGTAAACATAAGTACCTAGCCTTATTTAAATAAAAAAAAATGTAACCATATATGGTTAGTTTAAATACAGATGAACTCAAATTCTTGAATTAAGAATTTCTCTGAAGAAAAAAAGAAAAATTTATCAATTCAATTCCATATACCAAAAAAAATTTTTTTTTTATTCTGTTTATATAAAAAACTTGAAAATAAATTTATCGATTTCGTTCATCTCTTTTTTTAAAGTTTTCTAATACTTTGTGAAAGAAGAATTTCAAGAAATAAAAAAAAAAAACATTACAGTTCTTGTCTAAGACAGGACAATATCTGTACGGTCAGTTAGTCATAAACAAATGTAAAATTATTGTAAATTCGATCGATTATGTATTGGAACCGATCCTAATTACGTCAAAAATAATGAAACAGAATATTTTTCTTGACAAAATATCAAACAGTTTACCTCAATAGATTATTACAATTTATCATTGCTTTTCTATAACAAAACAATCCAACAAACGACCTTTAAAAACAGAACAATTCAAATAATTATAAACAAAACAACATCACAATTAGGCAGAATGCAGATCATAGACGCAATTACTCTCACTTTTACAATCTTTATGACACATCTCATAAACTGTCCAGTATACGTTGACATTTCATAGCAGCGCTATTAATGAAGCCAACTACGTAGTTCCCAAATTCACCGCATGTCAGATAAAATGGTCCTTTGATAAGGGCATTCTAAGCAGTTGTACTATCTTGCCCAACACATATTGCCTTGACCGTATATGAACCAGGTTAAGCGAGTTGCAACGAAATCGTAGCCGGTACGATGTTTAGTTAGCTTGAAGACAATAAATAGGTTATTATAGAACCTACGCAAAATGGGGACTTCCTTTTGATTCATCGCTCTTTATAAAGATTGTCTGCTCTTTATTACTCTTGATTGAAATTTGCGAATTTCGTGCGATATACTCACTGGTTGTTTGAATTTTTACCGTGATTCATGACTCTAGATGTTGTTAGTACGGCTTTAGGGTTCCGCAGACAAATGGCAAAAAACGGAACTCTTATAGATTCGTCATGTCTGTCTGTCCGTATGTCACAGCTACTTTTTTCTGAAACTATGTATAAGAACTATACTGTTAAAATTTGGTAAGTAGATGTATTCTGTGCACTGCATTAAGATTTTCACACAAAAATAAAAATAAAAAAACAACAAATTTTGGGGGTTCACCATACTTAGGACTGAAACTCAAAAACTTTTTTCATCAAACCCATACGTGTGGGGTATTTATGGATAGGTCTTCAAAAATGATGTAGGATACAAGACAGTTCTTCAAAAATGATTATAATATAGGATATAGGAGGTTTCTTATATATTTTGTTTTCTAAACTGAACAGTTTGCGTGAGAGACACTTCCAAAGTGGTAAAATGTGTCCCCTCCCCTGTAACTTCTAAAATAAGAGAATGATACAACTAAAAAAAATATGTTATACATTACCATGCAAACTTCTACCGAAAATTTGTTTGAATGAGATCTAGTAAGTAGTTTTTTTTAAGCATAAGCATAAGCATAATCAGCCTTTTAATGTTACCACTGCTGGGACTCAGGCCTCCTCTCTAGGAAAGGGAATGGGCCGTAATCCTCCACGCGGGCCCAGTGCGGGTTGGTTTTTTTTTAATACGTCATAAATCGTAAACAGCAATTTACCTTTCAAGTTTGTACGGAACCCTCAGTGCGCGAGTCCGACTCGCACTTGCCCAGTTTTTTTTCGTCTGTTTTATTTTATCCAGTATCTGGGGCGAGATTGGTAGACATAGATAATCAGACTAGACACAGATATGAAAAGATTGAAATAATCTTTAGATCTGAGAAGCTTATAGTATTGCTGTTAAGTAACTCTCTCTTTTTAATTAATATAATATAATAATATTCCACAACTATCACACAACGCCCTCTAGTCCCAAGCTAAGCAGAGCTTGTGTTATGAATACTAGACAAACATACTTGTATGTTTCTAAATACATACATATTATAGATAAATTACACCGAGATACAGAACAAATGATCGTGCTCGTCACACAAACATTGGTCCTGGGTGGGATTTGAACCCACAACCTCCGGCTTAGCAGTCAGGGTCACTAACCACTAGACTAACAGCCCCTCTAACCAAGTTACAATCGTATCGTTCACGCCAAACGCTTCGAGTAGGCCACGCCTCCAATTCCTTTGTTCGGACCACGTGACTGAGCGTTGAGATGACGTCAGAACAAAGGAATCGGAGGCGTGGCCTACTCGAAGCGTTAAGCGCGAACGATACGATTGTAACTTGGCTAGGGGAGCAGGTCAGTCAGAGAATTAAAAACTGTATGTGTACAAAGTTTAACAAAAGCGTTTTTTTAAATTACATCTATAAGTTCTGAATTTTGATTTATGTATAGCATAGCATAATAGCATAATCAGCCTTATAATGTTCCCACTGCTGGGTCTCGGGCCAACTCTCTAGGAGAGGGAATGGGCCGTAATCCACCACGTGCGAGTTGGTGGATCTCAAATGTCTTATAGTTTTTGGTTCTACATTTTTGAGAGCAGTGGTGATGAAATAAATTACACACAGTATTGCATCTGGCTTGGTTTGAACCCGCGACCAACAACTCGTAAGTCGGGACGGTTACCACTGGTCCACCACTACACATACATAATATTTCAATACATATTATTACTAGTATTTAATTGGCCATCAAAATGCTAATAAGTAGTTAAGTCCGAACCGGATTCGAAGTTGCTGATAGTACTTTTGGTGCGAGTCAATAGGTCGATTATAGTTGGTAAGAATCAGAATGTTTATTTGTGAAACATAGGTATTTACATAAAGGTTTTAGATTTATCATATACGGGCGCTATGAAACCCAATTTCATTCGAAAATATTAAGGAACAAACGATGGACCTTTACTCGATTTCAAGATTTCGAACCTTCGTGAAGTCGTGACTGTCAATTGTTTTTTACAAAATGTCCACAAAACCATTTTGCCTGCTATTTCATTGTTGCAACCTTGTTTAAGGTGAATCTTCATTGACCCTTTCAATTAACGTTCTTAGTTGTATTGTTTTTTTATTATTTTGCCACATGCCTCGAGCCTTTTGCTTTTTAGAAAGAAGAAAGAAAGAAAGAAAGAAAACATATTTATTCGGCCCAAATAGACGCACAATAAAAAATAGTCATCTGTCGGGCCATGTGCAAACCGGGCATAACTGTGCTGCACCATAGACACTAGACAATAAACACAGTTGACATCATTTTGATCTATGATATTTTATATTTAGAATTTTATCATTATATATAGTCTGTGGTTGTGTATACAAAACAGTCTAATCTTATAGCTTAGTCTGTGGTGTTTTTTGTGGTGGTTTTTGAAAAAGATACTAAAAACAGCCATATGGACAGCCATGTGATTTGCTGAAATCACGGAATAGGGAGACGGTAGTGCAAGCTGAGTAGAAAAAGTATTCATAATGTAAAAAATATAAAGCAACTCATTTTTTTTAAGTTGCCATAGATAATGAAACTAAGGACGAAAAGTCTATAATCATATTATTATTATTTATGAGTAATGCATTTTCCTTATAGATATACCTTATAATGACTAATGTAACTATAATCATATCGACATCAACAATACCTAGACTAATAAATTAGTTCCGAAACATAAAAACTCATATACAACAGTTACTATCGGATACATCTGAAGGATTGATATGCATATGGATATCAAGCATATGGTAATTAGCACAGTAATGAGACATACTCGTAAATACTGATTTTATGATTACAATTGTAAAGAATAATTAACTAATATTTACCTACCTTATACATCTCAGGGAGATGTCAGCAAATCGTAGGGGCCCGACAGGGTCGAAGCCTACTGGGGCCACGGGTAGTGTGAAAGTGAAACCCAGGGCCCTGGGACGAAGGCAAAGAAGTTACAGGAGTGGATTTTTAGTCAGCAAAAGTCTGACACTATTTCCTGCTCCGCCCAAGAGCGGGATCTGTCATAAGATGATTTTCCCACCTAAAAAAAAAACCTGAAAAAACTTTAAGAGATTACTATTCATAAACATGCATACACAAGCTATCGAACCAAATAATTTGCCTTATATATTACTTAATATTTGGAAGTATGTCGTGAAGTAGAATTTTGAATTATTCATGTATACTATTCCTTTGGACTTCAGTCTCACTATAAATAAGTACTGAGGATAAAAAAAAAATACTGACCATGATAATCTAATAAACAAAGTAAAACATACTTTAAACAAAAAACAAGTCATCTGGGGACTTACCTGTTGCTTTTAGCACATGTACAATAAAAATATGTTTTTTGCCAATTAGAGGTTAAATTTCTGATTTTATCTGTGGTTTTTAGATCCGCGTTACCAGGCGACCATAAGCATATAGAAGCTAACCATGTGTCTTCAATTCATAAATAGCTCACAACAATTTGCTATTTATTGCGCGGTCCTCAGAGCCTGGTTAGTCATAACTGATGGTCCTAGGTACCAGGCAATCATACAAATGTAGGAACACGGAATTTTTCGAATACTAATTATATCATGTAATGGTTTAAGATAAAAACTATAATAATATTGAAAAATAATTGAATATTGAATTGAAATTTTAATTTGACATTTTAATTTATTGAACATTTTATTAGTCTATTTTATTGTTTTCGATATTATTATTTACATTTGATGATGAACTAACGTAGATTTAAGAATTACCAACTTATATTGTGGATCAAATGTTGTCCAGTTAATAAATTATTATTATTCATATTTTTCTTGGTCCTCAAAGCCGCGTTTCCATACGATTATAAAAACACACACACAATACTGCTTCAATTCCTAGATCCGTTTATAAATTAAAATGCCATAGCAACCTATATTCGTTTGTCGTGACACAAATACATAGATCCTGGTGTCAATCCGTCGTGTTTTCCCAGGATCCGCTTGAGTTGATTAGTATGCAGTATTAAAATGATGCTGACGTGAGAATTGTATCGCTATGCTATAATGATATCATTCATCATCGAATTGTTGGATTCATTGTGGTCTGAGGAAAATTGTTGCGGATTTGAAAAGTTCCATTCAATCAATACCCGAAAGGGGCCCAGCGAAGCCTACTGACGCCATTGGTAGTCCGAAAGAGAACCCCGGGGTCCTAGAGCGCAAGGCAAAGAAGGAACATAGGTGTGGTTTTGTCAGTAAAAGTTTGCCACGCCCTCTCGCTCCGCCCTAGAGCCAGAGAAGTCATGGGATGATTACCCGACTTAAAAAAATCCTACCAATATCTTTCTTGTCGAAAGCGCTTTTTCTAGGTATGGCATTTGTTGGATCAAACAAAGAGTACTTTGATTATTCCATCTGAACTCAACAGCAGCCTGGAGTCTGGACCTGTCTCCGCTTGATGTTTTTTTTTTATTATTATTTATAGGCTCGCGTATGACCACTACTTTACCTGATGGTAAGCGATGATGTGGCCGAAGATGGAGCACACTTGCCTAGAAGTAACCTATTTACCCTTGAATTAAAGACCCCTAGGTTGTAGCTATCAGGAAAAACAGACTCCGGCAGGGAATTTCACTCTTTAGCTGTACGCATTATGAATGTGTTCCCAAAACGCTTTGAACGCTTTTACGCTTTGATGTGGCGAAATAGAGAATACAGGTGCGAAGGTATCAATCAATCCCCTGGCTTGTTCCCTATTTGGGGTTAGCCCTTCTGATACTGTTACGCTATTCTAGGTGGTTTTGCTTCATTTCTGGCGTTGGGACCATTGTCCTTCTGAATGGTTCGCTTCCAGGTAGTCCGTGGCCAACCTCTTCCTCTTTTACCCTCTTCTATGGCATGATGGTGTATTATGTTATTTTTGTATGAAATCATGTATACCCCAACAGCCAATGTGCTTAGCCGTTTTCAACTATGACTGCCCCCAAGTCGGCATCCAGTCTAACGGGATGCAGCTCAATGACCTCTACAACCTAGTAAATTGCTAGCACGATACCGTTTATCAAGACTGGTTTTTTTTTTGTTGGAAAAATCATCTTATGACATCCCCCGCTCTTGGGTGGAGCGAGAGACTGTGTCAGACTTTTTCTGACCAAAAACCCACTCCTGTTCCTTCGTTGCCTTTCGTATCAGAGCCGAGTCTTCCTTTCAGAATCAGGCCCTTGGCCCCAGTAGGCTTCGAACCTTCTAGGCCAGTTGCTGACATCTCATCGAGGCGCGCGTGGAACAGTACGCGCCGCCGATGACTTGGGCTCGGTCCGGATGGTTACCGGACGGTCGGACGGATCAAGACTGAAGTCAGATTTCCTGGCTTCTGATCATGGATAACGAATGCCACAAGTCTATAAATGACACCCCCATTTTAATAGGATACTCCAGTTTTATAATTAACCCCATATTTGTGAGAAATGTTTCCCCCATTTTTCATATTACAATCACCTGTCTCTCCAAGGTTGTAATGAAAATCAACTTACACATAACAAAGAGATATCTGAAGAGTTAAATCGCTAATTATATTTCTGAACAATGCATGAATTTATCATCGAAATGCGGGCCTTATCTAGTGAAAAGATTTATACGTATATTCGGTATTTAGACCTTATCTATATGCTAGTTCTATTTATGCAGATTTCTAGTTTCCGAGTATTTTAGTCATTCAGGGGCCCAAGTCTGCTATTTTTGTAAATTCGTCATTCCAACACGATTCCATTGTCATTTTGCTAAAAGTTCGTAATCTGCTAATTCATAATGATCGTAATAGAGTTGTAATAGAATGATAATATTGAGCTTATTAAAAGCAATGAGTGCACAATGACGTTCTATTGGTAGGTCACTGATCAAAGGAACTGTCAAAGTTGTAGCTAATTACCGCATACGTCAGATATTTATTTGTCAGTATGTACGAGATTACCAATTCTTTCAATGGAGTGTCAGTGGTTGATCATCGGAAAGTCATAATGATGCCATTATATTAGTAGATTACCAAATTTGTCAAGATCAACAGTTATGAAATTTATGATAGACCATTCTAACACTATTGTAATAGCAGACTTGAGGCCCTGGACATATTGTAAGGATGCCTGACGAGGGTAGCTAAGCGCATTTCTTTTCTGAACTCAAGCACGATAAGCGGAATCAAAGCGACCAGCTCTTCAGGTATAAAGACGTTCAGAAATGACATAATGAAGAAATGTAATGTAGATGTTTGTGCGAAAGGGGTCTCCCTCTCACTGGGAGGAGACGGCAAAGGACAGACCTTGTTGGAGTCGCTAAATTATCCAAAATGTCTATACTTTTGAAGACCAGCAGAAGACAAATCTCGATGCCACTCTTTAATATCCAATACTTTTACATCAATGGTGCTTTGACGTGCACGCACCTTTGATCGGGAAATACATTAAGTACAGTAAGTTTTTGTTACTATTTTGGTGTACAATAAAGTTTTATTCTATTCTATACTACATTAGACCGACACACACGTGAGCTACACCTGATTTGTACGCAGCGGCACGTCAGTGACAGCGGCACGTCATATGTCACTGTCTCGTGTGCCGAATGTAGTTCCATCTTTACAGTGAAGTTATAAACCACATTAGAGCACATGATCGAAATCCCTAGTTGCAGTGATGACAGTAACTGCCCCCTAGCCAAGTTACAACAGTTTCGTTTCGATTCTCTTTTCGTTGGCCACGTTTCCTACTCCTTTGTGCTGAACACGTGACTGAGCGTTGAGGTGACGTCAGAACAAAGAAATCGGAGGCGTGGCCGACTCGAGGCGATCGACGAAAAGAGAACCGAAATGAAACGGTTGTAACTTGGCTAGGTCTGGTCACCGTAGTCGAAGTTGGCAAGGGAGTATTAATAAATATTAGTCATTTTATTCGCGTAAACAAGTAGGAAATTACCTGAGATGTTTTCATTGTGGTTATAGAGTTATTGGTTTTACCAATTGGAATATTGTTATGATGGTGATTTCTCATCAAATCATAATTGGTGCTTCTGAGTTAGCGGAGAGTGAATAGTAGTATTTTGCGCCAAAAACTTGTATTTTCTTGCGGGTGCCTGCCTCAGTACCAATTTTACAGTTTCTGCGCATTTTTCTGATATAACATAATATTGTGGCACCAACTGACTGATGGCTATACAGGCTCAGTTTCAGGAACAAAACTTAACCAACATGTAGACTTGTGGTGTTTATTTACCTAGACATAATTATAATGTTCTTCTTAGGGTTCCGTAAGCAAAGGGTGTCAACGTGACCCTATTACTAAGCCTCTGCCGTCCATCCGTTTGTCTGTCTGTTTGTTCGTCTGTCAGCAGGCTGTATTTCATAAACTAACAGAGCTAGAGAGTTGAAATTTGCACAGAAAATGTATTTCTATTGCCGCTACAACAACATATTATAAAATTAAAAATTAAAGGCATTCCCGTACAAGAAAGCGTTTTTTTGCCGATTTTAATATTGTAGTAGGTAAGGAACTTTTCATGTGGGTCCGACTCGCACTTGGCCAGTTTTTTGAGTCTCTGGATGCTGGATTGGATATATTGTGTGTATCTGTGTTTTTTATTTTAATTTGATATTAACCAGTGCTTGACTAAGATCACACCTGATGGTAAGCAGTGGTGCAATCGTTGATGGTGAGGCGCACTAGTTTATTAAGAGCCTATTCACTCTAGCCTTGAAGACACCCAAATAAACATGTTTTTTTTCTCTCTTATAGACACACAAATATTTAATATATAAAAACCTTTCAGTCAGATGACGCAACAGTATTTGCATTTAAAACAGCAACAACTAGGTGAGAATATTATCTAAACACCTCAACTGCACCCCAGCCAGTCTGGCAACATGAGAGCAAAACAATTTGTTATGCAATGTATTGTCGTGTTTTGAATTATAATGAGAGTTCAACAACTGGTATAATTACTAATACATGACTGTATTAGGGATGGCGATAAAATCGATGTTTTAAATCGATTCTTAAAGAATAAATCGTTTCTGTGAATCGATCTCAGAAACTTAAAATCGAGATTTGATTTAGTTGCGGATTTCAACCTAACCAATTATTTAAAAACCGACCAAGTGCGAGTCGAACTCGCGTACGAACGGTTCCGTACCGTCCGTACCAAAAAACGGCAAAAAATCACATTTGTTGCATGGGAGCCCCACTTAAATATTTATTTATTCTGTTTTTATTATTTATTTATTTATGTTTATTATATTCTTTATTGTACACCACATAAACAAAAATACAGGACAAACCTAATTAATTAATTGTTTTTGTTGTTTATTTATTTATTTAGACTTCATGTACAGTAGTGATACATAGGCGGACTTAATGCAACAAGGTATTCTCTACCAGTCAACCTTTGGGTTAAAAGAGTGTGTGATAGGTGTGCACCATAAATAAATATGCAATATATAATATAATGCTATATCATGAATAGATGACGCACAGGATCGGTTGTTGTAGCGACGCTTGGGGGAGGTCTATGTCCAACAGTGGACGTCTTTCGGCTGAAATGATGATGATGATGATTCAGATATTACACCTTCTTAAAAACTCAGAAACCTAATCAAAACTCGTCAACTGGCTTCTCACACAAAACCAAAAAAACATTCAACAAAAATCTCAGAACAAAGGACCAAAAAATTTTAAGCGTACATTAGGACCACGTTTTTTGGTAACTACAAAAGAAACTAGTCAAACAAATAAAAAAGCACGCTTCGTTTACTTAAAACTGGTCCAAAAAGTCGTTTTGTTTTCAATTAAGATGCTCATACCTTTGGGACTTTCCTTCCGCAAGAGGAATGCAAAATACAAGGAAAAATTAACGTTTTACGAATGTATTTTCCCATTTTTATTTTGGTTTTTAAGATGCAAAACTAAGGTTGAGAGAGCACAGTTAAATAAAACGCTGTACGTGTTTATTTTGTTAGGGACAAGGTATGTAATTTTTGGAAGTTCTATTAATTTATATCAAATTCTAGTCTCTCTGTCTGTCTTACTTACTGCTGTTAAAATATCTTTCTTTCTTTTTCACATACATCTGTCCTGCTCCTCCTCTATCGCCAAAATAAACTATACAAATAATAATTAATAAATCTGCTAAGCAACAATCACTGCTTTACTTTAGCAAAATAATTACATTTGAGTTTTTTTTGTTAACTTCAGTGGATGTTTTAATTATTCACAAATTCATTTATAATGATGTAAAATTGGTGTAGTTTTGTATTTCAAGCGTCTACACAGCTGGACACTATCTGGATTCAACAAAAAGGCACAATCTCGGTAAAACAAAGCTGAGAATTTTATTGTATTGTGCTGTTGACGAGGTAGTCAAGACTGACTACCTCGTCGAAGCTTGCCGAGAAGGCAGTCTTAATGCGTTTTCTGCCAAAAGTGGCAAACATTATATTTTTTTAAATTTATTCCAACTATCACACAACGCCGTCTAGTCCCAAGCTAAGCAGAGCTTGTGTTATGAGTACTAGACAACTGATAGACATACTTATATATTTCTAAATACAAGCATATTATAGATAAATTACACTCAGACACAGAACAAATGATCGTGCTCATCACACAAACATTTGTCCTGGGTGGGAATCCAACCCACGACTCGGCAGTCAGGGCCACTAACTACTAGACCAACAGGCCAGTCAAATAATAATTAGATTGTGTTAATTTCGCATTCTAAAGAAAAACAAAGTGACTGTAATCTGTATCAATAACAAAAACTTTCCGTACTTGTCATTTATTAGCCAAAATAGACCAACTGTGCAAAGCCTAAAGAAAAATAAAAAAAGAAAACATTCACTATGTTACCTATTTTATTAGAATAACTACAAATAAATGGTCATTGTCTAGCTAAAGTCTAGTCTTAATGAATTATTACGCTTAACTTCATCAAGGCTTTTTTTGCTTCACTTTTTTTATCGTTCTGCCAACCAACGTGACGATCAGTGGTTTATCTGACTCGCAATCTTGTAATTAAGGAAAAAAATAATCAGCACAATTGCGATATAATTGGAGTTTAAATGTAATTAACGCGTAAAATGTAAACTTTGATCTCACACCTCATAATTGTAATTGTTTTAAATTTTTTTCCTGCCTATTTTTTTCGTCCGTACTTCTTTTAAATACCGAGGAACCCTTAGGACCAGTTTTTCAAATTAAGAATACTTATCGGTTTAAAGTTCCTCAATGTAATCTTACTTCCTACTTGTCCTACTAATATTAAAAATGTGAAAGTCTGAAAGTTGTTTAGATATTTAGATGTTTTTTAAACAAAAACTTGTCACACTGGTCGACCAATGCACTAGAGTCCGCGCAACGCATAAAGATATCGTTCTAGCCCCCCTAGCCAAGTTACAATCGTATCGATCGCGCCGAACGCCTCGAGTAGGCCACGCCCCCGATTCCTTTGTGCTGACCACGTGACTGAGCGTTGAGATGACGTCCGGCGATCGGCGCGAGCGAAATGATTGTAACTTGGCTAGGGGGGCAGTCGTTAGTTTTATTTTTAAGTGCATCAAAACAACGCCAGCGCGCCTCGTCGTTTATAACGCGTACATCGAAGGACTGGAACAATTTTCCTGCTGCGGTCATCCCGTCCCATTATAATTTAGATGTCTTTAAGGCTAGAGTGAATAGGGTCTTAATAAACTAGTGCGCCTTACCATCAACGATTGTATTGGGTAGGATCGTAGTCAAGCACTAGTTTATATCAATTAAATACACAAGATAAGACATTCACGTCATGTAAAGTGAGCTTAACTCTTTAGTCTTGTCGGTTACAATTTCATTTTACTCTTTTAAAACTGTAACGATTAGACTTTAAAGGGCACTATAAGTCGTTTTGGCAAGAGTACTTTTTATCATGGTAGTATGTCACGTTGGCGTAGTTTGACATATGAAAACACATTACTCGCGACCAATGTTTGATCCAACCCGTCGTTTGCTGTCCTCCCCCTAGCTAAACTTAAGTGTAGTGGCTCAATCTTAGTGTAGGTAAAAAACCAGGACCAGGATAAGAATAAACTATTTATATTTAAAAAACCTAAGTTTTTTATAAGTTCTGTCAATTTACCTATACATTAAATTGTTAATCCTATGTACGTATTTTGATTTCGTCGCTGCGGCCAGCGCTGCGCTCAAGGCTGTTTTCTTAGAGAATAGCACTGCTGGTGTGTTTAATTTCATTAGGCCCGTCATAGGCATATCCAGTTAAGAAGTTCGGTTGAGCTGCTTATGACAACCTCAAAGACTTTCCAAGATATAAAATAAAAATTACACTTAGACATAGTCGCGGTCAGAAGTTAGTGTAGTTATATAAAAGCTTTTGTATATATTTAGAGGACGCTAGGTAACTTCTTACATAGCAAAATCCCCTGTAATCCATCTTTAATTATGTCCACACACATTTTATCTGCTTATAGCATTATGGCTTCTTACGGTACGTTAAAACGTAATATCCAAGTTTTTGTAATAAATATTTTACGTCTAATGCAATAATAGCATTTAGACACTTTAGGTTTTATTATGGTGGAGCACCATCATCACCATCATTATTTTAGCCGAACTACGTTCACTGTTGGCAATATGCCTGCCCCAAATGTCACCACAACGGTCCAACAGTCCTGTGCGGCTCGCATCTGTCGGATTCCCGTGACCCTCACTAGGTTATCGGTCCACTTTGTGGAGCCCTTCCAACGCTGCGTTTTCCGGTAAGCGGTCGCTACTCCAGAACTTTTCGGGGCCATCAACCATTAAAGTTTGGCCACGTTGGTAACCTTCGGTGCCTTCGTCGGTAAAGTGACCTAGCCTACTAGAATACTGTTCTACCAAAGATATTAGAAATGAATTCCCTACCAGCATCTTGTTTCACTACCGCCTTTGGGCTGCATAGCATAGCATAGTCGCCCTTTTAATGTTCCCACTGTTGGGACTCAGGCCTCCTCTCTAGGAGAGGGAATGGGCCGTAATCCACCACGCGGGTCAGTGCGGGTTGGTGGATGTCACATGTCTTTGAATTTTTGGTTCTACGACATGCCGGTTTCCTCACGATGTTTTCCTTCACCGTTTTGAGAGCAGTGGTGATGAAATAAATTACACAAACGAATGCGCCTGGCTGGGTTTGAACCCGCGACCTACAACTCGTAAGTCGGGGCCGTTACCACTCGGCCACCACTGCTCTCGGCTGCTCTCTGCCTTTGGGCTGACAGTTATCAAATCAAGAGTAAACCGACTTCTCCTAGGCTCACATGCTCCGTTCTAGACCTCAGCCATCGCTAATCATCAGAGAAGATCGAGGTCGTAAGCTGATTGCAGGATTGTTCGCAAGACTTACCAAGAGGAGGAACACAGGTGGGTTTTACTCAGTAGAAGTTTGACACTCTTTCTCGCACCATATAGAGCGCGAGAATTTATTTGATAATTAATTTCTTACTTAAAAAAAAGCGGACTCATCAGGATTACCAAAAAAGTCAAGTTAAAAAAGAGGAAAATTTGAAAAAAAAAGAAAAGTAAAAAGTAAAGTTTATTTTCTATTACCTAAATCTACGTATTCAAATAATACAGACAGCTTTTATAAAAAAGTTCATCACTCAAGGTTGATAGGTAGCTGGTTCTGATTAATTACCCACATAGTCATCATCTACAACCCAGGATCATCAAAATACCCAGTACCTATTAGTCCACTCATCGTTTCTTGTAGACAAAAAGGAAAAAAACATAATGAAATAGAAAAAAACTTAACCTTCAATTTGATTTTAGCTATTATAAAACGAGGTTTAATGTTACCTCGTTTTATTTATTTGAGGTCATCCCTTTTTTGGTGGTATTCATCAAGTAACTTCTCTCACTCTGGGCGAGAGAGTAAGAGTGAGAGCGAGTGTTAGACTTTTACTGATTAAAACCAACCCGGGTTCCGTCTCCAGTCTTCCAGTGTCACCGACACTTTGGACTTGGGCAGGTGGAAGTCTTCTCTTGCAGTTCTTATCCGTTTACGAAAAATTTTACCTGTTATGGAAAACTCGTTGGGTGCCATGAGCTACTCTTTATCTGCAAAATAGACCTGATTCCTTTGTAAATATTACAGGAGCAAAGCAGCGGGAAACAATCTAATTACAAACTAAAAGATAATTGTTAATTTGATAATGATATTCTTTAGAAAAACTAAGCTGATTACGAAATTTCTTTCATTTTTTTTTTTATTATTGACAGAAATAGTATATAAAAAACTAACCATAGAAATATAAAAAACTTTCTTATATCTATGATTGATACGCTGGCGTTTGATCACGATCTCACCTGATAATAAACAATGACGTGATCGACAATGGAGCACACTTACCTAGAAGTAACCTATTCGCTCTTGACTTAAAGACCTCCAGATAAAATAGATAGCTTTACTAAAAAAACCCCGGATTTGGTTCCTGTGGGCTATACTACGGGTGCAAAACCGTGTAAAATTCCTTGTTAATTAAAACCGCTAGACGTCAGCAGACTGTGCAATGTGCAATACTGTGTAATTTTTTTTTGTTAGTCATATTTTTTTCCACGCAAGTGCGTCTTCGGCCCACTGGGCACAGTTAGGTCCGGTCTTGGGTGAAGAGAGCTGCATAGCAATTGATAGATACATCTTCTTACATACTTAATGTAGCTTCACTTAGTTTTTAGAAATTAACGGTATTATTATTAATGTGGTTTACTCGGTTAATTAATTTTGAAATAATTATCTTTCATAATTGCTAATGGGTTTCCTAAGTTTTTCTGTCTTTAGTATTTTCTCAATTGTGTGTGGTAATAAAAATAATAGTTAGTCATTTTCATGTAAAAATAACAACAAAATTAATAATTATGACATGACTTACCTTACTTTGTAGAAAAAGAGCAAAAATTAATAGAGCATTGTATATGCTCTGGCAGAAATAATTTATATTGTAATAATTGTCTTGAAGTAACTGATCTAACCTATAAAAAATAACGATAAGGTTTAAATAATTGGATTTAAATCAATTCCAGTTCTAGAATTGGCGGGTGATTCGAAATTTAAAATGTTTTATAGGACTTGGACTTTATTTACACCAGTTTAAATATTATTATACGCTTACGCAAAGTACTTCCTTAGTATTTGAATAGTATCTTAATGAGACTGTATTCTTGAGATTGCGATCACTAGTCGCACAAGCGCTATTGCTCAGCGGTTTTTGATTCCATTCCCGGAATAAACAAAGCGTTATTAGGTTATTTCATTTGACATTTCTCAGTTAGCAACCTGCTGGACTTGTGCCCAGTATTTGGGTAAGCTCCCTATTAGTTGGAATTCGCCACTTAACTCACGTATCTATGCATTCATCATTTCAAAGAATGTAGGCGTGGTGTGTATCATAACTTCTTTTGTATTTGTTGAACGCCATATCGAAAAAAAAAACAAAATTCAAACCTATGTTGATTCAATTTCCAACTCACTCTTTCAAACTTGCGAAGTATTAGGAAGAGGTCCTAAGGTCCTAATCTCATCCGGTAGTTATCTCACATTAATATTGTACAGTAGTATCAAATGGTACCAATATAAACGTCTCAACCTTGACCTCGCGGAATCGGTTCGATTGAAACGTTGTGTCATCTTCGAAGTTGAAGTGTTAAACAAATGGGTAAGGTAAAGCATTTGTATAGAATAACACTGTAATTGCTGAATAGACCTTCAGTGCTATTAACAAGTTATTTGTTTTGTGCGAAACGATTGAATTAGTGGTCCTTCTTTTTTCTTAAATCATAATATTGGTCCTCCGAGTAAAAAAGTGGTCCTTTGATCCCGGATGTTAATGAGTTGCATGCTGTATTTTTGTACATGTTTTTTCATCCATGCTACTTAAGATTGTCATAATAATATCAAGAACAAATTGTTTATATAAAAATACATAAAAACATAGATCAATGCTTTTGTTTTTTTTTTTTTTTATCGGGTGGGTAAATCATCTAATGACATCCCCTGCTCTAGGGCGGAGCGCGAGATAGTGTCAGACTTTTACTGACTAAAAACCCACTTCTATTCCTTCTTTGCCTTCGTCTTAGGACCCCGGTTTTCACTTTCACACTACTCGTGGCCCCAGTTGGCTTCGACCCTGCTGGGACCCTACAGATGCTAATATCTCCTTGAGGCGCGCGTGGAACAGTACACGCCATCGACGACTTGGGCTCGGACCGGACTGTTATCGTATTACTCGAAAAAAAAAAAACAAAAACTGAAATGTCTTTGAAAGAATCATTTCACAGCGATCTTCTGAGAATTTATATATTTATTTATTGTATTCTTTATTGTATACAGCATACAAAAAATACAGGACAAATATTTATAAAAACAAGTGTACAATGGGCAGTCTTATCGTAAAGGGAAATCTCTCACAAAGAACCTTTGGATGAACTGAAAGAAAAGAAAACAGATTTAGGGCTGTCAGTGTGCAAAGATCAGAAATAATAACAATACATACATACATACAACTTCAAATAATATACTAATAAATATCAAAAAGCTTTAGTGTTTGTTATTTTTTTGTTTCGTATTCTATCTGTTCCTGAGAGAGAGTCCATGATCTAGTTTGTTTTTGAGGTGAAAAATCATCAAATGACTTTTACATTTCTGGGTGGAGCGAAAGAGCGTACCAGACTTTTACTAACTCGAATAAATCCGTGTTCCTTCAGTTGCCTTTGTGTTCTAGGGCCACGGTAACTCTTTCCAACACTCCCGTAGTCCAATGTCATGTTTAATGAAATATCTCATTTGACAGTAAATTAGAAACTTAAGGGATGACCAGATGGTTGCAAACCAACGTTCCAACCAAGGTGACATTGCTAGTTTCAATCCGTGTAGACAGCAGTTGTAATCCATGACCTTTAACGTCCTTGGTTGGGAGGCGCGTATTCCCAACCACCGAATATGTTCGCGCGTGGTTTACTTCCATGTAGCCGCAACACAAACTAAGTTCCAACCAATGTGACCTTGGTTGGAACGCTAGTTTGCAACCGTCTGGTCGACCCTTTTGAAAACTTTAAAACCGGTAAAAAATTTTAGTATCTATCTCCTTTGGATCAGTCCATCCTAAGATCGTCTGTAAGAAATAGCCCTGTGCGATAGGACAGCCCATTACACATTTAATTTTAACAAATGTATATCCTGTCCACATTATGATGTGTACAATTAACATAAATATGATAAATAAATAAATCAAGTAACGATAGTAATTGCTATCTAATTTATTTTTGCAACCATTCTAAGAATGTTGGCCGTTGTTAAAATAACATTAGTGATAGAACGGAAAAGTCTATTAGTGATTTATTAAACTGAATAAGTTTAGCTATACCATAAAGCCGTATTATATTTATATCACGGCCATGAACTCCCCTAAGAATCTACGTTTTTAGTGAGACGTCATTCATAAATCGACCTTTACACAATTTTAGATTTTAGGAAGGCCTTCGATACGTTCATTCACAATTCTTAAAGAATGTTCGTCACGCGCCATCGCTCTTCCCTTCCACCAATGTCTATGACAAGGCCCTTGCAGCCTTGGATATACGTTTTCCTCAACCATCACTTGCGAAAAGATAATGTAATAGGAAAGATAGCTGAGAAACTCGAAATAAATTCTGTTCCTCACAAGGATTTTCTTAACACACTTTTGATTATTTTGAAGGTTTCTTTCTCTAAGTTGTAGTTACCACGAGCTAATTAGCGTTAACGGTTTCTATAATTGTCTGTATCCGTCATTATTCATTCATAGATGGGATCTGAAAACTTAAGTAATTAATAAAAATTACAGAATTTGGCATTGAGCAAAAATTACTAGTTTTATTAAGAGTTTTAATTTTTTTGTTTATAAAAGAGTTTAGTAATCACATGATCTATCCATTCAAAGGATTTTCAATAATTAATTACCGAATTATTAATGTCGGGACTGCCTATCAGATGATATAGCGTATAAACCACCTTCAAGGTCGACTGATAACCGGGTATCGGGCGCAGGTATCCACTAAATACAAGAAGAACAAGATCAGATTATGTGGCGATACTTGGGGGAGGCCAATGTCCAGCGGTAGACATCTTTGTTAAAGAGGATTGTAAAGAAAATTAATTTCAAAAGTCTCAGTCACAAGCTGTCTTTAGTAACAATATTATTGTTACTTTTAATACCATCTAAATAAACATATCTAACAAAAGGAAAATAGGTACTAATTTTGCAGACGTGTCTAATTTTAAGTTTAAGCACACAAGCACCAACAATTGAAGCATGTAAATATTTAAGGACCATGTTAAGTTGATGAGCGTGACTAAAGTAAAGGCAAATACGATAAGCCATTATCGTAAACAGGGTGTTTTTAACAAAGTCATTGTGTGTTTCTAATTTTAATAGGTTCTTCTAAAGTTTGTGTTAAGGAATTTTATAAGGGGCACTTATCTAACATCGTCCTTGTTTGTCTGTTGTACAAGGGAAGGAAATTTTTAGCGATGTCTTGTGATGCGATTGGTTGTCCAGTGATTGATGGTTGGTTGGAACTTAATTCATCCAATTACAGCAGTTGTTATTATTTTTCGTATTTGAACTGTTCTTAAGTTGTTTGCTACATCAATTCTTGTTTTGGCTCTCCATTGGTAAACTTCTCTTCCCCATGAATTTTCTTCACTTGTATATCTTCCTAAATTGTTAAAGCGGGTTATGACTATAACCTATCTCTCAGATACTGTAAAATTTTCAGGGATAATAAGTAGTCTATGACACTGAGCGATAGTTTACGAGTATTTTTCTATCGTTTCGTTTTAGGTGAATACTATGTAAAATATATACAATTAGCTTATAAGAAAAACATAAAAGTATAGCATAGTCAGACTTATATACGTTCTTACTTCTGCCCCCCTAGCCAAGTTACAACCATTTCGTTTCGATTCTGTTATCGCTGATCGTCTCGAGTCGGTCACGCTTCCTATTTTATTGTTCTGACTACGTGATTGAGCGTTGAGATGACGTCAGAACAAAAGAGTCGGAGGCGTGGCCGACTCGAGGCGATCAATGAAAAAAGAATCGAAACGAAACGGTTGTAACTTGGCTAGGGGGACTGGGAACTCAGGACTTTTCAGGAGAGAGAAGTCAAGACCGTTGCCACAGACCACTACTGCTTTATTCTAACTGCTTGATTAGATTAGTTACAACCATTTTTCTAAAGCTTTAATGTTATGTGCACACGCTGTATAGTTATGTATTGTTAATAGGGTAACGAGCGCGTAAAAGAGATATAATTGATGCCTCTTCAAGTTTATGAGTGGATGCAAATGAAGTTAGTCTTTCAAAGAATAGTTGGAACAATACAGTCATGTTATTTTATTAGGTCCGTTAAGATATTAAATACTGAAGTACTTAGGAATACGTGACCGAATCTCTGAAAGATGTTGGCAATGGTTTTCAAGTGATTATGTTTATTTATTTATGACCTCTAACAAAGATGTACCTATACATAAAAATATTAGATATTATACATGGAATCTTAAGTTTATTTATTTATTTATTAAAACTTCATGTAACATAAAGGTACAAAGGCGGACTTAATGCCTTAGGCATTCTCTACCAGTCAACCAAGGGTAGTGAAGAGAAAACATGGTAGGTGCATAAAAAAAAAAGAAAAGAATAATACGAAAACAAGGGATCATAATGGGGTCTATAATTATAGGAGGCAACAGTGTGCTTTGAATATAAACTATAAAATAAAAACTCTTCTACCTAATATTTAGTACTATCATAAATTAAAATATTTTCTGGATTCTTTGCAAAATTTCGGTTGTGATCGCAGCATTTGTTTGTTATTTTAGAAAAGCTATCTGACAACTTATTTTGGCTAACGAATTTAGGCCCTTGTAGACGTTGTGTTAAAAATATAAACCAATGTTTTACCGCTTAAATTATGATTTTAACTTTATTCTCTAATTGTGGTGTGTACGGCGAGTATCCACCCTTACGTTGTTGAAACTTCTACGGTATGGATTAAGCGTTTCGCCTCGTCGTTTATTCCGCGTACATCGAAGTACTGGAACAATTTGCCTGCTGAGGTGTTCCCATCCGATTATAATTTGGGTGTCTTCAAGGCTAGAGTAAATAGGCTCTTAATAAACCAGTGCGCCTCACCATCAACGATTGCATCACAGCTTACAATCAGGTGGGATTGCAGTCAAGCACTAGTTAATATCAAATTTAAAAAAAGGGTGTGCATAATTCGAGATACATGTTGTATATGTATAATATAACATACTGGGGCGCCGGCTTTTAGAAAACCTCATTCGATGGTCTCGAAAAAGTGGCGAAGTGTGAGAACAGAAATGCGCACTGATACCGATGACCGACAAATAAATAAATGTCCTACTTACATACTGCGTACAAAATTACTAATTAAAATTAAATTAAAAAATGAAACTAATTTTAGTATCAAGAAATATTATAATTTATAAGTAACCTAAAAGGCGATTACTGATCTGTTTCTGTTTGGGCCCGAGCACCCACGGAGTCGGTGCCCCTGATACTATATTAATGGTTCTTCATATCAATAGCCTTTTTGCTAACTAGCTTGGGGTCGGTTTCTAGTCTAACCGGATGCGACTGAATACCCGTATCTTACATGTTGCGACTGCCTGTCAGACCTCCAAAACCCGGTTACTTAGCAATAGGATACTAATTGAATAGACTGATAATGATTATGACGTTAGACTTTCTTGTGTCTGACTGCCTGCACCGACTGTAGTTATATGTATATCCGTAATTGACCCACATTATTACGCTACTACTTGAAGTCCTCTCAACCTTAGTTCGGTCTTCGTCATAAGTGTTATTTTTTAAGTTCTCCTAATTATAATGTATTTATTAGTTTATAATATTAGCATGTGTAAGTATTTTATTATTGTAACTTAATTTAATGATATAGTAGCTGTTGTCAAGAGCAGTGATGGCCGAGTGGTAACAGCTCGACTTACGAGTTGTAGGTCCCGGGTTCAAACCCTGCCAGGCGCATTACTTTGTGTAATTTATTTCATTATCAGTGCTCTCAAAACGGTGAAGGAAAACATCGTGAGAAAACCGGCATGTCCTAGAACCAAAAGGTTCGAAGATATGTGACATTCACCAATCCGCACTGGGCCCGCGTTGTGGATTACGGCCCATTCCCTCTCCTAGAGTGGAGGCCTGAGTTCCAGCAGTGGGAGCATTAAAAGGCTGATTATGCTTATGCATATTATATGCTTATGCTTTCTATTATTCATTTATTGTGCACACCTACCACAGTGTTGTCTCTTTTAACCCAAAGGTTGACTGGTAGAGAATGCCTTGTTGCATTAAGTCCGCCTATGTACCACTACTGTACATGAAGTTTAAATAAATGAATGAATAAATAAATATCATCTCCATATATATGTAAGATTATAATAGACAATGAATTATATTCCACGATCCTTGCCAGTTTACCGTTGCAACGGAAGATACGGGATATTAACCGACTGATATATTATAATGATTTGTTTTTCAATTCCACCATCACGGCATCGTAACAATATTTATTCCTTTGTTTTCTGGTTTTATTCTCTCTGGATTTATTTGATACTTATCTTCGACTTAGCGTTTCTTCTGCCATTTGTGTGATCTGCTTTTCGCGTTTTAATATGTTTCGTTTATTTTTTTTGTACAGTTATTTTTTACATTTTTAAAGATTTCTTAAAAGATCTTACAAAAAAAACATTTTACCTATATATAGCATAAGCATAGCATAATCAGCCTTTAAATGTTTCCGCTGCTGGGATTCAAGCCTCCTCTCTCTAGGAGAGGGAATTGGCCGTAATCCACCACGCGGGCCAGGTGAATGTCTCATGTCTTCGAATTTTTGGTTCTAGGGCATGCCGATTTTCTCACGATGTTTTCCTTTACCGTTTTGAGAGCAGTGGTGATGTAATAATTACACAAAGTAATGCGCCTGGCTGGGTTTGAACCCGCGACCTACAAACGGTCGGTATATTTATATATAGGTATTTATATACCTTTAAATAAATATATATTTAATAACTTATTATGTCCCACGGCTGGGTAAATACCTCCTTCTCTCTTTTCATTGCGGGCCATATTATTATAAAGGTTATGCCTTTTAATTAGTACATTGTTCCAGTTTTTTTTTTCGAATCCATTTGTAATTTGTGCATATTCTATATTTATTTCCGCAATCATTTTTACATAGTTTTTTTATACTTTAATTTGGTATTAATTTGTTTTTATCCTAAATTAATTTTCACGTTTTTATTGTATTTGACATTTCGCATATTTCATTGACATTTTTTGATTACTTGGCTTTGTTTTGAATATTAAAAAAGTCCAGTAGATAAGTTTATAACCAATAAATTACTATTAACTTTGATCTCAATTCTGTTATGTTATCGTATAGTAACCATTCAAGGCCTGAATATTTATATTAAAGTAGCATCTTATTATCCTTAACACAAATCTATAAATCTCCGTCTAAGAATAAGAAGGCCTCATTAAGAATCACATCACGTAGATCGTTAAAACCAAGTAGGCTTTTATCGAAGCTATGTCTACCGCGCATCAGTTCAATGTCAAAATAAATCACTTTCTATTGTATAATAGTGTGTGTGTACTTAAACAAATAAGTTCCGAAGGCCTACTCCAAATGACCTGTCGTTACCATAAGTGGCAGGTGGTCGCCTCCTTCTGCGAAGCAGTAATGCTAGCTAAGGAGGCGGCCGATCGCGTGAGGCAACAGTCCTCACGCCCCAAGCGCCGCCGGGATTCCGATCCCAATTTCCGGCCACCATAGGCGCGGGCTTGCGGATGGCGAGCAATGGGTAGCCCGCCGTTCGACCGTCCGGTAACCGTTCGGACCGAACCCAAGTCGTCGAGGGCGCGTATTATTCCACGCGCGCCTCAGGGAGATGTCAGCAAATCGTAGGGGCCCAGCAGGGTCGAAGCCTACTGGGGCCATGGATAGTGTGAAAATGAAACTCGGGGCCCCGGGATGCAGGCAAAGGAGGAACAGGAGTGGGTTTTTAGTCAGTAAAAGTCTGACACTATCTCCCGTTCCGCCCAGGAGCGGGATTTAGTCCGATTTTTAATCGATAAAAGTAATTTTTGAGGCATTTTCGTGTTTTTTTTTTCTATCGTGCTAAATTAGCTGTACCTATTTATTATGTTTTGAACACACTGTTCACACACGGGATAAATGCTACATAGATGTTTTGAACACACATTTATGTAGCATTTATCCTGAAAAAACCACATATAAATTTCTAATTCTATTTACGGCAGTGGATCACATACTTTTGCGCATTAAAAAACTATTACTACTATTACATTTGAGAAAGTCGTATACCGCAGACTAACCCCTTATTTAGTTTAAGTTCTAGTAATTTATTCTAAAACTCGCGATAGGTCCTATAGATGTGATAAGCCCCTTAATTTATTAACCCACCCCGACAAGCGAACGCCGGTATTCGCTTGGTCATTGTCTTTCTATTGTGTCTCTAATTACGATACTCAAATAGACAAACGAGATAATGCGTACCTTCTGCTCAATATCTTGCGTTAGTATTCTCAAAACAGTAATCGTTGTTCACGTCATTGACATACATTGCGTTTGACGTAATGTCGATGGTAACGGCATATTCTGGAGTTTAGTGACGATGATGGCACGATGACGTTTCTGAGCAGAATTTATCTTTTACATTATTGTTATTAAAATAAAGATTTGAATAACTATAATGTATTTGCGGTGTAATAAGAAGTTGTAATATAATATTATTATTTGAAACATTTCTGAATCGAATGCGTAATCAAGTCATCATCATCATCATCTTCCTGCCCTTGTCCCGTGTTATTTGGGGTCGGCGCAACATGTTTTTTTCTTCCATTCTGCCCTGTCACTCGCCAATGAATGCGTAATCAAGTAATTTATTAAAAAAAAGATGGTCAGTTAATTCCTTCGGTAACTACTATATAGTTTTAAAAGGTAATTATTTTTCATTCATAGTTTGTTCTTATTGTGACAGTATCAATAATAAAAAATAACTGGACTTAATTGACAACCCGTATTTTTAAATAAAGACAAGTTTTTCTTCTTCTATGAGCTAGATATATATTTTTTAATAGATTTGATTTTAATGACATTACCACATTTAAATACTAAAACAAGAAAAAAAAACAGTAAACTAATTAAAACAATATATACGCTAAAGGCTCTGTATATACACCCCTAACTAAAATATGGCGTCAAAAATTCTTCCCCGTTGCTGTCGACTGGCAGTGTGCCCAAAAGACTGGCGACATTGCCACGTTGTATGGCAATGTTTAATCTCTGACCGAGGTAAAAGCTAGCGCTTGGGTCACGCGAAGTGTCAACTAAGCGTTTGGATAATTCTTTAAAAGCGAATGAGCATATGGACCCCACGGCCCGAGAGTTTCAAACACAAACGTCACGAAATATAACTGCCGACGAAGTTGTTATATTTTCGCCGCTTGAGGCTCTCAGCAGAGCACGACCTGCTAGGAAGGCTCAGGCGACACAGGTAGCGTCCCACACTAAAGGCTTACCCGTTTTCCACGGAAATAAAGCAATACCGTCCGGTTTCTTTTTCATTGTTTATTTTAATATGTTTACCGACTCATGTGATTATCTCAATATTTTAAAGATCGACTGATGTAAGCAAATTAAAATTAATGTGTCCTAGAATCATCGAAGAAGATTTGTATTATGAAACCTTAATGAATGTTATTTATATTTAAAAACAAATTACTTATACATGTCTCAATGTAAAAGTGATGAAGATTATTTTTGATTTAATTAATTTTAGATACAATAGTGATATTAGTTAAGTGATAATGTCAAGTTGCTTAGGCAAGGGCAAACATTTGTATATCATTGTGGTAATGGACAAAAGGACGTTCGAATTGATTATAGTATGTAAATTAAACACACAAATATTATAAATGTGAAATTTTATATGTTTCTTATTACTCTTTCATGCTGAAATTAAGCACACGGGTATATATCATAATTATCTTGGAATAGCACTTTTTTTTTCGGTGGAAATATCATCCAATGACATCCCCCGCTCTTAGGCAGAGCGGGAGATAGTGTCAAACTTTTACTGACTAAAAATTCACCTGCGCCCACGGTGGCTGGAAATCAGAATCCCGGCGGCTGGGGCGCGGGGGACATTGCCTCGCGCGTGCACGTGCGGCCTCTTCCTTTGCTAGCATAACTGCTTCGCAGAAGGAGACGTCCGCCTGCCACTCCTCAGGAATAGCACATGGGACACTTTTTATGCCAGTGATAAGTACTCTTGAGATAATTTTATACAATCACGCAGATAAAGCCACAGGCAGAAGCTAAAGATGAGTACATTACTCATCTATTTATTTCTTAATTACCCATCTATTTTTTTATTACTTATATATTTATTATAAATTGGCATACCATCTGTTTTAAAATGTTTTAACCCTTCTCGTTCAAATTCCATACCAGATGTACTGTATGTAATTTGAACTATTTTTTTGTAGTTAGTTAGTTAGTTTAGTGTAGTATCTACCTGTCCTACATCAAACGAATAACTCATGAAGGAACTTCATGAGCTGGGTATTTTATTTATTTAATAAAACTGCCTATGCACTTGCGACAAAAAAAAAAAATCGGCTACAAATATTTGACAAAATTATTTGAAATTATAATCCTTAAGTTTTGTCCAGCAACAGATATCTCGCTGTCAGGTCTTCCGGTAAGTGAAACCCGGAGCCCTGGGACGAAGGCAAAGAAGGAAAGAAAAATGATTTTCCCACCTAAAAAATGGCCTTCTTGTAAGGACCAGGCCCGAGTCCTTGACGGTGTGTAGCCCGTGTAGTGTTCCACGCGCGCCTCAAAGGGATGTCAGTAAAAAACAGGGGCCGCATCCGCATCCGCATCGGACCCTGCAGGGCCGGTGTCTGCTAGGGCATAGTTTGAAAGGAAAACTTTAGTCCTAGATCAATAAAGGGCAACTGAAGGACACAGTAAACGTCTGACATGCCCCTTCCCTTTACACCGAAGTCATTGGATGATATTATCTCACCCAAAAATAACCCTTATGCTTGTCTCAGACTCTGTTTCCGATGATCCCCACTGTTCCTTTCCCGTCAATTTTTATCATTCCAACTATTGCTACAACAGACATTAGAATGATCCTGTCCATCCTAGTTTATGACCCCTTAGTCACCGCATACATACGTTACGATAGTCACAGGAAGCGTATAGTTACTCGGCCGTCCGACTTCACCGCATACCACCTATATTTTAATTAATCGTTTTTTAAATCGTATGTTTCATGTTCTCCAAATCGATTCGAGCTACACGAATACTGAGAAATGCTTGCACTGACTGGATAAGTCCACTCTGTGTTGTTTTTTCCTAAACAGATCAACTCAGACGTTAATCTGCATATTTCTCCTGGTTACCGACATTTCACATTAAGCGACTGTTGTCAGACTACCAAAAACTAGTAATTGGGACAAACGGTGTCGAGACTGGTCAGCTTGTCTGCTTTCAGAGTTCCAGACTGCCGTAACGTCTGTCAAGAGTCAGGGTTCAAAAGTGCAGTTGCACTCTACCAATGCTAAAGTGTCTAAAATTTCTTTGTTATAGAAGTTCAATAGTCCACAACTAGTTTATTCAATACTTTAGATTCTATGCTACCAATTAAATCAGTCATGCACCATTGAACCTCTTCTACAAAGAAATTTTAGACATTTTAGCATTGGTAAGGTGGAACTCCACTTTTGACTCCTGACTGTACGTGTACAATCGCTGGCTTAACGTGCATTCGAGGCACATAAGATTCCGGCTATGTAATTGATCGTCAATTGGTCACTCATTCCCTGACCTACGATTGACCTATCAGCTGTTATTTGTAAACTAAAATTCTAAATTTATACTAACATTATCTGCTGCCAGCGGCTTCGCCTGCGTGATAGTAGATTTTTTTTTCAAGAGAATGAGTATCCTATATTCTAATCCAGGACATGATCTACACGTGTATCAACTTTCATCGAAATCCATTTAGTCGTTCGATCGTGAAGAAGTAACAAACATACACACTTACAAACTTTCACCTATATAAGTGTGTGATTATTATTATAAAGCTAAAGGGCTTGTTTGTTTGAACGCGCTAATCTCAAGAACTATTGATTCGAATCGAAAAAATATTTTGGTATCGGATAGCCCATTTATCTAGAAAGCCTATGTGATATCATGCTACGAAAAATACGACCGGAGCAGTAACCGAAGTGAATGTGGCTGACAAAGTGGAGGACATGGGAGAGCTAGTCGTACTATATTTTAAAACAGCTGATAAAGATCAGGCCAGGGACGGCGCGTTGTTTTCCAGGCATGTCTCAAAGAAATGTCAGCATGATTGACGGGTACACTTAAGCCAATTCCTGCCAGGACTGCGGATTTGTTCGAAAGAGTTACTGTGACCATGGAACGTAAAGGATAACGGGAACGAGGAAAAGAAGGAACACGGGTAGGTTTTAGTCAGTAAAAGTCTGACACTTCCTCTCGCTCCACTCGGGAGTGGGAGAAGTTATTTGATGGAAAAAACGTTTGACACTTCCTCTCGCTCCACACGGGAGTGGGAGAAGTTATTTGATGAAACAAATCTGACACTTGCTCTCGCTCCACTCGGGAGTGGGAGAAGTTATTTGATGAAAAAAGTCTGACAATTCCTCTCGTTCCACTCGGAAGTGGGAGAAGTTATTTGATGAAAAACGTCTGACACTTCCTCTTGCTTCACTCGGGAGTGTGAGAAGTTATTTGATGAAAAACGTCTGACACTTCCTCTCGCTCCACTCGGGAGTAGGAGAAGTTATTTGGTGAAAAAGTCTGACACTTCCTCTAGCTCCACTCGGGAGTGGGAGAAGTTATTTGATGGAAAGAAGTTTGACACTTCCTCTCACTCCACACGGGAGTAGGAGAAGTTATTTGATGAAAAACGTCTGACACTTCCTCTAGCTCCACTCGGGAGTGGGAGAAGTTATTTGATGGAAAGAAGTTTGACACTTCCTCTCACTCCACACGGGAGTAGGAGAAGTTATTTGATGAAAAACGTCTGACACTTCCTCTTGCTTCACTCGGGAGTGTGAGAAGTTATTTGATGAAAAACGTCTGACACTTCCTCTCGCTCCACTCGGGAGTAGGAGAAGTTATTTGGTGAAAAAGTCTGAAACTTCCTCTCGCTCCACTCGGGAGTGCGAGAAGTTATTTGATGAAAAAAGTCTGACTCTTCCTCTCACTCCACTCGGGAGTGGGAGAAGTTATTTGATGAAAAAAAGGCTGTTAGTTTTCTAGTTACGATTTTAAATCGTACTACAGTTCAAGAATACGTACAAAGGTCGTTCAACGGGAGCCACAATCAAATAATATGTCGTTATGCACTTGTATTCAGATTTAATGTCAGATGAGTCTTTTTAATGAACGGGTCTTTTGTTATTATTTATTAGCTGTCATCCGTGACGTTTTGGGCTGTGATTTAGGTGAAGGTTCTTGAGCGTCATAAACATTCGGAATTTTTTAATGGGATGATGGTAAACTAGCCTTGGGATGTCTGTTCGAGACTAACTCATAATAGAATAGGAAAATTTTGTTGTAAGTACACCAAAATAGTACCTAATTTAAATTTTTGGGGACAATGGCGGTCTCGTCGTTAGCTATGATATCAGCCAGACAGCCTTCACTTGGTATATATGAACTTGAGGGTAGTCTGTGGTGTACCTACTGCTAGTAAATTAATTACTATCTATGTATTTATTTAGTATAGCATAATAGCAAGATAATAACGCTAAAATACGTAGAAACGGAAGACGCAGCGTTGGTGCGGCCTCCCACAAGGTGGACCGATGACCTGTTGAGAGTCGCAGGAATGCGATGGATGCGAGACGTACAGGACCGTTCGCTGTAGCGACACTTCGGGGAGGCCTATGTCCAACAGTGGACGTCCTTCGGCTGAAATGATGATGATGATGATGACAAAAATACGTTAATTCTTTCACCAAAAAATACTTTTTGAATCCAATCTAGGGTTGGTCTCCACACGTTAAATCTTTTGAAGTCTCTACCCATAAAATTTTACATTAAAACTATAATCATATCAGGCTAAAATTATCAAATCAAAACTCTAAAAAAGACATAAGCTTACAAATATATTACATACTAGCTGACTCGGCGAACTTCGTACCGCCTAACAGTCAATGAATGTAGTATATCTTTCGACATAGTCAACCGATTGCGATAAAACAAAGCCTAAGTAATATATCAAGTTAAAACAATTTTAATGTGTAAAAGTTATCTACGAGTACATCGATTTCGTAAATTTTACGTGATGCGCGCACAACTAAAAACTTTTACAGATTTATTATATGTATAGATTTCAAAATTTTATAGAAGGAAGCAAAAAAATGAAAGAAAAAAAAGATGGGTTAGCGATGGAAGAAGTGAAAGTAGGTAGAACCAAAATAGCATTAGAATAAAAGGAAATGGTCATTGATTAGATTTTTAAAAGAAGATAGTGACTAGGCCATGCCTAACTCGCATCGGCAACGCGTGCCCCAATCGCGCCTCTTGGACCGTGAAGGATATGTCACAGAACTTGGCAGCATGCAAGGTCATCAATAGTTTTCAATTTTCCGATGAATTCAATTATCTAAACTGTGTGTAATATTTAAAAAACTTTTCTCTTCTTAGACTGTAAAGGAATGTTAAACTTTTAGTAATTAAAACCCACACGTATAACTTCAGTAGCTCTTTGCGTTTCAAGGCCGTAGTGATGATCCTTTCAAACGATCCCGCCGCCCAGGCGATGTGAGTATATTAAACTTACATCTATAATGTAAGTAAAAAAAGACATACCAGTTGTTAGGAAGAGTTAGCTACTAATCGGTAAGTGATTATTTTACTTCAATATTTAACATTTATTAACCCAAGGATATTCAGTCATTATCATGAGTAAAGCCACGGCCTTCCTCGTATTTAAAATACTTTTATTTGCCAAAGTAAAGTTCATAAATTTTATCTGACAGTATTTGTTAATGTGGTGCAATTTTTGGCAACGTGAACAAGAAAACAAAAAGAGAGATCACAATATAGGAACGTGAAAGTGAGGAAATTGGCAGTAAACCAACCTAAGCTCGTACTATGAAAGAGTAAAGTTATAAATTTATGAACCAACCATATTAATAAATGTTAAATGGCTTTGAAACTACGTTTGTAAGCAGTACCTATGAATGTACTATTCGTAGTTAACAGCATAGTCCAAAGCATTGACGATTTTAATTTACAGTAAGCAAGGCACATTACTTGCTGACCAGATAGTCAATGAGGCCGAAAGCTCTGAAGTGTCGAACGCAAACCAGAAAACGCAGGGATATAAGGCTTCTCACAAGGTGGACGGATAACCTGCTGAGGTTAGAGGGAATCCGATGGATTCAAGACGCACAGGACCGATCGTTATGGCGACACTTGGTGGAAACCTATGTCTAACACAGTGGACAATGTTGGCGTCTTTCGGCTAAAATGGTGGTGACCTGTGCGTGTCAACTTTACCAGCTCTGAGAGTGATTATGAGCCAAAGTAGATTAGATAATTTTAGCATCTGCGATTAAGACGCATTGTTGAATCTTGATGCCATCTAAAGAGTTATGAGTATGCATGTGGATGGATGAATAGGGAGAGCAAAGGGAGGCCAAAAAAAGATGGATGGATCGTGTGAGGAGTGATATGAAAGAAAAGGGAATTAATGATAGCGTGTCGTTTACAGAACATAATGGAAGAAAAAAACCTATTGCGCCGACTCCAAACAACACGGGACAGGAAGATGATAATGATGATGATGATGGATCTTGATGCCAGTCCATAAGTTTCTTTGTAAACTCAAAAGCCAGTCGTGGCGATAAATTTGCTTTCTGAATCACTAACATGTGTGATTTCAATGCAGTAATCGAACGCGATGCAGCATCGATACCTACTGTCGCAAAATCGCCAGTTTCCTTTGCTAAAGTAGCTAGTCTGCTTGGGTTCAGTACAGCCACAGATGTCAAGCGGAAACCTCTGCGTATTACAAATGCAAAAGCACGTAACTTTGTACGCCACGTCTAGCAGACGTGTCCTACCGTCCTACGTGTCAGTGTCGGCATTGCAACTGACACGGCGTCAAGTGCGGCAGCTTGGCTTTAAAGAAGGTGACGTCTGGAGTGCAAGATGTTTTGAAATAAATATTAAATTGCATGTCTCGTTCGTCTTAGCGTACAGATACCGCAAAGTTACGCAACCAGACAATCCGGCTAAGATGTTACTAAGTGTTTTTTTTTTTACAAAATTAACAAGATTTTCATTGTATCGTGTATCTTTTTTTAAAACGTTGCCCCAGATTTGGAATTACTTTTAATTATCGTGGGTGTAATATTTGTTTCGTGCGGGGACCCGCGACCCGCAGCACAGCAGCCAATCGATTAACCATTACGCTAACTGTGCAACCAAGATTGTACCTTGATAACCAAAATTTCGTAATGGAAAATCTCGAAAAACGCTACAACTCATAATGCTCATATTAGCTTAGCAAAAAAAAAAACTAAACCAGTTCAAAGTGTAAATATGTTACACAAATAACATAATGCATTAAACATTGCGTAATTGCGGTCGTACATTTTATTTTATGTATGCTCTTAAAACATTTGCTTCACACATTATGTCAAAATGTAACAGATTCTTCTTCGCATTTATGCAAGGTGATATGAATAATTTAAGATTTCTTGACCAAATTTATGAGCTGAAAAGATTTAATTAGACGACTGATGAATTTATTTAACTTATAAACCAGGAAATTACTGATAAGATTTTTGGTACGATTTGCAATTATTTTGAAACATCGAGAAATCATGAGTCGTCCGAAAAAGAACCCCGGGGTCCTGGGACGCAAGGCAATAAGGGCACATGGGAGTGGGTTTTAGTCGATGATTTCCCACCTAAAAAAAAACGCCTGTGGGAAATGCAAGCATGGCGCCCTGTAATGAAAGACAGATTAGTTAGGCAGAGATGCACCTATTGCAGTAGTATTAGAGCAGCAGATGTGTCTACCTAAACAGAACTGTTAAATGGATGGAGCTATACAACATTTTTTTTAGCATATGCGAAACCTGAATATGGTTTCTTCGGAATCAATAACTAAATCAATTCCAATAATTTTTACACCAAGTTATATTTAGACACAACACAGGTTACGGCAGGTTATAGCGGACATTAGATACAGCTGCGCATGCTGGCGCACAGCTGGATGCGGGAATAAAACAACCGCTCAGTCGCTGGGTGGCCCGGTGATCATTTATTTGTGCGGCCAACCAGGTAATTATCTAATGCAATCCAACGCGATGTTTGATGAAGAGGTAATGCAAAAAAAGAGTGACCTGAAAACTCTGTTGGCATTCGATAATTCCGTGTTGTTTTAAACCGTTAATTTTTTTTAGAAAAATGGTCGTCTTTCGGAATCTCGATTAATTCAATTATTAAATTAAAATATTAAATCATTGATGTACTTTTTTATATTTTTAATATATGAGTACATTATGGGGGGCTAAAGTTTACGTAAAATAGCAGATTTGCAGAGGTCTGTACTAGATAAGTTTTACACAAATTTAGGTTTTGATTTCTATAAAAGCCTAGATAATATCTACAAGATAGCTGTGTATCCAAAATATCTAGAGAAAGATGTGTAATAACATCATAATCACGTAAGAGCGGTTGTATGAAAATGTACCTCGAAAAGGCATTCTTAATTCAGAGCGCTAAGTGCGAGTTGTTTTTACGTTAAAGCGATCAAAACGTTTACCGCGTTTGGCTCTCTGATTAGTTAACAGCTTGGAACGCGCCAATCGGAGCGCTAAAAGTTATAAACGTGTCGACCGCGTTAACCTTATGACTCAAAGAGATGTCAGTAAAATTAATAGCACCTATTAAGGCCGATGCTTGCTAGGCCTACGGATTGTTCTAAGGATTTATTGTAGCCCTCCTAAATAAGACAAGTGAAGGAACATTGAGTTTTAGTCAGTAAAATTCTGACAGTCACTTCCGCTCTACCTAGAACGGGACTCATTTGATGATTTCCAACGTAATAGAAGTCGGTTAAAAAAGATTCCGCGAGCTTCTGATAAGCAATACCAGATGAAAAAAACCTAGTATAAAATTACTTGACCCTATAAACCACAGTCTCACTTTTATTTCATTCAATTTTTGATATTCAGTGACGTTAAATTGCTCATATTTTGTGCTGAACAATATTGTCCCTGAGAACTTCATAAAAATATCAATCTGCCAGCCACAAATGTCTGCCCTGCTGTTCTCATTCACAGATACAATGAGCTCTATGAGATAGGAGCCTTTTTGGCCTCGCACAGGTCTTTTATTTTTATCTTTTAATATTGTTTTCTATTATTTTTAAGTTAAGTATTTATAGATTAAGTAGTTACTTTTTATTTTATTGTTATTTGTCCTGTGCGAGTCTCAAATAAATGTTTTCTTTCTTTCTTTCTTTCCCTAACCTCCGTTCGCTCAACACATGATGAAATATTTAATATTCCTAATAGTCTAGGTTAGTCACGTGTTCCGCTTCCAAAACTGTAATAAATTCCAATAAGATGAATGCACGCTTAATTATGGTTGCATGTGTTGATTAAAGTAGAAACCGTTAAAATTTAGAGGTCAAAAGGATTAACTTTAAACGAACAAAACTAGTTTTCAGCGGTTAGTTAACGCGGCCTGAGAGATTGGTCGAAAGAATCATTGCGGCTTTTTTTAAATTATTATAAACTAGTGCTTGACTGCGATTCCACCTGATGGTAAGCAGTGATGCAATCGTTGATGGTGCGGCGCACCAGTTTATTAAGAGGCTATTCACTCTAACCTTGAAGACACCTATATTATATTTATTGTACACATCACAATGTGGACAGGATATACATATACAAAAACAAAGTGTACAAAGAGCGGTCTTATCGCAGAGGGCAATCTCTTACAGACAACCTTAGGATGGACTAAACGAAAGGAGATAGATTAAGGCGGTCATTGTACAAAAAAACATAAATAATAATAATTACACATAGTTTAAGTTTATCAAGCATACAAAACTTTACTAAACAAAGTTATAACGAAAACGCTAAACATCGCACTCTCGTGGTGAACAGTGAACAAACGAAGAATGAACAAAAAAGTGATCTTTACGAACGATTGCGCATGGTGGATGTTATGCATCTCCCAACCCGTCACCCTTACGACAATCAAGTGTTTTCACTATAAACGTCTACATTCCCTACATGTATACAATATCAATAAATATACTAATAAATAACAAATATAAAATTGAGCAAGGAGAATAAAGAAATATTACAGTGAAAGGTAATGCTCCTTCATCATTTATTATAATCGGACGGGAAGACCGCAGCAAGCAAATTGTTCCAATCCTTCGATGTACGCGGTATAATCGACGAGGCGAAACGCGCTTTGGAATACGTGTGAAGGAACATGGGTAGTCTTTAGTCAGTGAAAATTTTACTCTCTCTCTTACTCCATTCAGAGTAGTTACTTGATCACACGTCTACACATCACATCACATCGTTTTATTCACACGTCTGTGTAACGTGTGTGGAGGGAAACTTGTTTTTAAATTAAAAAATGTTAATTCACACTATGTCG